>JAACJL010000004.1:0-595354 GCA_013053245.1 Agrocybe pediades
CGACGGTGAAATGGATTGTACCGTAAGAATTGGGGAAGTGCGCCGCCAAGGAGGTGAACCAGCTGTCTGTCATCCTCCATTCGCCAATGATGCTGATACGAGCGTGCCAGCCACTCCTTGGGTAAAATCTTCACACTTGTAGGAAGTGCAGATGCTGGCACCTGCTTATGTGAGGGAAAGTCAGAGAAGGCATCATCAGAAAACCACCTCAAACAATGGACGAACCGTAGTCGTATATATGATCAGTTCTATTGAGGGCCGCCCCATGCAAACACGATTCTCACAGAGGGGATTTCCGCAGATATCAACTTTACTTCTCTGTCGAAGTGCAGATTGCCTGGTTGAGGGTAACCGTCGACGATGTGGGGATGTAGAGGAAGAGGATATTGTGGGGCGTCTTCGACATTGACAGACAGGAGCAGAGGAGGGGGGATAGCCTTTGAGATATGTCGAGGAGACCTGCGAGGGTAACGGCGCTCCAGAAACCGAGGGGAACGACGGGGGATTTTTGCCATGTCTCACAATATCGTGCTTTCCTAATTTTTATACCTTTAAAATCAATATTACTTTGATGATCTTCGGCTGAGATACCGATTTAATCAATTGGGAACATGAGAAAAACCAATCTACCTATACTAGGCAAAGGCTTTTTAGGGCCGATCACTGGTCAACTCACTGAGGGGGAGGATCGGGTGGGTAAGGTGTGAAGGTTACCGCGTGCTATGGATTTTGTAGACAGAACATTATCCAGTTGATCAGAAAGGAATAGCCGCAAAGGGATCTGCCAGGCAACGAACACTGCTGCCACAGAAGTGTCGTACAAGCTTCCAAAGTGAGCCATTGGAGGAGCGAGCGGCAAAGATGGCAGTGTCAGTCGAGTAAATGTGCAGGTCACTACAAGAAAGTACTTGTAGGCAATTCAATAATAGATATATGATAGTGCTCCTCTTCATTGAAGGTGCCGTATATAGACACAGACTGAACCTCAGGTTGTCCAGTGGCATGCCTAGACACGATCATAACGTGTACAATATCGAAAAGAAACAAACTATGCAAGTGTATATACACATAATTCTAGTATATTTCTCTTCAAGTCACCCAGAACAACGGGCATAAATTTTTCTTGTCTCTCTGAATACAATCAATACACGAATAGCAGAATCTACATGCACATTCTCTTTACCGCTGTAATTGTGATTAATATAGTTTCTTTGAGGTACTTGAGGGTAGCTTGCCAGAGAGCATTCTCGAGCAAATAAGCAGTTCGGCAAAGGTTCTATTAACCGTTACTCAGACTAAGTTGTCGACTATGATTCCGCTCATTTCAATATTCGGGTCCCCAGATATCTCAACTTTACCTTGGAAAATGTGTACACTGGTACATAAGCGTATTACTCAGACTTATTATATGTCCATGATAGTGCTAATCTCTGTGCAGTGGGTCATTCAGGACTCATGTTGCGACCTTTAAACATTCCAATGTGACCTTTAACGAGCATGCTGTGACCTTTATGCGACCTTTAAGCGCGCTGACATCTGCTGTGACCTTTAATGATGCGACCTTTAAGCCGGCTGACATTACCCCCTTAAGGATCACCTTGCGAATGGAAAGAGATCATAGAAAGATATTGAGGGTCACATGGTACATACTTCATACGCTACATAACTGGACGCTTACTACTGATAATACTTGCCTCCTCCACACTCCACAAGTTAGCTCTATGGCACGAAGTAGGCGTCATTCTAGGTCTCCAAGTCGACGAATTAGCCTCCAGGGCTTAATTGACCGGCAGCGATCACCCAATCGTCGAATCAGCTTGAATACTGGAGTAAACGATGACGAAAACTCTCAAATTGTAACACCACGAAGAAAAAAACGTAAAGCGACTACTAGGACACCTCGTCGGAGAGCACCTGAACCGAATGCAAGGCCTATCCACAGCAGCGGCGGGGAGGAGTCCCATGACTACTACAACCTCAGCTCACTTGCCGATGAGCCGGATCACTGGGACGGTGCACCGGTACCTAAGCCCCTATCAAATATGGGTGACCAACAGCCCAACACTGAGATTTACAAGCAGGACAACAGTGGCTACACATCATATGATTATTTTGTTGAGGCAGTCTTCGCAGAAGAGTGTTCCATCTACCAGCTATCACATAGTCTCTTTATTTTGAACGGATGGAATCACAAAGCGAATACTTCAACAGTGCGTGTTTAATTTCATTCCATTGATAGTCTTCTAATCACATTGAATGTCCTGCTTGGTGCGAATTCGAATTCTTAGCTTGACTGGTACCATCTTCATAGAATGCTTGTGGGAAATGAGGCTGTGGCTGTTTGCATGTGTCCACAAGGACGGAATAGTCGAGAGGGGAGATGCTTTCACGTCGATTTTATGGCAGAATACGGTCTGGAGAAATTTCCCCTTGAAAGTGAAAGTTCTGGAACACAAAGTACGTCACATTAGCCCAGTGTCATCCCACATTATTTAACACTTTTCCCCTATGCCAAGTTGCCGATGACGAGCCGATCTTAGTGACCCGGTACCAAGATTTGGAAGAGGGCATCTACAGCAATTTATTCTCTGTGCCTGCTCCGCGGCTTCCCACCATCAAGAATCGAGCTACTGTCGAGTTTATAGGCAACGACGAAGGCATTGGGTCGTGGAAATGTAGCAAGGACCCTAACACGGATTCCTGTTATCATATTTCCAGTTCCAAGCACTCTCTACAGAAGCACCTTCAAGCTGACATCGATGCCCGTGACATATCCTTGGACCAAAATGCTGAGCCAGATTACCACGGTAAACAACTTTTTATTTCGACTAGCAACATAGTATCTAGCTAATTCATACCATGATACAGAGCCACCTCCGCAACGCCGAGTCAAGGATATCAAAAATGAATCAGTTTCTTATTTAAGCATCCCCCCTCCCATATGGGCCCGAATCTCTAGCGATCCGACGCCGCCGGTCATTACACCACTGCGCGCTCCCCCCGAGTGTATTCCCATAGGCATGAACACAGCTTCATGTGCTTGTAGGACTACCGACAGAGTCATGCACAATCCTTTCCTTGATTTTGAGGAAAGGCAGTGCATGATATATGGTCTGAACGAGGCTTGGATTTCAACAATCGAGGTCCAAAGATGTCCTGCATGCAAGGTTCGCTTCATAGGTCCAGATTGTCGAGAAATTGGTCTGTTCAACTGGAACAACCGCATCCTTTTCACGCATCATATCCTGGACGAGTACACGAGTGCCTTCACATCATCCGAAACCCCTTTCGTTGCCTGGGTATCTGTGGTGGCACGGCGTTATGAGAGCTATAACCCTAATGGACATCCTTTTGTAAGCGAGAAGATATTTCGTGCGGCTTGGTTCTCCTATGCTCGTCTTCTTCAACTGGATGGGGATACACAATGCATGGAGTGCGGGCCTTCTCCTGAAGCTATAATCTTTGACGGGGTGTCTCTGGCTTTCAATCGGAAGAATGTTCTCGATTCGCTTCGACCTCCAACTACCATACATCCGAACTCATCAATACGGGACGATGTAGTGAGGGCCAAGAAACTGCAGTTAATCCCGGACGCCTCTTTGCGGAAGTTGATCCGGAAAATTATTGTTGGTCCATCTTTGAACCCAGCCGATGTTACCTTGGCGCAGACATCTGTATCAAGAACAATTGAGCAGCTTTACGGAGATGATGAAGATTCTGAGGAGTCTGGTGCTTCTGAAGACGAGGAAACTAGGCAGAGGAATAGCACACGTCGGAAAGCTGCTGAGACACAGAAACTCAAATGCCTTTTGGAACGGTTCAAAAGTATTCCCGAAGTTGTGGAGAAGTTACGTGGAATCAATGCTTGTCTGGGAAACATCTTCGAGGCATCATTCGGGACAACCGCAGTGATGGACAACCGCTCAGTTCCATCTGTCTACACCAAGCTTTTCATCCAGGTAGATCTCATTAATTCAAGTTTGATTTCGAGGTTACCACTAATTATTTTTCTTTATCTTACAGATAAGCGCCGAAGAAACTGCTCTCCAGATGATGACATTCCCAGCTTTAAAGAAGCTTCTTGATTTTATTCGGCAGCCGTCCTGGTCCGCGGCATCCGAGCTTATCCTCATTCCTGCACTCTACAATGTCCTGAAGTACGAGTACACTCACAGCATCAATCGCACCATACACGACGACTTGATAGGCCTTTGCAAGTGGCTTTATACCCGTGGAGAAACGGTGAGGCAATCCCTCAACGTCCATACTACCGAGCCAGCAGTGCCTGATGCTGATCACGACATCGGCTCCTGGCAAAAGGTATCCGATTTGTATCATCTCATTTCATCAACCCTAAGCTCCCGTTTAGACAGGTACCTACTATGCAATGCCGCAAATTCGACATCGCCCTCAATATCCTCGCTTGAAGGAAGACAAGCTAAGGGATACGGGACAGGAAATCAAAGCAGGGTGCAGAAAGTTCTATTCGAGATATAGCCCGAAGAAACTCACGGGTGGAATCATGGTTGCTTGGTGCACGCATAGCATCAGCTATGGGTTTCACTGTCTCCCTATTGCGGAGGGAAGGAACGATGTCTTCTCCGCGCTCTATACACGATGGCCGAAAGCACCGGCTATCATTGTTTACGACTTCGCCTGCGCGCTGCAGCCATACTGCATGCTTCGAGAACCGGGTTTTTTTCAAGATACTCTGTTCGTGATTGATGCATTCCATGCACCTGACCACACCAAGTGCTGCCCTTCCTCATTCCTTACCACGTACTGCGAAACCGACCCACGACTCCTACGCCTAAATTCTAGCGCCGGAGAGTGTGGTAATGGGGGGCTCTCTAGGATACGAAAATCGGTCAGCTATATGGGACAGGATAGAGCAATTACGTATGTAAGGGTATTTTTGGCAATATGGAACAGGCTAAGGATCCGTAGCTTCGCCAAGAGGCAATGACCATGCTGGATAGTAGGTAGACAGATAAATACATTTATTTTTCCATCACCATGTAGCATAGGTATCAAAATTAGCACTGTCCCGTTGTGGAGATTATTGCTCGTATGAATATACTAGATTAAGCATGTGCCATGGAGTCAATATGTGCTTGTATTTCTGTACATGCCAAGCAAAGTCCTCTTTTGGAAATTAGTGCTCGTACGGATATACAAGATCAGCTATGACTTTGATATATGCTTGTATTCTTGTACGAGCAGTAGACACTTGTACTCCTGTACACGGCAAGCCAAAAGAAATAAATATGGGACCCGGATCACCGTTTTCAACTTCCTGTCTCTTTCTTCCTATAACATGCCTTCTTCTGCTTCGAAAGCACGAAGGAGCACGCGCATTCGCGCGCCTCCCTCCAGCCCGTCAAGACCTAGGATGTGCCGCCGATGCGCAGATAATCCACCCATGTCTGAGTGCATTCACTCAGCTGCTGGACGCGAGTTCTTGCGACTTCGTGCAGAGGTTTGTAGGTTACGAGAATGTGTGTCACCTTATAACTGACATTGGAATCAATCATGAACCTGCAGCTCGAGGCCCAGGACTCAGAGATCCCCAAGACGCCAGGTCGAAGATGCAGAACCTGTCCAGGAAGACCATTGCTTAAACAGTGCAACCATACAAAGTCAGGGAAAGCGTTCCTCCTCCAGGCACAGATTGAAGCAGTATGTGATTCTCAGCGTGACTCACTCTCACTAACTAACTGATAAGTTCCTTAGCAAATTACGGATACACTAAGCTCACAAGCGGGTCAGAGCTTTGAGGGAGCTGCCTCAGAGGAATTGCAACAAGAGGATGACACCAACTCTGTTACTGGTCCCCCTCTCACGCCTCCTCGTCCGTCAACGATCACTCCTCGGCTTCATCCCTCTCTTCCCGAACCTTTTCCAACCGCACAGGCAGATAATGAAGGAAGAGAGGACTCGTCAGCCTTTCAGACCCCAACTGCCCCCAGTGTTCAAGTTATTGATAATTCAATGGTATGAGCTACACTTTACATGAATACTCTGTCCTTACCAAATTTTCTTGCTCCAGATCGACCCTAACCTACTATCGCTCGATCATTCTAGTACCACACCTACCAATAACGTGGTTTCGGGGCTACCCACTCGTTCCTTCCAGCACTGGACCTCTGGAGAAAAGAGACCGTATAAACGAGCGAGCAAGGGCAACACAAAGCATGGCGTCGTTAAGGGGTGTATGAGAGGTGCATCTGAGCACGGTATGAAACCCTCAATATGGGACTCGGACATAATTTCGTAGCTGACTCTTTGATTTTTAGAGGTGGTTCGTCGACACGTGCGACCTGCTCCAATTGAAGAGACAGCAAAGGCCAGCCGGCGATTCTTAGATAATTTCGATAGAATTGTTGAAAGGTGCGACGATCTTGCGGCTAAGACGGGCTGCTGGCTGTTCATCGGCGCTCAACACCCCGGCGCCGTTGGTTCATCATTGCATTACTCCTCACCACGTCTTGTACGTGACGGAAGACAGGTCCTGGAGGACATTGTAAATGACTTCGACGACCTTATGTCAGACCTCGTCGCTGCACGCCGTGTTGAGGCCCTTCAGCTGCGCAATCAGCTCAGGCAGACGGTTAAGGAGAAGGAGACTCTGGAGGATAGGCTCAAGACCATGGAGGCTCGTATGGGTAACCTAACCCAGACTCTAGACATTTATGCTCGTAGGCTCGGTTTGCCCGGTGTGGACTCAGAGTGAATATATATATATACTTTTTTTGCACTCTTGCACTGTGTCTCAAAACTTGTGTGTCTGAACCCTGTAACTTAAATTGGACCATGTGTTACCACTGCCAGATTCTTTTACTAAGAAAGCTCGGATGGCTTAGTGGTGACAATTATGAAAGCTGTGAATTAACGCTGGATGGTCGCGCCGCGAGGCTATTGGTTCTAATCCCGGTCAGTGTGTGTATATTATCCTTTTCAAATAATCGAATATGTTATTCTTTTCATATTTTTTGGTGTATTCGCAGTGGTGCCTGGAATCTAAACGTTTTGTCATCCAGTAGCATGCTATAATCATTCAACCGAAGGCTTTCTTAATGTTCTTACGCGACGGCTCCTGCGGGTCGGAGTTTGAATTGTGTGAAGTCAGTACATTAAGAGAAAGCCGTTGTTCTCTAGTTATCATTTTAAGATATCAATGCCAAAACAATTTTGCAGAGGTTCAATACATCAATACAATATGCTTCCTAACTATAAGGGCATGATAGAGAAGAGGGACAGTTTGCGCGGCATGCGAAGAGGCAGAACTGCCGCCGGAGTCTGAAACCGGCTGTCTCACGGAGTCGTGGGTATTAGGCTTATTTCTACTCTCACAAGCGCCGGAGGTTTGATTTTTTTGGCTAAGCCTCATCTTTAGAGATTAGTAATGCTGCATAGAAAATTTCTTATAATACTTGTAGGTTCTGCAGGCTGGGCGAATAGATTGAGGTCGAACGCGAGCATTCAGCGCGCGTGTCGGCGTTTGAAACTGTCTGTCCTACAGAGTCGTGGGTATTAGGCTTATTTCAGCCATGTAAGCTATATTTATGTATGAAAGTTGGCATTTTTCCTAACTCAAATCATGCATTATGCTGGCATCTTCCCTACCTGCCTCTTTGGGAAGGCCCTCCCTTGCATTTTCGCTGCGGCAGGCAATGGCATAGGTGGGGGCCCCAGTAAACATATGCAAACAATGCAGAAAATGGCGCAGCGGGTGGTTATATTGTGAATTGGCACCCTGCGGGCAGTTTTGGGCGCCAAAAAAGCGCACCGGTAGGTTTATATAATATTTACCTACCTAATTCAGGTGCGACCCCTGCCATATAGGGACGGGACGGGCTGGATGGCTCGAAACCACTTTGGATGTAGTGGATATTTAATGGGTACTATTTTTAGTAATGTTTCTAAATATAAGCTACCATCAATCGTACCTCGCTCTATTGATAAACGATGATGTCATTATCGGTACCTCATTACCCTACGGAACCGGGCTAGATAATCACTTTGGCATCAATCCCTGCACCTTGCAAGATTAGATGCCTGCCGCATTTAGCACTTATTTCCATTTCGGGAATGCGCACTCTCCCCTTCTCAAGAGTACATGTTATATTATAAAGAAAACTATTTTATTATTATTAAACTATGTAAATACATTATATTATATTAGAAAACGACGAAGGGGAGGCTCCTCCCCTTCTGTGTAAATGATAAAAATAAAAGAAAATTAAATTAAAAGGGAGGACGACGAGGACGAGGACCCAGGTTGCGGTGTTCTCGTCCTCGTCTCTCCCCTCGCTGCCTCTCCCCTCCTCGTCACGTCGTGCTCTCCTGCTCACCCCGCGCTCGCCTCTCCTCTTCCTCACTCGCGCTCGCCTCCTCACCCTGCATTTGGCCTCCCCTCCTCACCCTGCGCTCGCGTCGCCCTCCTCTCCCCATCCTGCGCTCGCGTCGCCCTCCTTCCTGGCCTGCTCCTCTTTGCCCGCCTCTCCCGACCCTCGCCCTCCTCTCCTCATCCTCGCTTGCCCACCCTCCTCCTCACCCTGTGCTCGCCCTCTCCCCCTCACCCTACGCTCGCCACCTTGCCTCCTCACCCTGTGCTCATCCTCACCTCCACAGCCTCACCCTGTGCTCTCCCTCTCCTCTTCACCCTACGCCCGCCACCTCTCCTCCTCACCTCGTGCTCGTGCTTACCTCCACAGCCTCCTCCCCCCCTCTGCTTTGCTGTCCCCTGCTCTCGGGCTCACCTTGTCGAGGCGGACGGCGACGACGAAGGGGCGGCGGAAGGCGGCGGCGGCGACAACCGTCGTCGTTCATTGTTCGCCCTCGTCCTCGTTGTGGAGGTTGTCGTCGTCGGGGAAGGTGGTGGTCCTTGGTTGAAGTCGATGGCGGCGGGGAGGGGGTTGTGGGAGTGGGGACGGGCGACGCAAGGAAGGGCGCCGGCGGCGAGGGTGGTGGTGGTGGTTAAGGCTCCAACCGTACACTATACATTACTGTATATATACAGTTTTTTCCGTATATGTATACGTATATGTATACGCCAAACCCCCAGACGGCTGTATAGTGTAAATATACAGTATATGGTTTCCTGTATATGGTTGGCAAATTCTACTAAAATATCCCAGTTTGTGGTACTAAATGAGCTTTAGTCAAGTTTTTCTTTCTCAGTCCCCACTGCCTGCATCATTCCCGAGTTCAAAAAGTGTTTTCTGCCTGATATTGAATGCCCGGTTCTGCCTACCGCTGATAGCAATTATTTTTTATGCCCGGTCATGTGCTCGATATCTTGATAAAACTTCCATGTACTCGGTACTACTGCCGTCTTTGTGCAGAGAATACTTGTATGAAATCTGCTATTCGTATCTGTGCTTGAGTTAGCACCAGATAACTGGGGTTCAAGTGGGCAAATCTGACAGAGTCAAGAGAAACCATATATTTTACTGTATAACCGTATATATACAGTTCGTATACTGTAAACAACCGTATCCGTATATATACGCCCTCGGCCGTATATGTATAGTATACGGTTGGAGCCTTAGTGGTGGTGAGGTGAATGGTGGTGGTGGCGAAGGTGGATGGTGGTGGTAAAGGAGAGAGAGAGGCCATCCGTGAGGGGTGGTTGAACTTGCCCGATACGGTAATTTCGGGACCGGCAAAGGTTATAACCGGTAACGAGCTGGTCATCGAACACGACGATCGCGAAGCATCCGGTACATATTATAGTGATCGAAATACATAGTTATGTAGTTTAAATTCAATACATTAAGTTTGACCAAAAAAAATATTCAAATAGCTTAGTGACATGAAGATATTCCATGTGTACCTATCTGCCAGCCAAATAGCTTACAGAAATATGGCAATTCGAGCTCAAGCAGTAGTGATTTTCAATATTTTGAGAAAAACATCACATTGGCTTGAGGTTCTGACAAAATGTTGAATACATTTGAGCTTTAAACTATACCTAATACCTATTTCTAGCATTTGTATGATTCTAAATCCATTATAACACTGAAAATCACACTTTCTATATGTTTTCGAGGCGCATTCTCCGCGAGGTGATTTCGTACAAATCAAAGGAATTCGATTTCACACCTATTACACAATTCCTGATCCAAATGAACCATATATTTATTTACTAAAGCCAACACATTATCTACTTGAGCTACCAAAATTGAACCAAATCATTCGCTTGGCTTGTAATCGTCGTCGTCGACGATGAGCTCAATCGCCGGAATGACTCGGGCCGGTCACATGATCTCCCAATTTGGGCGGAATTGAACCAACCCGTGAGGGGTTGGTTCTCTTCCCAACCACCACCACTTCTCCTTGCGCCTTCCGCGTTCACCACCACCACCACCACCACCACCACCACCACACCCTCTTCGACGACGGCGACGACGGACGACCGTACGAACGAAAGGCGAGGACAGCCCCTGCCGCCTCCATCCGTCCGCCACTCCCTTCTGCCATCGGTCCAACGACGCCCATGCCAACGCCAACGCCATCGCCAACGCCAACACCGAGTACAACGCCGTCGCCGTCCCGCAACCGCCCCTGCCTCCGCATCACCCAGCGTCGCCAACGCCCGTCGCCATCACCGTACACCTGGCCACCACCTTTGCCACCACCTCCTTCCTCGTCCACTAACGAAGGAAGCGAACCGGACGCGAGCGAGAACAGGAGGGTGAAGCGAGGCAACAGAGGACGGCCGAGGTGGGAGAGCGAGGCAAGGCAAGCCCGGGGGAGGGTAAGCGCTGGCGGAGGTTGGGGCGAGACAACGCAAGGAAGAGGGAGATGGTGAGGCGAGGCGAGGCGGCGGGGGAATAGGCCAACGAGGGGAAGAGAGGAGAGTCGAAGAGCAGACGCTAGAGGAGGACAGGAGGCGAGGCGAGGAGGTGATACACCTTGCTCGTCTCCTCGTTCTTCTCTTTCTTTTTTCTTTTCTTTCACCACAGAAGGGGAGATCTCCCCTTCTGTATTTCGTAGTTTATTTTAATGTAATTATATTTTATAGAATAACAAATTAAATAGTATTCTGTCCACTGTTGTGAAAAGAAAAGAGGCATGCCCGAAATGGCAATAAGTGCCAAATCCGGAAGGCACCCAATTTCGCAAGGGGCGGAACGGTGCGGAATCCGGATTGCTGCTCAAGCCAAGCCCGGTTTTGTAGAATACCGAGCTACCGGTTATGATATCATCACTTATTAAAAGCGCGAGGTACGATTGATGGTAGCTTATATTTAGAAACATTACTAAAAATAGTACCCATTAAATATCCACTACATCCAAAGTGGTTTCGAGCCATCCAGCCCGTCCCGTCCCTATATGGCAGGGGTCGCACCTGAATTAGGTAGGTAAATATTATATAAACCTACCGGTGCGCTTTTTTGGCGCCCAAAACTGCCCGCAGGGTGCCAATTCACAATATAACCACCCGCTGCGCCATTTTCTGCATTGTTTGCATATGTTTACTGGGGCCCCCACCTATGCCATTGCCTGCCGCAGCGAAAATGCAAGGGAGGGCCTTCCCAAAGAGGCAGGTAGGGAAGATGCCAGCATAATGCATGATTTGAGTTAGGAAAAATGCTAACTCTCATACATGAATACAGCCATTACAGGTGCTTATTTCTACTCTCACAAGCGCCGGGGGTATAATTTTTTTTGCTAGGCCTCATCTTTAGGGACTAGTAATGCCGCATAAAAAATTTCTTATAATACTTGTAGGTTCTGTAGGCTGGGCGAATAGATTGAGGTCGAATGCGAATGTTACAAAGTCAGTGCTGACTAAGCGCATTGCCACCTCCGGCAGACAGGCAGATTACTTACTGCACAGTTCACGGGATATTAGAATGATGTAAACATCAACTCTCAGTGTAGCAATTACATGATTAACATATTTTGGTATGTACACTACATATGAAAAGTATTTTTGTATGCCCAATTCCAGTACTAAGTCAATAAGCCTTGATAAAAATCATAGAATAACGGCTACAGCCTACTGTTAGGTCAATTGCAGTGTGTCAGTGACACCCCGGGTTTCTACTACAGCTTTGCGAAGTTCAACCTGCAGAATTCCATTCTGTCGAGACTTGAAAACGATGGGCTGCGTCGAAACCTGAGATGGACTGGACCAAAATGAGAGAAGTGTGATGCGAAAGAGCAGCCAACTCGCGTGGGAACTTGGAAAAAGGGCTCGTCCAAAACGAGAAAGCGAGTCACTTGACGTGAAAGAGCAGCCATTGCGCGTGAGAACTTGGGAAAAGGGCTCGTCCATTATGCCGAATAGTGTGAAGCTGTCGAGGTTGTCGCCGAACATGTTCGGCAGTGATGGCCGCCTAATGCTTGGCTACTGGGACCTTTGATACTGCATCTTTTATTTTATGATGGCATATTTAGGGTACGAGAGTAGTTTTTGTATGTAGTGTACATACCAAAATATGTTAATCATGTAATTGCTACACTGAGAGTCGATGTTTACATCATTCTAATATCCCATGAACTGTGCAGTAAGTAATCTGCCTGTCTGCCGGAGGTGGCAATGCGCTTAGTCAGCACTGACTTTGTAACATTCGCATTCGACCTCAATCTATTCGCCCAGCCTACAGAACCTACAAGTATTATAAGAAATTTTTTATGCGGCATTACTAGTCCCTAAAGATGAGGCCTAGCAAAAAAAATCATACCCCCGGCGCTTGTGAGAGTAGAAATAAGCCTAATACCCACGACTAGACTCGCGACCAGTGCGTTAGGTGGTGATTACTCATGCTGACTCAGAGTATTTGGTTCAGTGTTTGTACTCGGAGTAGGCGTGGCCATCACGCGGAACTCAATCGGACTACGAAAGGGGGCATCACCACCTAACGACTGGGAGTAACGGGGACGTTTTGGAGGAGGGCCCCCTGCGTGACAGGGACTTAGCGAAATTTCGTGTTTTGTTTCCGCGTCTCATGGCTGACCTCACTCCCTCGACTCTCTTCCTCTTTTCGTCTCAAGTTCTCGGGCTCCTCTTGTCATGGAACATTATCAATAATACTCTATATGTTTATTACACATTTTAAACCCTAAATAAATCTCCCTTTCCTATTCAAATCTCGCGTGGGCCGCTGTGTTTGATTCTGGGTCAGGATGTTGGCTCGTCAAAGGAGCCGGGGTTCTGGAAGGTGTTACATGCTGAGGAAAAGGTTGCACCGGGTACGGGAAGTAGGGTGAGTACATGTAAGGTGGGTAAGGTGAGTGATAGTAAGGCAAAGGTGTATATGGCAGAATGGGTGGTGGGGCACGAGAGCCAGAGGAAGTCGACTGAGGTTGCAAGTGCGCATGAAATGCTGCATATCATTCACCAGTTGACCAGTGTCTTGACACCGGAAGTCAAGTAAGCAAAGTTCTTCTGCTCAGAAAACAGAATCTTACCTCGAATCAGAGCAATAGTTCTTAACAACTGGCTTGTCAACCCGAGTGGGAAGCCAAACTCTTGGGTCGAAGTTGATCTCCTACAAGAACACTTAAACTTTTGGATAAAGGTCAGTTCTACTCGTTGACAGCATATGATCAAGCTCACCAACGTCCATCCTGGGTAGACATTCTATAAGGCGCACGGTAGCAATGCATCTTTGGAGTGGTTGGCGTCTATTGCGCCGTGTGTTGACATGCTGCGGAAATTGGCTCGGAACTTCCATCAGATGTTGGGTGCGGACCAAGGTACACGCCACGCACCGCCGCAGCTTGCTAAAGACATAGATAGCTTAATGGTTTCATTGAGTGAACACAAGGTCTATGAAATACAAAAAGGTCGTACCTTGGACAACGACGATCCACCCGTGAAGGACATACTGTCCGTTGGCTTCTATAACCTAGCAGCAGGCACGAAGAGCCCTCTCGCAGAGTATAATGAAGCCTTTCAAAGGCTTCAACGACGCCGGCGGATGAAACCTGTGAACCCTACAAAAGACACAGTCAGCAACGAAGATCTAGGGCCGAGTCAGGCTGAACAACCAGACAAACTCACCAATGATCAAGGCAGAACGCAAGCTACAGAAGGTGGCGAGGTGAATTTGGCAGTTGGAGAGGCGGACGACCCTGATATCGAGGTTGCAGAACCTCCACCGAGTGAACTGGAGCTGATAATGGAGGACTTGGAACAAGGGAAAGTTGATATCATATTCCCAGTAACGGGAGAAGAGGATGTTGCATTGGATATGGACACCGTAGACCTAGATAGCGAGAGTGACGACGAGGGTATGTACACCAGCGATGAAGAATAGACGAAGGATGGCGAGCGTGAAGCATCAACGAAGGCCTCGCGCGTGTACATTTCCCTAAGTTCTTTGTGACAAGGCGTGACCTTACTAAATCTCCCCGTTACTCCCAGCCGTTACCTGGAGATGCTCGCGGCTGACCCTCGGCAGGCAGCGGAGTTTGACAGGTAACGGATGGTCACGAGCCTAACCCACGACTCTGTAGGACAGACAGTTTCAAACTCCGACGCGCGCTCTACAGACCGGCCTTGTTCGACCTGAAGCAAGCCGCGCAAACTGTCCCTCTGCTATAACTTATCCTGGTCTTTTAGAAACATGTAGTATTTATGTATTTCCATTCTACAAAATTGTTTTCATGCTGATATCTTAAAAAGACATCGAAGAACGAAGACCTCCAACATAATTTAATTTCAAACTCCGTCCATGGACAGTACCATAGGCGGCCATCACTGCCGAACATGTTCGGCGACAATCTCGGCAGCTTCACAGTCCGGGTTTCCATAGAATACCAACATCTTTGAGCTCCTGGGGAGCGATGATCAGACTGGAGTACTACATAAGTCGACTACAACGAGTTGATTTTGATTAATGATATGATTTGATATCACCCTACTAGTTTTGATCACAGAGCACATGCCGCCGGGAGAGCAAGGTGTATCCGCCTCCTTGTACAAGGATACAAGGTCATGGCATCCGGCATCAGATCTGCAGTTGATCCAGAGGCTGGTTCATTGTTTCCTTTATTTTATGCTTTCGAAACGAGCATTCTCTCTAGCATGTACATTTCGAACACCAATGGGACCTCAGGGCTGTAGCTTCGTATATTCCTTTTTTAATGTGTATATATACACATTTTCATTCCCCAGGTGCTTGCCTATGCTTCTTTTTCCAAGGATACAAAGGCAAGCCCATTCCTTTGAATCACTTACACCTGCTCAAGCCGCGCGTGTGAATAGATTGAAAAGCATATTTATTAAGGATTATATCTACCCTACGCTAGCGCTAGCGGCTGCCAGTGCCTACCACTGACCTTAGCTTAGCCTTCTTGATATGGAAATACCGTATGCACGGTGTTCAAATCCACGTAATGCATGGTGTACAACGCCGTGACATGCACGGTACGTTATAATGTTATATAGGTTAAGGCGTTATTCGCATCGGTCAACGGTGATGGAGAGAGATGATCGAGGCCACAGAATAGCCATGTGCAACTTGAAGCAGAAGTGGGCAACGTATCTAAAGAGATGCAGAGAAAAAAAAAAAAAAGAATGTGATCAGAATATGATGAGGCCAAAAAGCAGAGGTGTGAAAATAAGTAAAGTGAAAGTCGAAAACGACAGGAAATATAACAATGATGGACTCACCGAGTCACCGAAACAAAGAACAAGCTGGAGGGATCTTAAAAGTAAAGCAAGAAAGAAAGAAAGAGAAGAGAAAAGCACTGACCACATCTACTGGTACCCAACACAACATTCCCACTTAAGCCTACAGCATCCTTTAACGCCATCAACTGACAACTTTGAGCTCCCGACATATTACTCAGATAAGAGCTTTGGAGGATGTTACGAGTGATTAGAACTACAGGAATGAAAAGGCTCAAGTGAGCCTGCAACAGAAGTACTTACTGAATGGAACAGTGATCAATGATCCCCTGAGAACCCAGCATCACATTCTATCTTGTAGAACTGAACCCCCGTCTTAGCAATTCCTACTACTAGCAGGAAGAGCTCGTTCAAGCAAAATAATGCGATGCAAACGACTCAACGAGTGTTGTCTCGACCTCTTCTCCGGCCTGGCGCTGGTGCCGCTGTGGTAGGTGCCGTCGGTACTTGGAGACGCAGATGATTGTTTGAGAAGTGGTTTGTAAGGTTGACTTTTGAGCGCATATGGGTGGCGTTAACGCGCCATGGCAATCGACGTCATATCGACGATCAGGCCGATCAGCCCAAGGCACGCCACACGCATTGACTGTCTGCCGCTGTCACTTTCATCTTCCACCATCCACAACCCCCTACTTTCCACTACCAACCCCTCGTTTTGACTGTTACTTCCAGATGGTCATCGTCTACCAGCTACCATCTTCATTAGCGCACTTCCCAACTTTTCCCATCACTTCCTCTGCAACCAGCCATGCTTTTCGAATCACATCGGAAAGGTCGCGTACAGCTCACTGGCCAGTCTCATTGCTGGTGGAAAGGTGCTATTGATTTCGACCAGAAGGACCGGTGGTGTTCGAGTATAGGAAGGGGGGAGTGTGTGTACCCTTGTGATACATTATAGATGGCTCGGTAAGTTGAGCTCCAGTCGTCGCCGTTTCTGTCGCACTCACACCTTTCGAGCATGAAATGCAAGTCAAGCTTTCTTCAAATGCTGCTTACGAACAGTCAAAGTAAGTTCCTTACTTTGTTTCCATCCCTTTTATTTGGTCCCAGGTCATGTACCTGCACCCCTCCGGAGACCCACAACTGGGACTTAAGACCAGGCGCGAGGATATCGTTCATCTCCTCCTTTCTTATCGTTTATCTTGCTCCATACATCGTGCTAATATCATATACATCACGAAATTGACTTTTTGATTCGGCTGTCATTAGGTATCTCCCACACACTTTAGTCATCATAGGACAGGTTAAATATACTTAAATTGGCCCAGGTCGCGTTCATAATCTTCACATTGAATTAGATGGAGTTGCCAGAGACCTGAGCAGCTCTTTAGAACAACCAAGTTGGTCAAATCTTCAGTTGCAAGTTGCCACGTCAGCTTTCTCCCTGGCTGTTTCTAGTTATACTGTATTGAGAGAACAAATATACTTTTTCAATTTGACTATATGTGAGATATACTATACAAAGTTTTGTCCAAATACATCAAGTATTTGTCGTCCTCCAAGTATTTCCTTCCTTTGTATCAGTCTCTAAGTAGATTTCGTCATTCTCAACTTAATTTTTGTTCTTTTGATTAGATTTTTTGGACATAGCTATATCTTTAATACTAAATACAGATTCCCAAATATCAAAACACTAGATTGCCTCGTTGTCTCGCATTAAATAACATCGAAATTCGACAATAATTCGTATTATTTATTATACACATCAGTTCTTCATCATTTTCCTTCACGATTTTTGCACCAGTTAGGTTTTTGGTATTAAAGAAGACCATTCTGAAAGTTTTGTGCGATTTTGTTGAGTTCTGACTGAGATCCGGCACTTCCCTCCCTCCTCTTCCCCTCAAAAGAAAGATTTCGTCATCCTGTAATCAATTCTTATTTGTTTCCTTAGATATTTAGAGGTTCTCAAGACGTCTATTAGTCAATACCAAATGTCAAATATCAAAAAGTATAGTGGCCCATTGTCTTGTCGTAGCCGGTGTCCTTACTCGTTTGTCCTCATTTCTGGACAGTAGATAGCCTTACTATGATACTATACCCATGTCAAATATCTAAGCAAACGCACAAAATACCGTCAACGCGCAGGCTAAATACTAAAAATGCGGTCACACTTAATATTCTTTATCTAGGAACATGGCCTTGAGTCATTTTATTGAAGTCTTTGTAGATTCTGTCCTCCCCATAATGAATAAACATATATCCAAGTTTTCAGAGTGATTGGACAAGTTCTGACTAGGTTGTCACCATGCACCCTTCTCCTCCTCCTCTTTGACCGCATTTTTACTCTACCAGACTCATTTTTTCCCCAATTGTTTCGAAATTTGACATGAATATGTATTTATACTATATAAGCAAGGCCTTCAAATATCTAATAAATCACATGTAATCCTAAAGAAAGCGAATCGAAATACTAAAAATGCGAACTACTTAGGTATTACCTCTATATATCTGCCATAGATAGTGCAGATGATTATGATTTGGAGCAGTTAGAGGTTTAGGAGGGTTTCAAAGACGCCTAGATGTAGGCTCAGGGCGTGTGAATTGTGTGCCCCGGGGCACACAATTCCCACAGGAGTATCAACAAAGACACGACATGATGTGCATGTCACATGACATTGCTGACAAACACAGTCAACGTTGTCGTTGAACTATTGCCTCGTCCACTCACCAACACCCACATTCCCTTGCCATCTCACACTGAACAAGCACCACACCTACCACCATGTCTCAACAGGTAAGAACAAGTACCAACCACCCTCTTACATGCTAATTACCAGCCCAGCAGCTGTTCTGTCATACCACCACCACAACGACATCTCCAGCCACCACCACATGGCGTGACAACCACCTCCCCATATGCCATCCTTTCAACTGCCACAGCTGTCACCCTCTGCCAACATCACAATAACAACAATGCCTGCAGCTGCCACTGCAGCTGCCACATTACCCAACATTGACCCACTCTGCCACGTCACACAACAACTTGAACCCATGCCAACTTGTCACCAAATAAGGGCTGGATGGTGCTGGAAGGATTAGTGTGGCAGGATGAGGGAGAAGCTGGGTGGTCATCTTGGGAGGCATCTGGTTATAGGCTGTCTTACCCATGGGGGATGGGTCTGGTAAGCTGTAGTAGATAGTACTGTGTTGTATTATTGTAGATTATTATAGTAATATATATCTTTGAACTTCTATACATGATTGCGTCTATATAAGCTGGCATTATTCAAGATTTGGCTGAGCATTAGAACATTATTGGCAGCATTTATAATATACCTCAGTTGAATCAAGTCAACTCAAGTAGCGTTAACTCTTTTAGCGCATGTGCACCTTTCGTTCAAGTTTACCTGGGCAGAATTAGTTGAATTACATCATTATTAGTCCTGACTCTACCCAACACGCGTTTGAGCTACCCAGGTTGATATAAATAGACTCAATGCGTCAATCCGTTTTCCTGATGTATCTCTCTAGACGTTGTCTACTTCTCGCTTTACCTACTAATTTTACCTTTCTGCTTCGACTGGCTAACCGCTCCTACCCACAGGCCCACAAGAGGCCGAAGAACACGCCCATTTTCAGTGATTCTTTGGTGGAAGGCTGGCAATGCCCAGAGCTTGCTTGAATTTAAGTCAAGCAGCGTCGCCTGGGAGGAGCCCATCAGTGCGCTGGGACTATCACTGTGAGTTGCTTCTATTTCAGCCATGTACTCTAATATCATACATGATATAAGGGTAACTGCCTATGAGCCTCATACATGTATAGTGGTACTTACCTGACTTCCCTTTTGGGAAGGTATGCTTTGGGAGGGATACATCACGAAATCGACTTTTTGATCCGGCTGTCGTTAGGTATCTCACACACGCTTTAGTCATCAAAGGACAGACTAAATATACTTCAATTGGCCCAGGTCGCGTCCATAATCTTTATGTTGAATTAGATGGAGTTGCAAGAGACTTGAGCAGCGCTTTAGATCAACCAAGTTGGTCAAGTTAGCTTACCTTCACTCACAAGTTGCCCGTGTCAGCTTGCTCCCTGCCTGTTTCTAGATATACTGTATTGAGAGAACGAATTTACTTTTTCAATTTGACTATATGTGAGATGTACAATGCAAAGTTTCATCCAAATCCGTCAAATATTTGTCGTCCTCCAAGTATTTCCTTCCTCTGTATCAGCCTCTAAGTAGATTTCGACATTCTCAACCTAATTTTCGTTTTTTTACTTGGATTCTGTGGAAATAGATACATGTTTGATACCAAATACAGATTCCTAAATATCGAAACTCTAGGTTGCCTCGTTGTCCCATATTAAATGCTGTCGAAATTCGACAATAATTCATATTATTTATTATTCACATCAGTTCTTCATCGTTTTCCTTCACGATTTTTGCACAAGTTACATATAATAGATTGAAAGAGACTATTCTGAAAGTTTAGTGCGATCTCGTTGAGTTCTGACCGAGATCTGCCACTTTCCTCCCTCTTCTTCCCCTCAAAAGAAAGATTTCGTCGTCCTGTAATCAATTCTTATTTGTTTCCTTAGATATTTGGAGGTTTTTAATTCGTTTATTAATCAATACCAAACGTCAAATATCGAAAGGTCTAGTGGACTGGTTGTCTTGCGCTGTAAATTTATCGAAATTCGTTCGAAAATCCGGATTATTTATTCAAGGGCTTGTTCTGGATGGGTTTCAGTGAAATTAGATGTTTCAATTAGCGCTTCCTAATTATAAAATAGTATCCTGAGTGTCCCAGAGTTATAGCTGGTCACTAGGTATTCATTCCACCAACTACCCCACTCTCCTCCTCCTCCCCCATAATAATTTGGCTCTCTTAGCCGGTGTTTTTATTCGTTTGCCTTCATTTTTGGACAGCAGGTAGTCTTACTATGATACTCCATCCAAGCAAAATATCTAAGCAATCGCTCAAAATTCCGTCAACGCGCAAGCTAAATACTCAAAATGCGGTCACAGTTGATATTCTTTATCTAGGAACATGGCCTTGATATGCCTGCCACCTGTGTCGTACACATGTACAGCTGTGCACAGACAGGCACCATCAAATGAAGCAACCTAGCATGGCCATGTAAAGGTGCCCAGAGCGTGGGAATTGTGTGCTCCTGGGCACACAATTCCCACAGAGGAGTATCAACAGAGACGCGACATGATGTGTATGTCACATGACATTGCTGACAAACATTGTGTCAACTTTGAATCCAACTTGCTTCGTCCACTCCAAGTCCACTCACCAACGCCCACATTCCCTTGCCATCTCACACTGAACAAGCACCGCACCCACCACGGTCCACTACCAGTCTCAACAGGTAAGAACAAGTACCGACCACCCTTCTACATGCTAATAACCAGCCCAGCAGCTGTTCTTCTATACCACCACCGCAACGACATCTCTAGCCACCACCACATGACACAACAACCACCTCCCCATACGCCATCCTTTCAACTGCCACAGCTGTCACCCTTTGCCAACATCACAATAACGACAATGCCTGCTACTGCTGCCACCACATTACCCAACATTGGCTCACTCTGCCACGTCACACAACAACCCATGCCAACTCATCAGCAAATAAGGGCCAGATGGTGCTGGAAGGATTAATGTGGTAGGATGGGAGAGAGGCTGGGTGGTCATCTTGGGAGGCATCTGGTTATAGGCTGTCTTACCCATAGGGATGGGTCTGGTAAGCTGTAGTAGATAGTACTGTGTTGTATTATTGTAGATTATTATAGCAATATATATCTTTGAACTTCTACACATGATTGCGTCCATATAAGCTGGCTTAGAACATTATTGGCAGGATTTATAATATACCTCAGTTGAATCAAGTCAACTCAAGTAGCGTTAACTCTTTTAGCGCGTGTGCACCTTTCGTTCAAGTTTACCTGGGCAGAATTAGTTGAATTACATCATTATTAGTCCCGACTCTACCCAACACGTGTTTGAGCTACCCAGGTTGATATAAATAGACTCAACGCGTCAATCCGTTTTCCTGATGGAGCACCACCATGATGCTAAAGACGGCGCCATACCTGAAGCAAAGACATCAAAGACAATCTCTGTAGAGACGGAATAGCTCTTTACAGAGAAGGGAGGTATCTCCCAAAGATGGGCGACATCTTTGGGAGACATGTACCTCAGCCCGCAAAGACGTGTCGTCTTTGTGTCTTTGGCGTCTTTGGCGTCTCTGTGGAGACGCTGAAGTGCTTCGTTCTTGTTACGCCTAGAAACCACACAAACACACCAACACAAACAAACCCAACAAAAACTTGTAAGGAGGTTCACGAACATGTAGTAGGATCCTTAGACACCCGATAGAAAACACCTTATCAACTAGTAGAACTAGTCTTATTTGTATTTTTATCGGAGAGGGATATAGTTTTATGATATCGACGGGTTCACGAACTCGCAAGACCTTGTCCTCGACCAAGTTTTCACACCAAGTCTCTCAAAGATGGGTACTTTGTTCTCTAACACGCTTTTGCTTATGCACACAAACTTCTAACTTCGACTCCAAGGCAAGAAACTCCAGAAAACTCCAAAAACAGACAAAAGAAACTCCAAGACTCCAATAGGCCACCAAAACCTATGCTCCAAAGACTTGTGGGACGATTGTGAACACTAGTGCCACCAAAACACTGAGTCACTCCCAAGTATCAAGCCTTACTCCAAAAATAAGAAACGCTTCATGAACCCATTCGGCGCACTCAAAATAGTCTCAGATCCTTTTTGCTTGTAAAGGCGTTTCCTTTTTGTTCAAGACTTATGTCAAATCCGAAGATAAGGCAAATCACAAAGATATGTCTATTGAATGGTCCCGAAGACTTAATGACTGTACACAAGAAAAGGTGCGTTCACGAACCGTTAGTTCACCCGATAAATGTGTGCCAAAAAGCTTGATTTCTATCTACGATACAGGGCTGCTTTTATACTGCTAGGGATATGGTACATGTGACTAGAAGGTGAGCACGCAATCGCACGCAATAATGGTATTTTATAAGCAAGACCTCGGTTAGGGAGGTGGATTAGTGAGCAGGAACGTGGGGGTTCCTGAAAAGTAAGCATAGTCAGTTGTGAACGCCCGTCGGCGTGAGTCATCCGTTAAGCCCTTGGAATATGATTGGCTCCAAGCCATGGCTTGCGTCAGAGACACCGGTACCGTCGTATCCGATGGCCTCATAACAAGTTCGTAAGTGCCCTCCGAGCGGCCGAGAGGTCTGTCTGGACCCATAGCGTGCGCCTAAATGCCTTTCCGGACTAGCCGAGAGGTTCTTTGATCAAGGAAGGTTCTATGATCGACGTCCGATCAATGCTCGCACCCTCTATGGGTCGATCACGAACTGATCCGCTGTTGCCTTATTTGTACATCCCCGTTTGTGAAGGCTCTATACGTTCACCTTGGCCGATCCCCATGTTTCCACCGGTCGAAACTAGCCTTGTGAGTTATGAACCCTTGGTTCGAGAACAGTAACCCAAGTACTCTTGTTCACACCAGCTTGTTATGGTTTACGAAAGACCTCAGTGAGTATCCCGTACTCAGCCACTCTGGTAAATAGGTACTACTCGCAATGGTTTGTAGTACTTAGTCTTATTCTTAGAGTAGACCTTGTCGGTAGCCCGATATACAAGTTCACGAAGTGTTAATATTATAACAAATCGCAAAATTATATGGTCAGCCGTTCGCGAGTCTCATCAACGCCAAAGATGCCAAAGACGTTTTGGACATTTTCCTGATGCACATGGCGTGACAACCACCTCCCATACCCCATATGCCCTTCTTTCAACTACCACACCTGTCACCCTCTGCCAACATCATAATAGCGACAGTGCTTGCCACTGCTGCTACCACATTACCCAACATTGACTCACTCTGCCACGTCACACACCAACGACCCACGTCAAACCCATGCCAACTCATCAAGAAATAAGGGCTGGATGGTGCTGGAAGGATTAATGTGGTGGGATGGGGGAGAAGCTGTGTGGTCATCTTGGGAGGTATTTGGCTATAGGCTGTCTTATAAGTTATCCATGGGCATGGGTCTGGTAAGCCGTAGTAGATAGTACTGTGCTGTATTATTGTAGATTATTATAGCAATATATATCTTTGAACTTCTACACATGATTGTGTCCATATAAGCTGGTGTTATTCAAGAATTGTTTGAGCATTAGAATATCGTTCATAGGATTTATAGCATACTTGAGTTGAATTAATTCATCCTAGGTAGCGTTAACTCATTTGGACTGTGTGCACCTTGCGTTCAGGTTTACCTGGGCTGAATTAGTTGAATTACATCATTTTTAGTCCTGACTCTACCCAACACGCGTCTGAGCTACCCAGGTTGATATAAATAGACTCAATGCATCAATCCAATTTCGTGATGTGGGTTGGGAGGTGGAGGTGGGACAGGAGGTGGTGGGGGAGGGAGGGAGGAGGAGGAGGAGGAGGAGGAATCAGCAGTTGAGGTCGTATAGGAATAGTTATTGCCCGAGGAGCATGGCGGTCGTCTCCTCCTTATATACCGTAAGAAAGGCCGAGAAGTCCTGTACAGGTGCAGGTGCAGCCGACAGTGCCGGCGGGTGTGGCAGCGGCGGAGGGGAAGAGGGATAGTAAATTGAAGAAGAAGAAGGCTAGGTCATATTTTGGAGATGGAGGGGGGAATGGGGAGTTATCGATGTCTGGGACGCATGCGAGCTCACCTGAGAGAAATTTGAGATTGAGGCAGCCGAGGAGGTGGGCTGCGGTGAGCACAGCATTGGAGGAGGTGAGGAATAGAGGGAGAGGAGGGGGTTTTTTCGCCGAAGAGGAAGGGCAAGGCGGACAGCAGTAGCAGCTGTAATAACCTTCTTGTTGCTGGAGGTGGTGCTGGGTCGCAGATGGAGATGGAGGTCATCAGAAAAATAGATTGATGAATTAAGTCTCTTTATATCAACCTGGGTATCTCAGACGCGTGTTGGGTGGAGTCAGGACTAATAATGATGTAATTCAACTAATTCGGCCCAGCTAAACTTGAACGAAAGGTGCACACGGTCCAAAAAGAGTTAATGCTACCTAAGATGAATCAATTCAACTCAAGTATGCCATAAATCCTACCAATGATATTCTAATGATCAACCAATTCTTGAATAATGCCTACTAATATGATTGCAATGCATAGAAGTTCAAATATATATATTGCTATGATAATCTACAATAATACAGCACAGTACTATCTACTACAGCTTACCAGACCCATGCCCATGGGTAAGACAGCCTACAACCAGATGCTTCCCAAGATGACCACCCAGCTTCTTCCTCATCCCGCCACACTAATCCTTCCAGCACCATCCAGCCCTTATTTGGTGACAAGTTGGCATGGGTTGTTGTTGTGTGACGTGGCAGAGTGGGTCATATGGGGAGGTGGTTGTCGCGTCATGTGGTGGTAGTGAATGGCAGGGGTTTGGCGACCCGCACGGGTTTGGCCACGGGTAAGCGTGGGTATGGGTAGGGGTCCGGATTCCCAGACCCGTGAGCTTTAAAACGAGCCCCAGAACGTCCAAAACGGATAAAAACTGACGGGTTTATGAGCCAAACAATGTTTGCGCTCTAAATCTATCAGTTTTAGCCCATTTTGGACGTTTTAGGGCTTATTTTTTGCGAAAAACCCGCGGGTTTTGCGGGTAAGGGTCTGTGGGTATGGGTGAGGGTCGGAAAAATTTACCCATGGGTTACCCCTGCCATTCACTATACAGTGGTGGTGGCTGGAGATGTCCTTGTGGTGGTGGTATGACTGAACAGCTGCTGGGCTGGTTATTAGCATGTAAGAGGGTGGTTGGTACTTGTTCTTACCTGTTGAGACATGGTGGTAGATGTGGTGCTTGTTCAGTGTGAGATGGCAAGGGAATGTGGGTGTTGGTGAGTGGACGAAGCAAGAGTTCAATGACGATATTGACCGTGTTTGTCAGCAATGTCATGTGACATGCATGTCGCGTCGTGTCTTTGTTGATACTCCTCTGTGGGAATTGTGTGCCCCAGGGCACACAGTTCACACGCCCTGAGCCTACATCCAGGCGTCTTTGAAACCCTCCTAAACCTCTAACTGCTCCAAATCATAATCATCTGCACTATCTATGGCAGACATATAGAGGTAATACCTAAGTAGTTCGCATTTTCAGTATTTCGATTCGCTTTCTTTGGGATTACGTGCGATTTCTTAGATATTTAGAAGCTTTGTTTATATAGTATGAATACATATTCATGTCAAATTTCGAAGCTATTGGAGAAAAGCTGAGTCCGGTAGAGCAAAAATGCGGTCTAAGAGGAGGAGGAGAAGGGTGCATGGTGACAACCTAGTGAGAACTTGTCCAATCACTCTGAAAACTTGGATATATGTTTATTCATTATGGGGAGTACAGTATCTACAAAGACTTTGATAAAATCACTCAAGGCCATGTTCCTAGATAAAGAATATCAAGTGTGACCGCATTTTGAGTATTTAGCCTGCGCGTTGACAGTATTTTAAGCGTTTGCTTAGATATTTAAAATGAGTATAGTATCATAGTAAAGCTACATACTGTCCAAAAATGGGGGCAAACAAATGAAAACTCCGGCTACAGGAGCCAAATGATGGTGGGGGAGGAGGAGAAGAGAGGGGTGGTGGGTGGAATGAATACCTAGTGACCAGCTATGACTCTGGGACACTCAGTATACTATTATATCGTTAGGGAGCGCTAATTGAAACATCTAATTTCACTGAAAACCATCCAGAACAAGCCCTTGAATAAATAATCCGATTTTTCGAACGAATTTCAATGAATTTACAGCGCAGGACAATGGGGACACTAGACCTTTCGATATTTGACATTTGGTATTGAATAATGGACGTCTTTGGAATCTCCAAATATCTAAGGAAACGAATAAGAATTGATTACAAGACGACGAAATCTTTCTTTTGAGGGGAAGAAGAGGAAGGGAAGTGCCGGATCTCAGTCAGAACTCAACAAAATCGCACAAAACTTTCAGAATAGTCTTCTGTAATACCAAAAACCTAACTGGTGCAAAAATCGTGAAGGAAAACGATGAAGAACTGGTGTGTATAATAAATAATACGAATTATTGTCGAATTTCGATGTTATTTAATGCGAGACAATAAGACAATCTAGTGTTTCAATATTTGGGAATCTGTATTTAGTATTAAAGATATAGCTATGGTCAAAAAATCTAATCAAAAGAACAAAAATTAAGTTGAGAATGATGAAATCTGCTTAGAGACTGATACAGAGGAAGGAAATACTTGGAGGACAACAAATACTTGATGTATTTAGATAAAACTTTGTATAGTACATCTCACATATAGTCAAATTGAAAAAGTATATTTGTTCTCTCAATACAGTATAACTAGAAACAGGCAGGGAGAAAGCTGACGTGGCAACTTGCAAGTGAAAACTTGACCAACTTCGTTGTTCTAAAGAGCTGCTCAGGTCTCTGGAAACTCCATCTAATTCAATGTGAAGATTATGAACGCGACCTGGGCCAATTGAAGTATATTTAGTCTGACCTATGATGACTAAAGTGTGTGGGAGATACCTAATGACAGCCGAATCAAAAAGTCGATTTCGTGATGGTGTTGGATATCAGCTCACAAGGTGCAAGACAAATGGGACGATCGATACGAAGAGCTCGGGAGTCTTGGATAGTTAGAATGTGAGTTTGAACCCTAGTCAGGTGCAGACCCAGACGACGGCGACGACTGCATCCTCAGCGTGATCCTCAGCGAAAGTGGGTTGGGCGAAGGTGCTGGGGAGGAAGGAGTCGGAGATTGGGGATGTGATCAGCAGTGCGAGCGGGAGCGCGGCGCAGTTGAATATGGAGCCGGAAGTTTTGTGGACAAAGACATGGACTACGTCTCAGGGCGGCAAATCTTCGAATTCGAAACCGGTGCATAGGAGGGTTGGTTCTCTCGGTGCTAGAGGGGATGATGCGGACGCAATGGCCAATGCCGACGAGGAGGACGAGACATATAAAACACTGGGTATCACATTGTCCAAGATCGAAACTACCATCACGTCCACTGTGACGGTTACCCGCCCAGGACATGGTCGTTATCAGATGCAGGTGCAGCTCCCTGCCTTGGTCAGCCTACAAGATGACACTTTAGGAAGTAATCTCATTGTTAATTGGCCTGACGAACCCTGCAGAGTGTGTCAAGTCTCGACTGTCCGCCTCCATGCCCATCATCTTCCTCCGTCACGGTCCATATAGTGATGTGTGGGCTTGGGCTTGGCCTGATACCCTTGGCTTTGGCCTGGAAGCCCAGGGCTTTGGCCTGAAATATCTCAGGCCAAGCCAAAAGCCAAAACTTGGGCTTGGCTTGGGCTGGCTTTGGCCTGAGCCTGGGCCTGGAAAAGATCATGTGACTACTCTATATATGGAAATAAATCAAGTGATCTATGCCTTAGTCATCTACAAAGTGCATCAAAAAACTGTAAAAGATGTGTTTTGACATGTAATGTAATGTTTTGAGTAATCCTGCACTCTATACAACTATTGTTGACTCACAAACATCGGAAAAACCCATATATATTTATTTATTTTCGCCAAAATTACCATATTTGGATGTGCAATCCCCTATATACCTAAGCCTTGGCCCAGGCCTGGGCTTTTGGCCTGGAGAATTTGAAGCCCAGCCAAAAGCCCAACCAAGCCCGCACTTGGGCTTGGGTCCATCAGGAAATTCCATTTATGGTCCAGAGCACTCTGTGTAGCTCTAGGTGTCTCCGGGAGCTCCAGAGCGTCCAGAGCTCCAGAGCGTCCAGAGCTGCAAAGCGCTCCGCAACGCTTTGGGACGCAAGTGATCTAATGTTCCCAGCTCTCTATGTCTCTCTGAGCAGTTCAAGGGACACTTATATGAGCTTCAAACGTCTCCCTAAGCAGTCTCAAATGTCTTTGTTCAGGTCAATCTGGATTCTGATGCGTGGGGAAAAAAATAGTGATTTCTGAAATCAGGAGGTAAATTGCATTGGCAGTGTCTAAACCACCTATAGTGGCTACATAGATACAAAATACGTAGTAGTAGGAAATAAAAGAGCTCCCCCTCAACAACAAGAAGACAAAAAGAAACATATATATGTAGAAAACAAGGAGAGGAAGGGGAGGACACCCTATCCTCTCCCCTTTCCTACAGCATCCCCTCTCCTGCATTTCATATCCCTGCATCACCACCCTCTCCCAATGAATCTCCTTCCCCTTCTCACTGCACCATTCCATCCTCATCCTCATCCTCATCCTCTCCATCCCCATCCCCATCCCCATCCCCATCCCCATCCCCATCCCCATCCCCATCCCCATCCCCATCCCCATCCCCATCCCCCTCCTCCTCCTCCTCCTACCTGCCAGCTCAAGCACTGGTGTTGACCAGTGTCCATGGTGAGGGTTGGTGGTGGTGACAGTAGTGAAAAACACAGTAGAAGACACAAGAGCTGGCACATAGCAAGCTCAGCTGCCAGCAAGACATGATTGGGGGTGGCCAACCAAGGGGCAGTGGATGGCAGTAGCAGCGCTGCAGCCTGCAGCAGTGAGCCCTGAGGGGTGGTGAATGACAGAGGTAGCCAGAGATGGGTGGAGGTAGTTGAAGATGATGGCTGTGGTATGAGTAGTGAAGGCAGATAGCAGCCTGCAGCCGTGGTCAGAGAGGGGTGGTGGTGGTGGTGGTGAACAAGTGGGGGATTCTGACAACGAGTGTTGGTTCATTTCTTTATGTGACACGTGATGTCACATGATGTTCCCTGAATAAATATTCCTGATTTTCGATGAATTTCAGACTATTTTACAGTGCAAGACAACTAGAAAACCAGACATTTTGATATTTTGGGAATCAAATTCGATATAGTATATAAGTCTAACCTCCAAATTACGAAAAGAACGGTGCAGAAACGACCTCAGAATAATAAAATCTTTCTTTTCAGAGGAAGAAAAGGGGGAAAGAGCTTTAGCTCGGTCATTTCTCCATATTTCTTTACAAAACTTTTAAGATAGTGTTTTCCAGCTACAAGACGCTTGAACGCAAAAAGACCGCGAAGTAAATCCATCAGGAAGTAGTGTCTATAATAAATAATCCGATTTTCTTCGATTTTTTTCGATTTTAGAGCGCAAGAAAACGGCTGGATCAGGCCTTTCAATACCTAGGATTTCAACTTTGATGTACATTGAAATGACAACCTCCAAGTATCCAATATAACGGTGCAGAACTTCTCTCAGAATGACGAAATCTTCCTATTGAGGGGAAGGAAAGGGAGGAATGTGTCAGAACTCATTCAAAATTTCATGTATTGACTATAAACTTTTAGGAATAGTGTTTTCTGGCCTTAAAATGTGAACGCATAAAACAACCGCGAAGAAATTCCATTCAGAAGTTGTGATATGAATAAATGATCTTATTTTTCTTCGAATTTCTTCGAATTTCTAATGTGAGACAACGAATAGATGAAACTTTTTGATATTGGAGAATTAGAATTCGACATAAAATAGCTCACTAAACTCTAAATATTAGAAGAAACGGTGCGGTAATAATCTCAGAGCGACGAAATCTTTGTTTGGAGAGGAAGGTAAGGTAAGCAGGGAGCATAACTTGGTCAGACTTTGGTCGTTTCAATTGAAACTTTCAGAATAGTGTTTCCTAACCACAGGGCATAAATTCATGCTAAAATTGCGAAGTAAATCGGTCAGGAAATGATCAAGTAAATAAATATTGCGAATTTCGAGTGAATTTCGAAGAATTTTGAGCACGAAAGAACGCGGAGACCTTACCTTTCGCAAACTTGCATGATAAATTGGACATAAGTCAATCATTGATCCTCCAAATATCGAAGGAAAAAGTCCAATTTTGACCTCAAAAGAGCGAGATCTACTTAGAGGCCAGTACAGCAGGAAGGAAAGACATGCAGTACCACCAATACTGCATGAATTTTGACAAGACTTTGCAGGATATATTTCCCATGTAGTGTATTTGATAAACTGGGATGCAATACATGATCTTACCTGTCAGTTGGAAAGACACTCAGAGACATGCAAAGCACTCCCAGAGTAGACAGCTCATACAGAGCCACACAGAGTGTATTGGTAAGTTATCTCTCAGGGAAAGCATCACAGAGACACTTAGAGCCACACAGAGACATCTGGGGTCTTTCCTAATCACCAAAGACACATAGAGTGCTCTTGCTCATAAAGTGAATTTCCTGATGTCAGCTTGGGCTTACTTGGGCTTGGCTTGGGCTGGCTTTTTGCCTGAGCCCAAGCCAGCACATCACTAGGTCCATACTGTTTTGCTTTGCACTACATACTTGTCATCTTTCTTTTATGACTTTGTTTATCAACTGGCACCGCCTGCCCTTATTGACTCTTGCACCTGTCTCCATGCCAGCTCATTGTATCTTGCTAAATTTCTTCTCCTACACCCAAAGGTCGTGTACAACCCACTGGCAGCATCATCCTCATCAACAACTGAGGGAACTGTTGGCTACAATAAACAACTTATTGGGATGTCATGAAGTAGGTGATGTGGCTGTATATGATGGCGGAAATCTCACATGCGCCGGTAAGTTGAACTGTTTCTCAAATACCAGCTTCAACTCACACACCATACTCCCATTCTAGCAGTTACATGAACTGCACGTAGTAGGCATCATTCAGCCTCCATTTTCAACCCGGTTGTGATGTTGCTGTTGCACGCTGACATGATTGTGCTCATCTCTGAGATCTTGAGCCACGGGTGTCTCCCCTTAACAACAGTGGCTGTCGTCGTCCAACTTTCTCTCGACCAATCCTAGCTTATTCATCGACTATCGTTGTTGATCGACACCACACATCGTCACCTTATGCTCAGAATCCAATTCCTTAGATTACAACTGATCAACCTTTCTCTATCACCGAACCTGTATTGGATCTTTTTGAAGTTTGAAGACTGTGTGGCCAGGGCACCAGTCCTTGGCACAGAACTGGCCGCCGCACCCTTAACCGTCATTGTTCAATGCCATGGCCAGTTCCTGATATGCACAATAGTGAAAAGCATAGCCTTCATACATCAAGGTGTTATAACTACATTGATTTTATCTTAACTATTTGGTCTGAATCATGGATTCCATGTACTACTGTGCCATTTCAATCAATCCAGCGCCTGTTGTTATGCGTTACACGCATGACGAAATTTTGCATTCGTCGTTACCATATTTGGCCGTTACATCACCAAAATTTCGGCACATTGGCCAAAAATAAAATCCTTGTATCAGAATCGAACAGATGACTTAGAGGGTATTGTTCTGCTACAAACGTCACCTTAACCAGTGCACTATATGCTGATAGTTAAATATGTGCTCTGTACGGTAGCGTTGGGCAAAGCCGCTGGTTGAATAATGAGGAAAAAAAGAGCACTGCGTGATTACATCTTTGACTAAAAGACTTCTACTCTTGACCGCTGCGCTCATTTTAGTCTATTCAGCTCTTTCGCACACACAACAACTCATGGAAACCTTGGCTGAAGACTTGTTAAGCATACCGCCTGACATACAAGACCACATTCTTCCCCGAAGAACACTCTCCGTCGCTGAATTTCTCAAATTTCCACTGCCGCCTCCAACTCCACGACATACTGTTACCGATGTCGACCTTTATCTCTCCTCCTTTCACCCTACAGTCACATGCACAGACAAAATTCTTGACATTCCCATACCCCCAACCACGGTGCTCCTAAACCTCACCAAATCAGTTAAAACACACGACACGAACTCAATCCTATGCCCACATACCTCTGAGCTGCAGGAAGAACAACGACTCCCTCTGTGGATAGTGGATTACTGGACACAGATTAGTGCAATACAACCCGTTCAACAAAAGTGGAAATGTGCAGCAAAGAATCTGCAAGAGCTTGAAAATGTCGAAGACAAGGAACACAGCGGAAACAGAAAAACACTTTCGGAGATCCGCGACATGCTTCACTGGATTGGATGGGCTGAAAAAATCAACGGGTTCCCTGCTAGCATCTCCACAGTATTTTTGACACCATACTTCACGAAACAATGGCTTACCGACGAGCAAGAAAACCAGATGCTCCATCTTTTGGAGAAAGATGTTAGGGCAGACATCAGCAATAACTACATCGAGGTCTTGCCAACTTATTTCACTGAGAGTTTGACGGCTGCCTACCAATCCCCAGAGACATATCCGACAGACCCACCCAAAGCCTGGATCAGAAAGAAGGGCCACGATCTTCAAAGCAATTCGGGAATTCTTGCAACTCTTGCCAACATAAATGGTAACCATTGGGTTGCCGTTGTTCTTGACTTCAGATCTGCCGAAATCCACTACGGAGATTCAATGGGAGGGTCAATAAGGAAGAAATTAGAAGATATGCTTATGTGGTGGACTTACCAACACACTGGGCGCCATTTCACAACTTCGTACCTTCCTATCTCACGCCAAAAGGATGGATATTCTTGCGGGATACTTTCATGGAGTGCATTAGCAACCTATGTCCTTCCGACTCAGTATACCTTGATGAAAACAGACCAGCTCACCATGGAAAGGCTGAAAATGTTTTTGGTCGTGACTAAACACCACATTTCGGAGGTGAGAAACACATTCATATCATAGAATCAAAATTTTGCTAATGGGATCCATTGGTCAGTCCGTCGTTGCAGATACGGAAGGCAGTGAACATGCCTTTTTGAACACCGAGTCTGCGGAGAGCGACGGGGAAATTGAAATCTTGCCAAGGGACCCAAAGAAACCCGCTCACAACCAGTGTCCAACAACTGATCCGGAGCCAGCAACGGCACTGCTGGTAGAACCTGCACCACCACCTACACTACTTCAATCCTCCTCTTCAAGCCAAGGTTTTCGCAAGAGCCATGTCATAACCGACTACTTCAAACGTGGAACACAGAAGGATGTGAAAGAATATTGGCAAAGAGTAGAAGAGGAAGCGGCAGTGAGAAAATCGGAGGAGGACGCTATGGAAAGGGACTACGCGGCCACGAAAAAACAGAAGGAACGCGAGATGGTTCGCGAGCGGGTTCAGAAACATCGTGCGAAGAAAAAGGAGGAGGATATAAAAAACGGGACGCGTAACCCAGATGGAACAAAGGTCAAACAAAAGGTAAGGTTTCGAAAAGAGAAATTCAACTATAACATAACTGATTCTATCAATAGATATCAGAGGTTGAACTAGTAGACGACTCTGCTGACTCGATGCTAAAACGAATAAAAGGAAACGTGGCAGAGATCACCCGTCACGAACGACACACGAAAGAAATTCTCAAACAGAAAACCAAAAGGCCGCAAGGCCGCAAACCAAAGCCGGAAAATGCAGCGCGTCCGGCAACATACCACGACTGGTTGACGCCACTGTGCTGGTCCCACATATCCATTGTTGCGAAACAAGTCGGGCCAAGGATGAGCTCAACCGATATCGTCCGTGTGTTGAAACAGAGGGACCCCGTTATCTTCGAAAAGCTTAGTCGAAGCACCGTTGACGGGTGGATTGATCGCAGTGGTGAGGTGCTGTGTTGGAAGAAGGAGGTTAGACTGCGAGTTGAAAGTGGGAAGGGACCTGGCCATGATAAGGGCGGCGCTCGCGGAATTCTGGTATGTGTTTCTTTATCTTCGTGATTTCCAAAATGGGCTCTAACCAATAATTCAGTCAGCTCATCCTGAAGTCGTTGAGACGATAAAGTCACGCCTGCTATTCCTGCGAGAACGAGGCTCACCTATCAGCCTGATCACAGCCCGAGCCACACTGGTATCCACCATCCTTCACATGAAACCCGAAATACTTGAAATCAAATTCAAGGACGGGACATCCTTCCGCGCCTCTGACGCGTTCATGCGGAAGTTTCTTCACAGTGCAATGGCATGGAGCCTGCGGAAAGGTACACATGTCGCGCAGAAAATGCCGAAAAACTGGGAAGACATTTGTGAGAAATCTTTTTTCTGCAAAGCATTCATCATCAAAGAAAACGACATACCGGTGGATCTCTACGTCAACTCTGACCAGACCCAAGTTGTATATGCCCCCGGAAACAGGATGACATGGACTCCGGCTGGGACAAGCCAGGTCGCGATTGTTGGGATAGAGGAAAAGCGAGCTTTTACACTGATGGTGTCCGTCTGCGCCAACGGCACACTACTGCCCTTTCAGGCCATCTACGTCGGACTGACAAAGGTTTCTCTACCAGCTCCTACAGCGACAAACTATGATGACTGCATCAAGGCAGGCTTTCTCTTCGAGGTGTCGGGCACCAAAACCTATTGGTCAAACCAATCAACAATGAGAAACTTCGTTAACAAAATTCTCGCTCCGTACTTTGATAAAAAGAAGGAGGAGCTCGGCTTGCCTTCAACACAGAAAAGCCTGTGGCAAATAGATGTGTGGTCAGTCCATCGCTCTGAGGAGTTTCGAAGTTGGATGCGCAAAATGCACCCTACCATTATTATCGACTTCATTCCTGGCGGATGCACTGGGGTCCACCAACCCTGTGATGTCGGGATTCAGAGACCTTTGAAACTATCTATGAGAAGATCGTATCACGAAGACATCGTTAGCGAGTTTCTTACCGAGCTCGACAACGGAAATCCTGCACCGGCGCTGAAGGACGCACTGGGCGTGGTGCGGAATCGAAGTGTGCGGTGGATGTGGAACACCTACTGTGCAGTTAACAATGTCAATCTAGTGCAGAAAGTGTGTCATTTTCATAACTACGGATCTTGGGAAGTTTACTTACTTATGGTGCTATACCTCCCATTCACAGGCATTCGAAGGGTGTGTTGCACGCGAGTGGAACCTCTCGTACACTTGTCTTACAGCGTACAAAGCACGAGAGGCCCTTCGAAATCTTAAAACAACCGACCCTTTGTTCTGGAACGAACTCAACCAGCAAACTCCCCCCCTCGATCTTCCGGGCCCCGATGATAAGGTGGATGAAGATGACGTGCCCACAGCTGAAAAATGTGACACCCTGCTTGAGGATGTCGATGCCGACGACAGTGATATCCCTATAGAGACGTTAATCATGTCGATGAGCACGCCAGGGGATGAAGTTTTACCTCCTAGCATTGGGCAGAGGGCTAATGGCACTCTAACTTCGCTTGGTGATGCTGAAAACAGAGATTTCACGGAGGCCGTACCTGCAGAAGCATTGAAAGCCTCAGCCGACAGTCAAGGAAAGCGTATCCGACGTCCCAATCAGCAATATAAAGAGTTCTGGAAGCACTGATTCCTGAAAGACGTCGAGGTTCGAGAATCATTGCGCTGAAAATGCGTGCGGGACCGGGTGGCTGTGTCACATGACTTCGCTTACGATCCATTTTGGCTCCTTTTGTTTTTAAGGCGAACAGTCGTCTAGATATGATAATATTAACTATTGGGCACGCTGTTCAATAAAATATACCTTGTCTTGGGAAGAAAAATTGAGTTTCAGAGCAATCCGAGGCCAAAAAATGTTACACAAAATGCATTCGGCAGTTGGCTATGTTACCCGTTACAACCGTTACATTTCGGCACGTCAAACGGCCATGTTACGCGTTACCGACGGATTGATCGAAATGGTACAGTATGTTGGATCAGTTTTCTTTTCTCATTTCTGCCTACCAACATAATAGTAGTGATGTAAATCTTTAAGAACCTTGAAATCTAAATGAAAGATAAAAGACTCGTACTGCCATGCTTAGCAATGGCCCAGCAAAACAAGTAGAAAATCCATCAGTGGTTTTGTTATTACCATGGCTGGCGGTGCCGTTGCTTGGAGCTCAAAGAAACAGGCCACGGTTGCACTATCAACTGCCGAAGCCGAATATATTGCAACTACTCACATTGCGAAGCAAGTACTCTGGCACCGAGCATTATTCATGGAGCTCGGACTACCCCTTTCGAAGACCTCTACTATTTTCTCTGATAATCAGGCGGCAATCTCGATATCTCATCACCCCGAATTTCATGCACGAACGAAACATATTGACATCGCTTATCACTTTCTACGCGATCTTGTCGACTCAAATCTACTCGACGTTGTCTATATCAAAATTGATGAGAACCTCATGGACATCTTTACAAAAGGTCTATCAAACACTGTGCACTTCAGACCGGGTGAAAAGGTCTCGTTCCCGTGGTAAAAATAACTATTTACCTATTTAACCAGTAATTATCAGGTTAAAGCTCAAAATGGGCCTAATCAAGTAAAATTCACTAAATATTACCCAGACCTGGTGAAACAAGAAAAATTGACGTGATAAACAGTACAGGGTAAGTATCTACTGTATAGCAAGACTTTTTTACTCGCACCCCACCAAGGAATTAACAGGTAAATTCTATAACTAATTTCACGGGTTAATTTTACCATGCCCCACTCAGTTCAAATTGACCGACGTCTAAGTCAATTCAAACTCCGCCAGAACTCCGCCCCCTGCGCGTCGCGACAAGTTACAACTGTCAACCGCCACGTCTCTCTACCTTATTCTTCTCTCCTAACATCCAACATCCAACACTCAACAACGCAACAACAATTGCCCAACGCGGATTTCAGCGAATTAGCGAAAACACAACGGACTCCGGAGACACACGACCAGGTGAAACACGGGACTCGCGAGAACAATGGTGGAGGAATTACTGACGGTGAGTAGAGTACATCTTTCCCGAGTCCCGACCACCACCATCATCCTGCCTCCACATCTTCGTGCAACTGCTCACCTCCTCGCCTGCCATCCGCATTTAACGCTGGTTCTATGCCACCCGCAATTCAATACTAGTGTATGCCAGTGTGATAGCCTATAGGTGCGAATGTAACTTGGCAAGCGGTCGCCGGTAAGCTCTTGACTTCCTCCCTGGGATTGTTCTCGACACTTTCTCAGGTTAAGTTGGCCGCATGGAGTGTTACGTGTAAGTTGATAGTCCTCTTCTTCTGTTTTGGATGCTGGCCTACCTTTAGATGTGTATCTGCCATTTGTGTTCTCATGTCCTAGACTCCTAGTGTCCCGCTTATCTGTAGCTTAGTTTTGTGTGTATTTTATACCCTTTTTTGTACAAAATGCTACGCTTTTTCTAATCCTGGATTAAGGGTTATAAGTTACGCGGTCAATGGGATTTATTAACCTGCTGACACCATGGAAAATGGCCCTGTATTTGGTGTTTAATTGTCCCTCGACACACAAGTAATAAGCACCTTGATTTTCATCCTGCGCTATGTGTATCTTCACCTGTTTACCTGGTGACATATGTATGCCCTGCCAAACAGGTAGTATTTGCCTTTAAACTGGGTTAAGTCTTTTACTAGATGTAACTAGTGATTTGGTACATATACTAGGTTTATTTACCTTGTCAATCAAGCATTTTATACTCGTTGCTGTTTACCTGGGAAACAAGGACCGTCCTTGTTAAACAGTTTTTTGGGACTTGTTGGCCAAGGTATTTGGCACGGTTTGGCGGGGTATTTACCAGGTGAATTTTCCCTGGCCAGAGTTCCACAGTGAAAGATGTTACACGAAAATCTTAGCTACGAGATTGGAGTATTGCCTGACCAAGGGGGAGCGTTGGAATGATTGGTCAGCCAACTCAGAGAATGAGTTCGGTGCTTACTTGAACGCCCCACTTTGATATGTAGAGTAGTAATCTTCATTTTTCTATTATCAATACTGTACAGTAAAAACTACTTAGTAGTACACTTGTCTGTAGTATAGAAGCTCGTCGAAAGCCTTCGACGAGTACTAGCTAATTACATTTACTTTCTTCTTTATTTAATCACTGCGCTCAATACTGTCCCATTTCAATCAATCCGGCGGTAACGCATAATGCGGCCATCGGTTGTGCTGAAATGTAAAACGTGTAACGGGTAACACTTGCAGCTGCCGAACAGAAGGGCCCGTTACACCCTACATTTTTCTTTTTTGAGTGCAAATGTTGCCTAAAAAAGTGGTTTGTAACGCAAAATTTTCCGGTCCGCCGAATGCAAAAATTTGGCAGACATGTAACACGTAACATTGCCTGCCGGATTGATTGAAATGGGACAGTAGTTAGCAATGCTATCTAGTGAATGGCAGGGGTAACCCATGGGTAAATTTTTCAGACCCTCACCCATACCCACAGACCCTTACCCGCGAAACCCGCGGGTTTTCCGCAAAAAAAGAGCCCTAAAACGTCCGAAATGGGCTAAAACTGATAGATTTAGAGTGCAAACATTGTTTGGCTCATAAACCCGCCAGTTTTTATCCGTTTTGGACGTTCTGGGGCTCGTTTTAAAGCTCACGGGTATAGGAACCCGGACCCCTACCCATACCGACGCTTACCCGCAGCCAAAACCATGCGGGTCGCCAAACCCCTGCTATTCACTAATGCTATCACACTGCTAAAACAATACATCCGAGGCGTCAGCAGTGGATACTCGCCAAGTCGAAAGAAATACAAGTAGAGAAGAGACGAACCCACCTGGTCCTCTGGGAGACAAAGCGACGGGGAATGGTGTTATTATTAATCTTACAATATCAAAATATCCTAATAATAGCCTCATACATAAGACTGACGTTACAGTGGGTCTCCCGAATGAGCATGTCACTTACCTATCCCTAAAAGAGGAGTGCTCTGTCACACTATGCGCATTTGCAAAGTGGCGCGCTCACCTGAAAAGGAGCGCTCTTTTTGAATTAAAGCAGCTCTTATGACGCACCAAATGCACCAAAACTTTCCCGCGCGCCGCTCTCATCAAACTCTGCCGCACTCGGCCTTGTTCACAAACTACAATGTGTTTAGGGCATGTATATAGGCGACGCAGCTTAGATATAGAAATGTTCAGTATAGAGAATAGAATGAATGCTTAAATTGATGAAAACAAGTGCTTCTGTTGACCCCTGTGTCCAGGTCATGTCACTCGAATACCGACACATGCCTTTTAACAGCCACCTAATGAGTACCGTTTCTAAGTCCTGTACAATGTCGCTTCTTATGCAAAGTGGATATCTTTGGTTGGTTCTAGTGTACTATCCACTAGTTCCACGTAAAATCCAAGTTGCATCTCTGGAGACTGGCGCTGGTCTGGCACAGGTTTGATGCACCCCCGGATATCAATCGCGCATGCTTTAAGTGAGCATAAAAGGGAATCAACATCCAACCATAATGCACAAGTGATCGAGATATATGAAGGCAGGAGGGTGTATCTATATCTGGGTACAAGCAAGATTAATTACCCATGATACTTAAGGCTGCCTCTAAATTGACCTGAATTTTAGGATGCCAGACATACAGTGAGCGAAATAAAAATGTAAAGACCGCTGGCTTGCAGAGAACACTAGCTGATTATGCTCATCCCAGAGAACGCGCCGACCACGAACTTGAGTGCGCAGGATTTGTGCTTCGCGCTTACCAACTGTCAATCCCTGAGAACACACGCGATCATGTGACTTATACAACCCGACTCGTACAAGATATCTTCCTCTCATTTTCCCTTCCCTCCTATTCTGATTTTCCGAGTACATTTTCCGAATCCCAATCCATTAGCTTCTACTTACCTACCTAACTTCTAGAAGTGTATAATTGAACGCGCCTTTGTAACCAATTTCTCCCTCCTGCATTGATGACACAGGCACTGTACTGAGTACCTGTTGAGGCTGTTGACATTCTCCCAGAATGTATCTCCATCTATACCTATTTATTTTAGAGTTCTTGAAGCAAGCTCTTGGCCGCTGGTACAGCGAATAAAAGGCAGGAAACATCGTTGCAAAGGTATCGAGCGCAGGGGACCGTCGTAAGTAGCAAATACTTGTAATCAGCTTCGCAGATTCCAAATAAGACAACTAAGGCTCTATATATGCCCGTTACTCTATCCTTCTTACTCCTAAATCACTTCTTGGATGATGGGAGGCTTTGAATGTTGCAAGAGTGTTGAGCGCGGCAGAGTTTGATGAGAGCGGCGCGCGGGAAAGTTTTGGTGCATTTGGTGCGTCATAAGCTCTGAAATGAAATATGCGAGCGCCTCGAATTCATACCATTTGGTTCTAAGTCAAAATGTGCGCTGACGAAAAATATGGGCTCGGATTTTTTTTAAATCGCGCTCTTTATTTTTCCGCACCACTTATTAACTTATGTTGACTTGAGCTACTAAATCTGTGTTAAAGTGGCTCGAAAGTGGGCAAAATATTGGCGCGCAGCGCTCGTTTCATTTTGCCCACTTTGACCGCCATAGTCATCATTCACAGCCGCACAAGCGCGCTTCTTCTCGTTCGTGAGACGCACATCGCCCTTCTTGACCAGGGCAACCCATTTGGCGAGGTCGGTTTCCAAATGGATATTGTTTTCGAAGCAGAAGTCGTTGAGGTCCTTGTCAAGGCCGACCTTAAGTTGAGCGCAGAGTTGATCGTTAGACAGATGGGAGGGTGTATCACGAAGGACAGCGTTGAGAGCTTTCGCTTGTTGGAAGTAGTCGGAGAACTTGTCGGCGCGTTTCATCTTGAGCTTGAGCAATTGCGTCTTCGTGTTCTTCTCCCAGTCCTCAGGGAGAAAGGTGTCACGAAGCTCCTTGATGAAGTTGTCATATGTCATGGCAACGAGACGAGCACGGTCAGTCTTAATCCACTCGCGGATGTGAATATCCTTGAAGCCACAGAGAACCCTGTTAACTTTATCAGCATCGGTAATGCTACGGTTGAGGAAATACTCCGTGTGAGTGTCTATAAGATCATAGATAGCCCTCGGAGACTTGGAGTCAATTCTCCTGGAAGGAGAATCGGACAGCGCTTTTCGGAGAGGTGTTCGACAGTGGCAGCTTGTACAATGGGAATGTTGGAAGACATGGTAACAGGAATGTTATTTTGAGCGATGAACTGTATGCGCTTCCGCAGAATTAGAGAATCATCGCTCGAAGAGCTATGATCACTCCTGGCTGGAGACTGAGGTGATGGGGGAGCAGAAAGAGAGTTGCGATCCTCAGAAGGGGACAGAGAATTGCGAGGTTGAGCAGGGGTTTCCGAAGAGGAAGACAGAGTGCCCTGTTTAGCCACAATGACCGCCTCAGCAGCAAACTGAGCGGACAGCGGAGAGTCAGGAAGGGATGGTAGAGCGGAGAGAGACAGAGAGCTGGAAAGCGATGAGAGCGGTGACGAACTGCAACAGTGTTTTAGTTAACAGCAAGAAGACAGTATGAGAATGGCAAATTCACAAGGGTGAAATATTGAGCGGAGACAAAGGTGACCGAAAAAATTTTCTTGTCAAAGAGCGGTAAGAGAGCGGTATGTCTGGATGTACTCCAGTCAGCGACGGAACCAATACTCGATGTGTTCAAAAAAAAGTGAAAGACCCTCGATATCTCTATCGAGGGACAACACTGAGCGGTGTTGAGAAAAGGAAAGAATCGCACCAAGAAGAACACGATGAGGGTATGGATTTTGAGAGCGTGCTAGGTGATGGTACAGGAAAGAGAAGAGATAGCGATCGAAGAGCGTATGGGCGTCTATTTAAGTGAAGTGACCATGTGACATGGTTACAATTATGCAGATTCCAAACGTCCTTGTCATTGTTCTCTACGTCACAAGGAAGTGAGTTACTGCTTTCCCGTTTCACGTCTAGCTGCGACTCACCCTAGTCGCTCTTCAACACTTCCTTGTTTGCCACTTTCAAGGCTTTGAAGATTTGGTCAATAGTCGTACTTGTCAGCAGTGTAGAGTGCTATGATAGTGGTAAGCCCATCACTCTCAATCCTTATAAGGATTCCACTCACCTGGCCTTTCATCAAGCCATCCTTCGCCTTCGTCCTTGGATATGTGCTGAGATAGACACCCTTCAGCGTTGGGTGTGCAGCATAGGCCGCTGATAGGCATGGTGGGATACTTTGGACTGTATAGTGAATGGCAGGGGTAACCCATGGGTAAATTTTTCCAACCCTCACCCATACCCACAGACCCTTACCCGCGAAACCCGCGGGTTTTTCGCAAAAAATAAGCCCTAAAATGTCCAAAATGGGCTAAAACTGATAGATTTAGAGCACAAACATTGTTTGGCTCATAAACCTGTCAGTTTTTATCCGTTTTGGACGTTCTAGAGCTTGTTTTAAAGCTCACGGGTCTGGGAATCTGGACCCCTACCCATACCCACGCTTACCCGTGGCCTAACCCGTGCGGGTCGCCAAACCCCTGCCATTCACTATAAATTGGACAACGGTAAGCATTTTCCTTTTGCTTATGCGTCTAATTACTCACCCAGAGGTTACACTGTGCAGTGCTTGCCCGCCGTGAACATCAGAGACGGCATAATTGCCGATGTAGCTAGTGGAGAGGATAGGGTGTAAGTGTCATCGTTACAGGTCTAAGCTGAGGTATTCTAGAAAAGTGAATGTTAAGATACGGTGCCGTAGATTTGAATAGCCAATCTGACCTTTCATATCGGCCCTTGCCAAGTTTTGGACTGTTGAGCTGAGAGTGGTTGATCATGTCGAAGAAGGGCTGTTATGGTATGTAGCTATCCGTCTCCTTCTGCACAGGTTCTCGTACTCATTTCGTGCATAGGTCTTAAGGGCGACCATCAACGTCCACAGAGAGACTTGAAACAAAGAAATTAAATTAAAAATGTTCTGCTGCAAATATATATATATAGATCCATGTAACTAGGTATGATGCGAGCACAAAGAGGAAATTTACGGAAAATGAAAGAAAAGAATTAAAGGAAATGGAATAACATGAAAGCAAAGATGGGGGGTGGAAGGAAGAGGGAAGAGGTGAAGCCGTTCAGCAGCGCCTGTTTAAATAGCGCTGCAGTTTAGGGAAGGTGTCTCGCTCTCGTGACTTTCTGCTCTCCAATGGGTTTGGCCAACAGAGCTCCAGCACACCTACCAGCAGCATCGAGCCTTCCTCACCAGTCGCACCTTTCCTACGCCTCTATTGTCACCAGCAGTTCCTCGAGGTCCGTTTGATTCGGTGCGAGTGTTCTGAATTGGGCTGTGAAATAGTCAGCATTGTGAAGTAATTTTGAAGGAAAATAGAGATGGCGTACAAGATATTCCGGGTTGCACGCTGGCAACTGAGTTTCGTCAGGCCCGCCAGCAGCAGCATCTGTCCTCCTCTTCATCAGTGGAAGACTCGCATCAGCGACTTTTCCTGTGCCTCCGTTGTCCCCAGAAGTTCTTCGAAGGATCAAGTTCTGCCTGAGTTCATCGGTTTGATTCGGTGCGAGGGTTTGAGGCTGGAGAAATTGTTTGAGTAGAGTTAAATAAAGCGTGGGTGAGTAGATATCCATGGTTATCACTGCATCGTTCGAGTTACACAGTGTGCAGCGAACGAAATTTTGACGAAATTGGAACAAAAACAATATTTGTGATCGACGTCATCGATGACCGGTCCGATCAACCCAGGCATGCCGCGCCCGACGCTCGTTGATGTTCTTTTGCAAGAATTACATCTCCGCCGCTTCTACATCTGTACACGACCTCCTTTTACTAATTCTACTCATCTCTCCTCCTCTCTCATGTTTAGCATCCCTCATGATCGTCAACCCTCGACGCGATCCTCGACCATGAGCCAACCATGAGCAGGCAGTTCGACGACACTGGCACGATTGTTCAGTTAGGGTTCAAGGACAGCGAACAAGACACTTACCACGTCCATAGCGCTTAGCATGCATATACCGCCCGCGACGACGATATGGATAGCCTAGGTGAATAGTTAGCTGGAGGTCGAACGAGCAGAGGAGGAGGCTTACCATGTCCTGGGTACAACGTTCAGAGAGCGACTGGATGGTAGGCTAGGCGAGTGTTACCGTCGGGCTCAACACGAAGCAGGTACTCACTCCAGCCTACGTCAAGTCGAGATGGCTGGCAGAGAGGACCGGGAAGGCGTACACAAAATGCAGGGGCCAATGGCGATGAACAGCCTTTGAGGTGAGTCCATTATATGGAAATCTAGCGTAAGGACGAAGACACTCACCTTTCTCTTAGAAACCAACGACGACAGCCACGCATCCTATCAAGATAATCGCCGCTCGGCAGCAACTAGCCAGACAAGCACCAAATACCTACTGATGATCGCGACAAGAGCCCTGAACAGATGATAGAGACGACGGCTGGACAGTCAAGGTGAGTCGGTCAGCCGTTACCCACCAGTCGAAACCATAAAGCTTACCCATACACACCCAGGCGGACGAGAACGCTACGATACCCCTTTCTTAACCTAGAAGCCTACCTATGAGACCAGGGACGACTTCGACGGCGCAATGGCCAAAGGTAAGTCAATGAGTCAGGCACGGAAAGAAGGTCGGCACTCACCACATTCTCAGCACAGCGGAGGACCCTAGGTAAGCACACCTTTCGTTAGCTGGAGGCCAATTACCATAACCAAGAGGCTTACCATGTTCTAGTCATCTCTGCGTCGGGAACGAGTGCTGTCAACGAGGACAACCGCGAGGGATCGATAACGACGCCTAGGGGGGTCAAAAACACGGCCAACACACTCGGGCGGATTGGACATGGCCAGGGTGCAGTGCTGAAGCGCTGAAGTCTAGGTAAGCCTGATAACTCGTCAGCTGGGCATCGGTTTTGGGGATGACAATGCTTACCACTCTCTTTCAGTGTTCTTGATACTCTCGACTCCAATGGAAGCTGTGAGTAAGCCCTATTCCAGCTGTTGGCGAGGGGCGGGTGCAAGGGAGGCGGTCGGTCATCGTGAACCTCAATAAACACATACTGAAGAAGGTGGGGTGTTATGGACGGCCTAGGTAAGTCCAACCATTTGTCAGCTGGAGGTTGAACGCGAAAAGCGAGTTACTTACTACTGTTGCAGCCAATGTCGGACGTTCTTCTACGGCACCATGGACGACAAGCGGCAGCTATTCACGGCGAATGGTCAAGAAGATTCAGTCCGTCACCCACGATAGCACGAGTAGGAACGGACTCACCGGATTCCCCAGACCAATGTGCATCGAGCACGGCGCCGACAGGAGCTCAACAGCGGTCACCGACGACGGATATTAGCACCAGTGCCAAACTTCGCTACGTTATGGGTTGTAGCAGGTCGAAGATCTAGGTGATTGCATTATCTGTTAGCTCGAGGTTGAATGTAAAAACGAAGAGACTTACCTTGTTCCTCTCAGTTACACGCATTAAGTTCAATGTCGGGCATTTGAGTCGGTCATTGCGGCTCTTGGGCACAAAGGAGAAGATTCAGAGTTTGACGTTGAGCACCTGCAAGAAGGCAACCATTGGAGTTTGCAGCGCAACAAGCCTCGCGAACGCACCTAGGGGATTCCATGACACAATCCACGACGACCAAAAGTCCCGGATCTGCGTGCGGAACAACAACCGTGGGCGACTGGGAATTGAAGGAACAATGCATCCAGAGGAGAGGAGAGGATAGGAATAAGAAGAGGGAAGTAAGCTGCCGTGAGCTGGCAGTTTAGAGAGAATAATGGGTCGCTTATATACCCAGGGAAAGCTGTATGTCTCTACCGAATATAGTGGGTTTGTCCTCGCGTTCGCACACAACCTCAAGCTACCTCAAGCCTATGCCCGAAACCAGGCCGAATCAAGTCAGCGTCGGTCGACGAACCGCAGGAGACACAGGCATAATTTGTTTGTAGTGTGGGCTCTTGGAGAATATGGAGGGCACGGTCGTCGGCGGTACGAGCGGGTGCGGTGGACTCAGGCGGGGCGTTTGGCATTTTGTTAGCAATATTGGAAGCTGGAAGAGCGAAGGTGAAAGAGAGTAGCAAAGGCTAATGTTGCGGAGCTCTCGGATTTCCATATTATTTCCACCTTCGATCCTTCTTTGTACATGGGTGACTGAGGGCAGCAACGCTTTGCATGAATTCGCATCATGAAGGCCACCAAAAGACCCGTTCAACCCAGCCACTGCACATAGGCCAACTACACTGTAGTGTACTGTACGCTCTAATGGGTACATACAGTGTAGTGTACGGCTCGTGTCCAGTGGGCCCACTGGACTCATCCAACTAAGAATTTCCTTTTCCAGCATAGGGGAGAGGAGGAGGGTCGGCATATTGGGCAGGGGTAGGGGGATGGGTGGCAAATGGATGGGGTGGCAAATGGGGCAGGAGGATGGGTGGCAAATGAGGCAGGGGGATGGGGTGGCAAATGGGGTAGGGGGATGGGGTGGCAGAACGTCGGCGGATGGGGTAGGGGGATGGGTAGGAAAAAATTCCGGCAAATGATGGGGTAGTGTGGGATGGGTGATAAATGTGCAGGCAAATGGGTAGGGGTAGGGGAATGGGTAGGGAAAAATTTCAGGCAAATCATCGGCGGATGGGGTAGGGGGATGGGTAGGAAAAAATTCCGGCAAATCGTCGGCGGATGGGGTAGGGAGATGGGTAGGAAAAAATTCCGGCAAATGGGTAGGAGTAGGGGAATGGGGTAGGGAAAAATTTCAGGCAAATTGCCAGCGGATGGAATGGCAAATTGTCAGGCAAATCATCGGCGGATGGAAATTGTCAGGCAAATCATCGGCGGATGGAATGACAAATGAGCGGCAAATGAGGTAGGGGGATGGAGAGAATTCTTCGGCAAATGATGGGCAGGGTAGAATGTGCAATAGGTAGATGCAGATAAATAAGTAGAATAGGAAAATAGGTAGAAAAAACCATCACACAAATCTCCGGTGGATGGATACATTTTTCAGGCAAATCATCGGCATATGTATAGAGCAAATTGCCAGGCAAATCATCGGTGGATGCATAGAGTGACCAGGCAAATCTTCTGTAGATAAATAGAATAAATTAGCAGGCAAATCGTCGGCGGATGTGTAGAGCACATTACCAGGCAAATCTTTGGCGGATGCATAGAGTGAACTACCAGGCAAATCATAGGCAGATAAGTAGAGTGACCTACCAGGCAAATCGTCAGCGGATAAATAGAACAAATTAGCAGGCAAATCATCGGCAAATGCGTACCAGGCAAATCATCGACAGATGCCTAGAGTGAATTACCAGGCAAATCTTCGGTGGATGCATACCAGGCAAATCTTCGGCGGATGCATACCGGGCAAATCTTCGGCGGATGCCTAGAGTGAATTACCAGGCATATTGTTGGCAGATGCGTAGAGTCAGTTACCAGGCAAATCATTTGCAGATACATAGAGAAAATTACTACACAAATTATAGGTGGATGCGTAGAGTTAATTACCAGGCAAATTGATGACAGATTGAAGAATTTGTCAGGAAAATGATTGGTAGATGAACAGGGCAACTTTAGCAGGCAAATCTTCAGCGAATGAATCAGGCAAATCTTCGGCAGTTGAATCAGGCAAATATCAGGCAAATTATCGGCCAATAGATAGAAAATCTCTGGCAAATGAGAGCTCCATCTGACCTGGACAATACATAGAAGAATCACACTGGCAAATGATAGATTAGAATAGCAACTAGGTAGCCAGTGTAACTTGGAAGTGCTATATGGATAGTTTTAGAAAGGTCATATCTTAAGTGTTAACGAGCATAACAGACCTACAGTAGACCAGAAGCGCTGATTAATTTATAAATAGAATTCCAGGCGCTTAAGTGACTGACATAGCCCGACTGGATTAATTCACGTCATAATGGGGCTAGTGAAATGGTTAGGTGTTTGTTATCAAGGGAAGGATTAGATATGCTACCGTATAAGCAAACGAATGAACTTCCGCCCTGTATATGTCCCACTGACGTCTTGCAAAAGAGAAGGCTCGTAAGGTAGGAACGGAGCTTCAGCACGACCACCAGCAACATAGATATTCTTCAGCAAGCTCACCAACAATTATTCCTTTGCCTCTATTGTCTCCCGCAGTTAATCCATGTCTCGGCAGGGCTTAGTCTGATTCAGCGTGTGTTTGAGTCTTGGAAGGATGTGCTGACGGATTTGGGGGAGTTAGAGAGTGAGTGAGAAATTGCGCCTTAGGTATACAACGTCGGACTCTTAGGTGCGAGTGGTGCTTACAGGGCGTGACTCGTGAGATTTGGCGGAGGGTGGTGTTGGAATAAACGGGCAAACGGCTCGACGAGTCACGGGCGCCACTCACCGCGCTGCGCCTCTCGTGCCTGTGGTATGTAGTATATTCTTTTACTTTTATTTCATTTATCCTTCTTGTATCATCTACGGTACATCCTTGTACCTTCTTGTATATAATTCGTACCTTTTATTTATCACTTCACCTTTCAAACTCGCCTTTGTGGCTTTATTATCCTCTTCGAGTTTCATACGGAATCCTCAGTAAATAGTATAAATACCTTTCATTTACTTCGAGCTTTCCTCAGTCGTTTGCACGCAAACAACTGAGGTGAGCAACATTTCTATTTACTTACTACGACATCATCACGAAATCGACTTTTTGATCCGGCTGTCGTTAGGTATCTCACACACGCTTTACTCATCAAAGGACAGACTAAATATACTTCAATTGGCCCAGGTCGCGTCCATAATCTTTATGTTGAATTAGATGGAGTTGCAAGAGACTTGAGCAGTGCTTTAGATCAACCAAGTTGGTCAAGTTAGCTTACCTTCACTCGCAAGTTGCCCGTGTCAGCTTGCTCCCTGCCTGTTTCTAGATATACTGTATTGAGAGAACGAATTTACTTTTTCAATTTGACTATATGTGAGATGTACTATGCAAAGTTTCATCCAAATCCGTCAAATATTTGTCGTCCTCCAAGTATTTCCTTCCTCTGTATCAGCCTCTAAGTAGATTTCGACATTCTCAACCTAATTTTCGTTTTTTTACTTGGATTCTTTGGAAATAGATACATGTTTGATACCAAATACAGATTCCTAAATATCGAAACTCTAGGTTGCCTCGTTGTCCCGTATTAAATGCTGCCGAAATTCGACAATAATTCATATTATTTATTATTCACATCAGTTCTTCATCGTTTTCCTTCACGATTTTTGCACAAGTTACATATACTAGATTGAAAGAGACTATTCTGAAAGTTTAGTGCGATCTCGTTGAGTTCTGACCGAGATCTGCCACTTTCCTCCCTCTTCTTCCCCTCAAAAGAAAGATTTCGTCGTCCTGTAATCAATTCTTATTTGTTTCCTTAGATATTTGGAGGTTTTTAATTCGTTTATTAATCAATACCAAACGTCAAATATCGAAAGGTCTAGTGGACTGGTTGTCTTGCGCTGTAAATTTATCGAAATTCGTTCGAAAATCCGGATTATTTATTCAAGGGCTTGTTCTGGATGGGTTTCAGTGAAATTAGATGTTTCAATTAGCGCTTCCTAATTATAAAATAGTATCCTGAGTGTCCCAGAGTTATAGCTGGTCACTAGGTATTCATTCCACCAACTACCCCACTCTCCTCCTCCTCCCCCATAATAATTTGGCTCTCTTAGCCGGTGTTTTTATTCGTTTGCCTTCATTTTTGGACAGCAGGTAGTCTTACTATGATACTCCATCCAAGCAAAATATCTAAGCAATCGCTCAAAATTCCGTCAACGCGCAAGCTAAATACTCAAAATGCGGTCACAGTTGATATTCTTTATCTAGGAACATGGCCTTGATATGCCTGCCACCTGTGTCGTACACATGTACAGCTGTGCACAGACAGGCACCATCAAATGAAGCAACCTAGCATGGCCATGTAAAGGTGCCCAGAGCGTGGGAATTGTGTGCTCCTGGGCACACAATTCCCACAGAGGAGTATCAACAGAGACGCGACATGATGTGTATGTCACATGACATTGCTGACAAACATTGTGTCAACTTTGAATCCAACTTGCTTCGTCCACTCCAAGTCCACTCACCAACGCCCACATTCCCTTGCCATCTCACACTGAACAAGCACCGCACCCACCACGGTCCACTACCAGTCTCAACAGGTAAGAACAAGTACCGACCACCCTTCTACATGCTAATAACCAGCCCAGCAGCTGTTCTTCTATACCACCACCGCAACGACATCTCTAGCCACCACCACATGACACAACAACCACCTCCCCATACGCCATCCTTTCAACTGCCACAGCTGTCACCCTTTGCCAACATCACAATAACGACAATGCCTGCTACTGCTGCCACCACATTACCCAACATTGGCTCACTCTGCCACGTCACACAACAACCCATGCCAACTCATCAGCAAATAAGGGCCAGATGGTGCTGGAAGGATTACGAGTCTTTTACGTCAGTAAAAGTGAGTTCTTTTAATCGATGCGAGCCCGCCAGAACACTTGCGCCATGTAACGCCTGTTGACTGCCATCAAAGATCGGATCACCGGCTACTATTTACACCCGACCGTGTATTGGAAGTCCGACAACATGTTAGCCTAACAAGAGCAAACAACATTCATCAGAAGTTTAACAATTTACTTTTTTCCGCTTGACCAAGTGAAAAAAGCGTTAAAAAGGTCCAAAAAGGGGAAAGCAAAAAGCCCACGCCGCTTTTCTAAAAAGCGAGCCTAAAATGGCCCATTCTCAGGCCATTTTGGCCCTGAAAACACGTCGTCAGCTTTTTATTTTTTGGAAATAAGTCCAAAAGCGGCTTAAAGCGAAAAAGTAAATTGTTAACTTTCTGATGTTACCGCAGGACGCGGCTTGGAACGAATCTAGTCTTGTGCTTATCGCGCCCCTCAAACCGCGTCAGAATTAGTTTACGTAATCTTCGGAGTTTGAACGCGTGTTGCGTCATTAGCAGGATTTGTTTCGACGTGATTTTCCATCTAAGAAATGAGGAGCTGGCCAAAAATTCTTGGTAAAGCACTTAGGATGATATTTAAAAGTAGTAGTCCCACTCAAAATTACAAGAATCTGTCTATTTGCACGTTAACTGGTAACCAGTGAATTTTCCGGGCCAAAACCGGGCCATACCAAACCGGAAATGGTTTGTAATCTTGATGACACAGCGAATTGACTATGGTCAAGTCTGTGGGTACCTACAGGGCATTTTTTAGGAGAAAAAAAACTGTTGCCTTACTTAGATATATGGGATGTTATTGAATAAGAAAATATACAATTATCAATGAATTCTGTGTTGTAACACGCGTGGTTTCTCTGCGGGATATTGACGCGACGTGTTTTAAAGTCCGACAATTACATAAACATTTCTTGACGCGGTTTTGGGGGCGCGATAAGAAACAGACCACTTCGTGATGTGAATGTATCGCACTTCACATTCGTCGTGGTCTGTCTGGGAGAGACTAGTGGTCTGTCCATTCCACATCCGCGGCCACGAGAACTCATACTTATCTCCTCACATCAAGCCCCGTCCCTGTAAAAGACTCGTCTTGCCACGCGCCATGCGATGGCCCTGCACCACAAGTTAATGTGGTAGGATGGGAGAGAGGCTGGGTGGTCATCTTGGGAGGCATCTGGTTATAGGCTGTCTTACCCATAGGGATGGGTCTGGTAAGCTGTAGTAGATAGTACTGTGTTGTATTATTGTAGATTATTATAGCAATATATATCTTTGAACTTCTACACATGATTGCGTCCATATAAGCTGGCTTAGAACATTATTGGCAGGATTTATAATATACCTCAGTTGAATCAAGTCAACTCAAGTAGCGTTAACTCTTTTAGCGCGTGTGCACCTTTCGTTCAAGTTTACCTGGGCAGAATTAGTTGAATTACATCATTATTAGTCTCGACTCTACCCAACACGTGTTTGAGCTACCCAGGTTGATATAAATAGACTCAACGCGTCAATCCGTTTTCCTGATGATGTACTTATTTGTAAACCTAGCTATTACTTGCTAGGTATGTAATTCACGAAGCTCAGTCGTTTGCACGCAAACAACTGAGCTATTACTTGCTAGAACTCCAATAGGTTATGGGCCCCGCCCCCTGTGCATAAACTCGTCGATTTAACTGTCAATCACCTCGTAACAAATCTGTGTGCTTACCATGTCTGCTGCAGCCTTTGCAGCTATATTCATGTATCAAATGTAGGCAACTGCCTAACATGACTGATATATCCAGGAGGGCAATTGCCTACCTTCCCAAACGGGTACCATGGCCAACGAGGCAGCCGGGTGTGCTCGTGATGGCCATCAGTGGGCGGCGACGGTAAACAAATGTCAACAACGTCGAAAACAGCGCGCGCACACTGTATTTGGGCTTTTCTCGTCGTTGGCGGCGTCGTTCGGGGCGGGAAAAAAGAGGGAAAGAATCTAGGAATATTTTCGCACCTATATGCGCCATTTGCCCCGCCGTCGGGGGGCGGGAAGGGATGGATCCTGAATGGATGAACTGGATGACGTCTAATTTTAGTACTCAGGTAGGTGCGCGCGCGCGGTGTGAACTATTTTTAGTAACGTACTATATTTGGTTCGTATCTATGGCAGAACCGTTTGTTCGGAATACAATTCCGTCCGCGTTCTAGAGCTGTCTATTAGATTAGATTAGATACACAGCCATATTCGCTACGAATAAATTATGATATCATTATCGGCACATCATTTTCCGATAGAAACCGGGGCTTGAGTACCACTTCTGTTTTCGATCCCTTCCTAATTCGGCATTTAATGCCATTTTGGGAATGGGACTCTTCTTGCAAAAGTGTACCCGACGGTGATACAATTGCTTATACCTACTTACATACATTACAATAGAATTAAAACAATGAAGGGGAGGACAGCATCCTCCCTTCGCGATGTAATAAATGAATTAAAATGAAAAAGAGGAGGACGAGGCTGCCACAAAGCCTCGTCCTCCCCCTATCCCTTGCCTGCATTCCCTCATTCCGCCCCTACTCTCCTGTCCTTGACTGCTTCCTCCTTTCCTCACTCCCATGGAGTCCCTCCTCGCCCTCGCCTCTTCTCCTTCCCACAACCTCCTTTGCTCTCCTCTCCCTATCCTCCTTCGTTCTGCTCTCCCCAGCTTCCTTTCCACACCCTGTACTCTGCATTGCGCAACCCTACTCCCTCCTCATCCTCGTCCTTGTGGTATGACGTGTCCGGCTAGGCTCTGCCGTTTTCGTTGGAATTGACGACGTTGGCGAAGGGGATGTGGTAACGAGGAAGGTGGTGGCGGAGGTGGTTGTGGCAGCGGTCAGGGTGGCCACGGCAGAGAGGATGGCGGCCGCGATGTCCTTCGCTGTCGTAGGCGCTGTCTCATGCCACGTAGTGGTGCTGGCGGCGGTTGAAGTCGTCCCGGCGGTCGTCCTCAGCGAGGCGGTGGTGGAGATGGGGCGGTGGGCTGGTCGCTTTGAGTGGCGGTGAATGGAGGGGTGACGGGTGGGGTGAAGGTGGGGATGTGGTGATGGTTGGAGAGTGGTGGTAGTGGTAGAAGGAGAAGGCGAGCCCACCGCGACGGTTGGTTGAACATTCCCGATATGGCAATTTCGGGTCCGGTTATTGTAGTAACCGGACTTGAGCTCATCGACGACGACGACGATTGTGAGCCATATTTGAGATTTTACAAAGTCCTAACACTGTATATAGTTTAATGATATACTATAGTTACTAAATATGACTTTTATTTTGAAACAAACCGCCTATAACGAAGCAGGGATACAGTTCTTTGACTTGGGCGAAATCACCACGCCTAATGGAACTACAAAAAGAACACTAAAACATTTATTGTAGTGAAGGTTTCGAGCGGGTGATTGAGAGAAAGCTATAAATCAGTAGCCAGGCAAATCTAGTTTCTAAATGTATTTATTATATGGCTGGAACACCTTTGCAATCTCATGTATTAATCAAAACATTGTGAATGACAAGTCATAGACTTGCATTTCGTGCATTTCACGAACGGCTCTGGCTGGTAGAACACTATACATGACTTTATACTACATTCTCAACCAAGGCAAACCTATCTTTTGTGAAAGAAATACTTAATTGATTCAATACTACATTACTACATGCTTCGATCGTCTGATCATCTACGTGAACCGTCTCGATCGTCGTTCTCGACGATGAGCTCTAGTCCGGTTATTGACCTAACCGGACCCAAAATTGCCTTATTGGGTCGGAATTCAACCAACGCACGTTGATTTTCAACCCTCTTCACCACCACCGCTCTCTTCTACCACACACCACCATCGTCACCACCCGCCTCTCCGCCCATCATCACCGACGCCGACCCGTCCTGGTTACCACCGCTGTCGCCGTCGCATCTGCACCCCCTCCTCACTCCCACCATCAGTCAACAACGACGTCGATTAATACCAGCGCACCGCACATCCCCACCACCACCTTCTCCTCGACAACGACGACGACGATCACCATAACCGCAACCACTATGTGACGAGGTGTGTGGCGACGACGACGACGACGACCAGCACCTTCCACCACCCCGTCATTACCGCTTTCACCATCACCTTCGCCACGGCCTTAAACACGACAACCTCGAGACGGAACTGGGTAAGAGGATGAGCTGAGGCGGAGAGAGGAGTGGAATGGGTGCTTAGGGCAGCAAGGGACAACGGTGGGGAGCGCCGTTGGGGGTGGAACCCCGCGTACAAAGGGGCAGGAGGGAAGGAGAACACAGCAGCATGAAAGAGCAAAGACGAGACGGCGAGTGCAAGGCGGATAGTGAGTGCGGGAGGTAACCCATGCCAGGCAAGGACGAGCGCGGGTAACGGGTATGGGGATGACGAGGCAGCAGCAAGGCCTCGTCCTCCCCTTTTTTTAATATATAAATAAATGTACTCCAGAGCAGGGGAGTAGGTACCTCCCCTTCTCCCCTTCTTATTTTATTTTAATGTATGGTCAAATAAAATAAAATAAACCGCTACATTCTGTTTCGCAAGACCCAGGCCTCGGAAAGCTCCCTATATTTGGTGTCCACGAATGGCCAGCGCTCCCCAAAATAGTAATAAGTGCTAAATTGGGCAATCACAATCACTAATTATTATTCACGATGGCGGTCAAGTCCGCCTCCTAAGAGTACTGGGTGTGAGTATCTAATCTAATCTAATCTAATAGACGGCTCTAGAACGCGGACGGAATTGTATTCCGAACAAACGGTTCTGCCATAGATACGAACCAAATATAGTACGTTACTAAAAATAGTTCACACCGCGCGCGCGCACCTACCTGAGTACTAAAATTAGACGTCATCCAGTTCATCCATTCAGGATCCATCCCTTCCCGCCCCCCGACGGCGGGGCAAATGGCGCATATAGGTGCGAAAATATTCCTAGATTCTTTCCCTCTTTTTTCCCGCCCCGAACGACGCCGCCAACGACGAGAAAAGCCCAAATACAGTGTGCGCGCGCTGTTTTCGACGTTGTTGACATTTGTTTACCGTCGCCGCCCACTGATGGCCATCACGAGCACACCCGGCTGCCTCGTTGGCCATGGTACCCGTTTGGGAAGGTAGGCAATTGCCCTCCTGGATATATCAGTCATGTTAGGCAGTTGCCTACATTTGATACATGAGGGTAGCTGCTACAGGTGTCTGCTGTGGCAACTACTGCTCTCGCCGACTCTCTCTCTTCGTCCGTACCGAAGCTCCGAGTCGATGCCAGTGGTACTAACTGGGTTGTCTTCTCTGTTCGCTTTCGCGATGCCGTTGAAGCTAAAGGCTTCTGGGGGCATTTTGATGGTTCCATGGAGCGCCCTGAGCAACGCTATGAAGAAGGGGCTGCTACTCCTGGAGGAACTCGTCCTACAGTGCTGGCAATCGCATCTGACGAGCTGTTAGCTTCTCAGAAGCAATGGGACAAGGACGAGATGTCCGCAAAGTCATTACTCACCCAGAAGGTCCCGGACTCAACACTGATGCGGATTCACAACCTGCGGACTGTTCGTGAGCGCTGGGCGGCTATTGAGAAGGAATACATCGAAAAGGGAGCTTACGCGCAGACGGATCTCCGCCAGAGGTTCCTGGAGTCGAAATGCCCGGATAAGGGCAATGTGCGCGAGTTCCTGGATGGCCTGCGAGTCAAACGGGAGGAATTAGCATCTGTGGGAGTTGATATCGACGAAAAAGATTACCGTTCGACAATCCTGAGCTCGTTACCCACTTACCTCGCCAATTTCGCATCTTCTCAGCTTGCTGCGGCTCGGATGTTCTCTCCCACGAAAACCCTATCTCCCGATGTCTTGATCTCACTCCTAAATGAGGAATATGAGCGCCAGAAGCTCCAGCGAGCGCGTAGGAGTGGAAAGTCGAAGGACGACTCCGACGAAGCAATGGCGGCGACTCCGGGAGGCTCCAATCGAAAGGGAGGCAAGGGCGGTGGCAGGAAATCACATATTGAATGCTGGAATTGCGGGGAGAAGGGGCACTACAAGGACAAGTGTCCCAAACCTGCAAAAGCGAAGTCAGGGGACAAGAAGAAGGAGGAGAAGGGGAACTCATCGTCGAAGAAAGATGGCAGCGCGAATGCGGCTGCTGAATCTGACGAGGATTCGGAGTCGGAAGGCGTCTTCGCGGCCATGGAAACGGATAGCGAGTCCGTGAGGTCGCAGGGATCGATGCCTGACTGCCAATCGATGTCAGTGTCTGCTACAGACTCTTCGGACGACTTACCCGGCCTCCAATCCGTCTCCACGTCCGAGGACGAATTCTCCGACGACGACGAAGCTTCTAACGAAGCTGGATGGTTCTCTGAGGTCGAGGACGATGCCCACGACCTCGACGATGTTGCCTGGATGTCTGAGGATGATAAAACTCAGCAGAGCTCGGATGGCAACGAAGGGGAGGAGCAGGAAGCTTACCTGCAGGCTGATATCCCATATCCATATGCTGGAGAGCATTTTTCCCTCGCGGTAACCGACGACGGAACCCCTAGGCGACGTGGACAGTATTCCTACGTCAAGATGGAGCTCTATGACTCCGGCTGCACCCAACACATCTCGCCCTATCGAGATGACTTCGAGGCCTTCGAAGAAATCACCCCCAAGACGTTCAAAGCTGCAAACAAGCAGTCTTTTAGTGCTGTTGGCAAGGGGGAGATGGTTATAGACGTACCTGATGGTGCTAGGAGCTCGCAACTGCGTCTCACGGAGGTCCTGTACTCTCCCGAGGTCGGATACACCCTCATATCCATCGGGAAACTTGACGATCTCGGTTTCGACATGAGATTCAAGGGTGGGAAGTGCAGGATCAAGGGACCTGATGGAAAGCGAGTGGGTGTCATCCCGAAAGTCGGAAAAGGGCTATATAGGGTGGAACATGAGCAGGAGCATGCGAACGCGGCAGTAGAAACTCTCACCTTGGATCAGTTTCATCGCCGCATGGGGCATATATCCCCGGAGATCGCACGCAGGCTTGTGGACAAGCAGTTTGTAACTGGCGTTCGCTTGGAAACGACGCCATCCGGAGATCCCTTCTTCTGCGAATCGTGCGTGTACGCAAAAGCCACGCGGAAACCAGTAGCGAAGGAGAGGGAAGGGGATCGTGCCGCACAATTTGGCGGCGAAGTCCATAGCGACGTGTGGGGACCAGCACCTGTCGAATCTAAAGGGGGAAAGCGTTATTACATCACTTTCACGGATGATCATACTCGTCTGACGCACCTGTATCTTCTGGCGAAGAAGAGCGAGGCCTTCGAGTCCTACAAGGACTATGAGGCATGGTGCGAGACGCAGATGAAGGCGAAGATCACTACGCTTCATTCAGATCGAGGGGGAGAGTACCTGGGAGAGGAATTCATCAATCATTTGAAATCTAAGGGCACCAAACAGAAGCTGAACGTACATCATACACCCCAGCACCTTGGCGTGGCGGAACGGCGAAACCGGACGATTGTCGAGCGCGTGCGTGCACTGCTGCATGCGAGTGGTCTTCCACGGTACCTGTGGGGAGAGGCAGTACGCCATGTGGTGTGGTTGTTGAACCGCACAACCACGAAGGCTCTCGACAACAAAACGCCGTACGAGGCGGCTTTCGGGAAGAAGCCGGACCTCCGAAGGGTACGAGAGTGGGGTGAGAAGGTTTGGGTAAGGATTGAGGGGGGTACCAAGCTAGGAGGATGTGTTCGCGAGGGGAGATGGATGGGCGTCGACGACAGATCGAAGGGCGTGCGGGTTTTCTGGCCGGAAAAGCGCACCATTTCCGTCGAAAGGAATGTCTACTACGACAAAACATGCTCGTCAGCATCTCGTCTCGAGGGGGAGGATTACAATGGGTTTATCGAGACGAATCCCGACGAACCTGGCACGAAACTCACCTCGAAATCTCAAACTGCGACTCACACACCCACTCCTGACGCCCCTGATTCATCCGAAACAACCAAGCCTGCCCTTGAAACTCCAAACGAGCCCCAAACCGATGCTGAACAGACTCCAGACGAAGACGCACCACGTCCAAAACGGGTCAGGAAGCCTACACAGAAGCTTCGAGACCTAATGGAGGGACGCGCAGTCGCCGGAACCACGTCTAGGAGCAACAAATCAGCTTTGCGTGGAATACAAGTGTCCAACAACTCACCTAGTCAGCCTCCGGACGCATCCCAAGCACATACACAAGCCCCGGAAGCCGTACTTGAGGGGGAGGGACAGGCAGAGTGGATGATGCTGGCGGAATGCGAGAATGAGCACGCTTTTGCAGCTGAAGTCAGCGAGGCGGAGGCGCTAGAACCTCAAAGCCTGGCCGAAGCGAAACGGCGACCAGATTGGCCGCTGTGGGAGAAGGCTATTCAGGAGGAATTAGAGGTTTTGAAGGCTGCGGGGACATGGGAATTGGTCGACATACCTGAAGGAGCGAACATCGTGGGTTCGAAGTGGGTTTTTTGAGCGAAGAAGGACGCGGCGGGGAATGTCGTGCGATACAAAGCTCGCCTGGTAGCCCAGGGCTTCTCACAGGTACCTGGCGTCGACTACTTCGACACCTTTGCCCCGGTTGCGCGTCTAGCATCAATTCGGGCTGTCCTGGCAATGGCGGCGGTTAACGACTACGAAATACACCAAATTGACATCAAGGGTGCTTACCTGAATGGCATCCTCACCCCCGACGAAGTCATCTTCATGAAACAGCCTCCTGGGTATGCAGCTGCGGGTTCTGCAGGCAAAGTCTGCAAGCTTCGGAAGACCCTGTATGGTCTGAAGCAGTCGGGACGACGATGGTACCAGAGGCTGGTGGAAATCATGGTGGATGGGCTGAGTTTCGAGAGGTGTGATGTGGACCAGGCTGTATTCTTTCGACGTCGTGGTCAAAGCCTCATCATAGTGTTGGTGCATGTTGATGACTGCACAATTGTGGCAACGTCGCCATCAATGATTGATCAATTTAAGGTATTGATCAAAATGCACGTTGACATCACAGCCTTAGTGGCTAGAATCATGTATGAAATAGTACTTATAAGTACTTTGACTTCATACATGTATAGTACTAATAAGTACCCGCCCTTATAGGGGAGCCCGTCTACCAGGGAGCCGGGGTGGGTAGCCACGGCTGGTTGGGCGGGCGTAGGTAAACAAGAATAAACAATGCAGGAATGGGCGGGTGGGGATACTATATTGGCTCTGGCGGCGGGCGGGGGTCAATTTGGGGCGGGAAAAAAATCCTGGCGGGCTCGGGGGGTATATTAGTAATATTGGGCGCCCCGAGCGCACCTAAAAAGCGGCGGGATGGGGTGGATTGGTCGGGGGTGCTTTGGATGTAGTATATAAATAGCTTGAATCAATATTTGAGCGCGTTTTTGGATATTTTGCCTCTGGCGGGCGCTGCGCACCATATTTTAGCGCGCAAAAAGTTCTGGTAGGTTCAGGCAATATATAAATAATATTTGGCGCCTACAGCGCACCCAAAAAATAGCGACTAAGGATGGATTGGCCAGGGCGCTTTCGGATGACGTCTATCTATAGCTCGCATTATCTCGGAATAGTAATAGTAGTATTTTTATATTCGGTAATCTTGCTTCCGGTAGCCGGAACTGGTTTTGTAATTGGGACGATACATGTGACCAGATAAGATTAGATAGGCATATTTCTTCGGTAGAGCAGCATCACTGCAGGGAATTGAGATTCTCTTTTCGGAAATTTCTTCCCTTTTGGGAAGATTGCTTAAACATGAAATAAAATGAAATTTAAGAATAAAATCTATCATATATACATATATACATTGTTCTAAATCAAAGCCTTAACTGCAGGCAGAAAGAGAAGGAGATGGCAGCCTGGCTTACTGCTCATCCACCCTCTCTTTCTGCACCTCCTCTACCCTCGTCGTTTGCTCCACCTGCACTCTCTCGCACCCCTCCGTCTAGCCCTCCTCAGCTCCTCGTCGACTACCTATCGACCTCGATCATGTCTCCCCATCCTTCCTGCCATCCGTCGTCGTGCTTGCCGTCCTCGCCCACGATTCTGGCTCGTGGCTCTCTATGGGCTTTGTTGGTGGCTTGCCCTTGTCGTCGTGTATCGTCGTCGTTGTCCTCCGGTGAGCGTCGCGTCGTTGTCGGCAAGCGGTGACGGCGAAGGGCGGGGGAGATGGTGGTATTGTGAGGTGGCGCAGTGGCAGAGGATGGATGAGTGGTGATGGGGGTGACGCTAGTCGTCGTCGTCGTTTGCGCAGGCGGCGGCGGAGGTGGAGGTGGGCAGTGGGCAGTAGTGGTGTGGGATGCGGCTCGTGGGTTCTCGCGGTGGCCCAGTGGTGGCCGTTGCTAACCACGCCGTCGTCGTTGTCCAACCCGCGCCCCTCCACCCTGTTCTCGTTCACAGCCTTGCCAGATGGCGATCGTCGGGGTTGCAGATGATTGTTGGGGTGGTGGAGGAGAAGGGCGATGAGGTGGTGGGTGGTGGAATGGGCGTGCGAGGTGGTGGAACGAAGGTGGCTCCGACGACAGTGAATGGCAGCCGACCTCACGTGGTTGGTTGACTTCCGGAAATGGAAGGTGCGGGACCCGGATCGATTCATAACCGGAACTGACCTGGTCGTGTTCGACGACACGACTGTCGTCGAGCACGAAGGGTCTGCTGGAGAAATTATTATTTTTACTGTAGAATACGTATCTAGCTTGAGTTAAAATGTATATAAGGTTCGTTAAAGACATATAAATGACTATGTTGCTGGAAAATCTCAAAATGAGTTTCCAAGTCTTGACCAGCGTGGTGATTTCGGCGGATTCCGTGGTGATTTCGGAATTCGTCGTGGAAAAGGAAAAATCATACCTTCATGAATACTGAGTAAATCGCGGTGTAAAGTGGTTATAGCTATAGAGTACTTAGTCTACTTTGATATCCAATTTTCTCTTTCTTAATATATATTTCTGTTAGTTATATCACTCAAAAACAAAGAACTCGAAGGCGGAAATGGACTTCTCGATGAGTTTTCATATCGCAGATTCTGGTCGATTGTGATTACTCCTTGATTTCAAATAGAATTCAGATTTTTCCTTTGCAAATATCATCAATTCACTAAGTGCTACTTATATCTAACACTCAGACAGTAGAAAGAGTGCTCTCCTTTGTGTTTCGTCGTTGTTCACAACGACGAGCTCGAACCGGTTATGTGCGGACCGGTAGCCGACTTACCGGATTTGGTGAAATCAACCACTGATGGTTGATTTCGTTGTTGTCCTCGCACCACCACCTTCAGCATCCTGCCGTCTCCGCCTCTCACCACTCTTCCCCACCACCTTCCACCACTCTTCCCCGCCACCCACCGCCTCTCACCACCGCCACATCGATTACCGCCACGACGAAGACAAGCGACAGCGCTGGCCACGGCGGAGTCGACGACTGCCAGCGCAGGGGCAGTAGAAACACCGTCGATCGCCACCACCAGCGAGTTGAACCCACCCACATGCTGGGTAACGCGATAGGGGCCGTCGTAGGTGTGGGAGTGTGTAGCGAAGGGTGGTAGGCGACAGGGGCAGGAGGAGGAGGAGCGTCGACGAGGATGAGCGAGGAAAGATGTCGACAAAGGGATTGCACCACCCCCTTTACCATCGACTGGCTCTCCTCGCCTCGCTCGCTCGCTGTTACCGCCCCACTGGCCGAACGATGGACGAGGGGTTGGTGGGCTAACGAGGAGTGGTGGGTTAAACCCACGAGGGGTTGGTGAGGCTAACGACGGCAAGGCAGGGTGTGCGAATCCGCGTTCGCCACCTGGCACCACCACGCTACCACTACTATCACCGCTTCCGCTCACCACCACCACCACCACCACCACCACCACCACCACCATCCATCCATCCACCACCATCATTAACCCACCCTCGTCATCACCCTCGCCTCCACGGCTTCACCACCCCCTTCTCTTCTTGAAGCCACCACCATCCACCACCGCCAAGCTACAGCGAAGACAGCTAGGATCGCCGCCGGTGACGACGACAAGGAGGAGGATCGCCAGGCTCGGCGACCCCTCTCTTACCACTGTCGATGAGCACGGCCACAACGAAGACCGGTAACCACGCCCGCCGGAGCAGAGTCGACGACGACCACTGCGACAACGATCATCAGCACCACCGCTGAGCGAAGGCCGACGGACTGGTGACGAAAGGTGGGTAACCAGGGGTTGGGCGGCATCGGTCAGCGAGGACAACGGTGGGCGACGGCTGTACGAGGTAGAATAAGCGAAGGGAGATTATAGGGTAGAAGGACGACGCGAATGAAATGGGGTCGGCAGCGTAAATTAGCAGAGGCAGGGAGTAGGGTCCTTGAGCATGAAGCACCCTATGCTTAAGGACCCTACTCTTTCATTCATTAGAGTAGAATTTTAATATAAAAGTTTTTTCTTTTCAATTTTTGTTCGTTTTTGGCTGCATTCCGGTGTATGAGCCAACCCATCCCTAAAACGGAAAGAATTTCCAAATTGGGAGGTGTGTATATTATTAGACGTCATCCAGATGCAAGCGCGCCAATCCACCCCTAGGCGCTCGTTTTTGGGTGCGCTGAAGGCGCCAAATATTATGTATATATTGCCTGAACCTACCGGAACTTTTTGCGCGCTAAAATATGGTGCGCAGCGCCCGCAAGAGCCAGAATATTCAAAAACGCGGTCAAATATTGATTCTGGCTATTAATAGACGACATCCAAAGCACCCCCGCCCAATCCATCCAATCCCGCCGCTTTTTGGGCGGGCTCGGGGCGTCAAATATTACTAATATATCCCCGAGCCCGCCAGGATTTTTTCCGCGCCCAAATTCCACCCCCGCCCGCCGCCAGAGCCAATATAGTACCCCCACCCGCCCATTATTGATTTGTTTACCCATGTTTACCTGCACCCGCCCACCCAGCCGTGGCTACCCACCCCGGCTCCCTGGTAGACGGGCTCCCCTATAAGGGCGAGTACTTATTAGTACTATACATGTATGAAGTCAAAGTACTTATAAGTACTTTTTCATGCATGAGACTAGCCATTAGAGGTGGACATCACTGATCTCGGAGAAATCCACTGGATCCTCGGCATCGAAATCCGACGGATCCGCGAACGCAATCTTATCTTATTATCTCAGCGATCTTATCTTGAATCAATTCTTCGTCATTTTGGTCTCGAAGACCTCAAACCTGTCTCCCTGCCTATGGAAACAAATGCTCGACTCTCGTCTGACCAATCCCCATCGACTACCGAAGAAATCGCGAAGATGCGCAATGTGCCATATCACGAAGCTGTCGGTTCCCTCATGTATGCATCTCTCGGAACTCGCCCCGACATCACGTACGCCGTACAGGCGGTTTCGCGTTTCTCGAAGAACCCCGGCGTTTCACATTGGGAAGCCGTCAAGTGGATTTTCCGTTACCTAAAGGGTACGAAAGAATTGTGGCTGTCCTACGGAGGAACAGAAAAGGAGCTTACTGGGTATGCGGATGCCGACGGGAACATGGCGGAAGATCGCCACGCTATTTCTGGGTATGCATTCCTACTTCACGGCGGTGCCGTTTCCTGGTCGACTAAGCGACAGGAAATTATTTCCTTGTCTACCACTGAAAGCGAGTACATCGCTGCCACATATGCCGCGAAAGAAGCCTTATGGCTTCGCTCCCTCATTTCTCAACTTTTCGACACTACCCTCGATGCCACGGCACTATTTTCCGACAACCAATCAGCCATCGCACTCACGAAAGATCATCAATATCACGCTCGCACTAAGCATATCGACATCCGTTTCCATTTTATTCGCTGGATCGTCGAAAACGGCTCGCTTCGACTCATTTATTGCCCAACCGACGAAATGGTCGCTGACACATTCACGAAAGCACTGCCTTCGCCTAAGGTCAAACACTTCGCGGCCGAACTAGGACTCGTCTCGGTTTGAGGGGGAGTGTTGGAATAAACGGGCAAACGGCTCGACGAGTCACGGGCGCCACTCACCGCGCTGCGCCTCTCGTGCCTGTGGTATGTAGTATATTCTTTTACTTTTATTTCATTTATCCTTCTTGTATCATCTACGGTACATCCTTGTACCTTCTTGTATATAATTCGTACCTTTTATTTATCACTTCACCTTTCAAACTCGCCTTTGTGGCTTTATTATCCTCTTCGAGTTTCATACGGAATCCTCAGTAAATAGTATAAATACCTTTCATTTACTTCGAGCTTTCCTCAGTCGTTTGCACGCAAACAACTGAGGTGAGCAACATTTCTATTTACTTACTACGACATGTACTTATTTGTAAACCTAGCTATTACTTGCTAGGTATGTAATTCACGAAGCTCAGTCGTTTGCACGCAAACAACTGAGCTATTACTTGCTAGAACTCCAATAGGTGGGATGGTAGGATTTTAATGTGGTATTCTTCCCTGATTGCCGAAGTCTCCGCTTATGTTCGAGACTGTGTTGGTATTCGCGGCGGAAAAGGACAGTCACCTTCTTTCATACATAGACATACTGTCACCAGAGGACAACTCCAGGATGGTAAGGAGTGGCGGTGAACGCAAAAGAGGCTGCGGATGGATTGCCTGGCGGGTCTTGAAGGGTATTGGTAAATGGATGAATTGGATAGTGAGTAGTAAAATGGAAAGCATACCAAAAATTGAATCGAATTTCAGTTCAAATCAACGAAAGCCACAACAGCTTCCCCAACGTCAACTCCTACGCTCCTTGCAATGGCGCACTGTAATCAAAAGGTAAGGTAGAAGGATCGAGATTCGACATTACAGTGAAGCCGAAAGGGCAGCCGGTACCTCCAGATGGAGATGTATCTTACCTCGATCTCGCTGTGACTTAGTCAGCGAAGTGAATTGTGTATTGAGAGCGAGGAGAAACCTACAAGATGTTAACGTGGTTGTCGTGTATGAGCATGAAGAGAACATGACGAGGCGCAGAATGGGGGAAGAGGAATGCCAGGCTAAATTACGGGAGAAGGGACGTTGAATACGGCGTGTTTCTACCTCAGGACGGAGAGGAACATGACATTGATTGTCCATCACGAATCTGCGCCTTTATGGACACGGACACGGACACAGGCACGGGCGCGAGCGATTGGTCTTGTAGGTTGCAGGCTATCTTTATCCGTCTCCCCAATCGTCGGTTTATCGCCACTTCAGCCTTGTTCTCGCACCATCATCATTGCATCGTATCGCATCGCTCTGCCACTCGTTCGGTCCACCCCGAGTCATAGCTACGAGTAAAGGCCAGAGCCTCACTTCTTCCTTCACTACGCTTCTCATTCCAATCACGACTCACATCAAGCTAGGCTTTATTAGTAACATATTCCATCCACAAGCGTCCCATAAACAAGACAGCAACCCCTCAAGGCCTCACACCTTGAATCTAACCTCAAAGCATGGAGAGAGCCGAAACTCTGACCTCGGTATCTGCTTCGACATCGAAGATAGGTGCGATCAGGGGCAAAGCGCGACAAAGCTAGGCGAGTCGAGATTGCCGTTCGCGATCGCGCCTGCTAGGCCGGTTATTGCTCATGTGTGAGTTTCCATTTCGTGTTCAACCCTATTTAGTTTTGGGTTGTGCCAGTTTCTGGGTGCTGGGTGCTGGGAGGGACAAAAGGCTTCGAAGACGATATGCTGATTTATATGAATTTGTTGAACACAGGCAATTACGAGACTTGATCATCGCACCCCACGAACCGGGCATTGTGAATTATGTGGTGGATAAAGGGATTGTGGAACAGGATATGCATGTTTATGGTGCTGTGAGTTCGCTTCTTCTGCTTCTTTTCACTTCTCCGTGTTGTTTTGCTCTGCCGTGCTCTTCATCGTACCCTGTTTTGCAGCTTCCTTCCTTTCTTGTTGGAGGACGTGTTGCCTTTGGCATCGGGTAGGGTATGCCATGGTCTTCTTGCTGAACGGGGGAATGGCGTTGCCACTATCGTGTTGTTGCCATTCAAGTCCCATCTGTCCGGGAAGAATCTAATTCTGACATATACCTTTTTCGTTCCTTCTTGATTTTATGACTTTCTTTCTCCATTTACGACAATTTGGTTTTCATTAATTTTTACTGCTACTTCACTCTTGTTAACAATACATATGGAATGATGGGTACTCACCTTTTTTTTGGTGATTATATGCGCGTTTCTATAGCCAATCCGACACCTTGCCCACCTCAGCTTCACGCCCAACACACTTGCCTACTTACCCATAGGCGAAAATGGGGACACATTATTAGCAGCGGGTGGACAGGACAGGGAGATCCATGTGTCTTATTACACCGCCGCCGCTTCTTCGTACATACCCATACTCCCTAGCTCTAGCTTGCAGCAGCGGTACACACGCACGCGAAGAAAAAGCACCAAGCTCTGGGAATTCGAGGAGCAGCTGACGACGGGTTCGATCAACAACTCGGTCTTGCTCACCACCATGACGCGTTGCGCGACGGGGATGAGCCTTACCAGATCGAACGAGAGTAGCGTCGAGCCGAGGGTGGGAATAAGTAATAACGATGGAAGTGTCAAACTGTATGATGTGCCTATGCGGGTTGGCGGGTTTGGCGGGCACGGCGGCAGTGGAGAGGATGAGGATGAGGATGCCAAGGATGGGATCGGAGCGGGGAATGGACTCTCGACGAGGAGGGTGTTGAGGAAGGTGGGGGAGGTGCAGTTGGGAGAGCCGATTAATCATTGTGAGTTTTGTTGGTTTTTGGTTTTTCCTTGGTGGGGTGAGGTTTTTCTGATTTTGAATTTTTGTGTCATGGTGCAGCTTCGATATCTCCGGATGGACGGATGCTCTTGTCTGTAGGCGACTCGAGGCGGATATATTTGCATAGGATTAGAGGAGGCGCGGAGGTGACTTTTGAGAGTATAACGAATAATGAGGATGCCATGAAGCTGGAGCTCCCGGCGCCCGATCTGAGTGGGTTGATCTCTGCATATGAGCGGGCGACGGCGGCAGGTAACCTAGCCCACGGTCCAAGCTGGCTGGCCAGGAATATGCTCGCTGCGTCCTTTTCTACGGCGTTTAGCGACTCGAATCCTGGGGTTGGTGGTGGGGGTGGGGACGAAGGCACCATGTTCGCGGTGGGCGGACAGGAGGGGGTGGTTGCGGTGTGGGATGTCAGGTATTTGGGGAGGCCGATGAGGGTGTGGGAGACGGATAAGATGAGGGGTGTGCCTGGGGGTTGGAGGCAGGATAGAGATAGAGGGAGGTTTGGGTTTGAGGGGGCGCCAGGGTTGTTAGGAATGGGACAAGGGGGAGATGCGGACGCGGACGCGGAAGAGTATGGGAGCGCGTCTGGATGGATCTCGGTGGTGGTGGAGGATCCGTCGAAGTGGCCGAATGTAAATCGGGCGCCTGGATGGAGTGTGAGGAGTGTCAAGTTTGGGAGGAGTGGAGGGAAGGAGGTGTTGGCGTTTACCGAGGTGGGTTGCTCGTTTCTTTCTTTCGTTTATTTTTGGTATGGATTGTATGTTTTGATGTTGATGTTGGATGGTAGTTTTGTGCTTTATTGTGCATGAGCCCTTTCGTTTCATCCATCTTTGTTCATTAATCATTTCTCGAATGAGTGATATAAATCCGATGAGCTGACGTTTGTCTAAAACCATTTATAGCACACTTCTCTTGTCCACGTCGTCGATGCACGCACTTTCGAGACCGAGGATGTGATCAGAGTACCGACTTTGCGCCATAGGCGGGAGGGGCCGACTCACCAACCCCAGCAGCAGCAGCATCAACGACACAGCGTTACGTTCGACACCACCGATTTCGGCGGAGACTTTTTCGTCTCGCACGACGACGACGACGATGATGAGCACGAGCCCTTCGATGCCAAGGGGCATACCACCACCTCTGTCGGCGGCTCCTCTAGTTCGAACCTAACACCTGCCCAAGCGCAAGCGCGCCAACGCCGGCTTGACGCAGAACGTCGTCGCCTTTCGGCGTATGGCAAGATGTATTATAGGCCTGATCTGGATATTGCGGGGATGTGTTTTGACAGGAGTGGGGAGGGGGGGATGTACGTACTTGGTGTGGTTGTACCGGACTCGGACTCGGGACGGGATCGATCAGAGGAGTATCGTACGCCTGCGAGTGGTAGTGTTGGTGCGAATGGGTGGGGGGAAGAGGATGAAGAGGAGGAGGAGGAAGGAAATGAGGAGGGGCGGACGAGGAAAGAGAAAAGCGGAGGCGCGGTTGTCGAGTGGAAGATTAGGGGAGCGAGGAAGATGCGGTCGGTTGATGAACCTGGGGAGGCGTGAATGTGATTTGTGTTGGAAGCTTGTTGCAACTTGCGTTGGGTTTCTTTTTTTTCTTTTCCTGGATTGTCTTTTTGGTAGTTCTTTTTGGTTTCCTTACGTCATTCTCGTTCGCGCACTCTAATCCTGTGCGCTTGTATTGAAAAGGCATCCGTTTCTTTCATTTGCTTTTTTCTCATTTCTCTGTTTTCTGTATCATCATCATCGGACCAAATCAAAGGGCTTCTTTTGCTATTCAGCTATGTACTATGTTCATTGTGGTACCTGTACTACTACCATTACTATCATCATCATTTCATTGCCGTTAACGATGTCACTGTTGTAAACAGTCGGAAGTGGGATTCAATTCGTCCGACAGAGACCTCCAGAGTGCAGACGCGCTCAAGTTGCAAGACAGGGAAAGGAAAAAAGAAAAGAAAGACAGAAAAACACATAATTATTACCCCATCAACGGAATTCTAAAACACTTCACACCCATCTAACCTAAGGCCTTGCCCTCCAAAACCCCCCCTTTCCACTTCTTTCCCCACACACACAACCTACGCCCTCGTCCCCGGCTGCGAAGCCGCACCCTCCACCTGATGCGGCGCCCCAACCTCGGGCAACCTCAACCCCAAATTATCCGGCACCGCCAGCGTCTCATCCATCTGACTCGCCAAATGCCCACCAAAGCCCACAGCCCCATTCGCAGCACGATACTCCGCGATGCGCCTCTCGACCTCGGGTCTGAAATGGCGCATGAGCCCCTGGATAGGCCAGGCAGCGGCGTCGCCGAGGGCGCAGATCGTGCGGCCTTCGACTTGTTTGCTGTATTAAGAGAAAATGGGGGGTCAGAAAAGGGTGTTGGAGGGAATGAGGAAGGAAGAAGAGACTCACGTCAACTCGAGCAACATATCAATCTCCCTCTGATGCGCGCGTCCCTCAACCATACGCGCCATCATATTGTTCATCCAAGTCGTACCCTCACGACAGGGCGTGCACTGGCCGCACGACTCGTGCTTGTAGAACGACGAGAAGCGCGCGATGGCCTTGACGATATCCGTGCTCTTGTTCATGACGATGACAGCGCCTGTGCCAAGACCGGACTGGGCGTCTTTGAGGGAGTCAAAGTCCATCCTATTTACAAATCCATTAGATTGAGTGAGTTGTGAGGAAAGAAGAAAAGAAAAAAACTTACAGGACCTCCGAGCACTTATCAATAGGCAAAACCGGGACGGACGAACCACCCGGCACAATACCCAGAAGATTATCCCAACCTCCAACAACACCTCCACAATGCTTCTCAATCAAATCCTTCAACGGGATGCTCATCTCCTCCTCAATCACACACGGATTATTCACATGCCCAGAAATGCAGAACAGCTTCGTCCCCTGATTCCTCTCCCTTCCAAAGCTCGCGAACCAGCTCGCACCGCGCCTGCAAATCGTCGGGGCAACCGCCACCGTCTCCACATTCGCCACGGTCGTCGGGCACCCGAACAACCCCACATCAGCCGGGAAGGGGGGCTTCAAGCGGGGTTTCCCCTGCTTTCCCTCGATACTCTCGATCAGCGCCGTCTCCTCGCCGCAGATGTAGGCTCCGGCCCCGCGATGGACATACACGTCGAACTTGTACCCGGACCCACAGGCGTTCTCGCCGAGGAAGCCAGCGGCGTAGGCCTCGTTGATGGCTTGTTGGACGTGTGAGGCTTCCTGGTAGAACTCCCCGCGGATGTAGATGTATGCGGCGGTGGCGTTCATGGCGCGTCCGGCGACGAGGCATCCCTCGACGAGCTTGTGTGGGTCGCCACGCAGGATTTCGCGGTCTTTGCAGGTACCGGGTTCACCTTCGTCGGCGTTGATGACGAGGTAGCGAGGGCTGAATGGAACGGGATTCATTAGTTCATTGAAATATTTGTTTGTTTGCTTTAGAGAGGAAACGCACCGAGGATCTTTCTCCCAGCCTGGCTTGTTCATGAAGCTCCATTTCAAACCGCTTGGGAAACCTGCTCCTCCTCGTCCACGTAGTCCGGAATCTTTGATGCTCTGGATGATCCAGCTGTCGCCTTTCAGAAGGATATCCTTCGTGCGGTGCCAGTCTCCACGGGACTACAAACAAAAAAGTTAGCGGTCAGTTCACATCTCCCAACCAACCAACCAAGGGTGTATAGAAGAAAAGGAAGGCGCATATAGCGCATGCAGTGCAAATAGTCGAAACACAAGGAAGCGGGCCCTGAAAACTCACCATGGCCCCCTTGATACCATGATCATGGCGCAAATACACATTCGTGAAAATCCTATCTTGGTCTCTCAGCCCGCCGTAGCGTCTCACGGGTGGGTCGACCGTCGTAGCCAGCGAGCGGGTGCCGCTGACGCTGGCAGGAGATCGCAATTTTGCGCGGAATGGGCGGGTTACGGAGGCTCCTGCTCCTGCAAACGAACATTTATTTCAACTCGGTATGCAGTGCAAAATGAGATGGTTGGTAGGAAGGAGAGAGCAACGTACGGGTAGAAGCCCTGAGCATGGCGGGAGACGACGAAGACGCGGTTTTAAGCATGGCTGTGCGACGTCGTCGTCGTTCGTCGTCGTGTCTGTACGATGATGAGTTGGGTGAGTGAGCTGCCCAATCACCGTACCGGATTGTCTCGGAATTTCTGGAAAATTATGTAATTTTAGTTTAGCCAATGAGAAATGGTTGATTATATGGTGGTATAACCCTGATTTGGGGATGTTATGGGCTTATTATTGAATATCGAATGTCAAAAGACACCTTGCACTTCAACGACACTCTGTCATCGTCCAAGCTCGGAATGAGCATTCGTTTCTTCGTACCTTACTTTCGCGGATTCCATGACTATCTCTTCGCACCAGCTTTGGTCTGTTACAGCACCCGTCGCGTCTTCCGTCTTCCTGTGCTGTTCGGCATAACCTAGCGTAACCCACGGGGTTAGCTATTAACAATAACAAAAAGCTTCACCACGATCCATGAAAACGACAATTGTCAACCCTTCCAAGTCCTTCCACATTAAAAACGGCCTACTTCATACCTACCCTGCACGTTGTTATATCTCACGAGAACCCCATCCACGCATCCCGATGTCCCGAGTGCATTGCCTGCATGCCTGGCATGCCTGAACCTTGACGACGCCTGTCATCACCCTCTTATTGTCGGTCGCGCCGCATGTTTGGGTAGACAATAAGGCTTAGGGTAATATACCCGCTCTTTCTTTTTGTTAGACTGAACTGCCTAGGGTGTATCTATATATTGATTACTATGCTTAGCTGGGATGAGACTGATTTCTTTGATCCTTGACCCTAACGACACTCGGCTTATCAGGAGTCAGGACCTTGGACTGAATGTATCTTGCCTTTTCTTCCTTCCTTACGACTACTATGTATATCTATGGTCTACAGCACGCGAAAGGAGATTCATATTCCCCCGCTCGGCCGGATGCCAACGACATAAGGTTATAAGGTACAACCCCATCAAAAACAACGCGAATTTGGGGAAAGGAAGAACACTCTTATTGTCTCGCAACGCTTTATAACGCACGACAAAAAGCTCAAAGCGGGCTCCTTCATGTTCCTTGTGCATCCTTCGCCCTTCTTCTTCCTCTGCTTCGCATAACTCCACCTCTGCTCTGGAGCTACTTGTCTTTCTGCCTTACCCACCACAACCTCTTTTCAACGTCGGACAAGCAAAGCAATGGACTCTTTCAACGCACTCCTCTCCTTCTTCAACTCCCCATCATCATCCTCTGACTACGAATCAGAGGAAGCGCTGTTCAGCGCTGCCGCTAGCAGCAGCACCTCGCCAATCCCTTCTGACGAGGAAAAACAAGGGTGCAACGGAAACTCTTTCTGCGTCGTCGCCTAAACGTGCACGCGCGCAGTAGGTTTTCGTATATATATCATTATTGTTATGCATATCACAACATCATTATCATCATCGGTTTGGTACGTCCGTCCGACCCAACGTGCTCGTCAAGGTGCTTAGACTAACCCTGTTGTACAGACCCATCCCAATCATCATCATCTTTTCATTCATCAACATCAGCACCATCAACGCAACTATCCAGAAACCTTTCCATCATCATCCACCACATTCTTTCTTTGGATACAACCTACAGTAACATTCGGCTTACTCTATACCCCCTTTTCCTTCCTTCCTTCCTTCCTCCCGTCCTTCCTTCCCTCTTTTTTGGGTTCCCATTCCTTTCTTTTATCGAAAGCAAGCTGGACTATAGACTCCGAACCGGAGGTATCTCGCGAGCCCTACTAAAGGACTCGCAAGACTTCGTTATTTACACACGGATTTTTCAACGACATCGCATTGTAACTCCCCCTCATATACATCCAGCATCGTTCCATAGCATCACATCACATCGCATATACCACAACTGTACCCTGTACCACAAACCACTCACATCATCGCCATCATCACGACACGTACGTAGGTACTCGTCTTCAGGAAAGCCGAACAATGTATTAGTATACGTACGTAGACACGACAAAATCAATCTTCCTCCTCCATATTTAAATTGTAAGGTCTTAAGTTTAACCTACCCCCTCGCCCCCTCCCTCTCGCGTAGAGCCCTACGCTCCTCACTCAACGTGCACAGCTCTTCAGGTTGTACAGTTTTGAAAGGCCACGTCAACCAGTTCCCCCCGCTGCGCATGGAAGGGAGGTACATGTCTTCTAGGAGCTCATCTGCGACTTGTGGCCAGCTACAAATCAACAAAACGAAGGATTAATCTCAATATTTAAAACTAGCAAAGAAACAGTGAAGAAGGAATACTAACGTCCACAAATCAACCACCGCCCCATAACTCTCATTCACTTTCGTTCCCGGATACCTCCTCTTTTTCCATTGGGCCCTCACCTCCGCCTCTCGCTCCGCCTCCTCCACTTCCGCAGGCAGGCGCATGCGGTCGAACTGGAAGTACGACGAGACCCAGTGCGCGGCTACTTCGGTCGTGTATGAGAGGTTGGATACGAACTATTCAGGATGAGTCGTTGTTCTCAGTTTAAAATTTTGTAATGCTTGGGAGACATTGACGTACCATGGCGCCGACGATGGCAAAGTCCCGTCTGGCGATATTTTTCGCTGGGACGATCCCGCGGTATATGGAGTTCGATACGACTTGTGCTGCAGCGTCAACTTGCACTCCCTCGGGAGGGTGCGATAGGGAAGTGTAGTCCCACGTGCTTCCAGGGTAGTTGATGACTGGAATAGGATGTTCGTGCACACCCAGCTCGCGTAACGTCTCATCTAAAAATTTCGTTCATTAGAGTATCTGATCCAAGAAGACTAGGAGCAAGGCATACCATTAAATATAACCTCCCACGAACTCTTATACCCCGTAGCAAGGACGACCACATCCGCCTTTACCTTCCTCCCATCGTCCAACACTACTCCGCCTTCACACCCCTCGCTATTCCCACCCTCGCTAAAAACACTGGAAGAATAATACCCCACCCCCCTCCTCGGCGCCTGCACCTGCACCAACCCCCTCTGCACCAAATCATAATACGAACCCTCCCGCACACGGCCATCGTCGCTCGTGCGGACGTCCCATAGGATGGAGGTGCTGCATGTGCGCAGCGGGGAGGTGGTGGGGATGGAGTAGGATGCGAACTATTTGGGAATTGGCGTTGGGGATTGGGGATTCGAGGTTGGGGGCGGTAGGGAATGGGCGCTTATGGTTAGTCTAGTGTGCAGAGAGGAGAGGGAAGGAGACGCACGGAGTATTCTTGTAGGACTTTGAATATAGCCCGGACGAGCAGCCCGCCGAGGGTTGTGGTATGTAGGAATTGTCTGTTTGCGCGTTAGGTTTTGGTCTCCTGTATGCGAAGGGAAGGGACGTACTCGAGCTTCGTATTCAGAGAGACGTGGGGGTTGAGTATGCTCAGGAGTCTAATGTCCCCGTCAGCTTGTACAGTACTCCAACTCAAGAACAAAGGTGAAATGGAAGCACCTGCTCTTCCTAATGAAATCGGGAAGTGTAAACCTCGACGCTACAAACGCCTCTGCATTCGCGAATACATGCGTCACTCTCCTTCCCTCATTCGCCAATTTAGCGCAGATACTATGTAGTATCAAGGAACTTTCTCAGCAAGAGGAAGATAAGAAATCGAAATTGAACACACTCTTTCCCGGATCTGCCTCCCCCAATGACGACGATATTCCCTCCTCCTCCTGTGTTACTCCTGCTACCCCCGCCAATGGACCCATCGTTTTGCGGGGTAGGAGGAACGCGGTGGAGTATATCATCCACACGCTCTGCAAACTCCAACGAGTGGAGTATTAACCCTTTGTATCCCTTCTTCTCAGCCGATTGAGAGGACAAGATCTGTGGTATGCTAGGCGTGCTACATCCCTTTACAAAGCGCCTTTGAATCAACACCATGCTTGAAAGATTCAAGGACGAGACTCCCACCCCAGTAGCAAGCACAACCCTTGAGAACCTCCCCTTCACCTCCTCTCGCGATCCCACTGATCGTCTAGTCATCACCTCCCATATCCCTCCCGGGCCTGAGTCATCTCTTCTCACCCGAATAATCTCCTCTTCAAATTTAAACCCCACCTTACCCTGCAAGAACGTCTCATAGAACTTCTCCATGTACTCGCATAGTCCCTCGCCAGTAATATGTCCCCCTGACTCTGAAGAGTCTTTGGGATGGGGCATCTCGAGCGCGGAGAAACGGTACACGTTGTGAATCCTATTAACAACAGACAACGGATGTAAGCATCTGAGTCCGCCTTAGGTGGTAGTGGAGAAATAAGCAGAAGGAATTTACGTGTTTATATGTAGACCAGGGTATATCCTGTTCCTCGCCCACGTCCCTCCGACAGTCGCGTCGCGCGTGATGACTTTGATGTCGGTAAAGCCATCTTGGTGTAGGACGTGCGCGGTGATTAGGCCGGCCATGCCTGCGCCGAGGATGGCGATAGGTGAGGAGAGGACTTCTTTCCTTGAAATATCGTCTGTGCAAGAATATTTACCCATGAGGTTAATTAGAGAACGTATGCGCTGAGGAGAAGAGAATGGACAGAATGGTGTACACTTGGAAGTTGGCCCCATTATCCTTAGACTTATACTAGTAGAGACGCCGGAGTACACTCGCATTGCATCATGCTCATACGCCGCTACGCTGTTCGATGACGCACCCAGGATACGATTGCGAGGAGCTTGATCCTACTACCTTTACCTCACCCAGGGGATCAACATCGACCCTGTGCCGTCCAATCTCTACCTTCCCCAAATGGGAAGTGTCCGTCCAAATAAAGGCATGTGTTGATGCCGGTGTCATCCGGCAAACCGAAATTGATCGATCGTCGTTCCTGCTGCAATTTTGCAGCAAATTGGCATAGGTAGAGTCATTATTACTTAGAGGTACTATACATACATTTTCTCAATGTTTCGTTACTCAGGATTGGGCTCATTTACGAGCGCTTATGCCATCCCTCGTGCCTTGTCTCTGAGTACCTTCCTCTCCTGGCTTAAATTCAAAATCTCCCTCATATCAATCGTCCGGAACGGCCACGTCAGCCAGTTCCCCCCACTTCGCATTATAGGCAGGTGCATATCCTCTAAAAGCTCGTCCGCTGCCTGGGGCCAACTGCAAGCATAGCACAACCGCATCAGAATCAAGCCACGTCTGGCAGGATCTTCAATCCAACTTGATTGGGTACTTACGTCCAGAAATCAAGGGTGCCGCTGTAGCTCTCATTTGCCCACGCAAGCATGTTCGGATAGCGCCGCCTCATCCACGCGGATCTCACTTCCGCTTCGTGGATGGCGTCTTCAGGTGTGCGTGGTAAGCGCATGCGATCCCCTTGGAAGTAGGAGGATATCCAGTGCGCGGCTACTTCGCTGCTGTATGTGATATTCGAGGAGAACTAAGCATTGCGATACAGATGTCAGCCTGGAATATTTCGGTGTGTAGGTAAACAGGAAGAGGAGTATACGCACGGTAGCGCCCATGATGGCAAAATCGCGCTTGTCGATGTTTTTCCCTGGTACGATGCCTCGATAGAGATGTGTTACGTAGTCATTACCTTCGCTTCTGTGGTGAGTAGCAGGAGGGTCTGAGAGGGATTTGTAGTCCCATTGGCGAGAAGCAGCATTTAGGTCGATGGACGCGGGATGTCTTCCTAAACCTAGCTCCGTCGCAGTGTTCTCTTTTTTGTTCCTTAATTTAGTACTTTGAAATAATGCATGTTAGAGCATGCGACGTACCATCAAATATTTTCTTCCATGAGCTCTGCCAACCCGTAGCAAGGATAACGACGTCTACTTTGATTTCTCTCCCGTTGCTTATTCGAATGGATTTTCCATCGTGTGCATAGCCAGTCGCTCTCGCCGGAGCGACCAGTTCAATCTGACCTGCGTTGACTAGAGAATAAAAGGAAGTATCGTTTACCCGGCCTTCGTCGTTCGTTCTAATTCCCCAGAAGACCGAGTTCTTGCCTCGTAGAGGGGAGTTTCTTGGGATTGAGTACGAAAAATACTGGAAAGGATCTTTGTTAAAATTGGGTTATGAAGGAGCTACTTGGAAGAATTTTTACTGATGCTTCCTGCAACGCATGAAAAAAGGCGCGGACTATACAACTTCCAATCGTGGTCGTGTGTAAGAAACGCCTGAGAAGTGGTTGTATATTAGCTCGAGGCTCCTATGGATTTGTGAAGACCTACTCAAGTCGCGTTCTCAGAAAGACGTGAGGCGAAAGCGCACTAATTAGCCTATATAAAGAGTCAGCACTTTGGATATGGACCTATAAATTGAAAATTACCTGCTCTTCCTTATGAAGTTCGGTAGTGTGACCGGTGCAGCAATGAACGCGTCGGGGGTTTCAAACACGTTAACCATCCTTCTTCCTTCGCGCGCGAGTTTCGCACAGATACTAAATGAGAATCATCTCTACTTATTAGCTTCTGAAGAGCATGCAGCGATACTAGTAAATATCGTACGCACTCCATGGCAGACTTTCCGCCACCCACGACTAATACCGTTCCACTCTCCTCATCGTCGTCCGTTCTTTTGGGCTTGACAGTTGCTAGGATGTCGCCCATACGGGACCGAAATTCGGAAGAATGCAGGACCATGCCGTTGTACCCAACCTTCTTCGCTTCCTGCAACGACATCTCATGCGGGATTTTGGGATTGCTGCATCCCTTGACTTGGCGTCAGTATTATACATGATAGCCCCGTTGCGAGAGGTGGCTTACTCCTGTAGCGACGATGATTCGAGAGAATTCATACTTCGCTTCCTCATGTGTCTGCACGCCCGTCACCTTGACCCTCCATCTCCCGGCCACATTTCTTTTGACAGACACGATCTCCTCCTCGAATGCAAATTTGACTTTGTCCTTGAGGAACTTCGAGTAGAAAGTTTCCATGTACTCGCACATCTGGAGTCCTGTAATGTGACCACCGGTCTTGTCAAAATCTGGAGGCAGTGGCATCTCGAGTGAGGAGAAGCGGTATTCTCCATGGACACTGTCGAGTAATAAGGACAATTGTCAGTGAGGTTTTCGACCTTTCACACCGCCGACTCTGTGGTGAAGGAGAGATACACACTTATTGATATGAAGTCCGTCGTAGACTCTATCCCTTGCCCATGTACCGCCAACTGATGCGTCCCGGGTAATCACAGTGACGTCTTTGAACCCGTCCTGTAGGAGAACGTGTGCACTGATTAGGCCCCCCATACCCGCTCCCAGGATACCGACTGGTTCAGAAAGTACGTCTCCGGTATGTGAACTGGACATCTTCGCTCACTGGCAATTAGGTGGGGAGTAGAGTTATGGTAGGTTGTTCGAGGAAGGATCAACTCCAAGGTCGCCACTTGTGCCAGCTCTTCCGATTAGCTGCTATATACGCGTAAGAAGCGCATCAAGAACGCTGCTTGCTTTTTTTAGTCGGACCTGTTAAGAATCATTTGCTTTTGAGGTATGTATTCAAAATAAGTCAGGTGTGAATGAATTGAAGGATCATCGGAGAAGCAAGACTCACTAAGGACTGGATACAAAGCTGACGAGGCAGGAGTCTAGCGGTTGACAGTCCATTTCACTGCCGTCTACATTTCTCCAAGTAGCTGTCCCACAAGTTTGGCGTAAGACGTACGGGTGGCGCTAGCACGTTGCACTTGATTTAATGCCTTAACAATCTAATACAAAGACCAGAAGTCACACAAGGACTCGAACCAATTCGTTAAGCTTGGCTGGTGGCCAGCAATGCATATGACACCCAAGCGATACCTACAGCCCTTGAGCCCTTGAGTCCTAGTCTTCTTAAGACAGGAAGTAGCATTTAAGCAAGACTTGGCAGTGGTAGCTCATGACAGGGAGGGGCACATAAATGATTGAGAAAAAGTTCTTTCCCAGAGCCCATGCAACTGGTATATTAATAGATCGGCCTTGATAGCGATAAATATAGCACGGTCTGGACCTGATTTGCACTTTTCATACTCGTTGCCATGATACTTGGCACTCAATGCTCCTGAAAGTAGTGCTGCCGCTAAAGTGCAGTCACTGTGCAGTCACTGCACTGCGATGTGATATTTTTGTACTCCGCCACACTGTGAGGTCGAGTGCAGCGGCTGTGAAGCCTGTGATGCAGTCTGATATTTGTCAGCGACTCTATGCAGTCCTTGTGTTATTTCGTCGGCATGTTCGAGTTATTTCTTTAACATAGTTTCTTTGAGTATATATGCTGGCAGGAGCTTTTACCCGGAATTGAATAATGTTTTTTTTTTTTGAAATTCAAAGTATGAAAGGAGCTTTTGCGAAGAGAACTCCTGCAGCACATACCTCAACATTCAGGATGCATTTCAACATGATGAAAGCCTGCTGTCAGCTCAGGCTCACTGGCGCGGTCACACGGGAACTGATTGGACCACGGTGTATTGTCGAGAACCGGACGGATACAAGTATGGGCTTAAAATGTAGTGTAAAGAAAAGAGAGAGAAAACGAGACAAGGAAAAGGTGCGATCAAAAGATCACGTGAGAACCAAGATAAGATAATATGTGCGCGTGATAAGACTGGGGCGCCAGGCTTACACTGACGTATTAAGCTCTACGTGAGCATCCCTTCAGCCTTATAAAAATTTGGTACCCTGACATAAGCGTACGAGAAGGGAAACTATAGAAACGTTGCTCGGGATTCTTTTCCGTCTGTTACATACCCTGACCATGGGAGCGAGGCCATTGTGATGCAGTACTTCACAGTCACTGTGTTCGACTGTGAAGTCACTTGCAGCGCCACAAAACCGACTTCACAGTGACTGCACTGCAATGTGCGGCAGCACTACCTGAAAGAACTTACAGCAAAATTAATAATTTTTTGTCTGATCAGCTCATATTTGGATTTACTATCAACTCCGAGCAGGCACTGGTGTTCGCTGTTCAGTACGTCTGAATATCTCATGATAACAGTCAGCTGCATCTGCATTCGAAAGACAATAAGCGAGACCATAACCACTGTAAGCTCGTATTAGGATTCCACACAATTTTGTGTGAGTAGTATAATCAGATACTCAATCGAGGTGTACAGTAGAAAGTGCATGAAGCCTGAACGACGGTTATATTTAGAGCCGACGAGCGGGCCGCGGCAGCTCCGACATTGCTGGTTCTGTCACGTGGATACATGATTTTGTAATCGATATGCGGTTAACCGTTAAGCACTGCACTCTCACCTGAACCTCTAACGAACCTCTGCTCGATTTCCAAACCTTTCTTTTCTTCGTTACAATGGACGCCCGTCTTCGTAGAGTCAACAAAGAAATAGCGGGTAAACTTATAACTTTCTTAAGATTTTATAACACGACTTATGCATGCCACCAGATTGCAAGAATGACAAAACTTCTCAGATTAAGATTGACCTATTCGATTCGTCGCCATTTCATCTGAAGGGATCATTTCCTGGGCCTCAAGGAACTCCCTACGAGGGCGGTAACTTCGAAGTGGTACGCGCGCTTTATCATCTGTGTTGTTGTGTGCGATAATCTAAGCGCCTCGTTCGCAGGACATTATCATTCCAGAGTCGTACCCATTTCAACCAGTAAAGATGAAGTTTATTACCAAAGTCTACCACCCCAATGTATCATCTGCATCCGGCGCGATCTGCCTTGATATCCTTAAGGATGCCTGGTCGCCCGTTTTGACGCTTAAATCAACGTTGATCTCGCTGCAAAGTCTGTTGTGCTCCCCAGAACCCAACGATCCCCAAGACGCGGAAGTCGCGAAGCACTATATGACGAGCAAAGCCAGCTTCGAAGAGACGGCCAGATATTGGACGCAGATCTACGCAGGCGCTCCTGATCCAAACAGAGGCAAAACGGGTGCGGGCGGGCGGGATGAAGTCGCCATCGCAGGTCTGGAGAGGGCTCACGTTGACAAGTTTGAAGATATGGGATTCGCACGGAGTAAAGTGGTATGTTCCTGCGTCACTCTCAAATGAAGCCACGATTCACCCATCAAGCAGATCGATGCCCTACGACGTTTGAACTATCGTGGATCTAACGTCGCGCAAATATCGGACGAGAGGGTAGTCGAAGAACTCTTGAAATAGTGCTCTCCATTCCTTGTCTCATCTTGTCATTTGTACTTGTTCGCCCCAATATGCAATCCCATAGCTAACCTCACGATTTCACGAATCGAGTGTGCAACTGTACTGTCAACTTGAAACTATGTCAGAAAGGACGACATGGACGATTCCCTCGAGTTTTTCACGTAAACGCCGAATACTTCTACATTCCTCCCACTAAGTTCCTCAGTGTCGGTTCTATTTACTTGAATGCCGCTGAGTTGTATTTTGGCCACCTGTTCCCCACCACGTCTGAAAATCTGCCTCGAGCTCCGCAGTGCGTTGTTGATTTTATTTATGTCTGATGATCTGATGACTTACGGACAAGTTCGTTTTGTTCATATTCTGCATCTGTTTCTGACTGGGGTGCTTGTCTGCTCGTTGTGATAGAGTAAAGGAAACTAGGACCGCTCTTGCTTCTGAAAGCGATCCACTAGTAGCGGCGCGAAACATTGAACTTTTTTCTTGCTTCCCAAGGAACCTCTACTGCTATAACCGAATCCAAATTTCATATCAATCTCTCTTTCATCATTCAAATTACCTGGTTTCGTCGCTGATGATTGGAGGGTCATGTTTAGAACATACACTGCACTCGCCGGTAAATCATCAAGATGCCAGTCATCTTTCCTGAAAATGGCTCTTGGTACTTATCACGATGACCAACAGTGAACCCGGCAGAATGGTCTATCATTGCAAATACTGCGACTAGGTCTGCGAATTAACGGGCCTGCAGAAACAGCGAAACTATGAGGTAGGCTATGACCAAAATCCTCCTCCCTTTGACGAGTTTGATCATCCACTGCAGCTGGTATGATTTGAAAAAGTGGCACTCGACGACGCCACTGCAAGCTTTCTCGTACCGAATTGCAGGAGATAATGTGATGATAAGTGTAGCGAAGTATGCGCAGCTAAGTTCTAACGTAAAACCTGACCGATTTTCACGTTAGATAAACTTGAAGTCGTCGATTTCGGCAAGGTTAGGAATAAGCATTGGTTGAAGTGATTGATCGCCTACGCTCGCTGCGGCACGGTTTTTAATGGAAATATCTAAAGGTTTGATTTGGGCACAAGTTTTCGTTCCTGCGCCTATACTCACGTTTTTCTTTCAGACGTGTTTCTGGGACTCGAACTTGAGGTTGAGGCATATTTCAAGAGGATTTTGGAAAGGTGTTAAAGTGTTTCCTCGAGAGTGTGCTTCGGCAGCCTCAACCGAAGATGCCGTTAATTTGCCGCCAATGATTCTGGTGATTGCCGGGACATTGACTTTGAAAAGTCGAGAAGCTTATAATTTAAGCAGACGGCGACTGGCTTCCTTCAAGTTCCTTGAATCATCCAGTAATTCAAATCAAAGGTTAAAAGATAAAATTTTGTGTACTAGCAGGTACTAGCGCATCATATAAGTACATATTGCAAAGCTACATTTATGAGGAAAGGTTTTGAAAAGAGAAGTGATGAGATCAGAATTTTTCGGTATGCAGTACAAAGTAATTTGAAAACACCCGATCCGACAGATTGACGCCCGGGCCCATTAGATAGGCTTCAACTGCCCCATGCTTGCGAATATTACCCTATTACCCCACCCATTTTCAAATGCCCGAGACAGTGTGAGCGGGAGTGATATAGAATTATATGATGGAAGCATACAGAAATAGAACCTGGAGCTAAGTGTGCGAGCAGCAGGTCGCTTGCGCGTAAAGCTCAACAACGCTCCAGCGTTCAAGAATAGAGTGGTAATATATGAACGAAGCAATAGAGAAGCGTAGCAAACCCACGGTGGCACGCACAGAGAGACTGCAACAACCCTCACACTTCTCTCGACTATGAACGCACAGAAAATCCGTGGAGGTCAACGCTGAATAAAGACAGCCGAGGCCAACGCACGCCTCTGGTGTTCAAAGCGAGTAAGTGCGAGAGGCGGCCGATTCTAGTGACGTGCACAAGGGTGCTGCTGAGAGAGAGAGGCCTACCAGGTAAATTGCTCTGATGTTCTCTTTCCAACGACCTCGAAGTATTTATACCTTTTGTGTCCAGAAAGTTCTCCTAATTATCCGGGTCGATGACTTGCCAAGAGTACCGAACATCATAGAGAAATCCATCTATCACTTCCTCGCATACGCCATTTGACGCGAAAGGAAATCGAAGGTCCTTTCAAGAAAGACATCATAGTGCGATAGGATCTATGACTTATTGTCTATCGGTCCCGGGTTTGGCGGCCGGAACATAGCAGCATAAGCTAGATATAAAAAACCGTGCTTGCCACTATGTACAGTATAGTACAGGTAGGAGGCGAAGGGATTCCGGCGTCAAATGTATAAAAGAGCATTCTCATTATGTGATCTTTACGAGATGATGTGTGTGCCACGCTGGCCTACTTACTACGCGTACGCGAGACTACCATTGATTGCAGTTCCAGCAGTCACCCAGGAGAAATAAATCTCGGTACCACAATCTCTGAGCCAGCATTGTCGTGAATTCAATTTCGCCGTGGTGGATGAAATCAATGATTGCAAGCAGCGGTGGAGCTATGAGCTATTGAACTCTAAGAATGATGGGTTTCGTGCAGAGTTTTGTTGGCGCTCAGCTATTCGGCCACGGAAAAAGCGTAGTTATCGATCTGTTGGACGCGATGATAGGGAGCGTCGCGAAAGCACGAGGTTCGTGCGTGTACCCAGAAAAACCGACGCAATCGCACACAAACATATGTTGGAGCGTTACCGATTGAAGTTGGTCGAGTAGATGGAGCACTTGATCAACTGGGGAGGGAGATTCTAATGAGAAACGCGGGGTAGGAACGAACAAAAGGGAGCTCGACTTCGTTTTAGAAACACAAGTCTGCGGGGTTCGAACTCGGCTGTGTCCGACAAAGCTACCGATTGGGGGTAAACGTCGCCTCAACTCACCGAGAAGAGGAGGATTGAAGATCACATAATTAGATGCCACTATCCTGTTAGCCAGAGTGAGTTTGGTGGCAAGCAAGAGCGTCGACCTCAGTTCAATATGGCCATACGATGTTTCTTGTTCATGACAGCTACAGTACCTAGAATAGCATTCAGAAAAACAGCTTCCAGCTCGATGTTTCTATTGAGCTGTCATCAAACTATGGCCTCGAAAGGAAATGATTAGACCTCAAGTATCGCCTCATTAACAACAACGACAACTAACAGGATGCGATGGTAGGAAGGACAGGTTAGTCGGATGCTATTCCATTAGAAATCCAGGCAATTGCTTACCTAGAGAACCCGCGCGACCGGAAGGAAAGGGAGAAGAGTTTCACAAGCTCGCGATAAGGGTTTTTGTTGTCATAGGTCTTCCTGTCCGATACTCCGCAAGTCCAATAGCATGCGAATGTACTCCACACGCCCTTTGTAAAATGTGTTCCCAAAGGGAACGAGGCCTCGTTTTCTGTACCATTCCATGGTCGACTTTCTCGCATCGCACCATGCAACAATTGCGCCTTGCTCAGATCGGCACAGCAAAAGAGCATGCAACAGCAGCTTTGTCCCAAGCCCTCTCCCCTGGAAATGTGGTGCGCATGCAAACTTGCGAAACCGCACTGCGCGCCCAGAGGAACACTGAAGAAGGTCCCGCGTGACGTCGTCGCTTTCTTCCTGCAGTGCGGCCTTATCGATAGATGGCAAGTCCTCGACAAAAAGAGAAATCACAGCTACTGGCTCCTGTTCGTTTTGTTTTCCTTCTTCTCCTTCTTGGAGGAAAACGCCATAGTGGACTCCCAAATCGTCCTCTGGGAGACGGACGTGCGATAAAGGCATGTCCGGCCATAGAACGGAATGACGAAGCTGCAATGTTTTCTCAACGGGGACTTTCTCGATCCGGATGGGCAGATCTGCTGGCACGCTACTATGTACATCGCCTGTTGCAAAAGAAAGAAAAGTTGAAGTGAACGAGTTCGATTTTCAATGAAAAATGCACGGTTTGAGTCTGCTAGTACATAATACTGACCGTTGATCGAAGAAAATGACATTGGGACTTGAGTAGATTCAGCCTGTTCGTAATACACGATCTAAGAATGCTCTGCAGGAGGTAAGTAGGGCAGAGGTAGCGAGCAGTACCGTAGGTACGGTAAAGGGACGTACCGTTCATAGAAAGAAAGCAGGGCCGGTCAGTATTTCCGCACGCGATCCACGTGGCCTACTATTTCTTGGTAGGCTGTACGAAATCAGCGTGGAATATCAGGAAGCAAAAAGGAAATCCGTTTTCTAGGAAGGGACGAAAGCGAGCCAGCGATGTCAATTGTTTCTTCCAAGCACAAACAAAGCACAAATCGGGGCAGCTTCATGCCAGAAGGCTGAATGGTATTCCATCCTATTGGAAAAGTTCGGAGACAGCATGAGCAGTACCAGATACAGATTCAACCATGCACGAGTCGAAAACAGAGCCCTATGTTTGAAAGGACTTATCAGATATATGAGCTTTTGCTTATCTGCTGATAAACATATCAGTCATGATCAGTACGCAGGATCCGGAAATCGAAGATCTATGCAAAGAACACTGACAGTCAAACATATCCTCGATGGCGGCAGTAATAACCACTCTTTTGTCCTGGGACAGCCTTCTATAGATATAGCCAAATCGTTAAATCGTTAATATTCCCTGACATGGAGCTCCAGCACTGCTGTAAGGACCAAAATAGAGGCTTCCTGAAAATAGACAACGGCTAGGAGGTCGAAATGTTTTCCGAGATGAACATTCACCAGAAGTATCGTTCGAAACCTCGGAACTGGCCGTGAACATGTTCCAGCATGTCGTTTACTCAGTACTCGTTACGCCACCTAGAAGGACTCTCCAAGTCCACCATTCAAGCTGAGATTAAGCGACTGCCATTCAGTACCCAGTGTTGGACTTGAACAACAAACTAGAATGTAGAAATAGAGGTCCCATTAGGTCCATGACATGGCGTTCAGCAACATGAATCATGATTGACGCACCTGCTTCCAGTTCCAGGTCAGTCTCTCGTTGGACTGGAGAGACTAGACAAGGTCATTCATTACGCTGCTTCAGCTTAATCCCGAGTGAAGCCGTGCACGTACACAGTCCATACGCCACATATGGAGATGGGTTGAAGAAGTACTGCCACGCAGCAGCACCACTGTTCTGCCACCCATCAGCAGGAGCACAAACAGGAGCACAGGTTGGAAGTCGGAAGTTAAAAACAAATGAAGCAAATGAATCGATAAGGAGGTTCTGAAACGAATATGACCATTGCAGGCAAACAGAATTCCAACTCCACCTTCAAGTTACTAGTGTCGTTCGATGTTCAACGTTCAACGTCAATCCAATGCTCTTGCCATTGCATTGTTCGGACCGCGAGTTCAAGGCTGAGGCTGCAACTGCTCCCAAGGTGGATCGCGGAGGAGAATAGCAAAAACTTTCAGGCCATTCTTCGGAAATGACATGAGGAGGGACATTCACTTGAATGAAAAGAAATTGAAAAAGGAAGATAACAGTCAACTTGCCAGCTCGATGGTGGATGCCGGAGGAGAATAACGAAGTCTTGGAGGCATGAAAAGAGACAAGAAATTGAGGAAAGGGGAGAAAAGGTCGAGGTGGAAATATGCCGAGAACAAAACCATTCAGGCACGACATGGATGCAAGAGCGAGGAAGGAATTCGAAGGGGAAAAAAAGCACAAGGCGGATCCAGGAGAAGAATATTAATAACAAAAGAAATAAGAAAAGGAATCGACATCCCAACGACAGCATACAATTCGACACTGCAGGTTGTATCACAAAAATGATGCCTAGACCCCGATGGTCAATCCAGAAAAATTATGAGGGATGAAAAGGGACTAAGAATTGAACGAGCAAGAAAAGAAAAAAAAAAAAGTCGAAAAAAGAATTCAATCTGACATTGCTATTGCCCGCCCAAGATGACTGCATCGCAGAGGCGATACGAAGATGCGCAGCCAACGGATGGAAACGAATGGAAAGAGTCGATAGAGCAGAAAAAGGACGCGTAAAGGGAAAAGGAAAAAGAAATCACATTATAAATAGACTTTTACAAACATATAACTGATGATGAAAAAAGTCGAGATACGTGTGTTATGCCTTGCCTCGCCTCCAACCATAAAGAGACAAGGGAGAAATGAAGGGGATATCTAAGACCAGAACACGAACATGCAAAAAAGAGAGAAAGAAAGAGAAAAATTATATTGCGTTATACCACCACCGGCTTGATCATGAGAGGGACTAGGGACCATCAACGCTCAGATATCGAGGCCAGGTAATCCGAGAGCTAGAAAGAAAAAAAGTCATCAACATCCAAATTGCACCAACAAAAAATATTACCCACCTTAAGAGCCCCCGACCTAATCGTCTCCCCAACATTCTGCACATCCGGGTTCGCAAGAACCCTCGAAATCGCATCCTTCGCCGCAATCTCCAAGCTCGCCAGACTGCCATCACCCAACAACCCACCATCACCACCCCTCTCATATCCCTGTCCGGCAAACTCCTCTTCCTCCTCCCTCCCGAAATATTGGTTAGACGAGATGGCAGTCGCACCCTGGAAGGACTGTAAACGCGTTTGTGCTTCGCGGGCGTTGTTCGCGTCGTAGTCGTTCCGCTCAAAGAACATGTCCGAGGAAATGGCTTTTTGGTTCCCGAATTTCTGCCGTGCAGTTGTGGGTGCGTCGTCTACGACGGGTGTGCTGTGTTTTTGGAGAGTAAGCTTTCATAGCAAAAGGGAGAGAGAAAGAAAGCAAGACTAACCTTCGTGTTGGAGTAGCAGCAGCCGCGACAGCAGCAGCGGCACCTGCACCTGGGATAGCACCGAACCCGAGCCGAGGGAACGCAGCAGACTTCTGTGGTTCAGGCGTCGCACTGAACTTGCGCGATCCGCTCGCGGGCGTCGCAGCAGCAGCAGCTGGATTACCAGCCGCCATCGTCGCTCTCGATCCGAGCTCCTGAGACTTCTTCAACGCATCTGCCTCCCTCTTCGCTTTAGCCTCTGCCTCCTCCCTCTCGCGATCGTATCCCAGCTGCTTGATCCTCTCCGCCTCTTCCAGGGCTTTTCGCTCGGCCTCTGCGAAGTCGACGGGTTTAGTCTTGGACGCTCCAAGCCCGAGCTTCGATTTCTTCGGGGCGCTGGAGGTTGTAGACCCAGTCGAGGAGGCAGAGTTCAACCTAGAGGTTCCTGCTCCCAGGCGGGCAGGGCGTGCCGCGGAGGATGAGGTCAGGGTACGGGGTGTCGTTGCCGCCGAAGTCGTAGAGTTGGTGGTGGTGCCGCTGCCTACCGAGCTAACAGAGGGCGATTTCCCGATGATAGGGGGCGTGGAGATACGTGGGGTACCTGGGTTGGAGGTTTTGGGTGTTGTGGGCTTTGACCACGAGTTGAAGAAGTCGTCTTCTGTCTCTTCGGTCGGTGGGCTCACGACGGCGTTTTCCATTCCTTCAACGACGATTCCGTTGGGGAAGCTGTAGATAGACATGAGCATAATGTGCTATGATACAATGGATAAAACTCACTTTGCTGCATCCTCTTTGACGCGACGAGCCAGCTCTTCTTTGTACAACTCTGCAACTCTGCTTGAATACTTCTTCTTCGAGTCCGAATCGCTCAACAAAGACGAGCCACCGTGCTTCATAAAGAATTCCCTTGCAGAGGCGTTGCCTCCGACCTTCATCGTGCGCAGCTGTGCAAGCTGCCAGCTATCCAGATTGGTTGATCTATATTATCATTTATTATTCAGAATTGTTACGACTAGTACAAGTTATTTCAACGCACCGGACAAAGCTGATATGTACGCCCATGTTCCTGTGCGCACTCGAGCATTCCAAGCAGATGTACACGCCGAATGTAACACTCGACCACGTAGGATTTCGGGCGTTGCAATCAAAACATGACTATGCAGGGTTATCAGTCTAGCGATTCTCTTGAAGAACAATTGAAATTCCCACTTTGTTGGCTTTTTGAGCCTTCAAGACCTTGAATACTTGTTCTGTTTCTTGTTTCGTGGGTTCCGCCATTTCAGTGGGTTTTGTGTTGGTAGTAGAGGTAATAGTATACAACTGAGGGTGTCGTGGCGAATCCAAGTAATCAGTACGGGCACGTGATCTTAATTGGGTAGCCGGAATAAAGAATTATTTCGCAAAAAACGTTTCAAGGTTACGCTTGCCGAACCTTGAAAATTCCGCCAACATCAATACAGTTTTCCTCAACAATACGGTTCTGTGAACTTATTTTCCTACTCCCATGATAAATGTTTACCTTCAGCGAGGCTCGAATCCGTTCCACGTGGGAATGGTTACATAAGGTACCCAGTATATCTCAGTACCCTTGATCAATCAAGGGCTTTCATAAAGCGCGTCCAAGACGCGTTTCTACTATGCAAAGAAAGTAGACGACTATACCACAGGTCCAGGATAACCTATATACTTTCTTCGTCACAATGCGTTCGTTTATCTGACTTTATAAACATCGTGTTCTGCTAAAATCCACAACAGAATCTTTACCGCAGGACCTATGTGCTAGAATTATCAATCTAGACACTATAAAGAAGCGAGATCTCCTATCGCTCTGCCTGACATGCAAATCCTTACAGCGCGTAGCAGAAGCGCGGCTGTACAACCACATGTCCCTGACAGACACCCACCGCGCCCTCCAAGGCTGCTTCTCCCTCATCGAGAACGAACGGCTAGCACAGCACGTCGTCGCGATCTTCCTCAACCCCGACGAACGTCGGCCAGGCCTGGCTAGCGGAGAAGACTTTTGGCTCGTCATGCAACGTGCGCTGATCGCCTGCAACAATCTCAAAACTCTCCTGATCGCAGATCCCACCTTTGTTAATGGATGGGTTATGAACAGCCCATTCCCGTTCCAACTACGAGAGGCCAAGTTGCGGTTTGTGCTGGATGAACATATCGTGCAGTTCCTAGAGTCCCAGCCGTCGCTGAAGGTGCTGCATATGTACGACTACACGGAGGACGAGGTGGATGTGCGCCTTCGGCCTGGTGCGCTGCCTGAGCTGCAGGTGTTTGATGGGATGCTCTCCCTCGGCGTGCAGTTTACGACGAGAAAGCTCACGCATGTCCAGGTCATTGTGGATATGGATCCGGTATATGGGTTGACGGCTATGCTGCGGCATCTTGCCCAATGCAAGGATGTGAGGAGTATCAACATGTTGGATATCCCATACGACGCGACTCTGGAAGTCCTCGCCCTCATTCCGCCATGTGTACCTAATATATTGCACATTGGGCTGTTGCCTTATCCTATTCGCGATGTGAGTAGATCGCATCCAATCAGCCCCATTTTCGATTCTAAATACAATTCTTTCTTTAGCGACACGAATTCCATCAACATCTAATGGCACTGCATTACCTCGAAGCTATAGAACTCGACATGGGAAAATGGCATCCCCTGCCGATCCCACTCCCTGCTCAACGTGCCATCGCTTCCGAGATAAACCTCTTCTGTCCTTCTCTGCACACTGTCATCCTCTGGATGGGAAACATGCACGTGCAATGGAGTCGGATTGACGGAAAGTGGTTGTCCCAGGTCAGCGCTAATACTTATCCGCAAACGAGCTCTTTTTGGTGTTACATTTAGTGGGAGACAATTGTTGTTATAAAAAACAAAGTGCAAAAAACTGCGCTAGAAACTCTTTGTAAATAACTGTATTATTAAATGTACAAGATTTCGTTCAGTCGTATCAGCTCAAGAGTAGGAATAAGCAAGCAGCCGCGTTGAACCTCGCTGACGTTGATTCTTGAACGCGTCCGCGCGTTAGTGCGATAGGTCACGTGTGACCGGCCTTGTAAGTGCCTAAAGAAAATAACCAACTCCTTTCCTTGTCCAACCACACCATTTCCCTTGTCTTTTCAACCACCACACCTCCTTTCCAACCTCCTCCTCATTAGACCACATAAATCATGACAGCCTCACGAACCGATCTCCTAGCATGGCTGAACGAACTCCTCCAGATAAACTACACCAAGGTCGAGCAGTGCGGTGCCGGGGGTGCTTACTGCCAAATTCTGGACTCGATTTACGGTGAGGAAGATGAGATCGCGGTCTTGTGGTCGTGCGGAGTGGCTTGGTGCTGATTCTGCGTGTTGTTTCTGCTGGTGTGCACAGGCGATGTACCGATGAACCGTGTCAAGATGAACGCAAAGCACGAGTATGAATACGTTGCGAATTACAAGGTCATGCAGAACATTTTCAAGGCTAAGAAGATCGACAAGGTGCGTAGCTTATATTATCATTCCAGATGGAAATGACATGGTTGTGCTTATACGATGTATTGCGCACCAGCCTATACCAGTCGAGAAGCTCGTCAAATGCAAGATGCAGTGCGTATCCCTCTCAATCCCAATCTATATATCAATTGACCAACCAAACCCAAATACAGGGACAACCTCGAGTTCTTACAATGGATGAAACGCTTCTGGGACGCCAACTACGGTGGACAAGGGTACGACGCCGTCGCCCGGCGGAAAGGCGCCCCCGTCGAGCCTCCAGCGACTGTGGCACCGCTCGCGACAGCTCGAGCAACGCCCACCGGGCTAGGAGCAGGCGCAGGTGTACGCGCTGGTGGGAGGACACCGATCGGTGGAAGAGCTGGCTCGGCACAGCCGGAAGTCGTGCTGCAGCTGCAGGCGCAGGTGAAGGAGCTGAGCACACATTTAGAGGGGCTTGAGAAGGAGCGTGATTTTTATTTCGAGAAGGTGTGCTTTTCTTGTACGGGCCGTTGTTGAGAAGAAGAAGAGGCTAACGTCGGATGTAGCTCAGAGACATCGAGATTCTCGCACAAGGACAAATCGACGCTTTGACTGCCGAAGGCAAGGACGACGAGACTTTACGAGAGATCCAGAAGATCCTATACTCAACCGAGGTTTGTTTTCTTCCGCATTCCATCCTCCTCTTTTTCACCGTATTCACATGGAACATCATCCAGGAAGGATTCGAAGTTCCTGACCCCGGCCAGCCATTGGACGAAGAGGAAACGTTCTAATTCTAGATAGTCGTCAAAAACTCACTCTTCGTCATCTTGATCAAATACCGAATACCATACCCCTTTCGTGCTACACACGTACATACATACGTACATACTCAAGACCACTGTATTGCCTCCCCGTTCACGTTTTTCTATACTTATCTTGCTGCTGTGCCGCTTTCGTTCTTGTTTTTCGTTTAGATCCCCATCCATCCTTGTCGATTAAGTTGGACACGGCTCTTGCCTTCATATTTTTCAGTGTCTGAACACCCGGGCTTTTCGTATACATCTTCAAGTTCATCCATCCTCGAGATCATTGTCGGAGACACCATGATCTTGTCCCTCTCGATAGTATGAACGCCGGCCCCCTTGTGCCATTCTTCTTTGCCTGGCGGGGATATCGAGGGTATCTTGCTTAGTTTAATTATCAGCGGAGACAACCTCGATTCCTTATTATTAGAGCCCTTACTCCGTATTCCAAATCTCAGTGAAAAAGACCTTATCTTTTCACGGCGAAGCAACGCTGACAGGGACGATGAAAAATTCGTATCGACTCGGATTCAGATACGTGTTCAGCTGGTTGGTAGGCAGGAATCTTGAACCTTAGCGTTTCACCGGAAAGCAATGCTATGTAATACTGATAGGGAGGAATATTCAACAACAGCGCGAATTGACTCAGCAATTTAAATCGAACTAGTGCACTTATACATGGTACTTATGTCCTAGTAAAACTGCCTTAAGGGTATGACAAGATACCTTGAACCTAATCATCTCACTGGAAACTTGAAAGCAATGTGTTGAATTTATGGTCGGACGATCGAGTCAAAGATGTTTATAGGTGCAAAGCCCAGATATTTGATTGCCTAACAAGACAGTTGGACTTTGGTTTACAGTATATTCATGATATGATAATTTTTTACAGTTACACCATAAGGTTTATGATAGCAATATACATGCTAGTAGTAGTCGAACTAGTACGTGGTATAATAATGTTGGAAATGGTTTGTGCGCCAGACAGGGGGAAAGCGTAGCAGCACTACTACACTGCCGAGTTCGTCGAAGTCGACGTTGGTGGGTATTTATTTATTGTATATGTGGTTGCAGGTGGGATATAAGTAAAATACATATATTGAAAGCGAAAGCGAAAGTGAAAGCGAATTGGAGGGTCGTGAAGCAGGAGAGGAGGTCGTGAAAATCGTAATTGTCTTTGGGATATTGATGGATGCCCGTCTGCGTTTTTTGCTGGTATAAATACAGGGTGTGATGGAGAGGGTACAAGGCTGATTAAGCCTAAGCCGTGAACGAGCCGCGAGGGGTCGAAGGCAAGTCGAAGGGTCAAAGGATCGAGATGTCGCCCGTCGGCCTTCGAGGGTCCAGGATAAAGGTTGGTGACAGAGGAAGGAGTTGAACGTCGAAGGCAAAACGCCCGACCACAACATCTTCAGATAGATAGATATCTTGATCAAAGGCATCACACTTTCGCCAGTAAATTCCTATCAACGACGAGCTTCGCTCCTAACAGGAGCACGGAGCCGACTATCACTGTCGTACCCGCGAACGCGATCATGGCGGTGAAGGATCCATGATAGTGTGCTAGCAGAGCACCCGCTGCGGGGCCGCCTATGAGTGATCTATATATAAGAGTGAGGGGTTAGCATACGGAATCAAAGATTCATGCAGAACAGAGTAGAGTAAGGCAGAGTAAGTTTCGGGAGGGGCGATTAGGAGTGGAATGATGGTGGTGGTGGTGAAAGAATGGATATAACAATTGAAAGAAAGCAAGTAACGGCTACTGTGTCCATGGCAAGGAAAACAGGCGGAATTAACCGCCTTCATCGGAGCGTTGATCGTAAGGACCACAAAAATGAAAAAGAAGGCAACCTCAGCGCTGCATTAGCGCCAGCGCCAGAGATTATGACGAAATAGAGAGAAAAAGATCAAAAGAAACGAAAACGACTTACGGAAATGATATAATTGTATACAACATCCCAATCCTCGTTCCAATCTGCCTTATATCCGAAATCTGCGCAACGCAGGGGTTGACAAGGGAGATGAAAGCCCCTGAGAAGAATCCGTACGTCGCTGCGAACAGCATGACCGAAACCACCGTCTTTGCAAAGACCCAGAAGACGACACAGGAGAGGCCAGTGACGAAGGCGCAGGGCACGAGGAGGTTGAAGCGGCCGAGGGTGTCGGACATGTAGGGCGGGGCGAGCCGCCCTAACACACCACCTGCATTCATGACGGCCAGCACGTAGAAGGAGGTGTGTTCGGGTATGGAGAGGGATCTGGCATAGTCGACTACGTAAAAGAACGGGATGAAGAGACCTGCGAAGGACGATGACGAGAGGATTTCGTTAGCACTTGAGGGTCTAAGATGTCGTTGAAGCATAATATTTACCAAGTGCCACGAAAAAGCTTCCAGCAGCGAGAAGCAGGAACTTGCGGTCTGCCACTGTCTTGATGTCGAAATATGGTCCAGGCTTTTTTGGCAGGGAGAGGCTAGACACCATGATGGTCGCTGCGACGCATCCTACGCCACTGACCAACCCAGATATCCGTACGCCCCATCCAAACCCGACTCGAGAGAAAAGTCCTTGAAGAACGACCGGGTACACCACGCCGCCTGTAGACCATCACATCAGCACATCATCAGTATTAAGATGAGACGACAAGAAGGGATTGGATGTTTGAGTTTAGTGATAGATGAAAAACTCACCCAAGCCTGATCCCGCAACGGCAATCCCTAGTGCGGTTGCACGATACTTTGAGAAATGAGTTGAGATGCTTGCGAGAGACGGGTAGAATCTTGATGGATAAAGGATGGAGAAAAAATTGTTAGTTAAACACGCAGTAGAATAACGAAAGAGAATTATACGTACATTAACCCAACGCCAAGACCTAACAGAATTCCTTGAAAGATTATATACTCGAAATACCGCGTCGAGAAGCTGGTGGCAATCATGCTCGCCAGATAGCAAGCCGTCCCGGCAACCATCAAGCCTTTCGGGCCATAGGCATCGAACAGACGTCCAATAGGCGCGCCCTAGATTGTACGGATAAAGATAAGCAAAATGCTGAGAGGAAAAGGAAGAAGCAAAAAGGTTAGATGAATTGAAGAATGACTTGCCGAAAAGAAGAATATCCACAGCTGCAACGAGCCAATCCATGAGATGGTCGAGGCTGGCATGTGTTCGAGTTGATGTGTGGCGTACCATGCCTGGAAGGTCCCAAATGCGTTCATTTGGCCAAATGTGCAGAACAAGGCGAGAGCAGCGCCGAAGACGGTCAGGTTGGCTTTCAGTCCGCCATCAGGATACTCGTGCGTTAAGGGAGGCGATAGTTGGGTGCTGTGCTCGCAGGAAAGCATTGTTGGGACTATACTGTCACTAACCAGCCGTCGTTCGAGGCAAACCTCCTCTTCTAGAGAAATACATACAGTGTCAGGAGTGTGCTCGATCTTTTCGTTGTCCGACATCGCGTTGCGGGACAAGCTTGGTCGTCGAAGAGGTATAGGTATTGTACAAAGAGCGGGAAGGGTGTCGGCAGGGGCAAGTACAGCAGTGCCTCGAGTTCTTTATGTACTCTTCATATCCAGGGTTGGCAAGGCAGGCAAGGCGATATCGTGATTTGGGGGAGATCGACCGCGTTTTTTTATATAGGGCATATTAGGCTGACAGGTGTACTGCTCGGACGGAGGGCGGTAGTACCCCGTCCATGGCGGATAGCTATAGAACAACTGTAACACGATCGGGAATATTGGATATAGAAGGAAGTGATAAAGGGATATGACGTACGGCGTTTGCCTTCCTGTTCTCGAATAAATGACTCGCTTCCAATAGAACGCTCGGTACGCGAAGCGCTGGGACTTTTCTTGCAGCTGCATTGCACCGGAGAGTGCGGAAAGCGTCGGCGCACCAGTAAAGTTGGAGTCTGGCGCTTCACCTAATGGATAAAGGAAAACAATTAGCGAGAAGAAATTCCCAGCAGCTTCGAGTTTCCGACTTGGGATGACTAGATGTGACTTCGCCATGTCCTAACCGGGACTGCGGGCGGTACCTAACCAGAGTAAGATCCCGCCTTCCGTCACGTAAGTACGTGCAGGGCACAGCCATCCCATGAGAGCTGTAGTTGGCTTTTCAGTTGTCGAGAGATTGTCTTGGTCCCGTCGAACGCGCTTTCATACAACATCCAACAATTCAACTGCGTCTCCTACCATTGCTACGCTTGTTGGATGGAAAATGTGAAACATGAACGTGGATATGGCGTTTTGATATTCAGATGCGAACTGTTTCTAGGAATACAAGATCAGTGAAAAGAGGAATTATAACCATCCATATGCATTTTACTCACGAATGAATCATTGACTCGACATAGTTTAAGAACCAGACGCGGTCGAACCTCATAGGATCATTGCCACATCTTATGACATCCCAGACTCGCTCTTCCGCGGCTCTTCATGTTCTCGGTAACCTAGTCGGGGGTTGACATAACTTCCTATCGGTGTCCTGCCTCGAACTTCGAACTTCGAGTCTTGTCAAGAGTCCTAGTCCGCGCGGATGTGTGATGTTCAGAGTAGTATCATTCCTTGCCAGACCCTGGGCCAACGTCCTTCGAGCTCAAACTAATGTCTCCACATTACTTATTCGGGGTTGCGAGCCTCGTGGGATTGCGCAGGCGTAAGTAGTAAATAGCAGCAGTAGTATCACTGTTAAGGTCACTTGGACAAAATTATCATTTTGATGCTCTGATCTGTCATACACTCTCAATCTCATGTTCTGTTTTTGAACTATCATTTTCAGAATTAGGTATACGGAGCAAAAGGTGCGCTTACTCCTTTACGAGCGGCGTTTAAATCCAACGAAGACAATTAAATTTGATTTTCATCTTCTATATTCCAAACATGCGCAGTGTCCACGGAGCAGACGCCACCTAACCAAGCAAAGGTGGAAATCCGCTGAGAACGCAGCTTCTGGAAGTTCCATTGGCAAGAGACTACTAGGTCCTCATCAACGTTCATGGGTCGTCAAGAAATATATCCACATGCGTAAGTGTCGCGGATGGGTCCAAAATAATCCATAACATTCGGCCTGTACAGGCATAGTGCGTCGGAGTCCTGCCAGCTGGAAAGGAGGAAGAACCTCGAGAGATTGGAAGGATTGTCGGATCAGACTGAATACCGGCATACAAGGCACAGGGGCCTCGGCTTTTGAGCGAGAAGAAGGATTTGAAGAAGGGCAGTTTGTTGGAAGGAGAAGGCAAGGCTGCCGGGACTGGGTGGACAAAGATAAGGAAGGAGAAGTATAGGACGTCCGCGTAGAGTACGTCCACACGACGTGCTGCGCAAGCGCGAATACCCTGTTGAATCCGAGGAGACAACCCTTTGAAGGTAGCATAAGCTTTCGAGCGCAACACTCGAGTCCCGAAGACAAAGGAGAAGTCCGGTAAAAGATCGTAATTTCGAGAAAAAGGTCTTCATAAATTGGTGATATACACGTCATAAAACTGCAGTGCTTGCAGGATGGGATTCATAGGTCTGGAAATGGGGTATAGTGCTTCATGAGTCGTCCTTGAGTTTATCGCCCAAGTCGCCTGCTTGCTTTCGTTTTGCCTTCAGCTCCCTGTAACGGATGATAGCCTTCTCCCGTTCCTGCTCCATCATCACCTTTTGGGACATTGAAAGAACGCCATCTCGCTTTCCAATTGCCGAACCAGCACCGCGAGGAAGCTGTTTGAACTCTGGGGGTGCCTGTGCGATGTCGTTCAACCGCTTCGGTGCAGCTGAAGATGCAGCTGCAAATTCCTTTGGACGGTTCGCAAACTTGTTGACTGGAGGTGGAGGCGAGTCCTCTTTGGGCGTCGGTTTAGATGGAACATCTGGTTTTGCTTTTGCTTTTTCTTTTTTGGCCTTCTGCGCCTCAATCCTTGCCTCGCGCTCCGCTTTCTGGACATTGCGTTCTAGAGCGCGAGCGCTCTGGGCTGCTGCTTTTACTAGCGGACGTAAATCGTCCTCGACTCGTCTATTACAGAGGTTAGATAATATCGTCGAATGCATTAGCAGTGAGTTAACGCACCGGTTGAAGTGTTGTATTGATTCTCCAGGCTGAATCTTCAACGCTACTTTCTTATCGTTCTTCTTCTGCTTTTCTGAAGACCCATCCGGACCAGCTTTGTGCCTCTTGGAGCTGCGTTCTCCGTCATCTTCGTTCTTACGTTTCTTCTGTCTGTATTCCTCTCTTGTGGCCATAGAATTAAACACGCGAAGAGCGGATTTTGGGATGGACTCGTTCTGCAAAGACGCCTTTCCAGGTGCAAGATCTTCTCCCCTAATCATATTAATTGTCTGGTATTCCACAAGGATTGTTATAAACTTACTTCTCATTTCTTAATTTTTCACGAACAGTGCGTTTTGCCTTTTTGTGCGGCATGTTGAAGGGATCCGGGAAGTCCTTGTGATACGGGGACAGGTGCTGCTGGGCTGTTCTTGCGAGACCTGTTCGAGAAACTGGAAAGGCTACCAAAGGCTACCGTTGGAAGTCTGAGGGAGATGGAATGAAATGTAGGAGATGTCCGATTAGGGAAATATTTCCCGACTTGTCGAACATTTGATTACTCTTGTTAGGATCTAAATCAGTCGCCGGGCCGAAGAAGCTTTTACTTACACTGTGCAGAAAAAACCTGCAAAATGAACGCAAGGCTGCAAGGCCTCCATGGTCCGCAGCTCAAAAAGACTAGGTGGGCAGTACATTCCCGTCTGTCATACAGAGGCGTTCCTTAAATAAACATAATTAAAAACAACGACGATCTAGACCGACGAACGCTAGCTACAGTCTAGGGAACAATCTGTGAAGATGACAAGAACACGGCGATAGCGCAAGAGAAAAAACGAGCAAAGATGACACCAAAAGAGCGGATAGGCACAACCAAAATAGGGCCCGAAGTACGCAAACCGAGGCGCATGACAAGCAATCGTTGACAAGAATGCGAAAAGGAAGGTCAGATGAGGTAAGACTATCGGGGGTACTATAAACAAACGGGAGAATTTAAAGCTACAAAAAGAATTAACGAAGGTATTGTACAGAGAGAAATGAGAATTTATGGCTACAAGGGGTTGGATAGTCTTATTGTCTTTGAATGAAGCAAAACTGGTTGTTAATAAGATGAATGATGTTTGAAACGAAAAAGAACGAATTCGAAATATAATCTCTTGGAAATCAAAGGGTCGTGAAAAGGCATTAGTAAGTTGGGTTGTGTGCGAGGAATGTAAAGGCTGGCTGGGCTGAAGATCGTTGTCCAAGGCAGTGCATAGGGTGGAAGTAGAGCGGTGAGGGGTTGGCAAGAGTGTTAGCAAGGACGAAAGCGACCCTGTCGTCACTTCTCTCTCCATAACAGTTCGGCACTTGTCTCTGTGTCCACACGACAGATGCCATTGACTGCCGTCACCACGCTCCGGTCGAAATCATGGACGAAAATCATTCTAATCACGGAAGGATTGTAAAGGCGAAGTTCGCCTGCAAGGGCTCGCAAGGCTGGTGGCGAAGAAGGCGAGGGCCTCCATGAGGAAACCTCGAACTCGACCGATTGTAATTTTGGCAGACGTCTAAGTAGGCCATAAAAACGGAGACGCTGAGAAGTTCATTACTATGATAAAAGCGTTATTCTGTGAGACGCACACACCTCTCGACCATCGACGGGAAGAACAAATATCCCTAGATGCCGGAGCTCAGTCATCAGAGGTCTGATTTTGACCAGGGCGATCAGCAGTTCTCTCGAGAACCGGTCATCGTAAGAGGAATCCGCGAGGTCCAGTGACCTCAGAGGCTCCGTAGATAACGCTGTCTTGGCTAAGAGGTCATCCATTTCTTTTCGTTTGGCGTTGGTTTCTGAATGTGAGAAACACGTTTTCAAATGGGTTACCGGGCGCCCAGGTACGATAGCCATGGCTGCTTCAGAGAAAGTGCATTCCAATGTCGACAGGCTGCTGACGGACCCCTGGGCTAGCTGCAATGACCGAGAAGGTGCAGGGTTTTTCGGATCTTCGCTGTCCTTGAAGTCGTTAAGGTACAGATCTTCCAGACGCGTCTGCCTGTTTAGAAAAGTGACAAGGTCGCTGTCCCAGTCGAAGTCGCAATGGAATCGTCGAAGCTGAAAGGTGGTGTCTGACAATACCCACGACACCGATGAGCTGGACCCATCATTGATGTGCACGTTAAGGTAACGAAGGTACTTGGTCTGTTTCAGCGCTCCAGCGACAGCAGACCAATCCATTTCTCGTGGGTCTGTCGGCTCCTCTTCCTCCTCATCTTCATCATCATCTTCATCCTCGCTATCATCTTCACTTTTCTCCGCAAGGTAAATCGTAAGGGCATCAACGAGCATAGCGAGCCGTGGCGTGGTTGCCAAAGTCTGACAAAGGATGCCTGTCTCTTCGTCATTCTGCATGAAAAGGGTGTTGTAAAGAGCGCGTTCAGCAACATATCGAAATCCACGGGAAACTCCACAGAGCGCTGCGATATCGGCGCGACTTCCGACATTCTTCACGATGTTTCGGTAAGCCTCCAATGTCAGTTCCATGCAATTTGGAGCATAACCTATAGGAGATCGGGAGGAGCATTAACTAAGAGCGGGATAACATCGAGAAGGAGAGTAGGCACATACCAACTCCACGTTGGGAGCGACGGGGAGGAAAGCGGATTGTACAACCGCCTGCGCGAACTTGGCGGTGTCCAAAGCCTTTAAGGAGAGGAACGGGTCTGGGGGAAAAGGATAGCACAGAAACGTGAGGGGGAAGATTAAGCGTAAAAATGATGCAAGATGCTTACTTGCACTGGTGCCTTTTATAATGCCGGCACCACCCAAGAGGCGGAGATGAAGCAGACAAGTCGTCACTACAAAATAAGCAAGTAAGAAAATAAGCACAAAAAGTCAAACAGACCGTCGCTTCCGAAGAGAGTATTATATGTGAAGTAGCCAGTTGAGTCGATCGTGGAAAACCGAGACGGATGCATTTCGGAATCAGAGGGAGATCTCCGGGCTTGATCATAACCCCCATTTCCCAAGACTATTTCGCCAACGGGTTCCTTTCCATATCTTGCTCCTCCTCCAAAAAGAAAAAATGGTCGTTATAAGACGTTATTAGTGCCTCTATAGATACGCCTCAGCCACGTGGGTGCCATGCGAACGTATGTCCAATTTGCGAGCGGGGATCCCGGTCTTAACTGGCAACTGGGTCGTCGTCGTAGTATCGTCGTCCGTTGAAAAGTGAAAGAGGCTTTCAAGCGCTCTGAGAAGCACGACAGACGGGCATATGCTTCTGGTAGCCGAGTGTATTGGCCCTGTACCTAGATGTTACGTAGTTCTCGAATGCTTGATAAGAGCAACAAGATTTCCCCCGCAGCGCAGATAAAGCAAGTCCGTCCCCGGTGGTTGTTTTGGAGAAGGCGTGGGAGGACACAAGTAATTTGGGTAGGGACAGACATCGCCTGTTGATACACGGTTAAATGTCTCGCTGCATGAAACATTGGTTAGTAACACCAACTGTTACACACAGAGAAAGATCAATGCACCCACGATGAGAAAGTACGGCAACATGCAATGCGAGGATGGCCCTCTAACTCTCGTCCTTCAGTGAAGCAAATAAGCTTTGATACCGTCATCAGGCGCTGCAGGGTCACCCGATAATTGCCCGTTGCTGAAAATAGGTTTTCTTCACATAGATCCCTAACATAGCGCAAAACATGAGTATATTTTACCAGATGTATATAGCTAAAAGCACCGATTCGACGGTTTCGACGATAATCCATATGCAGAGGATTACTGTGTGACATTCGATTAAGAGGAAGCTCTGGCGTTCGACGGAGACGTTTGATGCCCAGTTACTACTTCGAGACCTCGCATCGCAACCCCAAACGGGACAGTGTGAGCGTAGATATCAAGTACCCAAAGACTCTCCAATGGTGGAGAACCATCGGAGGCAACTATTAGCCACCATCTTCCGAGGGTACCCACCAATATCGTCGAGAAAGACGCCCTATCCCAGTCAGGAAAGGGATGAAGGTACCCTGTCTCAAAGGATGACATCCAGCCACCAATTGGTGGGTTAAAAAAGCAAGGTGGGACAGGTATATCCAAAGCAATAGATTTTATATGCCGACGGTCGAAGGCGAAGTCGCAAAACGCCGGGGGATGGTGGAGGGATGGATATCTATCGGGCAATTGGCGGATTAACGGGTCCCAACCAGTAATGTTTTGACCCCCTTGATAGAATGACGTCTAAAATCTTTAAGCAATTTGAGTTGAGAAACCACAGACTGAAGTACTTCACAAGTCTAGAAGCGAAGATCAAGGATCGTTGGAGTAAACTTAGGACATTCCCTTGCAGGCTCCAGTTGAAATGGATGTGATGAGCTTCGTTTAGGGTGGTAGCGACACGCCTTTTTTGGGGATTCTTTTCCGCATCGCAGTTGCATTGGAGAGTAACGCCCAACCATTGGAGTCGACCTTGATAGCGGAAGCCGATCAAAGTATGGAGAGGACTGGTGAAATGCTGTTCCTTGATGCATACGAATTATGGCTTATTGACGACCTTTTCGCATCAGCCATACAAAGATCTTGAAGTTCATGGAATTTTCTTCAAGCATACATTAATTCTGTTCGGCACAAGGTAAGAAATAAAACATCAACAAAAAAAGAGGTTCGGACCTAGTGGAGCTGGAAATATCTGCAGAGCTTTTCAAAATGTTGTGTCTAAAACAACATGGCTAAACTTGAGTTGCGTAACTGGAGAAACATAGAACACCCACCCTAAATTTTCATCCAAGGAGGTTCTTCGATGAAATCGCACATTCAACTTGTCCTTCAAAAATGAATCGGGTGTGGTTGAAATAAACTTAACGCATTCCCTGCGGGGTCTCCTCCGTATAATTGGATACATTTCAGCGATGGAAAAAAAACACGATTGCAAAAACGAATCGGGGGGTTCATTCCAACTTCTCAAGCTCTTCTAACCGAGATAGCACAACCTCCTTGCTTGTCTCTTCAATTTCGCCGGCAAGAAATATCTCGTCAAGGATGGCGTAAACCTGAATTTAGATTCAGATGAGATAAAAACGAAATAGACAGACAACGTAGGAAATTCGGACCTTGTAGAAGTTGAAGACTAAATCAAGTTCGCAGACGTTGTCAAAGAACGTGTCTATTAAAGCAAAAGATTAAAAGATGACAGTTTAAACCGGAGAAACATGGAAAGCTCACCCAGGACCTCAACGAATAGATGGATAGCTTCTAGGTAAGCCAGTTCATTATCGTTGGCGTCGACACATAAGCAGAAGAATAATCCGGCGTATCTCCTGTATACTATCTTGTAATTCCGGAACTGAAGTTGTCACCAATTAGCCTTCCTCCTCCTCCCTGATAGTACGCACCAGAAACATAACTCACCTCAACGAAGTTCGACTGGTACTTCTGGTCCCTCGGTGCGACTAAACGGTGCACCTCTCCTCGTAGCCTGACCTATAAAGTCCAGTTCGTTCAGCTAATGCACGACGACGACAAGCTCGTCGCTCAGGCTTACTTTCTCGTCGTCATCGTAAGGCACATACCATTTGGACAGTCTCGTCTTCCCTTGTCGGTTCTAGCGCAAATAAGCATGAATATTCCTTCGTATAAGAAGTCCTCACTTACCTGCACGAGTATGAACCTGATCATGAATGAATCATACGAAGTCGATGTAGTAAATCACTTTCAAGGAGTCAGCTCTGCCACTGTAACGGCAGTGATGGGATTCAATCATGGCGTAGGGGGTTGTGGCATTGAGCCGCGTGGCTGTGTCGAAGCTGTTGCTTGTCAACAAGGTCATGACCAAACACTTCATCAGGGGCCTCCAGGCTTTCCCATGAAAATCAAGCTGAGAATTGAAATTCTCAGGTTGACAAGGGCCCACGCGTTCGAGGAGAGGCGTAGCAGCGAGCGACAATTCATTCATTCACACATAAACGAGGTACCTACTACCCAGGCACAATTGACTATCCGACATCCAATAACTCGGATGGGAATCTTTCTTTGAGCAATGATGAATCACAACAGCTTCTGGCACCGGTAGTAGTCCCACTTGCTCCTTCACTACAGCCAAGTAGTAAGTACTACGTTACAGAACTTTATCAATTCAATATATAGATAGATAAGAGCACAAACAGACACGCAAATTCGTAAACAAGGCAGGAACATTGACAAGAGTATTAATTTAAATGAAAGCGAGACCGAGTAAAAAATCCAAGATAATGATAATGGTCATCAACCGCCCATTAAACAGAAGCAAGCCGTCCATAATTTCAGAGCTTTGTCGTTGTCGTGGTTGTACATACATTAATCGGTGCCTCCAGGAAAAGAGCGAATGCAGCACCAGGTCGTAAAACATTTTCTTCTTCGATCCGATATAATCGAATTTCCTTTTCAAGGAAGGGTATATCTTCCAACACCTTTTTACTCGCCAGCGAACAGGCGAATGACCATATACATCGTCGAGCCCACGAAACGGATAACTACAGGGTTCACGTAAGGAACATATAAGATTCAAAAAGAAAAACTCGAACTCACGAGCAAGACCAGCAACAGAAGCAAGCAAGAAAGCCATATACCCATTGACCGTCTTATTCGCACCACCATCCGACGCCTTCGAATTCGTAGTCGTAATCGCAGCTCCCAGCAGCGCATTCGTCAGGACCCATGCAAGCAACACACTATTCCACAACACAAAGCATCAATAAAAAAAACCCACAACCAAACGAAGAAGAAAAGAAGAAAACCCACTTCGTCCTGAACGACCTATAATAATCCTCCTGCTGCGTGCTCTTATCCGGCTTGCTCTCCACCTTCGGCGGTTTCGTCTGCAACACATGGATCGCATCCTCATACAACGCATTGATGTCCTTCTCGTCCGTCGGCACTTCCGCTTCTACCTGTCCGTCTTTCTTCCCTGTAGCAACCGTCCCAAGGTCTTTGGCGACGGTGTTGTCGCCCTTGGTTCCCCAGGAGACGTCGTGCACGTTGGCGAACTTTAAAACGAGGAAGATGAGTAACGACCAAGAGGAGATTAAAAGGTAGAGGAAGAGCAAGACTTACTGCATAGACGTTCAGTACGTTGATATACGATGGTGCCATGAGCAAGTACTGGATGAACGAAGTGATCATATGCCATGGTTCAAACTAGTAAGAGCGCAAGGAAGAAACGTCAGCCACGGCGGAACCAGTACAAGAAAACAAGGTCATAGTTAAAAACTCACGAAGATAATACTAGCGAGGAAATACAACCCGAGCGTCGCAAGGAGTGACACAACAATATTCCTAAAAATCGGGTTCGTAAAGATATCTCCAAACGTCAACGGGCCATCCGATTTCGCCAGATTCTCGATTCCCTTGAATGCCAACAGGAACGCCGCAACCTATAAAAGTAAAGTAACCAAGTAAGTCACTTTGCTAACTAGAAGAGGAGGAAGAGTGATCACGCACCGTCATGTATATCGTGATAATCGAAAACCCAATCATAGCAGTCGTATAACCCCACTTGCTTCCTTGTGGTCGATTTCCCAATGACAGGATGAAGCACATTATCAAGAGACCCAAGTAGAAGTAGTTCAAGAATATGTTGGCTGTGGCGATTCCTTTCAAGTGGAACGATGGATCCTCCATCGCATCTGAGAGGATGGCAAAGGCAATGTAGTAGTTCGCCTGAACAGAATACAGTGTCAGCGTTGCATTTCCGAAAGAGCGACGAAAGAGCGACGAAACATACAATACCGAACCACGAGAAGATCAAGTTGAACAATTGATAGAGCATCTCGACGTGTATCCATGCTTTCCGAAGGAACGTATGACTTGACCGATAAATATAATGGAAGTGTACCGTCGAATGTACAGCAGCGAAGAAAGAACCATTAAGCCATCGACGACGTTGCGAAATCAACTCAGGAACCTATACAACCTCTCGTTAGCATAGTCGAAGAAAGCGTAAAGGTTAAACCCTGTTGAATTACCTGATCAGGCACATCAGTAACAGCGTACGCCGACTTGACGTAGTGCAGGATCCAAGAACCACCTCGCTTCGAGACTAACTCCCAACACAGGATCTGCATGGCACAAAATGTCAAATGTCATTTTAGCTAGCCAATCTCGTTTAAAGAATGAACTTACACGATCTTCGGCGAGATACATGTTAGCTGTGAAAATATCCGCTCCTGCACCATGCTATGCGAAAAAGAAAAGTGAGGAACAAAAAGCAACATCAATTGTGAGGTAACACGTACCATGGTCTCTCCCAAGAAGTACTTTTGCAGTGGTCCTTGACCCGTCGAATCGTTCTGCAGTGCGATATACCTGTAGGCACTGAAAGCACCAGGCAAGACAGTAATGTAACCGAATACGGATTCGCTATAGGAAGAGTAGATTGTTTCAGTGTCTAACCATGCATGCATAAATGAAGACCGCGCGCTGACAGAGGTTTATCGAGAATATTCGACATCTTGTACTCAAAGTTCTGCGCAGCAACTTAAAGTAAAGCATTAGTTTTCGCTGAGAAAATCAGATATCTGAAAAACGCACCAAGAGGATTGATTAGATTTCGTCCATATTTGCCTTTCAGCGCGACAATTTCTCCACAAGCACCACCAACATTAGAGTTGATATCGAATGCCTTCCATAAATGGTAGATCGAAGTGGGTCCAGGCATGGTTCCGACGTCGAGAAGCACGCAGACATTGGGCTGAAGGATAGGACCAAAGGCATTGAAGAACCACCTATGCGAGTTGATTTTCTTTTGATTCTTTTCTTTCAAGCAGAAAATGATCTGGACGGGCACGGTGCCTCTCTCAGCACCTTCGATCTTCAAAGAAGGGGTAACGGAGACTGTTCACCGACATGAGCAATTCGTCAATAATTACAAGAGCCAAGACGTACTCTGAGTGGTATATTCATAGATGTGCGCAGTAACATCTTTATTTCCGATCTTCGTCTTTGCAACGCCTTCCTGATACGCCCCCATCGCAGCGATAACGCTCAAAGTTCGGGAGTTGATCTTTCCTCTTCCATCACTGACAATACAAACCACCACCTTCTTCCAGCCCTCTTTACCCCAGGTCTTGCTGCGATCACGTTTACACAGATGAGCCACGTTCTTGATAACACCATGCATGGTCCGGCAGAAAAGTTCCTCGTCCTCGTTGTACATAGTCATGACAATGAATAACTCCGTGCGCCGTGGTGGGTCGTAATGCACCTGTCGTAGCGTGAACCCGGAGTCCTTGAAGTCGTTAGGATCGCAAGTTGCTGCAGAGTATCTCATATGAGTGAACTCGCGCTCGGTGCGGTTTGCGCACATATCCAAAAGTTTCTTGGGCACGGCGTTGTCCAGCACGAAGTTTCCATGAAATAGTCTATAAATGTTATCAGACGTGCATGCCCCCTGCAAATGAATCGAAGCACTCACTCGACTTTCTTGATCGTCTTGTACCTGCGAGGCACTCTCTGCGGTATTCTCCCGTACCGAATGTTGTTCTCCGACCTGTTGTCATCTGCGCCACCGTCTGCGTCATATGAGCCAGGGAACTGAGGCATTGAAGACATCGACGAAGGGTCGCGACGGAGCAGTGGCATGTCGCCTGCGTCCATGTCGTTGTTCACATCGTCGTGCAAATCGTAGCCAGACGGGTAGAGAGACCCTGGTGTTATGGAAGGTCCTGGCGTTGCGAAGCCGCCTTGTGAAGGCGGTGGTGGAACCATCATTGATGTTGGAGGAGGCGACAAAGGGTGCGCAGGCGCAGTCGGTGGTCTATACGCCGCATGTCCTTGTTCTACTTGCTGAGGTGGGTATAAAGGATGTTGTTGAGGCGGCGGCGGCGAAGTGAATGGGCTTCGGGGTGGTTCAAATGGGTCAGCCAAATGCGCTCCTTGTCCAGGTCCATAATGCTGTGGTGATGCTGGATGATCATAGGGATTTGGGTGCACTAGCTGCACGTCGTATTGCTCATAAGGGTTTGGCGTCGTCGTCGTTGGCGGATACGGTGAGTAACCGTCATTGTAATGACCGCGTTGCGCTTCGTCCGCCTGTATGATGTTTATCAGTCTAACTCTCAAAGATGCTCAGTCTTCATACCTCAGGATACCTGGACATTGAAAATATGCAGAAATTTTGCGGCCTTGTTTAGGCGCCTTTATATACGGAGGAAGGCTGTGTGGTCGTTGCACAAGGCGCGCAGTACACTGTCGCGACCGTCCCAACACAGGAATGGATTATATAATCTCTCCGGGCCGTTTACCCATATGCTGTGCCTGGCATGTAAAATAGATGGTGTAGAAGCAAGCATTTTGAATACCGCCCGCATAGCTAGAGCGCGTCCACGTCGTTGCAGTCAAAACCGAGAGCTAGCAGGATGGATGGCAATGTCAAAAGGCTTGATTGACAAGAATGCATTGCAGAGTCGGCTGCGCACCTCCTAGTTGGGTTGCTGAGTTCAAAGTACCCGAACTTCCGAAGCTGCAACATGAACATGAACATGAACATTATGCTCTGCGGGTGTGTGTAGAGACATATCGTCGCGCACATTTCTGTGATGACGTACTTATAGTGAAACCTCTAAATGTTGATACTTGATATGGGAATTACTGTCGCTTTTCATTCAATTCGTCGGTCACAGGTCACAGGGCCTCGCGACGAGACGAAATATGGTCGAGGTCACAGGTCACAGAAGACCTCGACGAAATGATATTTTGGGTCACACCGGGACTCTCTCAGAGGGTGGTCGGTTTCGGTTGGGTTTTGGGCCAAAATCAAGGCCCTGAGACGAAATTTTTCGTCGGTCACAGGTGAAAATTCTGCCTGACGACACGAAAAATTCGTCGCGGCGGTCACAGGTCACAGGCCGCGACGAATTGAACGAAAAGCGACAGTACTTCCCGATCAGGTAGGCGGTAATCTCCGATAATTTTGTTCGGCGTTGACCAAGCATTGACTTCAACTTGTTGACTCTTGATTGACCATACTTAGTTTCAAACAAGTAACCACTCAAAAGAGCAACTATCCCTAAGTCATGCTGAAATATTGAATCTGAAATAGAATTCAAACCAAAGAATTACTCAAGAAAAGTTACTCTGCTGTAAATACTAAATCAATCCAGGCACGGGCCTCTGCTTCAAACCTAACGATGTTCTCTACCTAAACATGTTCCTCTACATCCAAATAGCCACCTTTCAATCCCTCCAAGGACCAAGGCACAGTGATCTAAACATCATGTCATGATCAGCCAAACATGAAACTTGAAAGTTGAGTGCATATTGTGAGGACACATACCTCACATTCGCAACCCGCTTAAATCAACAGTGCGCGATGCGCATGAAGGTACCGGTCCGGTCATGCCGACGCGGAGAGCCTTGGTTGACCTCGTAAGCAATGAACGCAAGGTCTCGTAGAGAGAAGGGAAGGGCCTTCCGGGGCGCTTGGCGCTGCTGCAACCCGGTCGGTAGCCCACGACCCTCGAGTCGGTGGTGCGCGCGCTGCTGGCGGATACTGGGCGGGATTGTGATTGGATCGGTCTGTTCTAGTGATGTTCAAGGGTACAGAAACCCCTGGGGTCAGGCCCAAGGGTTTCCAAGGGTAAGGGTAAGGGTCGGCACTTTCTGACCCTTGGCAAACCCTTGGGCCTGACCCCAGGGGTTTACTTATGTATAAAAATCATGTGATCATGCCTTTTTCTTGTCTTATTGGCTATTTAACAAGACATATTGTGCTGAGAAACTCTTTATGCAATCTATATAACATTTTTACACTCTCTATTAACTCAAATAATGATTTATAGACCTGTATTCTGATGATTATACAAACCCTTGATCAAGGGTAAGGGTAAGGGTTTGACCCCTGACCCTTGATCCAGGGGTAAGGGTTTGGAGGGTAAGGGTAAGGGTACAGACATTTTGACCCAGGGGTTACCCCTGTACATCACTAGTCTGTTCCCAGTAGGAAGGAATGAGAGGAATTTTCGCTGGCATAATTGCATCATCGTTCTTCACTTCCTAGGCGGCAGGCCACACGCTTGCTTTGTGGTGGATCAAGCTCTGGCAATAGCAAGGTCATCAGAACACGAGGAAGAACAGATGGACGGACCAAATTACTCACCTCGTCATCGAAGAGGTCCCCTACACCTTCCTTTTCCCCGCTGTTCTGAAGTCGACCTGCGCTTTGAGCGCAGAAAGATCAACGCTGCCCGCCTTCGGGTCCGGTGACAGTAGCGACCAGATATGTTGGAATAAGTGCGCAAACGCGACTGCGAGCCCATACGGCGGCTCAAGGTACACGCGCGCGCGCAGCACAGCCACCATCAATTGGACTTAGACGCGACACGGCAAAATACATGGACCATGCTTATCCCGGATTCTTGTACTTAGTAATTAGAGTATGGACTCTCTCCTTCCTTAGAATTTTAGTTACCAATCTACATACTGTTCTTTGTAATGTACATTCCAAGTCTCCATTCTTATTCCTAGTATAAAAGCTATAGTCTACAAGCTCGGAATGATAATCAATTCAACTTTAATTCACTATATACTTTCTACAGGTTAAGGGCCCCGCCTCCTGTGCACTATAACTCGTTAAAACTCGCTGAAACTTACCTGCCAACTCCATCATGTCCCAAACAACTTCCCTATCCGATACTCTTCCCTCCTCTGTCCCCAAACTCGATGCCAGTGGAAACAATTGGGCTATCTTTGCTGTCCGTTTCCAGGATGCGATCGAAGCCAAAGGATTCTGGGGCCATTTCGATGGTACTACACCTTCACCTGCGTCCGCCCCTGTGTCTGGAGAGTCCACTGGTACGTCGGTGACTCTCACAGGGGAAGAACTCGACCGGATTCGCGCTTGGGAGAAGGACGAGCGATCAGCAAAGTCTCTGCTTACTCAGAAGATCCCTGACTCTACCTTGATGCGCGTGCACGCGAAGAAGACAGTTCGCGAGCGCTGGAGGGAGATTGAGATCGAGTACACAGAGAAGGGCGCCTATGCGCAGACGGAGCTTCGTCAGAAGTTCCTGGAGCTGAAATGTCCGGAGAAGAGCAATGTCAGAACGTTTCTGGACGATTTGCGGGTCAAGAAAGAAGAACTGGCCTCTGTTGGAGTGGTTATCAGCGAACAAGACTACCGTTCCACCATTATTTCTTCCCTACCTTATTCCCTCGCCAATTTCGCATCATCTCAGCTAGCATCAGCAAGGTTGTACGCACCTACAAAAACCATCGACCCGGACGCGCTTATCTCACTTATTTCGGAAGAATATGAGCGCCAGAAGTCCCAGAGAGCTCGGCGAAGCGGTAGATCGAAAGACGACGATAAGGACGAAGCTATGGCTGTCAGTTCGTCGAAGGGGAAGGGGAGAGGCGACCGCAAGCCTCGTGGCGCTTGCTGGAACTGTGGAGAGAAGGGACACTTCAAACATAATTGTCCCAAGCCTTCCAAGTCGAAGGAATCATCGCAAGACAGCAAGGATTCCAAGGACGACAAGGGGAAGAAGGCTGGAGGCTCTGCAAACGCTGTGCAAGAGTCTGACAGTGATAGCGATGCTGCATTCGCTGTGGATGTTACCTCTGAGTATGAGGACTCCCTACCCGACCTGATGTCACAAACCTCGAGCGCTTACTCCGCTGAAGACGAGGATAGCGACTGCTGCATGTCTAGCGCCGACGAATGGTTCTTGTAAGGGCAACTGCAGACCCAGCAGAGAAACTCAACCTAGAGACCAGGCCAGGACTGGCAGGAGGTCCAAAGTGTTTATTTAGGCTATGTACAACTATTTAACAACCAACACTAACCTGGCAGGAGGTCCAAAGAGAAAAGGAACAAGAACCTCAGTGCCAGCTCAGCAGATTATGTACATGACAGCTTTAGGGCAGGTGACAGTTTCTCATGTGATGTGGCACATGATCTGGCACATGATCTGCCATGTGATGTGGCTATGCCACCTATCTAATCTAATCTATGGAAAAGCGGATTATAAGATCTAAGATAAAGAGACACAATCAATAAGTTATAGTCTGTTGTACACTATGTAAGTGTCCATGGGTAAAAGCATAATAAGAAACAATATAAAACATATGATACAGATAGGAAATAAACCAATGGTTGGGTGCCGATCAGGATGTCTTTGATGATAGGACTTGGTGTGGAGTAGAAGCGGTGGTGAGGACTAGGTGCTGGTGCGTCTGTGTGGTGGAGTGTAGAGAGGTCCCCTTACATCACCCCCCCCTTTAAAAGGACATCGCCCCGATGTCGCAGGTACTGGCTGGAAGGGAATAGCGCTGAACTCAACAAACCTGATTCTCCGTGGTGCAGCTGGGTTGCGCTTATGGAAATCCGCGATCTTCTTGGGTGCATTGGCTAGCAGTTCTGCGTACTCCCAAGAATTATCTTCTGGACCATAGCCTTCCCACTTGACGAAGTACTGAAGTCGCTTTCTGAACATGCGACTGTTGAGAATTTCTTCTACAATGTACTCTTCTTCTCCGTCAACTATTTCAGGAGGTGGATGGGTAGGCACTTTACGTCCAGGAATCGGATTAGCTGGTGCAGGAGTGAGCTTGACCACATTAAACACAGGATGTAGGCGCTTCATTGAGAGAGGCAGTTTGAGCCGGTAGGCACTACTGCTGACTTTCTTCTCAATCTTGAAGGGTCCCAAGCGCTTGTGAGCCAACTTCTTTGACGGACGAGTCGTCTGGATGTCGTCTGCCTCAAGATACACCATGTCGCCTGGCATGTACTCTGGAGCAGGAGTCCGCCGTTGGTTGTAGTACCTGGCCATGTCATCCTTTGCCTTCTTCAGCGCTGACCTTGCCTCTTCCAGAGTGTCCTTCATCCGTTGAGTGAACTCGTTGACTGTCTCCAGTCTCGAAGGAGGCTGGTTTGGCTCAAAGCCCATTCTTGGATGACGGCCAGTGTCGAGAAGGAATGGAGTCTGCTGCGTCGAAGAGTGGACATGGTTGTTGTACGCAAACTCTGCCAGAGGGAGAAGATCGTTCCAGTCATCTTGCCTCTCGCTGACAAAGATGCGGATGTACTGCTCCAGCTCTTGGTTGACACGCTCGGTCTGACCATCTGTCTGCGGATGATAGGCTGTGGATGATGCGACCTGGATACCCAAGAGACGGCAGAGCTCTGTCATGAACTCTGCAACAAACTGAGGGCCACGGTCACAGATGATCTTTCCGGGCAGACCATGTAGCTTCCAGACGTTGTGGAGGTAGAGACGGGCAGCGCCAGCAGCAGTTACCGTTGTGGTCGTTTCGATGAAATGACCTCGTTTCCCAACGGTGTCTACTACAACCATGATAGCATCATGTCCAGCAGACTCAGGCAACTCAACAATGAAGTCAACCGAGATGCACTTCCAGCGCTCCTCCGCAACCTCTGTCGGAACAAGCTCTCCATATGGCCTACGGTGCTGAACCTTGGTCCGCAGACACAAGTCGCAGGTGGACACGTACTGACCAATGTACCTGGACATGTTTGGCCACCAGTAGTTTCTAGACACCAGCTCTAGTGTCTTGAAACGTCCGGCATGTCCAGCTATCTTGGTATCGTGGCAGAGAGAGGTGATGCGACGTCGGAGATCAGAGGTGGGGGGCACATAGACACGACCACGGAAGTAGAGAAGACCATCTTGCTGAGACCATTCAGCGGAGCGGACAGAGCGGTTGGAAGACTTCTTCAACTCCTTCACAGCCTTGGCAACAGGTTCCTCGGTTGGCTCCTTTGATCCCTTGCGTATATCACGCAGGATGTCAACCTCAGATCCAGAGAACTCCAATCCTTCCATGGCACGTATGGCAAAGAGCTTTCGGTCCAGAAGAACAATGTTCTTGTTGTCGTCTGAACCATCACCATGGTCTGCACGTCTGGACAGGGCATCTGGCTTTCCCATACTCTTGCCTGGGCGGTGATGCAAGATGAAGTCAAAGCGCGCCAGGTAAAGAGACCATCGAGCTTGCCGGCGGTTCAGCTGCTTAGCGGTCATGAAGTACTCCAGGTTCTTGTGATCTGTCCAGATCTCAAACTGGTGCTCCGCTCCTTCGACAAAGTGTCTCCACTCCTGCAATGCCCGGATGATAGCCAGCATCTCCTTGTCATGGATCTCATAGTTGCGTTCCACAGGCGAGAGTGATTTGGAGTAGAATGCAACAGGATGCCACTTGTCATCCTCTGGCGACACTTGAGAGAGGACAGCTCCAGTGGCGAAGTCAGAGCTGTCTGCCTCAATGCGGAAGGGACGGGTGGAGTCTGGCGAGATGAGGACTGGGGCGGAGGTGACATTCTGCTTGAGCTTGTCAAATGCAGCTTGCTGGTCAGGTCCCCAAACCCACTTGGCATCATTCTTCGTCAGATCGAAGAGGGGGCGGGCATGCTCAGAGAAGTCCTTGATGAAGCGGCGGTAGAAGTTGGTAAAGCCTAAGAAGGACTGCACTTCCTTCTTGCACGTTGGCTCTGGCCATTGAGCAACACCAGCAATCTTGACGGGATCCATAGAAACCGAGTTGTGGGAGATGATGACACCCAAATACTCAACGGTTGTGCGCTCGAACTCACACTTGTCTGGTCGCAGATAGAGTTTGTGCTTCTCCAGAAGCTCTAGAACTCTGCGAGTAACAGTGCGATGCTCTTCTATGGTTTCCGTGAAGATGAGGATGTCGTCCAAGTATACCACCACTACTCCTTCGGAGATGAGATCCTCGAAGATGTCGTTCATCATGGTCTGGAAGGTTGCTGGGCTGTTCGTGAGACCAAAGAACATGACCAGGGGCTCAAAGAGTCCTCGGTTGGTCCGGAATGCTGCCTTCCACTCATCGCCTTCCTTCATCCGGACATTGTTGAATCCCCACCGAACATCTAGCTTGGTGAAGTACTTTGCCCCACGGAGCTTATGGATAAGCTCAGGAATGAGAGGCAAGGGGTACTTGTTCTTCACCGTCATAGCGTTCAAGGCACGGTAGTCCTGGACAAGTCGGAGTGAGCCATCTTTCTTCTTGATGAAGAAGACAGGTGACGCCATTGGAGATTTGGAGGGACGGATGCGACCAGTATCAAGATTCTCCTTCAAGAAGACGTCTAGCTCCTTCTGCTCGGATGCGGAGAGCGGGTAGACCTTACAGCCCTTTGGTGTAGCGTTAGGCAGCAACTCGATGGCATGATCCCAAGTAGGACTGCCAGCCGTAACCGTCATGACGGGTAGACGGCTACCGTCACACGGCACCCGGTGCCGACCCGTCTGCTGCTCGAAGCTCTGTAAATACGGCCGTACAAAACACGGGTTACACCCGTCTGGAACCGTGAAGAGACGGCCGTACACGGCCGTCTCACGGTAACGCTTCTAGGGACACTTGATTAGCATAATCAGTGAGAACTCTGACTTGAAAGTATGTTAGAAGGTGTCCGGTTTGGATCTAGAGACCGTACGAGATACTGCGTGAGTACTTTATCTCGTTATTTCAATGTATCATTCCATTATCATTTGATATTTTGCCAAATTATGCCGGTATTTATGCCTTAGTGCGTCGTCAGCATTACTAGAGCATATCCTACACTCAGAACTCATATTACAAGTCAGTATACTCTCTATTCACACTCAAAATACAAATGCTGCTAGTAAATAATAGATACCCGTCCGAACGGCCGTACACGGCCGTTCACATCCCGTGCCGGACCCGGCTAGGTCTCAATGATGAGTTTACACGGCCGTCCTTACACGGTACGTCTACCGTACAGAGCCCGTCCCTGGACGGCCGGACCCGTGTACGGCACGGTTGGCAGCCCTAATCCCAAGGTTTGGATTCCGGCAGTGAATCAAACGACTCCTTGGAGAAGACGGCTTGGAAGTCACGAAGGTAATCTGGAACTTGTGCTGATGTCTCCAGATTCTTCTTGTGTGCCTCAGCCAACCGTTGCGAGATGGTACCGGTGGCCTGGATGTACTCCGCTTTAGGCAGTAGGCCTGTTGCCCATATGCGGTCTCCATCCTCCAAAGCTTCGTCTGAGTCCTCCTCAAAGATGTCTTCCTCATCATCAGCATCCTCAACAAAGGCAGGGAGAGGGCCAGATCGGCAGGCGTTGATGATGCGCTTTTCGATCTTCTTGACTTGTGCCTCCTCCTTGACCTTGGAGCGGCAGCCGGTGCAGCAACGTGGAGAGCATCGGGTCATTGACACCTTCTGCGTCTCGAAGTTGATCTCAGGATTGTGCTTTCGCAGCCAGGTGTATCCCAAGATGGCGTTCTGCCTTCCGAGTTTGGTGACTGCCATGAGCATGCGTTCAGAGTGTCCATCGTAAGTCATGACTACGTCAACAACTTTAGATATGGACCCAGCCTCGTTTGGAGAGCCGTCAACATTGAAGACAGGAATAGGGGAAGAGAGAGGACGAGTGGGGAGATTGGACCGGATCACAAAGTCCTCATCAATGAAGTCACCGCTGGCGCCAGTATCCACCAATGCCTTGCAGCCAGCTTCAATCATGGTATCCGTAGACTTCAGATGTATAGGAAGGAGGATGCTAGTGGGGCCTTTCTCCAGTGACCTAATGACGAGTTTGGTTGGCATGCGCTTCTCCCATCCACGGCGTTTAACACGCGGGGCTTTTGCCACAGATTCCTGCACAGTTTCATCCTTCTCAGTTTGGGTGGACAATGCAGAAGTGTCTTCCACAGGAAGTATCGAGAAGCGATTACTGAATTGACTGTGAAGTGCAGGTGTCTTTGACTTGGGTGCGGGTGACGAAAGGTCTACAATCGGTGGGGTGGGAAACTCTCTGACTGTTGCCCGAAGTTCTTCGTCGTCCATGTACCTGACGTCAAAGCGAAGTGGACAGTCCTTGGCTAAATGTCCAGTCTCACTACACCGGAGGCATGAAGGGAGAGAAGGTTGAGGAATGGGAATGCTGATGGGTTCAGATGGAGGGACCATATCGCAAGATCCATAAAACACAGCATCTGCAGATCGGTTTTGGTCCATCTGCGAAGCAAGGCTATACCATCCCTCATAGTCACCGTCCGCGGGACGTCCAACCACCATACCAGCAATAGAAGATGCTATGCTTCGGTCCAGACCACGCCGGAACTTGAGGACGATGAACTTGCCCTCTCGGTATCCAGCATCAGCGACCAAGTCCTTGAACTGATCCAAGTAGTCATCCACGGAGCGGTTGCCCTGGAAGTATGAAGTTCCTTCCAAGACGTTGGCAGCCACCGCTTCCTTGTTGAGAGGCATGAACTCCTGCTTGAAACACTCCTCGAAATTATACCAGTCCGCAAAGAGGACACCAGTCTCAGCTTCGGCCTCAAATAACCTAGAGGCCCAGCGAGAAGCTCTGCCGGTCTTCATAAAAGACATGGACCAGACAATCTTGGTGATGTCATCTGGGAAGAGCTCAGGACAGAGACGGATGTAGGTGCGGCATGACATAAGAAAGGCCTTGCCATTGGTTCGGTTCCCATCAAAATCTGGGGGTGTAGAGGGTTTTAGGGAGTGTTTGGGGTACGGAATAGGAGTGGGAGTGGATGTGGTGTGGGGAATAAGCGCGAGAATTTGTTGGAGAAGGGTTTGGGTTTGCACAGAGTCAGATTTGACCCTGGCCAGGCCTTGTTCAAGAGTGGAGAGGCGGTTGGTGGCACTCTCAGACATATTGACATGTGGCACTGACACAGGATGGAACCCAGACTTGGCAGGGGAAAGGGAACTTCCAGAAGCTGGGTTGGAGAGACCAGGGAATAATCCAAATGGCTCTACAACAACACCAGGTTGTGGAAATTGGCTTTCTATTGGGGTTCCTTTTCTGCTGTAAGGGCAACTGCAGACCCAGCAGAGAAACTCAACCTAGAGACCAGGCCAGGACTGGCAGGAGGTCCAAAGTGTTTATTTAGGCTATGTACAACTATTTAACAACCAACACTAACCTGGCAGGAGGTCCAAAGAGAAAAGGAACAAGAACCTCAGTGCCAGCTCAGCAGATTATGTACATGACAGCTTTAGGGCAGGTGACAGTTTCTCATGTGATGTGGCACATGATCTGGCACATGATCTGCCATGTGATGTGGCTATGCCACCTATCTAATCTAATCTATGGAAAAGCGGATTATAAGATCTAAGATAAAGAGACACAATCAATAAGTTATAGTCTGTTGTACACTATGTAAGTGTCCATGGGTAAAAGCATAATAAGAAACAATATAAAACATATGATACAGATAGGAAATAAACCAATGGTTGGGTGCCGATCAGGATGTCTTTGATGATAGGACTTGGTGTGGAGTAGAAGCGGTGGTGAGGACTAGGTGCTGGTGCGTCTGTGTGGTGGAGTGTAGAGAGGTCCCCTTACAGTTCTCTGAGGTTGGAAGCAATGCTGGGGATTTTTTGGAAGAAGGATGGAGCTCTGAAGCATCGCGTGATGTTGAGCTGGATGATCCTGAATGGGAGGACGATATTCTTAACGCCTACATGCCTGGAGAAGTTTCTAACGACATACCTCGAGTGGAGATTTTAGATTCCGGCACTACTCGTCATATTTCACCTTACAAAGCCGACTTCAATTCCCTTGTAGAAACCGAGCCAAAAATCCTCCGTGCTGCAAATAAAAATCGTTTTAGCGCCTTGGGAGTTGGTCAGCTCGAGATCTCCGTGCCAAATGGCGTAGACACGTCGAAACTACAGCTTACTGAGGTGCTGTACTCTCCAGAAGTCGGATACACACTGGTGTCGATTGGGCGGTTGGATGACCTTGGTTTTACTTGCACCTTTGGAGGTGGCAAGTGTGTTATTGTCAATAGTGAAGGGGAGCGAGTGGCTGAGGTGCCGAAGAATGCGAAAGGGCTATATCGCATTGAGCATGACGAAGATTCCGTCAACATGGCTGAAGAAAGGCTTACCCTGGATCAATTCCACCGTCGTATGGGTCACATATCCCCTGTTATTGCTCGGAAACTTGTGGAGAACAAGTTTGTAACTGGTGTGCGCTTAATTCACGAACCAAGCGGAACACCATGGTTCTGCGAGTCCTGTGTGTATGCGAAATCGACTCGGAAGCCTGTCTTGAAGGTTAGGCAAGGGGAGAGGGCTGCAGGCTTTGGTGACGAGATTCATTCAGACCTCTGGGGACCAGCGCCAGTCGAAACAAAAGGCGGAAAGCGTTATTATATTACCTACACGGATGACCACACTCGACTTACTACACTCGACCTCTTGCGAAATAAATCTGACGCTTTTGGCTCGTACAAGGAGTACGAAAGCTGGTGCGAGACACAGCTTGGTGCGAAGATCAAAATTCTTCACTCGGATCGAGGCGGCGAATATTTGGGCAAGGAGTTTGTTCTGCACCTCAAGACTCGAGGTACAATGCAGAAATTGACGGTCCATGATACCCCGCAGCACAATGGTGTTGCCGAACGTCGAAACCGCACCATAGTCGAAAGGATCCGTGCTCTCTTGCATGCCAGTGGTTTACCAAAGTTCCTGTGGGGTGAGGCGGCCAGACATGTTGTTTGGTTGCTTAATAGGACGTCTACCAAGGCCCTAGACGGGAAGACCCCTTACGAAGCGGCTTATGGAAAGAAGCCGGACCTCCGAGGCGTCAGGGAGTGGGGAGAGAAAGTGTGGGTTAGGCTAGAGACCAAAGGATTTAAATTGGGAGGCCGAGTACGAGAAGGACGATGGATAGGAGTGGATGATGAATCAAAAGGAGTGCGAGTCTATTGGCCAGACAAGAAAATTGTCACTGTGGAGCGAAATGTGTACTACAACGAATCCTGCGCACCTGGATCAGCCTCTCGACTCGAAGGGGAGGATCAGGAGTTTGTCGAGACGAAAGCTGAGTCCACCGCTGTACCTGATATCCCACAAGCGCCCGAACGCGAGCCTGAAGCATTCCCTCCATCCACCAACTCTGAAGCGCCCGAAAACACCTCACCACCTGCCTCGCAAGAAGCTCCAGCTTCTGATGCAAATGATACTGCTTCTGAGAGCGAGTCTCGTCCAAAGCGTGTCCGAAAACCAACCCAGCGCATCAGGGACATTCTGGAAGGTCGGGCTGTGTCGTCTACAAGTCGCAGGGCGCCTAAAGTAACTCCTGGTGTCCAGTTACCCACTCCAGTTGAAGAATCTCGCCAGGAAACTCAAGTGCTTGAAGGGGAGGGTACCAGCGAGTGGATAATGCTCGCAGATATTGAGGAGGAATTTGTTATGGCTGCAGAAATTGGAGATGCGGAGGCACTTGAGCCTAGATCGCTTTCTGAGGCTCAGACTCGTCCGGATTGGCCGTTATGGGAGAAGGCAATACAGGAAGAGCTTGGGGTGTTGAAAGCGGCGGGTACATGGGTTCTAGTCGACGCTCCAGCTGGTGCAAACATTGTAGGGTCCAAATGGGTTTTTAGGGCGAAGAAAGACGCTGCAGGGAATGTAGTTCGCTACAAGGCACGCCTGGTTGCTCAAGGTTTCTCACAAGTTCCAGGAGTCGATTATTTCGATACCTTCGCTCCTGTTGCGCGCCTAGCCTCCATCCGAGCAGCTCTAGCCATGGCAGCAGTAAATGACTTCGAAATCCATCAAATAGACATCAAGGGCGCTTATTTAAACGGAGTACTCACCTCTGATGAGGTCATATACATGAAACAGCCCCCAGGGTATGCGACCTCCGGCGCAAATCGAAAGGTGTGCAAGCTATTGAAGACCTTATATGGCCTGAAACAGTCTGGACGACGCTGGTACCAGAAATTGGTGGAAATCATGACGCAGCTTCAATACTGCCTGCAGCCATTTTGCAAAATACATGCTCACGAGCACGTTACAAACTTTGCAAAGTAAGTGCTCATCACCACGCCCATTTTGCAAAATATATGCTCATTAGCATGCCGCCTGTTTGGGTATGTCCCCTCCGCGCTTGCTCCGCGCTTGCTCCGCGCTCTTGCTCAGACGCCCGGTGTACGCCTGACTACGCTCAACACGCGAGTCCCCGCTCCGCAATGCGCATCATCAAAACGTCGGGGCGTCGCGCCTTTCAGCGCCAATGCTGACTCAGCCCTCTTTTTGGCAATCCCGACTGCTGGCTCGATTATTTCACCGAAAATATTGAAAAATGTGTATATAATCAATATATTCTGAAATGAAAAGAAAAAAAAAAACGGATATACATTGCGACTGTAGTCTATACATCCTGAGGAATAGGGACATTTTCGTCGTCCTCGACCTCATTGAATACAATCCCTTCTGGTACAATGCTTCCGCTCTCTCCGTTAGTAACTATATATTCATCAACATTCTTCCACACATCGAGGAAATGAGCGTGCATGCAACGAAATTGTTCTGCTTGTTCCCGAGCATATGCATGCCGCCCTGCAATAGCCGTTTCATCATACACGACATCCGGTAGCATCCAGCTTGCCTCCGAATCTCCCTCACCCAACGCGAGACTGTCCCATTCCCTGGCCCGGTTCTCAAAAAACGCCAATACCCGCCGCCTTTCCTCCTTCAAAAGCTGCACCTCTTCCGACCATCGATCCAGACGTGCTTTGCTTTTGCACCACTCAACCCGCATACCTAAAAACAAAATCAGCCTGCTAATTTGAGATAGATACCTTTACGACACTCACTTTCATGGAGACGAAAGTCCGTGCTTGCACCAACGTCCCCGCCGCTTTGCCTCCAGATCCAGGACACTGTGCGGTGACCCTCGGAAACTAGGGCCGTTACGTCGTAGCCAAACTCCGAAGAAACAACCGACTTCGGTTCTTTCTTCTTGTCCTTTCTTCTCTGCTTCTCCCTCGCTGCTTCGTCGTCCGAAAGTGGCCGCACATCCTCTGGTTTGAGCTCCAGCAGGTCTCGTTCCCATCCAACCTTCCCCAGCAAGTGCGACAAACTGACTAGGGCTTCACGTCCCTTCCGATAGCGCTCTGCAGCGTTCGCGACCTTCGCCTGCACCCGATCAACAATTCCTTGCGATCTCGTGTTCGCGTGTCTTCCCCTCTGCACCTGGAATCTTGCCTTGTCCAAAATAACGTATGCTCGCAGGCACAGCCCGTTTCGTAGGTCGTCCAATGCGTCAGTGCACTGAGCATATCGAAGCCGAAATTCTATCTCGGCCAAGCGTTGGTTGTATGAAACACGGCCAGGAATTCGAGACGGCAAAAATAGTTCGATGTCGTATGAAGCGGTTTCCTCAGTTTTGTCCTTCTGAGCGGCAGCGAGAGTGGTGCGATGGATCTGAAGGCCGGGGATGTAGAGGTGCTGAACATCGATCCAGTTTGCAATTTTGCGTCGGAGGGCGTTCGAGCGCAATGTCCACTGGGCCTTTGCATGGTCAGTCTTAGCTAACTCCTTGAGGTCTTGAGCAATTTTGCGCCTGAATAGAAATTAGATTTCGGCATCGAAGATTGATGTAAAAAAGGGACTTACTGTTGAATTTCAAGATCCATACCCAGCGAGATAAGCTGGCTAGCTGATGTTGACTCGTGCAAAACAAGCCCGCTTTCTGGACTCTCTGTACGCTCTTGCTCGGCCAATGCCAGCTGAACACTGTCGAGCGACATTCCTGCTCAAAATCAGATAGTTTCAAATGATTATTCATAACGGCACTTACCTTTAAATTGGGTTTCGAGAGGGTTAAACTTGGAGTGATCTTTCTGCCATGCAGAGAGCTGAGCCGACCACTCAGCAACGAGCTCAGGCATGTGTAAGCCGTTCGTGAAGTCTTCGTGAAGCAAGCTATGCTCGAATGCCGTCGGAACCGCATGTTCAAATCGGCGTAGAATGATCTCGGCTGATACATCCCATGATCAGTAATGTGTCCAGTGTTGTAGGTGAAGGCGCTCACCTAGCCGCGCACTCTTCTTCCAATTCCAATCCCCGAAGTGATCATCCAGAGTATCCCGCCGAGAACCCGGTCCCATCTCTCGAGTGCTGGTTGCTATCGGATTGATGAAAGACCATCCGCGTTCTACGCCTTCACCGTCCGTCCTACCAACGGCTTCATTGAAGTTAAAGGAATACCTCGTGTGACAGGCTTTGATATGAGCGGGAAGATGGAATTTAGGGATGAGGAACCGGTATGTTGTTTTGTTCTCGTGGTCGACATGCATCCAGTTGGGGTAAATCTTCATACGCTCCCACAGTTTGATCGACCATTGACATGCAATATCGTACGAAACTACGGTTTCAACAAGGTCGGTGTCGCGCAAGCTGGAGAAGAATATATAGTCCATATTGACATATCTATAAAAACTTGAGCACATCGAATGGTGTGAGGGTGGGGGTTCACCACATACCTTTCTCCTTTCTGTAAATCTCCCACAGAGTTTGGCCGCTTCATATCGTGCCGGACACAGTCGCAAGTGCCCACGCCAGTGGCTGCGTATCCTTCAGTTGCTCGTTCACGGTTAACGGCGTCATGGTTGGAGCAAGTGCTAGGCTGCGGGTCGTCAGTCCATAGAATGGCACATTTTGGTACGGACACTCACCTCCTGCACAATGAGGGTCCCGTAATCGTGGAGAAACTGTTTGAACTGATTTTCTTCGACGAAATACGACCAGCCATGTGAAAGACTGGGATCCTTTGCATTACTTGAAATCATCCTTCTCTTCAGGCGGAAGTTGGCATCCAATCCCAAATACAGACAGTACAAGAAGCTATAGCGAGGCTTAGAATCGAGGAAGACCTGCGTGAATGCACGTAACACACGTACCGTTGCTCTAAAGGAACATCCTGCCATCCAGTTGGCAACGTTGCCTTTTGTGGGCACGCTGGACATAGTACTGCACATTCTCCAGGTCTAGTCCCACCAGCCCCATCACGATGATGACCACGCCCAGCTCTTTTCAACATCTTGATGTGCCGGTACTCTCGAACCACTCGCAATAGTGTCGAATAACGATCCTATATGAACTGATGTCAATAACCGCATGTACAGATATCTAGGGAACTCACCGGCACATATTGTACTCCTGTGTTATCAGTGAGCCGCCCCAACGTAGCATGAAATTCGAACACTGTGGTCTTCGACTCGAAGCTAAGCAGCTGAAAGAACTTGAGTAATCGTAGTGTTACGGCGGTTCGTGGCTGTTTTACGGTGGCGGGAAACCATCCAAAACGCAAGAGTTGGATGAATAACAGCTGCTTCTTATCGCAATCGCAGAACTTGAGACAGACGTCATGCACGCCGTTGAGGTCGAGAACGGTAAAGGTGCTGTCGTATGGATCTGATGGACATGGGCAAGACTCGCCCACGGGATGGCCGAGTTGAAAGACGTGACCGAGCGCGGAAAGACTTGTTTTCTTGAAGAACTGCTTGGTCGAGTCCCATTCCTACAAATGCCACGAATGAGGACTAACAAACAAAAAGAATGTTCAATCACTTACTTCTACGCGATGTAGCCCATTTCTCCGATGCAAGTGAGATATACAGTCCTGGCAGAGCAAGTCGAAGGTATCGCAATCCAGACACCGGAACCTTCCCACGTGAGTCCCACATTCGGCGCATGCCGTCTGCTCTCCTGCGGTGCCTTCCAATCGCAAAAACTCTGAGAGAAAAACTTCGCGTTCTTGCAGCCAATCTTTGAGTGGTTCGTCTGAGCGTCGTTTTTTTCTCTGAACTTCCGCTTCAAGTTCAATAATATTGTTTGTTTCTTCGATATAGAGATCTGGTGTACTCGTATCGTATAGGTCGTGATAACTGTTGTCAACCGGCACATTGTATGCGTCTGCGTCTTGCACACTTAGAACGCTGGAACGAGTTTTGACCTTGCCTTGCGATGACCGAGAGTACTGAGTACTGATAACAGAAACTTCTGTTATCAAAGTTTCCGTTACGCCTGAGCTGACTGCTTCGGACTTCGTGAGACTGGGGTCTGCGACGGGTATGAGCTTCCGTTTGCGCTGTCTCGGCTTGCGGGTGGTTTTTGCTTTGCAGGATGTACCGTTCGACATTCTCAGGTAGTGGTGTGTAAATAAGATGATTGGATCTGTGAGCAAGAGAATTCCAAGGTTCTAACCAGAACATCCTGACCAAGACCATAAAGTTCAAATAAAATCAAAGCAATATCATTTTCGAGCAATTTCTGAGACTACAAACTATTTCAACTATATAGACATCCCTAAAACTATTCTAGTTACGGAGACAAATGTGTGAGATCTGCAATAACTGTGTCCTCCGGAAAGATCTTCAACCAACGATAACGCCTATCCACGCTGTTCCCTTCCTGGACCGGGCTCGGGCTTGCCATACGAGCAGGAGTAGTGAGAATTTCCTCACGCCGACCCGAGGGTTCCTCGCGTCCAAGACGAGCAGGGGCGGTGATTGTTTCCTAAGTGACAGATGTCAGTGAGGAAGCCAGAGCAAACGACAGTGACAACTTACAGGCGTTGAACGCCGCCTGCTGACGTCCGCAGAGGGGTCTGCCGAACGTTGACTTTTCTTCTAAGAAGGGTATTTTTTAGTCTAGCGCCTGAGCTGCAATTGGAAGAGAGACTTACCGGGCGCGCCCAGATGATGTCTGCTCCATCAGAGGATACAAGAGAGAAACGACGACGACGTTTAACGGCCACTTCTACTCGTTTCTCCTTCCGGATCCTCGTTCTAGGATCCTTGCCTTGGCCCTTCGAATTGGCAGCGGCGTCGGGCAAAGCGAGGCGTGCAGTCGTTTCCGCCGGTGGATGAGATGCCGTGGAAGTGGCAGGGGCAGCCAGGCGAGCACTGCGACGAGTAGGAGTTGACGCTGTGGTGGAAACGCTTGAAGACACGGAGCTGGTTGAAGGAGACGGAGCCGAGGCAATGGAAAGGGAATCCGGGCTCCTTGCAGCAAGGCGCTGACTGAAGCGAGTAGGATAGTGGTGGGTAGGCGATGAATTGGCAGGCGGCTGGCCACTGGCCAGGGTTACAGACCCCAATGCCCAGATATCAGGGCGATGTGATGCTGGTCCACCCGCGTCGAAAAGTTTGTAGAGATCGCCCATGGCCGACCAGTAACGTTCCACGACCTCATTAGACTAATCAAGATGTCAGAAAACAATAAAAAACAAGTGATAGCAACACACCCTAGTTCCTGATATGTTTACGGGCACCGAGGCCCAGTCACTTTCACGCAGCGCGACGTCGCGCGGAAGAGGTCTTCCATTGAGCCCCCCAGCAATGTCATATTGCCTGACTTCGTTGGGGGACAGGAGAGCGGGCCTAAACGCCATGCATATCAATAGGGCAATAGCATCAGGATTTGAAAGAAAAACTTGCCTCTTTTCCACAGTGCCTGACAACAACCGCTTATACCTCACATAGAGATCAAACCCGAACGCCCATTTGCGAACATTGTTGGGCGCAAAATAGGGATGGTCAACGAGCTCCGCTGGAAGACCTGAGAAAAAAACTTATCAGACCGAATTTTTTTGACAAAGTGCCTCCGGTGCCTGCGGAAGGCGAAGCCCTTTTAAGTATCATGATCGAGGATGGCGCCATTGTTCCGCTCAGACGTCATCGACACTCAATCAGGGGGATGGTTGGGTTTTGTTTTGCCGGGGGCCTAGACGCGGTCCACCAGAAACCCTCGTTCTCAAAATTTCATAGCAACATAGGCTCGGACAATAGGGAATGGGGTGGGCACGCAAAGGAAAACGAGATTACTTTAAGCCAGAGGGTCCATGTACATACTCAGGCTGCTAAAGAGTACTGGCTACGGTCTGACCTGTCCAACGTGGTACGCCTAGTCTCGACAACAACCTTCTCAACCATGCCACGATCAAGTGCGTGAAAGAAGGCCTCTTCAGCCTCGGCGCGAGTCTTCCATTTCGTCGCCTGGCCGCCTGGGATACGATTGATGTTCGGGGTGACTTCCGACCTGTGTATTGAGATTAGAAACGGTTCCAAAGTCAATATATAGAAGAACGTACAGTCCATGGAACACGCCTGGTACACGTCCGACCGTGACACAATACCACTTTTCGGGATTGGAGTCTGGGTAGCCAGTCGCGACGAACGATGCTTCGCTGTCAGACATGCCGTTGTCCGAGTCAGGAGCTACCGAGTCGGGAGCTATCTCGTCAACTGGTACTGTGGGGCGAGCTATTGAGATTGTGAGCAACAACAAATGAAAAAAATAGAATATGGACATACGAGGGATAATCACTCGGGCAGAAGGGTCTGCACTGGCGCAAATCACGCAATTAAGCCTGTTGGCGACTATAGAGAGGGGAAATAATGAATAACGGATGCATGAGACAGTGGAGAGGACATACCCAGGTGAACGCGCTGGAGAACATCACATAAATCCCTGACGCACACAGCCAGCGAGCCATCTGAGAGCGGGGACTCAGATGGCACATTGGATTGAGGAGGGAAAGACATGATGATGGTACGGGACAAGGAGCAGTCGGGCTTGGTCGGACGCTGTCGGATGTGAGTCGTTTGGTTGGTGTTTGTAGGCGTTTGCGCCAAGTCCGTACTTTGCAAAATTTGCAAAGTTGACGTGCATCTCCATCTCGCCGAGGACATTTGACCAATGGCAAGGAGCTGGGCTACAGACGCGCAATTGGCATTCCTCAACAGCCATAGGCAAAATTACCTTCATGCACGCCAATATCAACAGACGCGAACATTTCTCGAGGTGTTCATGGTGGAATGGGTCGAGCGCTTTGGGATGAACGATTGGAACGACCCTCGCTATCCAACTCACCCTGATAGACTGGTGGAGGTATGTAACCCATTTCAGTCAAACTAGAATGACGACTCACCTTTCTACTGCAGAGAATCCATTTGTGGTTCCGCTGGCACTGCAGGAACGGTGTGTGATTTGGGATCGAGGGATGGCGGGTTAGGGACCTATGAGAGCAGAGCGATCATTATTTGTAAATGAAACTTAAATCGGAAAAAAAAGAGGCCTAGCTTCGTTCCTCCCCCTCTCTATTCTTCCCTGTTCTGTTCGTTGAGAGAACTATGCCGAGACGTTGGACGTCGAAGGAACAGCTTGCCTGGCTAACATTGCGCAAAAGCGATTTTCTTGATGCGCAAAAGAATGGCACGACCTCACGCTTCCTCACTTTGATGATAGAGCAGTGGTTCGTGGACTTTCCTGAGTTCGATGCCTGTTTTCCGGGCAAGGCACGAGACGACAAACTTACGGAGGAGGAAGAAACAAAACTTCAAAAAGCTATCAGGAAGCGTAAGCATGTAAGTTATTCAGAGACCGACATAAATTTGGCAATACACTCACAACATTTCGCAGCAATTGGAAAACTGGTACTTCTGGAATACAAAGGGGCACAAGACGCCACGTGCTAACGTTGTATCGCAATACATGAAAGCTATCAAGGCCCGAACAGCAAAGAAAGCACGCGCACCTCAAGAGTCCGAAGTTTACATAGAACGCCACCGCGCAAAGTGCTTAGACGAATACCAGGCACGTTCAGGTGGTGCTTCAACGGGCGTCCAGAAGTCGAACATGTTGCGAACGATAGCGAAGGAGTTGTTGTCGAACGACACACCGGAAGAACAAGCTATAGTGAAGAAAACCGTGGAGCGGCGAAGAAAAGAACTGAGAGAGGAGTATCAAAATGATTCGGATGTGCTAGAGTGCAAGTCCAAGACACCGGAGGACTTTCAGAGGTACGTACCAAGTGATGGTCCTTCAGGAGCGACCTGGGTTGTGCTAAGCATTCCTCCTAGAGCAATCGATGAAGCACCTACCTTTCTGGATGCTGCGATGCAATCGTTTGCAGATGCCACGGGTTTCGAGATATTCGTTGCCATCGGCGGCCCCGTTCCTGAGAACAAAGGGCAGATTACCTGCGAACAGTGAGTCGAGTGCAAGACGATTGAGTATGGTTGTTGACATACTCTCTAGGTATCACTATGGACCACATACCCCAGCTGGCAATGACTTTAGCATGACATGTGTTAAATATAAGGAAGTAGTGGATAACTTCACCAAGCACCTGTTTAAATGTTTTCGTAAGTCTTCTTCCTCGATTACAAACGTGACAGACGTACTAAACCTGAACCGTATCCAGCTGAGCATGTCCGGAGCGCGAGGTCACTTGCTAACCAACCCGACAAGAATGACAGTAGTGAGGATGACGAGGAAGAGCCAAAGCAAGACGAAAGGGCCAGTCCGGACGTTGAGGAGGCGGTCAATGGAGAGGTGGCTGCTGATAGAAGAGAGGTCGAAGAGAGTGAGGAAGGGGAGATGAGTAATGCGAAGGAAGGCAGAACAACGGAACCACGTACAAAGAAACACTTCCTCGAAGGCCTGTTGTCAATGCCCCGCCGCGAGGAGTCCTTCCCACCCACTGCCGAGCCCTTGACAGAAACCCTGATAACCGCCTCGACCACCGCCGGAGAAGAAGCTGCTGCTGCGACGACGACAGCACAATGGCTCTCTGGAGATGAAGCAGTTACGGTCAGGCCAGTTCATACAGGCACGGAGCCTTTGACAGACAACACCAATGGAGATGACTTACTCGAACGTGCGGCATCAGCGCCGGGTGGGCCTACAGAGCCCTATGCGCGTGCCTTCGAAAGAATGTCCTTCCGCCCAGGAATAGCGAGCCTTGGTGAAGTTCCACAGACCATAGACAACAGTAATATCGATCCCAGGATCCTGCAGGCCGACTACACCATCCTTCAAGACCGCCGGTTGCTTGAGTCCTCGCAACATGTACAAAACGCATCGGGAGCTACGGTGGGAGAAGTCGGGGGACGCAATGCGAGCGAAACGACGTTGACGATGTCTGATAAGCCAGTAGCTACTGGAAACGTCGTGGGCCGCGTAGCCACGGGCAAGAAGCGGGAAAAGGCGGCCGAAAAATCGAAGTCGAGGGGAGCAAAAAGTACTCAGGAAAGTCGGGTGGTGGAGGAGCAAGCCAAAGAAGGGCTGACTTTGGCAGCTGGACGACAACGCAGGGAAATTCGCCCCTCTCGGAAGCCAGACGGCGAGTTGAGATCGCCGATTAAGGCCCAAAAGAGAAAGCTGACCACGACAGAGGGGGAATTGTCAAAGGAGAATCAGAGAGAGACAAAAAAAAACAAACGTACTAGAACGTAGTTACGAAGTAATTGATCTGTTAGTTAACTAGATAAAGCAAGTGAGACTTCATCAGCGCTGTTACCTCGTATAAGGGAGTTTGTGATGACTTAGCGTCGACTTAACAAGTGATTCCGAATGAAACATATACAAACCGAAAGTTTAGTCAGCAAGACATTAATCCCGAGCCACAAAGGGCAGTCGTCGAGGCTGTTGACAACAGCGTCAAAGTGTTTTGGTCACTGGTGCAAACAGCGAGCGGAGCTATTGGGCCGGAAGTACTATTTATATACAATTGGTAAGCCGAATGGACCGCCCAGGATCAAATCCTGCCGTATATGGAAGGCAAATGCCCAGCAGCCGGCTATGCTCGCATTTTGCAAAGTCGGCTAATGTGCTAGTGAGCACGCATTTTGCAAAATGGGTCAGATGGTAACAAGCACTGTATTTTGCAAAATAACTACAGTATTGACTGGCAGCTTGGCTTCAAGCGCTGCGATGTAGATCAGGCCGTGTTCTTCAAAAGAACATCGAAATCCCTCATCATTATCCTTGTCCATGTCGATGACTGCACTATAGTTGCGTCAGGACTGTCCCTCATCGAAGAATTCAAGGCAGAAGTCTCAAAACACGTCGAAATTACGGATCTAGGCGAGTTGCATTGGATTCTGGGCATAGAAGTCCGCCGAAATCGAGATAGATGCACCATACACCTTTCCCAACGCTCCTACATCGATTCCATTATTCGCCGATTTGGTTTCGAAGATTCTAAGCCTCTTTCGCTTCCTATGGATCCCAACGTCAAGCTATCTTCTGAACAAGCGCCCAAAACGACTCAGGACTTTGCACGAATGCGAAATATCCCATACCACGAAGCAATCGGTTCTCTAATGTATGCATCGCTTGGAACGCGTCCAGACATTACCTATGCCGTCCAGACCGTGTCCAGATTCGCCACAAACGCTGGGGAAGCGCACTGGGACGCTGTGAAGCGTATCTTTCGTTATTTGAAAGGTACTAAGGAACTGTGGCTATCTTATGGGGGAAAAGCGAAGGAGCTTGCTGGTTTTACAGATGCGGATGGAAGCATGGCAGAGGATCGACATGCAATCTCTGGCTATGCCTTTATGCTTCACGGCGGCGCGATTTCCTGGACTACAAAGCGACAGGAAATTATCTCTCTCTCTACCACGGAATCTGAATATGTGGCCATTACCCATGCATCAAAAGAAGCTCTCTGGCTTCGCTCTCTCCTCACTCAATTATTCGGCAAAGAACTCACTGCTACAACTCTATTTTCCGATAACCAATCAGCTATTGCGCTTACCAAGGACCACCAGTATCACGCACGAACAAAACACATTGATATCCGCTTTCATTTCATTCGCTGGATTGTGGAAAATGGATCACTTAGGCTAGTTTACTGTCCCACAAACGATATGGTTGCGGATGCTCTCACAAAGGCCTTACCATCTCCAAAAGTCAAACACTTCGCCACTGAGCTTGGGCTCGCAACGGTTTGAAGGGGAGTGTTGGAATAAGTGCGCAAACGCGACTGCGAGCCCATACGGCGGCTCAAGGTACACGCGCGCGCGCAGCACAGCCACCATCAATTGGACTTAGACGCGACACGGCAAAATACATGGACCATGCTTATCCCGGATTCTTGTACTTAGTAATTAGAGTATGGACTCTCTCCTTCCTTAGAATTTTAGTTACCAATCTACATACTGTTCTTTGTAATGTACATTCCAAGTCTCCATTCTTATTCCTAGTATAAAAGCTATAGTCTACAAGCTCGGAATGATAATCAATTCAACTTTAATTCACTATATACTTTCTACAAGATATTCATGCTCAAATCCGGCTTCGTGTACCAGTCTAGTTGTTGCACAATAAGGGTTTCGATGTCTTCTTGCGAGGAAGGTTGTTGCGTTCGCAGACCATTCCGAACCGAGGCTCGATATCCAACATGACGGATGTCATGGAAGGGATTCTGATGTCTTGAAAGATATCGCCTTGGCGAGGATGGAAAAAGCGGGTTATTTGAGAGAGAAGAGGACGGAGAATATCAATTGATGGTGTGTGTGAGTGCGCTGTGTCCTATTTATGCAAACAGAATACAAGCTGGTCAGCCGCGATCATTGCAGCGGCTGACATGGCATACTGAATAGCTCGATAATGTGCGTACTACGAAAAAAAAAAAACGGGTGTTGTACATTGTCGAGTAAAAAGTAGTCCTCCGAAGTAATTACAACAACAGGAAATATAGCAACCAAGATACCGCCCAAGTCTCAAGCTGCCTCGGATTCTGAACCAGGCTCCACGTTGAGGGTGTTTCAAGAGGCATTCATTGAGCTGAAATCAAACAGTCAGGACATCCAGATGTCGTTGAGGCAATCAAGACTCGCCTGGCATATTTACGAGAGCATGGCTCACCTGTCAGCCTTCTGACAGCCCGCGCGACCATGGTGTCCACCATCCTCTACATGAAACCCGCCATCTTCGAGACCAAGTTCAAGGACGGTTCGCATTTTCGAGCATCAGATTGCTAGTGAGGAATGTTTTGACTCGTGTCCAAGTCAGTAGCAGTAGCAAGCACCTAGGACGACCCAGTGCCTGCAAAATTATGCTGGCTAAAGTGCTACAGTAGCCATGAGTCCCTAAGACGTGAATCCCAAGTGAATCCAAGTCACATAAGTCAGAAGACCTTGAGACGACCGCTAAGCCTGCGGGTATAGTTTGCCCAAAGTTTGATGCTGCATATACAACGTTGTGCGAGGTGCACAGCCCCCGCGCACGCAGTGCTGAGTGCGGACAATCGCAAATAAATGCAGCGGTTGTCAGAGACTCAGAGGTCCGTGACGTGAGCCTGTTAGATATGGCTGGCTGTGGTCATACGTTGGAGGAGCTTGGGGAGAGTCGATTGACGAGGGAGCCCAAATTGTTAGAAGATGTTATACCAGAATAGACATGTTACACACAGAAACAAATAGTTATACCTCGTTAGAAGCATTTCTCACCGGGATTGAACGTTGCCAACTCCCACCTGTGCAAAGTCGTAAACTTTTATTCTGCCATACGGATCCAACTTCTTCGGAGCATCGGAGCCATTTACTTTTTTTTTTTTTTTTTTTTTTTTTGCAAATAGGATAAAGCATTGAAATGTTCAAGGTTGCATAGACTTTGCGAAGGCTACTTATTCTTATTCAACTTGAAATCCGAACCTGAGTATAGATACAAATACACTTTTACGGACTAGTCACCAATGAAATGCGGCACGAAGACGCGACAGTGTGCAATTGGCCGCCGCTGAGATCACACTGCACAGGTGGGCCCGGGGGAGATTTCAAGCACCTTGACGATAGCGGTTGAGTTCCTCTTCCATGGCTCTCATGCATACTTCTGCGTCGAGCCGTGCAGCCTCTGCTTTAACCCTCGCCGCAGCTTCTGCTCGCGCACGGGCCTCTGCTTCAGCCCTCGCTAGAGCTTCAGCCCTGGCACGCTCCTCGGCTTCCAGGCGACCACCCCTACCATCTTTCCAAAGTGCAATCATCTAAAGCACGCATCAGCAAATATGAAACAAACAATATATGTTATGAAGACACATACTCTCTGGTTGTCTGCCTTAATCGACTCGTGCACCTTGTTAGCGTACTTTAAAATTTCGCCTGCGTTATCGCTGTTGACAGGAGTGCGTAGGAAGGTACCAGCCCGGTCAGCTTTGCTGGTCTTGACCACTACCGCTGGCTGATAGAGATTTACTGCGACACCGATGATGGTCCGCACCAGCCAGTAGCATTGTTCCGTAATCGCATTGTATCGGGGGGAACCTTGGTTGACCTCGTAAGCAATGAAAGCGAGGTCTCGTAGAGAGAAGGGGGTTCGAAAGTCGGAGTACGTAATCATCAAGTATGCCTTGTCGGAGGCGTTGCCATTTAGCATGGAGGGATCGCGGACGCGTACAACTTGGTCAGCTGCCATATATCTCGAGTCTGGAGTGCTGCTGCCACTGGACCGGATTGTACTGGACCCGGAAGAAACGTATGGGCCTTTAGGGGCATTGATGCGCTTTCGTTCATCTTCCAAGGCTGCTCGCAAGGCCTAGGAATAATAAAGTCATCAATACGCAAGCTCAGTCGGAAGAGGAAGAATAGTTGGTTAGAATAAATCACCTCGTCATTTAAAAGGTCGCCAACATCGGCCTTCTTCAGTTGTTCGGAAGTCGACCTGCGCTCAATGCGCAAAAAGGCGACCTTCTCGCCAAGTTCGGGGCCGGTGATAGTAGCGACAAGGTATTCGTGCTCGAAACCGGCTTCGTTTTTGTACCAGTCTAGCTGTTGCACAGTAAAGGTTTTGATGTCCTCTTCCGACTTGTTTCTTTCGCAAACCATTTGAAACCAAGTCTCAATATCCAATATGATGGAATCAAATTTCCCGTCCTCTTTCAAGGAAGGGATTCTGATGTCTTGAAACCCATCGCCTTTGTGAGGAAGGAAAAGGCGGTAAATGCGAGAGAGAATAGGGGTGAAGATGGCCATGGATGGTATGAGGGCAACCTATTTATGCAAAGCCAGCCTCAATCATGATCGTGCAGCGACTGACGAAGCTGACTTTTTGGTCAATCAGACTCAGACTAGGTTCCGCACGATGCCTGGCTTATTTTTGAACTCTAAACAAACGTTTGTTCAATTGGATCTACTAGTACAAACGCAGCCAAGCAAAGAACTGCCGATGCACAGGGTGCTCTATGGTAAGATTGCCGCACCGGCGATGAATTTAATGAATTTGAATTACGAGACCGACCAATTGCTGTCATGATCACTAGCCCATGGGTAGTGGGTGACTCGAATGCTTTTCAAGGATACCAGCTGCAAGAACACTACTCGCACTTTTGAAGAATTCGCCAATTTATAGGCAGACTAAACATACCTCCCGCTCCCCTTACTAGGCTGCAGCTCCAGCCTGTAACTCACCAGCCAAAACAGTAAAGTAAGTCAATAATGCGTGGCCTACGGAGAAAGGAACAAATGCTGGACGGTGTCTTGTTAAAAGAATACTCCTCAGTAATTACAACAACAAAAAATCATATGAACCAAAGAAACCGCACAAGACCCAAGCTGCCACCGAAGCACCTCGAGCGCTGAAACCAAGCTCCTCCCAACTTAATCCTGCCTCTTCCTAAACAGAACCTTAGCAGTATTATTAGGCGCGATCCGGCCTTGCGACCACGAGCTCTCAGGTCTTGTCATCCCATCTGGCAGCTTGACGTCGTAGTTAAGCACGATGAACCCAAGCATGCACTTCAATTCATTGGCAGCAAAGAAGCGTCCGGGACTATTTTGTCATATTCATCAGCTCGACATAATCCGGCATTTATGTTATACTAGGAGAAGAGCCTAGAGGTGGAAACGCACCAAGCATGCCTTCCCGTTCCGAAGGTCAACGATTCCGGGCTGAGAGAGACGATTTGATGCTTGATGTTCTCTCCGTCTTCGTCTCTCATGTTGAGGAACCTGAACCCGTTGAACTCGTGTGGGTTCTCGTAGATGTTCTACAGCAAACAAAAACCAATAAGTTATTCTGGTAAGCGCAAGACCAGCAAGCCATCTACCTCATCCATATGCGTCGCATTCGTAGCAACAGCAACATGCGTACCAGCAGGCAAAGTCAATCCATTCGAAAACGTGAAGTCCTTCAATAGCTTTCTGCTCAGCTGGACTGAACTCCCGCAACAACATGTCAATGCCCCTTCCAGGAAGCATGGCGTAGACCAAACTCACCTGCACCAATCGCCATCCTCTGCGACTCCTTGATGAAACTGTCCACTTTGCGCATTTTGCCCATGGACAGCTTCGTCCACCCTTCCGCTTGGATGACATTCTCCACTTCTTCGCGCAGAGGCGCAATGTATTCCGGATGAGCAGCAAGATCGTATATGGCTTGGGTCAGAGCCTGAAAATACGGATATTCGTTTGAACAAAAATGAACGCTGATCAGTAAAGCAATGGCGTCTTACCTGAGAGGTCGTATGAATAGCCGCAAAGTTAATCGTCAAAATTCGCATAGCAAAGTCTTCGACTGTCCTATTTTCCTCTGGTGCATCTTCGAGAAGCCAGCTGATCAGATTATTCTGCAGGCCAATAAAATCACTCTTCATGCTTTAGAGAGCACCAAGACCGAGACTTACAGGTCTGTCCTCTCTATCTCGTCCATACAACCTCTCCTGCTCCAGCTGCTCCTCAATCATCGGACCGACATGACGAAGCATACGCTTCAAGTTCTCGTGCACCTTCGTCAGTAGCCTCCCAGCGATTCTGCAAAAAGTTATTAATTCTGCGCAAGCAGTCTGAACAGGAGCGAAAAACGTACGGCTTCAAAAACGCGGGGTACTTGTTTATCTTCGTCGCTCTCTGCATAACGTCGATCGTAAATTCGATGTTCAGCGCCATGTAATCCGGGTTTCGGCCTGTCATCCACATCCAAAATCAACATCAAAATTCCAAAGAGCCCGGCAGGCAGGAGAGGACAATGCCCATCGAACTCGACTCACATAAAGGCAGACCGACAAACAAACGATTGCTCGTCCTGACCACTACCTGCATGACCGTGCCGAGTGCTGGCACAGCCGTCCAGTCGTCTTTCTGCGGTAGGATATCCGCGAAAGCAGCCTGGACCTCATCCTTGATATCTCCAAACCGGACCGCGATGTTCCTCGTCAGAGGCGTGCGCACGGTAGCGATGTGAAAAGGGTGTTTGCGCAGATGCTTTCCCATGGTATAGTCGGTTTGGATGGTCTGTTGGAAATCCAGTTGAGGCTTTTTTTAGGAATTCATCTGAGGAGGAAGTGTGCTTACTTCTTTGACGGCCTCATCGAACGACATCAAATCGTTATCTGCTCGTCGTATATCTTCCAACATCTGGGGGCCGCTGACGATGACGAGCCATCGAGACATCAATGGGATCTTGAAGGCGTTCCCATGGAACTACACACAGATATGAAGACGAAAAAGATAAGTATAAATCCATAACAATTCCTGCTTTGTGAAGCACCTTCTTATATCCCTCCTGAATCATCTCATGACCACGGCTAAGATATCGATACGCGTCGATGTAAGAGGTGATAATGCCCGACGAGCCAATGGTGGGAATGTGCCGGAGCTGCGATTCGATATTCGCTCATTAATCGACTGTGGTCTAAAACATGAAACCCTGATAACGAACCTTGTACGCTGTACTAACAGCATTCAACCACACATATGCTCCATAAGCACCCAAAAAGCCCAAAGCAGCCGTAAGAATCGTCGATGTCTCTAGCACCATAGCGGTATCACAGCCGTCCAGTCGTCGTCAAGTAGGGGAAAATAACAAAAGCACGAGAATATTCCCATGCTCACTTCCTCTTTATACGCCCGCAAATCCCTGCATAATGCGGCGAACGGGCTAGAAACGCGTGTAATATTAGCTTCCTTCTTTCTCCACTTCCGGAGGTGGATTTCCCACCCATGCGTGCTTCTCGAGCTCCTTTCCGGTGACGGCCTGCCTTCGTGCCCTGGCTCAGTATCCAGATATCCATGCTTTGACGTCTTGCAGTGTCACTGCCTCGGAGGTCTTGTCCCGAGGCGTCATATCTTCGAGGTAATAATCCGAGGTTCGTACAGCAGCCTCATTATGTGCTATGCCGCTGCAATAAAAGAACGTCACTGTTTGGTGGTTCGAAGAGATTAGAGTGGGCCTAACGGTGAGTCCATCACAGCCATTCTGAATCAGAACATCAGGGTAGTTAGCAACTTACCGCGAACGTAGTAGACATGGTTGAAGTTTGATCAGTACTAATTTAGTCGTGGTGAGAATATCGATTGGTTTCCTTCTCGCATAACACCTTATCCTTATCTGCTATCCATCCCAAAAGTCTGTGTGATAATATAACTAGATATTATTCAGTGAGTTCCTATCGTGATGATGTGTATGAGATACAATGCCTATAATACCGCTAATTAAGATTATCGATACATGTATGAGTCCTAGAGTGAGAGTGAGAGTAGGAGGAATGAACGTCGAGTTTAATATTTCGCAGAACTGTGTCTTGGATCGCCGTCCTGAGCCCAGTAAAAGTTATCGTTAGTTTTCGTCCATGGGAGTAGTGTGTATACGAAGCCTGCTATGCCGATGAGATATGCGATAATGATCGCTAGGAAGAAACAATGATTAAATGGGCTTAGCACGAATATGAGGGACATACCTTTCTTCTGTTTGGGATACCTCCTGAGCTCCCAGGTGAGTTCAGGAACACCTATGGTGTTGCAGAATATGTGCGCTGTGATGGGCGGGAAGATCGACCCTGTTCTCAAGAACAAGAACGACGCGAGGAATCCAAATAGAGTCGTGTAGGCAAATTGAAATACTATGTCAAGCATTAAGAAACCAGGGAAAGGGATATACGACATTTACTCACTGCTTGAGAAGATAGCTCGCTTTGCTGCTGCAACATTCCTTCCATAACGATTAAATGTCTCCCAAGCATGGTGGACATGCGCAAGACCGAATGTAAGTGGACCTAGGAATATCATGCGGTATCTTGAAGCCCCCGATAAGTGATAGACAGAAAGGACACAAGCTCGGAATACGATTTCCTCAGTTATTGGGCCAACCCAATACGTGCGCAATCCCATTATACCAAAAAATCTTTCGGCGACATTTCTTTGCCACGTCCAGTATCTTTGACCAGGTAGTTGTCCTCCAAGATATGATGCGAAAAGAGGCCCGAAGAAGAGGAAAGGAACAACGAGGTGCGGCAGTACGTCTATAGTGGAGGAAGAGAAAGATAAGTGCAATCCCAGCCGCAAAGCTGTTGCTTTGGTCGCGATACCGAGATTCTGTGGTGTGTTATAAGTTGCTTGATTCCTCCTTGACCTAGAAAGTCGCGTACCTTCCAGTCTGCACCAATATGATAGAAAATTACGCCAAAGACACCAAGGCAGCATAGTACTGTTGCAATGCTAACAGCTACCAGCCTTGCGCGTATGACATCCGGATGGTCTCTGCCCCTTTCATCGTAACCGTTAGGTCCGTTCAGTGATCCTTTTGCGTGGCCGTGCGAGAACTTTATTCGTGCGTTCTTGGAGAGGTAAAGCGAGCCAACATAGGCTGCACAGAGTCCTAGCGATACAAGGTGCGCGGAAGATGTAGTGATCAAGGGCTGAGCGAAAAGTAATTGCATTTAAGCTTTCCCAGCAAAAAGGCGACATATTCAGCTCGGAATTCACCCTCCCAAAATGTTTGGCACACACCTAGTTTAAGAGAAAGGGATGTGGTGGTCGAGTCTACGACCTTAGAGTGTATTTATTGGCCTTCCAAGGCCTTCCAACTTGTAAAAGAGAGGACGACGGCAGTACAATTGGCGGTCAAAGGGAGACAATTAACGTTTGTTTTCTTTTTGTGACCGCAAGATAATAATATTGCTAAGTGCTAGCACGTGCTGTTAAGTCGTTAATTACCTTATGTAATGCATCACGTACTTTCTATTTTAAGCCAAGGCTAAACTTGGCACCTTTCCATCATCATGATCATCGACTCTAGTGTCAAGTGAACGCATGCAAGGCATCCTAAAACTTTAATTGCATGTTAGACTGCTGTGCACTGTTACCAAGGAGTATACTCAAAAAGACAGTTTTCTTTGTTCAAATATTGTAGGCTGGCGCGGTGTTACTTCGCGTAAATCAAGCTGAGAAATACGCATCTCAAGTACTTCCAGTCGTGCATGGAGCCTCAGGTTGGATGGTTATACATAGCACGGCGCTCAACCCCGGACTATTATCTAAAACGCATGACTGTGCGGGGCATACCTCCGTCTGGTACGCCAATCATAACGTACGAAGCTTCGCCAAAAATGTCCACGAAGAACACAAGGGAACACATAGAAGACATATCCTGGGAATGTCGTGGTCCCGCTTAGGAGATCGAGGAAGTAACCACAGAGCAACCAAGCAGGCTCCAGCCCACCCGCATGACATAAAATCCAATCTCTGTCCGGTAATTTATCGTACGTTTCTCCCAACCACCATGTTGGACTCCACGACATATCTTCCAGTTCTGCTAGGCTTTTTGGGCGTTTATGCCGCTGCCTCCTTTTTCCAGGCGACTAGGACGGCTCACAAGGTCCGTAGAAACGCGCACAATCGATTAGCATCCATCTGAGGATGGAACAGCTCAGACACATACCCACTGTGGGCTCCTCTGGTATCCTCACTTCATATCTGGACGCGTTCAAGTTTTTCTTCCATGGACACGAAATCGTACAAGAAGGATACACCAAGTACTACGGTACAGCGTTCAAAATTCCGATAATGTCCCGATGGCTCGTCATCATCAGTGGCCCGCAGATGGTAGACGACATCCGCAGAGCAGGGAACGATGTTATGTCATTCGATGATGCAGTTGCAGAGGTACGTATCTGTCTCGCTTTCCCTAAGAGAACACAGGTTCACCCATCAACTTTTTTTATAACCCAGGGAATACAAACAGATTACACCATGGGCGAAAAAATCCGCACCGACTGTTATCATACCGCGACCGTCAGGTCACCTCTTACCCGCAACATCGCTGCCCGTTTCAGTGACATCAGGGACGAAATCATAGCTTCGTTTAGTGAGATCATCCCTGCAAAGGAGAATGGTGAGTCGCTATATGGGAAAGACTAGAAAAACCGTGTTCCTCAACTTTATTGAAAAGAGTGGACCGCCGTACCCGCATTACCCACTTTGATGAAGATTGTGTGCCGGACTAGCAACCGTCTATTCGTCGGTCTTCCTTTGTGTGAGTTATATCTCATTATTGTACATCCATGTCCCAAAGATTTATTTTGATTATAGGCAGGAACCCTGATTACATGGAACTGAACCAACAGTTCACGATCGATGTGGTGGGAAGAGGTCAAATAATCAACATGTTCCCTAACATTTTGAAACCGTAAGCATCATGACCTAGATGCACACCTAAATATCTGAAATGATCTTCGCAGAATTGTTGGACGTCTTGTAACAAACGTATCAGCCAATTTGAAGCGCGCCATCGGTCACGTTGGGCCTATGATCAAGCATCAACTGGAACAAGACGCACAACAAGGATCCGATTGGCAAGATAAGCCGGTAAGCCATACTTCATCGGCCCCTTGCTCTGTTCCCGCATGACCGGCATTCTACATAGAACAACCTCATCAGCTGGCTTTTGGAGGATGCGAAGGAACATAATCGGACAGTTGAAGATTTGGCGCTACGGGTCCTTGCTATCAACTTTGCCGCTATCCACACGACTTCTCATGTAAGTGTGGCGTTCGTCTGCCCATTTAAACCAAAGGGGAATGCTCTGTATGCTGACATACCTTCTTATAGGCGCTGACAAACGCCCTATTCGACCTCGTAGCCAACCCAGAATACATCGAACCTCTACGCAAGGAAGCAGAAGCCGTCATCGAGTCGGAAGGTTGGAACAAGCTGGCAATGGGTAAATTGCGTAAACTGGACAGCTTCATTAAAGAGTCACAGCGCATGGCAATCGGTGCTAGTGAGTGGCGCGCGACTGCCTTCATCAAAGTGACTTGGCTGGCTGACGCTGTGTGCTCGAAGTTTCTATGAACAGGAAGTTGATGAAGGACTTTACTTTCTCGAATGGGGTGACCGTGCCTGCCGGCACGCACGTCGCGGTGGCTGTTAACGCGTCGCACATGGACGACGTGAGTAGTAGCTTGACATATCACTTGACCAATTAGCTTCCCTTCTGACGTACTTTCATACTGCAGCACGTCTACGACGACCCGCAAGTCTTCAAAGGGTTCAGGTTCGTCGACATGAGAGACGAAGAGGGCGAGAACATCAAGCATCAGATCGTTTCGCTCAGCCCAGACTATCTGACCTTCGGAACCGGACGACATGCTTGGTATGTACTAACACCCCAACCCGATGTGCTGTATTCATACCAACTCAAACCTGCCAACCCGCTTTTAGCCCAGGACGATTTTTCGCAGCCAACGAGCTCAAGGCCATGATGGCGCATATCCTGCTCACGTACGACGTCAAGCTTGCAGGAGACTCGAGGCCGCAGAATTTCTGGTTCCAAGGGTTCTCCTCACCCAACAGGAAGGCAGAGGTTCTTTTCAGGAAACGTGCTGATTAGCAAAGTGGACTCTCTGGTTTTTTTGTTGTCTTGTCTTTCGGCGCCATTTCAATCTATGGGCCTTGGCCTTGATTTGCATTAGGCATTGCACCTGAGCGATGATGTTTTCGTACTTAGATTGAATACTTATATAAGCCTCACCGCGATATTGCCATATATTCAAGTGGGGTTGAAGGATCTGGCTTTCGATACGAATAGTGCGCACGCATGATCATAAGCGCTACTAGAGCTTACGAGAAGGCTACCGTTAACCCTGACGATCATATGATTTTTAACGTTATTGAGGACGGCAATGATGTCTGGCGAGGCGCTTTCTTTTGGAATTGGGATAGTACTTAAAAGAAGAAATCCATAAATTTCTCAGACGTGAAGCGTGCTAGTGAAGGCGTCCCATACTTATCTTAATCATATGACCACCCCGTTGCTGCCTATGGCTAAACAGTCTGCCATGGTTGCTTCTGGAAGAAGTACATAATGTGGAAGTTAATCAAGCTGCGGTATACACTATTTTCAGGCTGCTAGTCCTATTATTACAAGGTAAAGAGAAGGAGCATTCTCACAGGTGGATGTAGGAGGTCTAGAACGTTGTATGAGTAGAGCTACGTCAGGAGCTTTATTTATGAGTTACCATTCGCAAGGAACGTTCGTAGGATAGGATATTTTAAATGGCCTCTTATCATCCAATGGAACAGATGACCTTCTATTGTGGAAGATCGACAGTACCCCGCAGTATCCCTTGAGAAAGGTATTGAAGAGGCAGTTAGTGCCGCGGCAAGTAGTTCTTATAATACAGCGATTTGAGCGTGAATGCCTCGCGACCAAATGTCGTTTGACCCTCCTAAACACTTGACGATTACGGAAAAGTCATAACTTAAAGCTGACGTGCATCACTCCCATCTCTCCATCTCGCGAACTTCAGAAAAACCGCTGGCGTAATCTGCCTTTTCGTCGACTTCGCAGCTTGGATGAAGGCTTCCTGTGTGACCTATTTGACGTGTTGTCAATTTTAAGTTCAAAAGACGAGGTTGTGCGTCCTTTAAAACCAACACTCACATGAGGTGCATCCATGTCCTGCTGCATGGTAAGGATAGCGGCTTCTTGACACAAGGCAGATATTTCTGCTCCTGAACAGCCTTCGGTCTGTTCGATTGTAGAATTGAGCATTAGAAGACGTTACTTATTTAAATGCACTAAAATAAAATAGGAAGATGGAGGGTCGGTACTCACGAGTTCTGCAATAGTTCGAATGTTGACGTCTGGTCCCACTGTCATCGTTTTCATCCTGATACCCAGGATCTCTTCTCTTCCTTTCATATCAGGAGGTCCCACGTATAGGATGCGGTCAAGTCGACCAGGTCTCATCAGCGCGGAGTCCTAGATGCGTCATATCACATTAACACCCTTCACCACAAGATATTAAACGGACGCACGATAGATTCTGGGCGGTTAGTTGCCGCGATGACGGTGACTCCGGTGAGTTCTTGTACGCCGTCCATTTCATTTAACAAGCTTGTCAAGACTCCTTCATGGGAAGAGCCGTGATCGGTGTCGGAAGACGTCCTAGAAGTGGCTAACGCGTCTATTTCGTCCTGTGATGGTCATGTGCGACGTGAATATTGGGATTTGGGGTACTGAACGGCAAAACGCACGAAGAAAATAATCGAGGGAGACGCCGCCCTGGCTTTCCTGAATATTTCACGTACAGCTCTTTCTGATTCTCCGACGAATTTGTTGAGAAGCTAAAGAAAGGAAGGGAAGGCATCAGCAAACATAGGTCACCCTGAACGCCGCTTTGAATATACCCACTTCAGGACCTTTGACAGCCACGAAGTTCACGCCGCTTTCAGTCGCACACGCCCTTGCAAGAACCGTTTTGCTACATCCAGGAGGGCCGTACAAAAGTATCCCTTTGGGCGGCTTCACACCTAGCCGTTGGAAGGCCTCCGGGTGCAATAGCGGCCATTCTATGGTTTCTCGCAGCTTTTGAATGACAGAAGCTTGTCCGCCAATGTCAGCATATCGCACTGGGGGTGCTTCGACGAATAGAGAACGCATTGCCGATGGTCGAATGGCAGGCATTGCTGCGATAAGGTCGCTGAGTTGGAGTTTGAGTGAATCAGGGGCGGTGCTGGATGTGGATGAGGATGTATCTTTGCCAGCGGTTGCGAGCCATGTTTTAATGGCAATGGTGCCTGCCTCGCGCACGACGGCGGTGATGTCTGCACCGACGTATCCATGCATTTTGGATGCGAGAGCATGAAGATCTTCTGGCGATATATTGTGAGGTGTATTGTGGAGAAGCACATTAAGAATCGCGAGTCGCGCTTCGACATCAGGAATACCTAAAATGAACTTTTTTAAGTCCGCGAGGCTGATTTTGAATGTGATGGACTGACAAACCTATCTCAATTTCGCGATCAAACCGTCCTGGTCGACGAAGAGCGGGATCAATGGCGTTTGGACGATTAGTAGTCCCGATGACAACAACACGGTCATGTACACCATCTCCTCCATTCCCATCCTCGATACCATCAAGTATAGTCAACAATGTAGCAACTACTCTCTTCTCAACTTCGCCTCCGGCACCTTCTTCTCTGCGAGGAACCAAAGCATCGACTTCGTCCAAGATGACAATACACGGACTCTTTTCCCTGGCCTGTCTGAAAACTTCGCGAAGCTTCGATTCTGTCTCGCCGTGATAAGCAGAAGATAGCTCAGGGCCATTGATCACGAGTACGGAGGAGTTGGTAGAAGACGCGATCGCGCGTGCCAGGTGTGTTTTTCCTGTCCCTGGTGGTCCATGGAGAAGTATGCCCCTGGGAGGCTTGAGACCTGTGGATGGTGAGAAGAGTCAGGGTCTTGGATCGAACATGAGGTGCTTGGTCGTACCAAAATACTTGAACAGTTCAGGGCGTTGCAGGGGAATCTCTAACAAATCACGGATAGCTTCGATTTGCTTGTTGAGTCCGCCCACGGTGGAGTAGGCTTCTTTCACAGTTTGGTGTTCTACGACCTCAATGTCCGGCTAAGGTAGATTGTGGCACATGATGCACGCGTCATGAGGACGTGGCGAAAGGGACATACCTTATGGGCTGCGCTTTCCGGGTTTTTGGAGAAGTCGTTCGTGTGGATCGTGACTGAAGAATCCCAGGATACAGACCAAATCTGTGTGGCAGATTGCATGGAAAGTTTTTTGAATTCTTCCGCGAGACGATTCGTTGGGTCATCTGTGCCAGAAGTGCTTGCATTGCGCGCAGTAATAAATAGAATTGAAAAGCGTCGCTGTTGGCCTTCGTAGCTGAATTCGATGACTTGATTGTTCGTGATATACTTCAAGTCGACTGATTAGAAAGAATTAGACGAAGTTTACTATTTTTGAAAGAAACTTTACCAAGAATTTCTCGTGCTGCGAGGCTTAGCCAGTCGTCTTGCTGTTCCTTTTTATCTTTCGATGAGGAGGGGCGATTGAGGTCGTTGGTGAGAATTTCTTGCAATCGTATGGAACCGGCTTCTTGAGCTTCCCTGAGCGGTGGAAGCCCAGGAGGTAATTTTGTAACCGCTGACCCGGAAAGAGGCACAATACGAACACGGTCCTCTGCCGTGAGTCCTGCAGTCAGAAAGAACGATCTTGAAAGCAAAGCAGCTTGACATAGACATAAGCCAAATATTCGAAATATCGTAACATTTTTGACTCACTATCCTGTGCCAATTCGAGTGATGGCCACACAACTCCCACTGCATACTTCTGTTGAAGAAAAGCTGTCAGAGACATGTGGAAGGTCCGGTGGTGATAAGATAAGACAATTGAATGCATTCATACCTTGCTAGTGGCATCCGCGCTGTATATAGCGATAATATCTCCGGTACAGAGTCTAGCTGACTTCAGGAGGTCTGAATTGAGGATAACGCGGCGTGAAGCACGTGGGATGTGCTCTGAGAATTGGGTAACTTGGACCTTGAAGGTTTTTGACAGAATCGCCGACATAGTCTTTCAAGAAAATTGATCAGACAAATGGGGACTCTTGACAAATTTTAGCCGTACAGATTTCGAGACTGCTGACTAGGGTAGTAGATTTTGTGGCGCAAATATCCACTCTGTTCCCCGTGGTGAAAGTCACAAGGGAGAAGCTAGTTTTCGATTATTTATCGCGACACCCGAAAGGTGGCGGAAATTTTTATGTTGTCGGATTTGTAAAAGAAAAGCAGAGCAATACAGCACGTCCAGCAAGCACAAGTTCAAAATCTAGTTCTTTGTTGTCTGAAGTCCAGATATTCAGAATGTAGGTAGATGTTGGCGAGATGGTGATCAGAAATAAAGCAGAGCCCAAGCTATCCTCTTCCAAAGTGTACGAGGGTCACACATCACATGACGTGACGTTAGCCCTAGCCAATGTGAGTCTAAAAATGGAACTACGGTAAGCTGCTCGCGACCGCCAACAACGGCGACGCTGGAAACGACACAATGCACAGCACCTCTAAAACTCTGATACTCTGGCCTCTGACTGTCTTATGCCTGGCTGCTAGGGTGACAGGTCAAGAAGTATTTGACGAGAAATTATCTCTGAGAACTCTCCAAGATGGGAAGGTTGAATCAACGTTCACCTTCACCACGCTCTTGAAGGGCACATTACCAAGGGATCCTAGGACCCTGGATGAAGAAGATTTGTGTGCGTCTTAAATTACTATTACCAAACTGAATGATCACCGACTTGCTTCATAGCCCAACATTACAAATTATTTCCCCTTGCATTAGGCCAAATCCTTCGAGAATATGCAATCACAGAACTTCATTTGAACATAAACGCTGGGAACTGGAACTATGATCGTTGGGGTTACCCCGAAGAGAAGGGAGTAGGTACAGGCGCAGAACTCTGGGCGTGGTTAGGCGATGGAGCGACCAAAACGTGAGCAGTACAACAAATTGTACCCCCAAAAGTTAAGCTAACCAAACCCCCTTTCTATTCTATTCGGGTGGCTATTCTGTGGACCAGGGTGGACGAACGTTGGAGAGGGCTTCGTAACGCTCTAGCAGGCCTGTTCTGCGCTTCTCTCGGATCCCTAGACGAACTGCGGACGACATCACCTGCAGAGACTTTCACCCCAGAAGGCACGTTACCGACCTGGGGAGATTCCCTATCCCACCAACTTCGGCACGCGTCACTACCCTCTGAACATGTGTGCACCGAAAACCTGACGCCGTTTCTCAAGCTCCTGCCTTGCAAGTCGCTTTCTGGGATAGCCACCCTTTTGAACCCACACCGCCTCTTCGACGCCGACTGGCACGGTATGGGTGTGCACGTTCTCTGGCGGGAAGAGCAAGGCATCGAAATGCGGCTAACGTTCCAGTCGGTTTCTGACCCTCTGCGGAGTGGCTTGCACAAGAAACCAGGTACGCTTCAACTGTTACTACCTGATGCTCGTTGCTTACTTACCCCTTCATCCGCAGACTGGTCTATGCAATCCTTGTTTGACAGAACTATCACCCGGACGTGCCCTGTTGCGCGAACGAGTGAGATTATGGTATTGTTACCCCAAAACGCGGCGTACCATATTAGGCCTGAGCCGTCGAGCGTCAGCGGAAGCGTGGCGCTGTATGATGTTGCTTCGGGTACGCCAAACTTAGCTTGCCCTTAGCGAAATGAAATGCTAAATTAACTGTGGTATCTAGTCGAAAAACCGCTCAACGTGGACTTGTTATTCCACGAATCACTCACATATCGTGCGTTTTTCGTTGTCTTCTGTTCGCATGGTTCAATATTAAACACGTTACTTCACCTACAGCGCTAGAATACCGCTCTGATTCTGTGCCCTTCACGGTTCGCAGGGTTCTTCTCGGTTCCACACAGACACATGGACAGCTTTCGGTGACTATCACAAATCAAAAGCCATACACCGTCCAGGCGCTGTACCTTGAAACCATGCCCTGGCTGGTCCAGTTTTACTTGCACACGCTGCAAGCAAAGGTCGATGGTGTCACACAAGGTTTGTGTTTTGCCCTTTTTCATCGTAACCGACATTGTGGAAATGAAAAGCTGACTCTTTGTCTTTTGTCTCAAAAAGATGGCATTATCTCGAACATAACGTACATTCCACCCGTAGCACATTCTAGACCGACGACATTCCAAGTGCTGTTAACCCTTCCCGCGCAAACGACGGTTCATATCACCATGGATGTGACGAAGGCCTTCTTGAGGTATACCGAACACTTGCCTGATGCCCAGAGAGGATGGGACTTGCCGCCTGCCGTGTTCACCCCGTTGGAAGTTGGGCCGTTGAATTTGAATGACACGAACGTCGGGCAAAAAGCCGAAGAAAAGAGGAGGATATATACCTCGACTTTACTTGTCGACCTGGCCACTCCGGACTTTAGCATGCCTTACAATGTTATCATCTTTACGTGTTCCGTGGTCGCCTTCATCTTTGGGAACGTGTTTAACTTGCTCACGAGGAGGTTTGTGGTCGTGCGGTTGGAGGAAGACAAGGGAAAGAAAGAGTAGATGGTCAGTTGATTACTGTGCTGGTGTTCGCGTGTGTAATGAGGTATAATATGTTATCTTTATTGTCATCCAACGAATATCTAATCAGGGCATGATCAGCGGGTGTGTGGAATAGGAAAAGAAAGAAGATTCAAAAACGTCTGCTCAAGCTCCAAGCTTCTTTTGCTCATGGACATTCTGAACAGCTTGAATCTGATGTCATAGATAAATGCCTCCAGCCTTTCAAATTCCGAATTCCGTGAACCCACCTTCCAGCTTCCCGCGACGTAGTGATCGCGAATCCATGTGCTTGCCCATGTACTCATGGTCCATGGACACAGTTTCGACGTTCTGATCACACAGGAGTGGAGGTTCTCATCACTTCTCAAGCTCAGCGATTATGAGAAACTGAAGGAAACTGATAAGCAGAAGACCGAAGACTGGACAACGCGACATGCCTGCAATCCTCTCCGACCGTCCGTCAGGGTCGCGTATTAAACGGATGGATCTTCTTCCTTTCCTTCTCATCGTCGAATTGGATTGGAGCTACTTATCGCGAAAAGAAGACGAAAACTCAGACGCGTCCTATCTTCAAGGACAATTACGACGAACGATAAGTCGCTATTTGATGCGCTTGGGGGTTCCGATAATCCGAGTCGATTGGCGTTGGTGATCCATGGCGATGGCTCGTCTAGGTACTGATTGGTGTACGGACTTCCTTGATTCCTTCCAGCTTTCCGCTTCGCCCTAAAGCCCGGTCTGGCTAGACAATTCGCCGTTCGTCTGCTTCTTTGCAGTGCATCATCGATTATCGGTTATTCAGCCTCTGACAACGTATACCGAAATACCGAGTCAGTCGATACTTATCTCAGATAAGCCACTTGTAAGCCACAGCTCGCCTGCACCATAGGCGTTGACCTGTGTCTGTCACAGTAGGTGCTAATGGTGATCAAAGCCACGATCCTTGTCAAATAATGTACGTTGGCAGAGTTGTCTAAACTGCCTTGCCGTATACTAATCGTGCTTCAATTGAAGTATGTATACGAATTTGATTTTCTCGACCACGAGTAACCTCGGGCGTCCCGTGGCCCTAGGACCCCGGAATATTATAGGGAGGGTATGATCTCAATCCGGACACAACTGGTCGAAAATGACCTCCTGGCCTGGTCCTCCATCCGGACAAAGGTTGCTCTTGAACTTGGGCATCGTAGGCAACTTTTGTCCTCTATTGTTGAGTATTAGTCTTTAAATGTCACAAAATGGCGCCAAAATCCATATTTAATCTTATTATGTGAAGGAAAACTTGACTTTATCTTGCCTGTTCGCATCTAAGCTATGTTCACTGCGACCAACATGACTTTCCGGTATTGTCGCACCCGCAGGGAGCTTTAGGAAGCTTTGGAGAAATTTTTGAGCTTTTTCTAGGCCACTGGGTCAAAATTTGACCTGGTCTGCCATCCGGACAAATTTGAAAAAATTGTGGTGAGCCTGGTCCACCCGGACAAAAGTCGAGAAATTTGGCCACTTTTCATCCGGACAAAACCTCGATTTTCGGGATCATACCTTCCCTACCATATTCCGGGGTCCTGTGGCTTGCCTATGGCCCTCCAACAATTCGCCGACACTTTGTAGTCAGTCAGAGTCACACCATCACACGGCGAAGAGTAAATAATCGAGGATCCTGGACTCGCAGCTCACCCTCCTCAAACTCATGAGATGACGAAGGGATGACTCGATTACCTGACAAAGTGCAACATCACCCTGAGTCAAAAACCGCAGCTTTCGTTATCTATTATCTATATCGCCGGGCTCTCAGGGGGCGTTTGGTGGTTCCTCTTCCGATGACAAATGGGCCCATCACCACAACCTCTATTTGGTTCCGTCGACTCAAGAAAACGTTGCCCTGAGATCATAAGCACGCGCAGTTGTTCTTGGTTGCCTCCGGACGTTCAGGCAGGCTGGACAGTCGTCATAATGGTCTAATCCGGAGGCCCCTTTGTTTTCATAGAGTCAATTTCTGCGAAGTATTTTGAAATCCAGACGTCCATGTCAGCTTTGAACAGGCTGTGGTAGGCTTATTCCAAACTTGCTTATCGGCGTTCTTTGGGATTTCTCACATTGTTACTTCACGTCAAGGCAGAGATCCCAGCACTACCGTATGTTTAAAAGGAGCAGCACATCATCATCGTGGGTCACATGTAGGTCCGAAATAGGCACACAGATCGGGCAGACGGGGATTGAGGACAGATCTTGCGGCTATTTCAGCCATCTTGGAGGATGGTGTTTCTTCAAGTTCCCATTCCTTGGACCAGAGTCCGGACTCGGATCGTGATGATGGAAAGAAAAGACGGCATGGGCTATGTACATAATTACCTTGACAGCATCACCGCACCGTATTTGGTTTTGCCCTATCTCGCTAGCGGGTGGTGTACATGGACAAGGCTCAATCAGCACTCTTGGAAGGCCTGTTGGAGCTTCTTTCCCCCGAATTGCATAAACATTGACCTATCAATAATACATATACAAACCCTTGCAACCTTTGCCATGTTGCCGAGGGGAGATCACACTCTTTGTTTCGTCGAGGTATAAATTCACGCCGTCTGACCCCCTCTGACCTTAGCTTTTCTCCCCCTTCGTTCAACGAGCGAGTTGAGCAGAGCATTGCCCAGGAAACCCTGTGATACTACTCTCGTTTCCTAATACTCTCCATACACCTTGTTATCCTCCTAGAATGTGCCGCCGAATCGCGTACGTTCCCCGAATTTTCGTTTCTCGAGGGTGTGCGTACTGACTCCGTCCGCGTTTACAGTGAAGGAACACGCTGGTCCAAATGCGGGGTCCGTCTGATTTGGCGCCCATAATATTATCACGTCCAACTAACTGACTTGATGCTTGCCTTTCATATATCCTTCCCTTCGACCATCTGCCATCTGCCAACTATACCCTCCGACTGCTTGAATCCTCGTCCTTGGGTATCCACAGCATTTCCAACGCCACATAGTCACCACTATCATCGACTGCACCGCTATCAACTGCGAACGCAGCTATTACCACCCAAAGGACTGTCGGCTGAGGACATGCATCAACGTGAGTAACTCTTCATTCCTAAAGCTCCACCATCTTTTTTTTTCTGCTATATTTTCCCTTTCTTTTTGTTTTGGTTATTACGTCCCACTATCATCATCACTCCGTGCCCGCTTCCGTCTCCGCGTTCGCTTGTTCGAATCCCCCTGTGCCACGCCCGCGTTGGCCATTTTCTTGCTTGATATCCTTTGATTTCCCTTTGGAGCCACTGCCATCGATCTTCGCTTCTCTTCTTCAAACAAGGCTTGGCCTTGGTATTTTTTCTTGGGTTTCGTCACTTCGTGTGAATACAGGCTGACCGATTACTCGTTTTATTTGTAGCAATTCGGACCTGAGATCCAGCAGGACGTTGATACGGTGGACGAGTACTGTTTTGCGTGCCGTGCGGCTCAGGCGAAGGCTGCTGGGATCCCTTTGAGGTGAAAGCAATCGTGCTTCTGACCGAGCATGAACTCCCCTCGGTGAAAGCAGCACCCGGTGGCGTGCACTCGACTCCCTCAGTGGACGACGTTGGGTCCTGAAGTTGGAATTCTCTCTCACCTGCGACCTCGATAGTGTCTTATTTATAGCTCCCTGAATATCCCGTGGTGCGTCCAGGAGCTGAAGAAGCAATTGCAAAGTGGCGACCCGGTCGCAGGTGGAGAGGGAAAGTTTTCGTTGAAGTCAAGTGATGATTCAGTTAATGCTCCTTGCGAGAAATTTGTTTTGTGTACAGTATAATCCTCCTCCCCCTTTTTTACCCTGTCTCTTTTGCTATCATCTATATCCCTTTCGAATGCTTTCCTCTCTTTGTATCATATTTACCCGTAACCAATACCCCACCGTTCCGCACGTACGTTTACCGCACATACGTCTTCATTTCCTAGTTCATTCAATCAATCATACATAGTCTATTTGCTTGACAAGTGCTATGTAGAGCATGACGCGTGCGAAGGACTTCAAAGGTTCCAGACCCATTGCTCTGAGGAAAGCCTAAGTAAATACGTTATTGAATTTCACCTCCGGGTCGACAACGCCGATCACCCTATGTACGACCAAGATCCTCATCCAAGCAAATCCATTGCGGATTCTTGAAGTGTCTTGACTGGTCAGAGAAAGAATTCGTAGAAAGATTGGCTGGTCGTGGCGGCGTAACTCTCTGGGTTTTGATGTGCATTCTCTTGCATCACCTTGATAGGTTCTGTTTTGACCCGGGAGGGGAAGGTAGATAGCGGGTGTTGGACCTGGAGATAACGAAGTAAATGGAGTCAGATAAGCGTTCTCAGTGCGCACGGGCTGTACCGTACCTAGTATACCTATACGAGACGGAACGTCGTCGGGGTAATCGTCAAGGATTGATTTGATTTGAGGATTATTCGCCCGCAGTGAGTGGAAAGAAACGCTCAGTGACAGAAACTAGAGCGTATGTGAGCTCGAAGCTACAAGGTAAAGTCGGTAGGCTTTCTCGGAATTTCCAGTTAACGTTCCGTGGGTAGGATATCGTCGCTGGCACATGGCAGCCATGGCGAGAACGTAAAGAAATTTGAAAGGTGAGCTTCAGATGACCATGGCGAGTCTTCCGTTCAGACAGACTTTTCTTCGCTTCTAACAATAACTACTAAAAAGCGTTTAAGTTTATGCAAGAAGTCATTTTTGGCGCGAGAATGCAGGCCCTGCCGTGACGAAATACTTATAAGTTACGAGAACTGAGTACCGATTGTCTGCGTAGCGTTAACACTATTCGAGTACAGTATTCCCTGTAGACCCGGACGGAGCTTGTCCTCAAATTCCAGAACGTTTTGTAGCTTTTTGTCTGCATGCCCCAGAGCAAAGTTGGAGTGGGAGAAAAATACTGTCCCCGTACTCGTCCGAAGGTCTTTGAAACCTCCAAAATTGGTGAAGACCGGAAGTACCGCTTAAGATGTGAGAAGAGCTAGAAAATGCTACCCTTGGCGACAAAGAATAATCGCAGGATGCATAAGTAAGAATGCATATGTGAGTTCTGTCCATGAAGTTTCGTTAAGTGAGCCCCGGCCGAGCTCCACAGAAGAATAGGTTCAGATGTGAAATATCCATGCAGAATCAGCGCAGATCAGAGCAGATCGCCGCATTATTGAAGGGATGGTCTGCACTCTGGACCCCGTAGTGAGTCGGGCCTCGTGAAATTGTCATGTTTTATGAGAGCCAGAACTCAGCACTAGCATCGTCAGCTGAGCGGAAGCCATGGTCCCAATTGTTTGAAAACGAGTGGTAGCGGTGAAAAATCGGTACATTGAGTTTTTTAATTTGTTTCTAGGAAGAGATGGACCTTGCTGTCAAACTGCAAGCTCGAAGGATTATACTGAGAGTGGTCAAGGAAGATTTGAAGTCTTTCAACTGGTTGTAACCAATTTGATGTAGTAGTAAGTTGTAAACCCTTGTTCAATGTTTTCGAATTGTTAGTGCGCTTTCACGTGACATGGTCGTCACAGGTCAAGGACGCAGCCAAACGCGAACAAACACTCGCTGGCTGACCCCGACACCGTCCGAAGCGTTGAACAAGCACATTTATCCGCTATATACCATGCACGCCACTCTCATCCGCCGCCAGCTCGGAGGCCTTGTTCCTCCTAAAATTGCCACCCCCAAGCTTGTCGTGCGTATTGCGAATTTACTGGGAATTTTAATGAATTTCTGACGATTTTTTTGCATATTTTTTCGGTACTTTATCCTCCCCTCCGTTTCCTTTACTTCATGTCTTTGCAAACCTGCTTGTTGGGACTGTAAATCGTCAATACTCGGGAACAACCATAATCTGAAACCACGACAACTCCTATGCCCTACGCAACGAACCTTTGAACGAATGTAGTCTGGCGGATCTGGCGCAGGACTCGGACCCCTCGTGAACTTCTACTCAAAACTTCCCAAGGGCAACAGCACCGCACGCGTTGGTGGTATCAAGGGCCGCTACTTCTCTGGTGACAACGCGTCTGGCAAGCCCATCGTTGCTCTCATTACCAGTCTCTTCTTGATTGGTTACACCATTGACTACAACAGTGAGTTTTATGTTGTTATGTTCGTTTTCTCCTTTCAGTTGCTAATTAGCTTTCGAATACAGTGCACTTGAGTACGTCCCTTCCTTCCTCACCGCATATTAATTATATTGATGAACCGGGTTCACGCAGAGCACCACAAGAACAACGCACACTAAATTTAGAGGTCGAAGATGAATCCAGCGATGTTAGTGGGAGTAGTGCGAGCCATGTTCATTGTATAGAGAGTACGCGGAATCATAATACTTCTTTTGCATTAACCACCGCCGTCCTGGACCGACTAGCTCCCCTCCCATCAACGTATTTCTCTGCCCGGAGTCCTGAAGTGTCCTGGGCCTGACTAGGCTCATAATGTCTTTTTGAACCACTCGACAGTCTGTTCTAAGGCTCCCTCGTACGCTTCTTTAATTTCTGGGAGGTTCAGGTTCGGGCGAGACGCGAAGCCATGTTGGGTACCTGCAGATGGGCGCTTGGTGAGACCGAGGAGATATAAATTCAACGCGACGAACCTTTCCATTCTTTGAATTCATACTCGACCCAGTTTCCTTTCCCTTTTCTTCTAGCAAACTCGGCTTCTGCTTGGTGTCTGAGCGAGTCAGGGAAGAAGTAATCCTCTTGAGAAAGTTTAAACGTTCAATACATGCTCCCTAATAGTTTCAGAGAAAATATGGCTCTACCTTGTGCGCAGACCCATGATGCGGGGACTTTGATAGCTTTCACTTCGTCAAGCGTGAATCTTCCTGGGTGGGCAATGACGACGCTGTCAACGAGCCCTGTTGACCCAAATCGAACGCAAGTTGCTCCTCCGAAACAGTATCTACATAGCTGCGTCAATCATAGTCACTTGGCTGGGTTTTGGAACCTACGTACCCGACAGCACCGATCTTTTCGTATTTCTTTTTCTCTTTCAAAAGAGCAATGAACTGAAAATATGATAAGGCGCGAGGTCACGTATCATTCTTGCCTAAGACTCACGGATTCCACTCGCTTGTCCACCACTGAAGGTCTATTGCTGATGATAGCCGGAAGGTTCGTTATCCCAATAACGATAAACGTGAGCCAGTCCTTGATGGTCAACTTCACTCCAGCTCTATCTGGCAGTACCATCGCGTCGACCGGGAACAAGGGTCTCCCTGTCACATTTAAAGAACATGGTGAACAAAAAGGTTATTACAGTCCGAAAAACGACGTACCTTTGAAATAATCCGGCACCCACACGTCGCACTCCAGCCTCCTTGCCATCTCGTCCGCAAGAATCTTGGGGTTGTTCAACGCCAGGCCGAACGCGTCCGTGAAGAGCAGAACCGCGCGTTTGCTAGGAGTGGGGGTGCTTCCAGTTGGGGCAGGCGAGAAGTACGCCCCTTGGAAGTCTGCACTCATGCTCCCGACAGGCTCGCCAGGGAGGATGTCGCCCTTCGTACAGTCAGGGCAAGACATGGCTGTTTCTTGCGCTTGTCTACTTAGTGGTGGAGGCGGAGAGAGTGAGAGGCACAAGCACACTGGATGTGATAGCATTCATCATTAATCAAGTAGGTTATATATCATGAATCTTTCAAGGCACCGTAACATGGGGATAGCGACGGCGACGAGCTTAGCCGGCTGTGTATCACGGATTCATGGACACATCGATCAGGGCGGGCTTGCCAAAGTTATTGTCTATCTTTAGGTTTCCCCTTTATGTCCCTGACGAGAGGGTATGTATACAGTGCGCGAGCGCAAAGGGTTCGAGTCATGTCCAAGTTGTGTTAAGAATGTCTCGATCTTCCGTTTGCCTCCCATTGAAATGTAGTAAGTAGTACTAGTAACAAGCTGAGGGCTAAGATCCACATTGTGGTTTACAAGTATCGAAATAAATCGTCAACGCTTCCTCCTAAGCCAAAAATGGATTTCTGAACCATCCCTCAGTGTGGCCTTGTCGGGCGGAGTGAACCAAGCTTCAATCTGATTCAGGGCCACGTCGTACTGCGTCTTGCAGTTTGGAGTCGGGCGCAAGGCGAAGCCATGTTTGGCGCCTGAAAATCAGCATCATCGTGAGGTAGGTTCAAAGGAACAAGAACGCATAGCGCGACGGACCGTAATGTCCAACGAGCCCATGCTTGACCGTGTTCTCTTTCCCTTCCCTCTTAAATAATACATCCGACACCTGCTGCCTACGTGATTCTGGGAAGAAGAAATCCTCTGAAAATCCAAGTTTGTAAGATGTTCAGGGTAAGTTTTTTTTATATGGGAAACGGCAAGGAAGCGAACTAATGATGTACCTGGTGCCCAGATCCACGAAGTTGGGATTTTGATAGCTTTCAATTGCTTCAGCGTGAATCTCGCTGGATGAGCAACGACGACTCTTTCAAGCAGATTTGTTGCGGCAAATCTAATACAAATGGCTCCTCCGAAGCCATATCTACATGAGCGAATGAGCTTGACCACTTCAACAGAATTATGGCACTTGACGTACCCAACAGCGCCAATCGTTTCGTATTGCCTCTTCTCTTTCAAAATCGCAATGAACTATAGACATAATGAGACACGTATTTGTTTTTCACTTTGAACCCAAACTTACATATTCGATTCGCTTGTCCACGACCGAAGGTCTGTTCCTGACAATGTTTGGGAGGTTCGACACGAGAGCAACAACAAAGCTGATAATAAACCTAAGCCATTCTATGATGGTCAGCTTTGCGTCGTGTCGGTCAGGCTGCACGATCGCGTCGACCGGAAACAAAGGCCTGCCTACGACGAGAATGTATAAGCATGAAGCGTTTACAATGCGAAGGAAGACACACCTTTGAAGTAATCCGGCACCCACACGTCCCGTTCCAATCTCTTCGCTAGCTCGTCCGCTATGATCATGGGGTTCTTCAGCGCCAGACCAGACGCGTCGGTAAGGAGCAAAATGGCGTGTTTACTAGGAGATCCTGTTGGAGCTGGGGAGAAGTAGGCCCCTTGAAATTCTGTGCTTATTTTTCCGGTGGGCTCTCCAGGAAGGATGTAGGTCGGCATGAGTGGTTATAGATGTCCGCCGCACTCTGTTGTGGTTAAATGAGTACTGCCAGTGAGGGTGAGATTCACAAAACTGGAGACGGGGAGTCATTTTACTCACCAGTCAATCAACCAATGACTGTTGCCTGTACCGCCCAATGCTGCGAGGCCTGCGAGCTGCCCTAGTCGCAGCAGTCTGGGTCAAACGTCTCTCGTAGGATGGCAATCACTACAACAGTCATTTACATTATCATTTTCTCAGCACCGCTTCAATGACGACTGTGTTACCCTGTCATGGGTAGCTGACCGTGTGGACATTGCCTGAGAACGACCCAGTGGGGGGTTTAAATTTTGGTATGCCTAGACGTTGAGCGTTGTTGGTCGTGATACACAGCGCGAGGCTGTACTGGAGACTTAGAGGAGGCAATTAGCGTTTTGACATAATAATCAGCTTGGAGTTAAGCTCAAGTTTGAAGTTGGGTTCAAGCATCAAGTGGTTAGGAAGTAAGGTGACGAGGACTGGCTAGGACTGGCTATTGTGATCGCTTGATCAGCGGATGGCTGCTATTTTGGGATCGCCGGCGGATGCTTTTCAGTGTTCCGCCTGCAAAGGTCGTGGACCCTGTGTATTTACGTTCATCTGAACGAGACCTTGCTGAGGACGCAGATGAAACAACTAAATAAATATGATTCGGTTCAAGCGAAGAAACTGAAAGAGATATGTACTACACTTTGCGATACAATAATCGAATAAAAAAATACATTTGGGTATGGCAATTGACGAGCCTATATAACTAATTGGAAAGAGTGAAAGGATTGGATCCTGGAAGGTGGGAAGGTCGGGAAGGATGTCGTAGGATGTGGTTGATTGCCATACGGTCACCATTGCTAAATTGCTAGTGGCTTGCCTTGTAGAGAAGGTCGAGGATGAAAGTAGTACGCAGGAAAAGATAGCGTCTTAACACTTTCACAAAAATTTGATGGTTACATAGCCCGGGCGCTTGTCGAAGCGCCGTAAACATCGAAAGCGTGCGACTCCGACTTCCTGGCCTGCTTGACGGCTGCTGTGGACTTGAGTTTCTTCTTCTTCTTCCCCGAGGAGTCCAATCGATGCTTTGGCTGCTTCCTCTTTGTGAAAGGCGACTGGGAAAGAGGATGAAGAGAAGGATTCATGACATTCTCCGTGACGCCCATGGCTCTGCGTATGCGTTCTTCTTGAGTGGCGTGGCAGCAGGAGCATATGTCATCTTGTAGGAGGTTATACCGTTTGTAGTACCTGATCTGATCTTCCCAAAACTCGTTGCGGACGTTGGCAACATGGAGAGCGAATGGTGAGCTGGTTATCTCGTCCGCTGCGGGGTATTTCCCCATGGCTCGCTCTAGAGAGTTTACAGCCTGGAGGTGAAATTTGGCGGCGAGAGAGGGCTTCTTGAAACGCGGAAAGGTTCGGTACGCGTCTAGGACGGTATCATATGTGACTGGTAGGTTCGCCTCAGGACGGTGGTAATGGCCTGCTCGAGGTTGTTTAGGTGTCGCATAATGGTGGATGAGGTCTCGAGGAAATGAGAGCGGGTTACACTAGCAAACGTCGGCGCCGCTGGTCAGAGAAGGGGAAAAGGATTTATTCCCGGTGGAGATCATTGAGCGAAAGGAGGTCCACTTTTATAGGCAAATACGCTGCACTTTCACAAGAAGTTTGCACATCTTCTCCAGCCTTCGCAAGGAGGTTCCAAACCATTCTGAGCGAATCGACAGTTCTCCAGAAGGTACCAGAGTAGTTGTCCAGTTTAAGCCTCGCGGTTGATCAAATGACCATGTACTTAGATCTCAAAGCCCAGTTCAGGGCGTTCAGGAACAGCGTCGGAAGATTTAGTGGATGATAACCCTTCATCAAGGGAGTTGAGAGACAATTGTTAGTAGGAAACAGTTCTCCGTCTTTCCAGTACCCAGACAGTGTGAGTGGCTATATGCCGGGGTTGTCCTTAATCCTGCAGAAAAAGGGGTGAAAGAGGCGTTGGTAAAAGCTGCCAAAATCTGCGTGTGAGAAGCTTTTTCTCATGCCGTGGACAATTAAAGTCCCGCTCGAGCGGCGGTCATTTTCAGAGGTCAACGTTCAACGATCAACTTGTACCAGTTATTAGCCAAAAAAAAAAGTTACTTGGTTCAATGACAATTTTTAGTTCGATCTTAAACTCAGCTCTCATAATGCACCACTAAGAATTATGTATTTCTCTTGAAAGGCAAGAAATAGAGTGTCATTGGTTGATTTGCGGAGCTTGAATGCGTTTCTTCCGCCCGGCGCTCGTCAATTCGCTAGTTACAAATGATTTTACTGTTTCCTCTGTACCCCCTCCTTGACTTTAGACTACTAGATTGTCGTCTGTACTTCACCCCTCCGTCCCGTTGAGTCAGATACATGGATTGTCGAGTATGCTGCACGGGATATTGTGGGCCGAAGTCTGCTGGAAAACTCCTCAGGCTGTTAGGCCATGTCAGGACCTTGGCGACGACATTCCTTCTGATATATTGTCTTCTAGAGGCGGTTTGTTTTCATTAAAACCGCATTCCGTGTTACTCGTACTTGAAGAGAAAGCGATGTCTAAGTGCCTAACACATGTCATTAACCAGTGACAGGCCAACTCCAGCTCGAACATGTTATGCTGTTGCCGAACGTTCATGGTGCGTGGGAGTACGGTCATTGGTTACTACAACTACGCAAATGTATGTCTACAAACACTGTGATACGCTGCTTCTCTTGCTAAAGATGCTCCTGAATAAAATCTTTTATAGAATCGAACTCTGCCTTGCTCTGCGCCTCCGCTCCAGGGAAGCAATCCCATGAATGCACCGCATAATCATCCTTGATTTCGATAAGTCTCACAGGAGACTTGGACTTTGCTGCGATAGCTTCAAAGAGGTAACGCGACTCTTCGATGGGCACTATTTCATCGACTGTTCCATGGATCATGATGGTAGCAGGCCAGTTGACGTCGATGCTGAGTTGCGGGAACCAATCTTGCATGTCTGCTGGTACGATGTCTTTGATATCCTGGTCCGTAATCGAGCCCTGCCTTCGAAGTACATTACGCAGAGTATCCGTGATGCTCGGCTCGTGTAGGCCTGTGTAATAGTCGAGATATTTTCCTCGCTGGAAGAGGAACGGGTACATCTTGATCCGAAGATCGTTAGCAGCGTTGTTTTCCCCGGACTCTGGGGTTGAGTCGGCGTCGACGTTCGCTCCAGTTAATACGGGAGGCAGTCCCTTGGAGAAGGGGTACGTCAGGCTCTTGAACTCGGCATCGTCAAAGTGGGGTATGGTCATGTGTCGCAGCTTGATTTCCCCCGGTTTGATGTCTAGGTGGTAGTTTGTCTTTGGAGTCCAGGGTCGAAGAGTCAACGTCAAGGCCTCAGTGTGAACGGTGTGGGCTACTCACAAAGAAGTTTCCCCCTTGTCCGTATATATCTATCAATATTTTGGGACGAGGGTTAGCATGGATCGCGGCCAGCCGCGCACACAGGCCGCCCGCGCTATTGCCTGCGGCAGCAATTCTGTCTCCGTCTAGTTTAAATCTGTAGCCCTGGCCTGGGAGCTCGTTGTTGGCGACGAACTGGAACGCGTCTTGAATGTCCTCAATAATTTCCTTTGCCGTGGTCGGGATCAAAAGTCTATAGTCCGCCGAAACGAATGCGTACCCCAGAGATAGGACGCGGTCTTTTAGGATAAGTTCAGACTTGAACGTTTAGGATCAAAAATGACATCTTACCAATTATCCAGCTTGGAATATAGCTATCCCTCTTGCCTACAGTGAGAGCGCCGCCATGGAAGAAAACGACAATTGGAAGAGCTACGAGTTGGGTCGTTGCAGGTAAAGGAGGGGCATACACATCCATTAGGATAGGTTTAGACTCTTCTAGAGTCTTGAATTCCACGGTTGTGTATCGAGCCATTACGTCGAGATAATCTTTGGTATCAAGGTAATTTGAGATAGACTGATACTTGTACAGGTAAATGTGTGGTTAGACGTCGGACCATTTTTGTTGATGGTTCCATATTGTCATATATCGTTCGACTTTTAATGCATGAGCATGCATGAGGATTAGAGGATTTTTCCAAAGGTTTCATGGCTCTAAAGGTACCGCAATGAATCGTCAAGCATCTCTAGGGTTTTGCACCGCCCATCAGAGTGCTTGGCGCTTGAGTAGGTCCCACCCTGCTTGCCATCGATCATGAGACATGTACAGGAAAATATCAGAAGACACTTGATCTCAGGAACAAGCTGCTAGGCTACCTGGTCACCCACTATCGAATCCATGGTATTTTCTTTCTTCAAGGTCAACGACACCTGCCAGCTGCCGGATGATCGATTTGATCCGTCTCAAGCTTGAGTGATGGCGGACTCTCAAAACATTTCGCGCGACGCGGACCCATTTGTTAAATGTCTTTCCCTCTCAGCAGCTCTCAACCTCCTCTTATACACATTGTTTCTTGTTTATATTCTACTCTTGACGTATAGCTCTCCTCCCTGGTTAATATATGGGTCTCTCCCGAATTTTCGACTGGACTAGGAAAGGTTTTGGGGCTTAATAAGACGCTAACGCTAGATCAATGAACGAGTGGCTCTTGTATGTCGCAGGATATTCACAAAGTACTGTACATGTACACGGATGATACCAAGGGTCAAGGTACTTGTAGCCTTACTTCCGCTCAAGATGCTCCTTGATGAAATCCTTGATAGAATCGAACTCAACTTTTGTCTGTGTCTCCGATGCAGGGAAGCAATCCCATCCATGGACAGCGAACTCGCCCTTGACTTCGATAAACTTCACGGGAGACTTGGACTTCTCTTTGATCAATTTAAAGAAGTGACGTGACTCTTCAATCGGTACTGTATCGTCGACCGTTCCGTGGATCATGATTGTCGGAGGCCATTTGGAGTCTATGCTGAGCTGGGGGAACCAACTGTGGATTTCTTCTGGTACGATGGCTTTGGCGTCTTGCTCCGTTATCTCGCCCTTATTTTCAAGCACTTCGCGCAGAGTGTCGGTAAGACTGGGTTTGTGCAGGCCGGTGTAGTAATCAAGGTACCTTCCACGTTGGAAAAGGAAAGGGTATATTTTGCTTCGAGGATCGTCAACGGGACGTTCTGCTATTGGCAGGTTCGGGTCGATGTTGGCGTCTGTCCCAGTTGATACGGGAGGCAGTCCCTCGGTGAAGGGATATGTCATAGTCTTGAAATCGGCATCCGGAAAGTGGGGTACGGTCTGAAGCAAGAACTGGATATCCCCAGGCTTGATGTCGAGGTGGAAATTTGTCTGTGGAGCAGGGATAGGGAGTCAGTGTCCATTACTCACGGCGCTCATGAAGGAAGGCCACGCACAAAGAAGTTACCTCCTTGTCCGTATATGTCTATCAACGCCTTCGGACGAGGAGTCGCGTGGATGGCGGCCAGCCGTGCACATAGACCACCCGCGCTGTTGCCTGAGACAGCGATCCTGTCTCCGTCAAGTTTGAAGATATAGTTCTTCCCCGGAAGCTCACTCCTTGCCACAGACTTGAAAGCGTCTTGGATGTCCTCTATGATTTCCTTTGCCGTGGTAGGTATTAGGAGTCTGTAGTCTGCCGAGATGAAGGCATATCCCAGAGACAACACGCGGTCTTATATGACTTTAGATATGGAGGTTAGATTTTTTAAAAGGATTTAGATGTCTTACCTATCAACCATGTAGGAAGATAGCTTTCCCTGTTCCCCACGGTGAGAGCGCCGCCATGGAAGAAGATAACAATGGGCAGAGGTACGACCCCGGCCGAGGCAGCCAAGGGAGGGGCATACACATCCATCAACATGGGCACAGATCCCCCGAGTCTCTTATACTCCAGGGTGGTGTATCGAGCCATTATCTCGACGAATATCTTGGATTGTGCAGAAAAGGGTAGATCAACTAATTTGCGTACACTTTTCCTGGACCATGTTTCAATTTATAACATACTCAAAGCGTACTGCGGGTTTCGTGGCTCATAATAAGCGTGCGATGATGAGTCATTCCGATTTCGAATATCCCAGGAAGCGGCCATATTCTAATAGGTTGATCGCAATTGGTTGAATAGATCTGGAATAGATACTATATGTATAGTTGGAACCTGATTACCAATCGATATTACTATTTCTCGCGAGGTCATCATGAGACTCGAGAGAGCAAGGCAACAGGTAAGCTGCAAAATATAACCAGTCAAGAGTCAAACCACTTTCAGATGAGCTCCAGCGCGCAATCGACCACCGCACATCGTTTCTCCTCCACAACCACCCGTACAGCTTTCTCAATTAACTCCTTGAACTGAGTGTCAATTGAGTCGACGCTGAATTGTCCAGTCTGGGGAAGGCCACCGGGCCCACCAGCTCGTGCACCCCAAGCCCATCCGGATGATGCAGCTACCGCAATTTGGGAGTAATCAGGAGCATCCGGACCAAAGCCCACGGTAAGTTGATCTCCACGAGTGCTCCTGCCATAGCCGGCAGGGGTAACACCTATCATAGAAAGCCTGGGCGACTAGTAAAGGAATTTGGATGTTCAGTACCGAGTTTTTAAATTATTCTTGGAAAACACTGGACCACTTACATTCCATCCGCCATTGTTAAGAACGATTGTAAGGAAGGGCTTTTTACCAGGGAACACAGACTGTCAGTTAAAAAAATAGGAACTTTCAAACTTGAAGGTGCCTACCGTATTATAGCGCCTAGCCATCCAGTATGCCGAGCTCGGTACTCCGAACATATACGAACCATCTCCGACGATAGCAACAACCAAGTTGTAGCCCTTCTTGTCCGAATCGCCATTTACTCCCAGGGTCTTCGCACCCAAAGAGGCTCCGACTGCTGCACCTAGTGCCCACCCTAATGAGGAACCGCCACTAGAAATTACGCTTCCAGGGACTTCAGGGCGTAGATGGGTCCAGACGGCGGGGAAATTGCTGATTGATTCATTGAGAAACAAAACGCTCCCGCCTTGGGAAACCACAAGTTGATCCACTGCGCGTCGTAAAGTCCCAACAACGTAACGGATAGGGTAGGATAGTCGTCGTTCATCTCTTTCACCAGGACGTATGGGACGACCCACTATGTTGAGTTTCTCGTACTTGTCTAGATCGCTAGAAACACGAGCGTGATTTCGTACGAGTACCTCGCGTCTGAACTGTACCATGCTCTCCATTCGAGCGTCATCGAACGAGCTGTCCAGACTCCATGGCTCTCCAGGGGGTCGGACACCAAGCTTTATGAGAGCCTCTTCTATTTGCTGGCATGCGACGCCACCATCGGCACGACATACCATCTCTGCTTCGAATGCCCAGCTGCCAACGTTCAGATGCAGGGGGTCGCCTCCATCGATGATAAACACTCGCGTTCCTTCTGCAGGCTTTTCGTTGGCAGGTATCCAAGGAAGGTCGCATTCTATGACCAGAATTAAGTCTGCTCCGTCCAGTTTCTCCCAATGAGTGTCTTTTGCAAGAAACGTTACGCCGATGTAGCTAGGGTGTGACGCGGGTATGTTAACTGCAGAAGGACAAGAACTGATGACAGGGATAGCCAGTAAATTGGCCAAAGAGAGGAGTGATGCTGCAGCGGCCGGCGTTCGTCCTATGTGGGATGTTATAATGAGGGGGGAAGAGGCTGTAAGAAGCGCCTGCGCGATCTTCGTAGAAGCTAGAGTACATAGGTAATAGTTATAGCAAAGAACAGGAGTGATTGAAGATAGAATGGGCTCACCAGATATGGTTAAAGCACTTGGCTCAACGGACGGCCATCCTGTCATACCAGAGATGGCATCCACATCTTCCCGCTGGACCTCTTCTTCCATTACTTCGCGGCGTGCCCACAGGTATACGGGTCCTTTTGGACTGCTTGTTGCACTGAAAGTTTATTTCATTAGTAGTGTATCCACTATCCATTTCTAGTCGACGCAACTTACATTTGAAGGGCCCTCTTTACACTGCTTTCCACAGTTTTTGCACTTCCGATTTGTGAGGTATGCCTCATATACTGACGAACTATGGCGGATTGATCTGGGATATCTGGAAAGCAGTTAGCCTATGATGCTTTCAGGAAGTTGAAAGCTCTATCAAACCTTGTAACCACATAATCCACTCGTTCCGGGATCCTTTTGCCTGCCCATCGGAGCTGATGGCAGAGGCACCAGCGTATATTAGTACAGGTGTTCTGCTTCGGTCCACGTTATGAACAGCGCCAGCCAGTGCCTAAAAGGACGGAGTCCATCAGCACATCCACCTCTCAAGATAACTCGAAATACCTGGGTTCCGACATCAACATGAATGATGACTGCAGCAGGCTTTCCAGTAGCCTGGGCAAAGCCTTGTGCTGCGCTCAGCGCGACCATTTCATTAGGACATGTTACGATACTGGGACGAGTCGTGTCATCTCCCTCGCTATTCTCGCGATCGCGAGCCTCAGTTCTCTGCCTTTCCAAGTCTTCAAGAAGGGCTGGATGGTCTGATCCCCAGTTTACAAAAGCATGAGTGATCCCGGCTGATGAAAGCGCCTTGAGTAACAATGTTGAAGCAGTGAATACCGGTGTCGACTCGGAGCTCATCCTGTGTGGCCAGGCTGAAGAAGCTGTGATAAGAAGAATGTAACGGCCATAGGATGAAGGATTTCCTGGGAGTGAATTCCAAGAATAACATTACCATGACTCATGTGCATGAGCATGAAGTGCATGACCATCCGACTCGCTGTGGCTATGCAATCACAGGATTTGTTTTTCGCTCGAAATTATTCCACGTTTGGCAACAACTTAGCATCACAAGGTGTTATTTGAGAAAAAAGAGAGACGATACAAAGGATAGACTGTGAAAAGATTGAACAAGAAGACGAGATAATTACAAAAGTGAATCAGCACTAGGAAATTCTTATCTCGATGTTAATGAGTACGACTCGCAGATAAAAAATTCAATCACTCACAGGCAAAGAAAGCAATGGGATTGGAGTCGACAAGTCGACGATTACGGTAGCTGGTTAATCCTAAAGAGTTCACGAAAAGTTAAAATATGTGTGAAGATAAGGATGGAAGGTAAATACCACTAGAGAGAGTATCAAAATCAGCACAGATGCAGAAGAGTTACTAATGGTGCAGCTTACCGAAATCGCCTGCGGCATACTGTTAGCCAAATCTCGCAAATCAGCTATCTGTATTGTCTGGTCGCTGCTGAATGGCACATTTCCTCCAGGGTTGAGATTTGGCTCAAGGGCCTCGTTATCGGTCAAGACGAAGAGGGAAAGGTCCACACGCTGCAAGGGTCCATTACCAAGCGAATTGATGTACCTGTTCATTTCGCCAGTGAGCCACGCCGGGATACCTTGAACGAGCGCTTTAATGAACTGATATTTGTTCAGATGTCAGATATAGTATTTCTGCGGAACAGCCATTCCTGGTGCGTACCGGATTATAAATGTCAGTCACAACGTCGAGAGAGTCTCGATCAGGCGCGTCAACATTTGCCGCCCTGTAAGCTGTTTGCCACCTGGAGAGGACGTTCCTGATACACGTAGCGCCCGATTGGAAGTCTCTGCGAACTATGTCGTTGTTCATATAATTCATAGTAGCTGCATAGTTGAAGAAACTTTAGCATATAGCTCCGAGGATATGCCGGTGGTCATTTGCTCACCAACGTGCGCCCTTATAACACTACGAAAGCCCGAAGTTAGGTAGTGTTATAACAAAAAAGCTCATATGTGACATACGCGGTTTGAACTGTAGCACAACTGTTTTCGAACGTTGTGGGGCTCATGAAGGGCTTGGCTCCCCCAAGTCCAGGCAGGAATTGCCTTTCTGTGGAGAACCTAAAAACAATGCCTTAGAACAACGTCCTACATATCAACAGCATCAAACCTCACAATGCCAGGTTTTTGATTACGTTCATTGATTGTTGAAGCGCTGAGACTCTGTAAGTGCATATTTCAAGGCGACGAGTGGCAAACAGGTTCACCAGGCATGCTTTGGGGTCCGTTCGAAGCCGGCCTAACGCGTGGGTAACAGGAACCCATTTCATTGAATACGTTGCCAGCATAATAAGCAGGTGAGTTAACCAAGTTGTCCCTGGCGGAAAGAGCGATAAATATATCAATTGGTTAGTTAAATTGGTATGCAGCTGTACCTGACCCAATCGCAAAACTCCATCGTTCCGGCGGCATTCTCCCATAACGCAGGGAACTCGGACAAGAAGTCAATCGCCAGCGAACCTTATAGCGAGCATCAATTGGCATTATAGTAGTTTCTTAGCGCTTCGTCACTTACCCATGCTCTGTTCAAATCTAGAAAAATGGACATGGTCGGTTGAGATACTACCACGAGGAAGAACACTTGCGCTTACACATGCTCCCGAGCATATACGGCTGCACCTGGCCTTACAACCAATTTACCGCCGAGGGCAACTGGAGGGTCAGGGGTATACGCTTCGATATCTCCTGTCAACTCGCCCGGGAAGGCGAGGTCGAAATATGCAGAAATCGGGACACTGGAATACGTCGGAATCGGAAGCTTCAGATCGGGACAAACAGCGAGCTTAGCCTCTTCAAGAACATGGAATGGAGAGTGGGCCGAATGCGTGGTCGTGTTCTTTGCATACAGTCAGTATAGTGCAACTTCGTTTAGAAATATAATTCGACTCAACTGTGAATGGCGCCAAAATATCACGGTCAAAATACAAGTCAGCACGCCTGGCTAGCCTATCTTCAATCTGATTGGGATCCAAGTCAGCCTGGCTAATAAAACATTGCTTTGAGCCGTTGGGTGAATCAGCAATATCGGCTCCAGTTGCTAAAAAAAGAGTCGGCCTGAGTTCATTGCAGCGTCAGTGTAACGGGAGCAGGAGCGCGTACCTGGACAAAATAATGCACCTAAAGGGTACCAAACCATCGTGTTAGCCTATCCTTCGCGATACTGACAATGCATGACTAACCAGGCAAAAAGGGCACAGCACGGCGTGAGATCATCTTCTTGCTTTCCAGGTCAGCTTTGGAAGGAATGGAAGCTTTTTTCGTTGAGGGAAGCGCCCTTCTCAGCTGACCGGAAGGATGTTTATATTCCATGTACGCCGGGTGCGAGGCATCATGACCGTGGTCTGGAACAGTGCCTTGATGTCCTTTAAGAAGAGCATTGTATCCATATTGTGATCCGTCTTCTCTGCGCGTGAGTTGCGACTGCGACGAGAAGCACTTCTCGCCGAAGGGGAATGGAGCAGGATTGTACAAAGGAACGCTGAGAGCATTATCTCGCCAGAATAGTACGGAGCCCGTGAGCCCTGCATTGAGGGATACTCCGAAGTGCTGGTTCAAGTTCTGGTCAGCAAGTCCTTCCTGGCTACAGCCTTCAGCATGGTTACTTACAGGGCTAACGCAAAATTGAGGGGCCGACTAAGTTAGGCATATCAGTAACTTGAACACCGATCTTCAAGAAAATGTGGCGAACGTACCGTCGATGATACACTGCCGTTGATTGAAACTCCTGCGAAAAGGTCCGCTTCCACGAAGGCGTAAAGTAATGATAAGCGAGGCCGCTTTAGTTAATAAAGAAATCGTGCAAAACTTATCTGAGCATCGAGGAGTGACCCTCCAAGTACACTACATGGTCAGAGAAATGAGTATTTTACCTTGAACTACTTCCGCAGAGGCTTACCTGATACCGAGTTGGAAGCTGGGAATCTTTATAGGATCGCTTCAGCACCTAAAAGCAATATAAACATTGGAGGATGTACGTACCAAATGTGCCTAATGATATAATATGAGTCATCTAAAGCAAATCAAGAGACAAAGAGGCCAAGCTTACGTCTGCTCCTCCTTCCAAATTAACATTGTATCCAACAGAGAAATCATATCCCTGATTGTTATTATTCGGGGAAACATTCTTGAAGCCGACCTCTTCGTCTCCATTTCCGTCCTGCTTGCCAAAGGCCATATCAAACGGCTTCATGCTTGCGTCAGCACGCAGCGCCCCGTCGGCAGTTCAAGGGGTCATCTTACCGGGAAATCGTATCCTACGCTCGTTGAGAATTTGCCAGAAAAGCTAAGATGGCCAGTCAGTTGGCCATATAAATGGAGCGAAGGACCTATGGTAAGCAAGCCGGGATAGTAGAGACCAGGGAAGCCAAACGAGACGAGCTCAAGCCGTTCAGAGTCGAACTGAGCTTCTGCTAAGCCGACAATGCTGAACGTGGCTTGTGCACCTGCGCCAGCCTTGACATAGACATATGCCTAAAATATAGGTCAGCCACCTTCATCTACTGTGTTGTCACAAACAGGAGAAATTTACCTGCTGGATTGCAGGAGGAACCACGCTAGCTTCCAAGTAATAACCAAAAGCTGATGTCACTTGCGCTGTACCCGAAATCGTGATATCGAGACTTGAAGAGAAATTGGGACACTGCTCCTCCTGGTGAAAAATGGTGTAGCTATCGGACCAGTGGAAGTTGCGGGTGATCTGATCATTAAGTGTGATTGTCGTGAGCTTCTGTAGCCACCTGTCGAACGGGCCAAACCTTGAAAATCGAAGAATAAGTGATTCGCAATGATACATACAAGTAATGGATTCGTACCATCTTTTCTCCAGCTCCTCGGGCTGATGGAATTCTCGCTTTCTATTTGTGCTTCGTCTTGTAGTAGTAGTACCATCATCTGGAGCACTGTTGATCATAGCATCCCACTATCTGAAGTGTCAATCATCTTTAATCGAAGCTAGGAAAGTTGACCCACATATCCAGGGATGTCAGTCTAGAAATAGTCAGCCCTTGAAATATTGAGTGTATCAGGTGAGCTTACCAGATCTGCACGCATGCTGTGAAGGATGAATCAATGAGAATCCAGATATATGTCAAGAAAAATCTAAACTTACAGTACTGGTCCATTTGACGAAGGTATAGCAGCAAAATTGTAGTCGAAGTGCAAAAGATAAACATCTGACTGTGCACGTTTAGCGTGGTGGGCGTCAAGAGTCGACTGATTGTGGTGCAATTCCAATGATACGACGCGTGCATACGGTCCTAGACCACAGGTCTTCGGCAACCGTACAATAGTGTCCTTAGCCCCGTCAATAAAGACATGTCCACAACCGGATTCCTCGTCATCAATGGGTCTTGCACAGTAGGCTGCCACCTGGGAGTATAGAAGTTTCTCGTTAGTGTCCAGGTTCCTTGCGTTTAGGTTTAAAACGGTCTACCTTCTGTTCTTGGTCACTTGTCGGGTCACAGTTAGGAATGACCCAATCCGCCGCGATATCCAGAGAGCTGACGGACCCAGCATTGGGTGAAGATATGAAGACTTCTCCAAACTATCTCAAGTTAGATAAAAAAAAAATAGACTGCCTCCCAGATGGCGCTTACTGGGCTGTCATTCTCTCTTCCGTCGTCGCCTGTTCCAGAAGATCCAACGCCACGCTGTGACGAATCCGACGTCCCAGTATTATCATCGAAATCGACAGTAAATGTAGCTGGCTGGTGTACACTGTACCCCGATCCTACTGGCGACTGAGAGGGGAATACCCATTCTTCGGGAACAGGAAGGAACGCAGCATCTGGTTTTAGGTTTGCCGCGGTTCAGTATAGGGTTCAAGGAGGGTGAGAGAAGGGTTTCCTCACTTGATGGGGGGTCGCAGCAGTACAGCCTCTTATTAGAGGTACACGACTATATCGCGAAAGTTTCGCATTAGTTTTGGTTTTTCCGATACACATAATGATCAGGAAGAGAGTGTTGTGTTCGCGACGCGACGCGGCAGCAAATTAGAGACCACGTGGTTGGTCCAAATTGGACTCCGCCTTCACTCCGCTTCGAGTACAGCGCACAGACTCGAGAAGAGCAAACAAATACTTACCTGCGATGCGTCACCTTGCATATCACTGACTGTAGAGCAGTATAAATACGAGGTCAAGGTAAGCCATGCTAAGACTCACATAGAGCAACCTGTCCAGGTCTGCAAACCGCATTGAAACAATTAGGAGGATCGCCGACCCATTCACACTGTAGGTTATGGCGTCAGTCAATCGCAGACCAGAACATCTATGATTAACGTACATTGTTGTATCCGACTAAATCAAGGAATGGTCAATAACTCTATATATCTAGATCCAGAAGCTACTCACATCCCTCCTGGCAACATACTGGCTTCGTGTTGCTTTGACATACCTGAGGACAAACCGGATTCTTGACCAAAGGACCCTGGTTCTCGCATCCACCATTGTCCTGACTACCTTGCTTCACTCGAGTTTGGACCTGATAACCTGAAGCACAAGAGTCTGAAAAGCATCCTGTGTCATGTTGAAACGAGTTAGGGTTATTCGTCTGTTCGATATGTTCATTGACGCACCTCCAGCGAAGCAATCGCCTGAAGATCTGGGTTAGAGATGCGAGGAAGAAGCAGCGTAAAAAGGACGTTACCTGGATCAAGCTGCCCTGACTTGCAGCAGAAAGCCTTGTAGCCTTGAACACACGTCGGCTTTCCATCTCCTCCCGTTTCGTCCAGGGCCATGACGATTTCCCCAACGTCGCACTGTGCATTGCAGGTGGAACCTCCTCCTCCGGACCAATGGCACCCTTGCGGTTCCAGCCCAACGGGACAGCACAGACGCGCTGGGTTGTTAGTGGGGCATGACCCAGCTATCCCAGGAATCTGGGTCACAGTAGTGAGAGCCTCAAAGCCGGCAGGACAACTTTGGCCTGCACATGAAGAGCCGGGGGTCACACACTGTTACTGATATTTGAATGATCAGGCGACGCACCACAGCCCGTAGTCTGACAAAGGTTTCCGGACTCTGTGCTTGAGGGTTTGTTGATGTTAACATCGCCGTATAGTGCGCCTAGAGCCGTGTATTGAGAGTCATCCTGGTCAACGGACCAGATCATGGTGCCTAGATTCATTCATGAGATTTCGTGAATGAGTCAGCCTCTAATACTGCGGACGAACCTCCCAGGCATATCGTGTTGGCATATTGAAGTTTTTGCTATTTGCGAAGCGTTTGAAAATCAGTAAAGACTGATAGTCACACACAAGGCTAGGGAAGAACCCACAGCAAGTGTTTGCGCATCGTCATAGCTGACCCATTGGTTTTGGTTCCACACGATGTACTTAACGGCATCTACGTCGTCATAAGTTGGACTTGAAAAGTAACGTCAGTTGGGACACGGATAACCTATTGAAAATTTTTCACGCACGAAAGGCTGTTAGCCGATATAATATTTTCAATTTCGGAGAACATTAATGTGCCTGAGCTCGCTGAGCAAGGTCCGGGATCTGCACCCCCTACGAAAGGACATCCAGGTGCGTTGCAGGATCCATCTGCAAGCTCAAAGGACCTAACGGCCGCAGAGCACTCGTTAGTCCCAAAGCCAATACAGAGAGAAAGTTCAAGACCTCACCTGCCGTAGAAACCAATTCCAAGAACGATCTGACTTGGATTGACACCCACGTTTGCAAACAATTGCATCGTTTGCATAATCTCGGTTAGGTTGGTGTGCGCGAGGACAACATTGCCTAATAAGGATTACGCAGATCATTAAGTTCATCTTTGTTGCATGTATAACATTCTAATTCTCCGAACTCACCGATATAGGGATCAGTGCCGTCCCATGTGCCATGTAAGTCGTAGGTCCTGTCAGAGATCGTTAGCTCAGAGCTTTGAGAGTAGGTTCATGAAAAACTCACATCACGTTTACCCAGTCTGCCGACTGCATCAGCGCAGGGAGGTCGAAATGTTGGAGATACCAATAGCTCGAAGGCGCCGTGAAGGAGAGGCCATATCCTCTGGACTTGAACGCGGCCTTGACCTTGGCCATAAATACAGGGTACCTTTCCTTGTCTGCAGGTACTCCGCCGCGTTCTGCAGCTACCGGATATTCCCAATCGATATCTATAAACCGAAAACACAGATGAGCTCCGCGAGATAATAATAGGTGACTATTTTTAGATACCTAAGCCATCAAACGAGTACGCTTGCATCACGTTCAACGCGTCCGCAATAAACGTCTGAATGTTCGCGTCCGATCCTACTAGATTACTGAAAATGTGTTGGGTTGGCTTGGACGCAGATTCTGGTTAGCCGAAGATCGAAATGACGCGTTCGGCTGAGACTTACGGGGTCGTTGAAGCTCCATCCTCCGATGGACAAGAAGACTTTGAGGGCCAGGTTTCGCTTCTTCAAGGCGGTAATTCGCGTCCAAAGGTCGCGGTCACCAGGGCTCATTTCAATAATTTGATACGTGTCGGAGATTAATGCAAATGCGAAGTTCACTTCAATTGATAATTAGCATCGTCGGAACTACTTAGATAATAAACGATTGAAATACCGTGTGTCAAAGTCTCAGCAGAGATGGACTCGGGTGGGTAAGCGCTACAGCCTCTGGTCGGAGCCCAACCCTACAAAACAGACCATAAGCACCTATGAGATTTTACTATGACAGAAAACACGCGATACCTCGTAGTATCCGATCCTGCGTTGCAGTGCTGATTGCTGGTCGGCGCCACAGGATTGTTGACCGGGAGGATTGCAGTTCGACTGACAGCCGGTTCCGCAGAATTCTGAACTAAAGTTAAGATCGCTTGCTAAAGTTACAATGGAAAAACACTCGCCTTCCGTCGTACCGCAGAACCCAAACTAGAATTTAGATCAGTTGACTATCAGCGTGCGGCCTGAGGCCTGGGCCTGAGCTAGCATCTCTTACCTGACTACAGCAGACGTTGAGAGGACAGGTCCGGTTAGATGCTGCTGCAAAGGGTCCACATTCCGCGAGAGCATCACAGTGAGATGTGCATGGGCCTCCCTGTGCAACAGGAGTACAAAATGCAGGCCCAAATCTACCCGCATCAATTCAGTATTTCAGTCGAAGGACCTCATCAAAATACACTCACCCACAAAATCCAGAGACCGAGTTACAACATGCACCATTTGAACAAGGTATGTCGGCTATTGAACCAGTCAGCAAAGAGTGGTAAGAACATAGATGTATAGTGATTACCTGTGCAGAGTCCGACTGGGAGGGTAATATTTTGAGCAAAGACAGTGGAAGTAATAAAAAGCTGAAGGGCTGTCGGGAGATAGTATCAGACTATGCTACTTCTATCATCATGAGAGAGAACATACTGGTAACGAGTGGAAGAAAGAGCTTCCTTGTTCTAATGATTGAGGCCATCCGTCCGACTTGCTATCTGACGAGACAGATAACAGCAGAAAGAGTTTGGGGGATCTTCAATATTTTTGTTTCTTTGTTATAAGACCTACGGTGGTTACTGGATCGCATTCCGTGCATCCGTGTAGGTCGGTAATCCACGGCATGTTCTTTGACGCCGACATGTGGATGCCTCTAATTATAGCTCTGATAAAATGGGCGCGTTACATTAATAAACAGGCACCGGTTATAAAAGGTCTTGAAACGCTGGCTACCAGCTGCCACCGCAAGGAGGCCTTTTGCATTTGGGAATCTTATGAGATTTTCTTGCTCATATGATCCCGTGGCGTCGGTGTTTCCTGCGGACATTGCGAGGACTAGACGCCCGAGTGAAGCCGTGAGCTGAAAATAGAACAGAATATTCACTTGGCATCATACTACGGCTATTTCTAGAGAAAATGATATCGGAGGGATAGGCACCTCAAAAGAGTGAGGGGGTGAAAGAAATTCAGACAGGTTCCCTGCACCGACATGATGCGGTTCAGTACCATCATTCCACTCGTTTTTCTACTTGTATCCGCTCCAGTCTTTAGTACCCAACCTTTCCAACACAAGGTCACACAGCAGGGAGCAGCGAACAACAAAGCTTTTCACAAACATCTTGTCGACCAGCTTGCTCAGTCTAAGAAGAATGCGACAACCCTGATAGAAGACATATCCGAGCATTCAACTAATAATGAAGGGTTACGCTTAGTCTCGACCAATTCGAGCCGTGTCCTCGTAGCAGCGGACACGTCCATGCAGGTTTACCTTCCTCAGTACCTCCCGACGTCTCCCGCCCCACCATCAGCCTGTGCATCTGCTTTGACGGCGAATGTTAACTGTAACTCAACTATCACTCTCATGTCGTAAGTCTCCGTGCTTTTTCGAGTATTGGCACCGATTCGACTGACTCCTTCCATGTGTTCTTAGTGTTAGTCCATTGATTCTAGGATCAGAAGAGGATCTAAGCAACGTCTGCACGACTGAATGCACTGCTTCTCTTCAGTCTTATCGATCAAACGTAGTGTCAGCATGCCAGGGATATACTGTTCAAAGCAATAATGTGACCTACCCGCCGACTTATGCCGTCGATGCCATCATTGGGCCATATACCACGCAGTGCCTACGCGACCCAACTACACAGCAATTCTGTAACCCTTTAATCACCAACCTCAACGCAACCGGAGGATTTTTGGTTTGTGTATTTTCTTTCTTCTTCAAATTTACGGTATTGAATACCTTCTATTCCAGGCTCTACCGAACTCTGAATTGTGCGCATACTGTCCCTTGAAGACGCTTAACACCACGCTCAGCAACCCAGCGACTTATACGAGGGCTCTTGCAGATCTTCTTTCTGCTGCGATAACCAAGTGTGGATCGTGCGTCGCTGTTAATCTTCTCCTAAGTTTATAGATACCCAAACGATGCTTATAACAGGCAGTTCGCTTCCTATAATGTCACCTCCGGCCCTCCGGCTACCGTAATTGCCGGGCCGGGATCAACGTTTGGCACGAACGCGACCAACGCCTTTTCAACGGACTGTGCAGCTTCAGGCAGAAATGTTACCACTACAAGCGCAACAACTTGTTCTCAACTCGCCACCCAGTACAGTGTCAGCGACAACAACGTTCTAGCTTCCAACCCCTTCCTCGACGTCGACTGCAATGTTGCTGCGAATACAATCCTTTGCATTCCGCAGGCATGCCACACGTATACAATCCAAACCAATGACACTTGCGACTCAGTCGCACAGGCTGCTGGCGGGATGACTGGCGCAAATATTACCAGTGTCCAGCTCCAGTCCTTTAACCCAGAGCTCGGAACCTACTGTCAGCTCATGTCCTTGCGTGTTGGACAAAAAATTTGTTTGACTCCGAACGGCGGTTTTCCCAACGTCGGAGCAACCAGCGACGCAAATCCTGCAGGTGATTGTTATGCACGATATCTAAAGGCTAAAGTACTAAAAGTCTTTCAGCGACTCCCACAACTCAGGCACCCATTCCTACGCCTACCGTCAATGGAACAACTTCGAATTGTGGAAGATACTATAAAGTTCAAGACGGCGACATATGCAATACCGTTGTCCTAGCAAACCAGATATCGCTCTCAGACTTTCTTCTCCTGAATCCTGGTAGGCTTAATCCCCGTTCTGTCTTTTGATTCATATGATTCATGTTGTGTCCGACTCACAGAAATTGACGAAGAATGCAGCAATCTCTGGTTGAACTACAACTACTGCGTGGCCCCATACCCTCCCTTTGCAACAGAGACAGCTCCCATCACGTCTATAACCGCCAATTTCACCTCTGCGACTGTGATAAGTTACTCTATTCCTACCGCCGGATATACTCCCACCTTCGCGACGGTTACATTGACTCCTGCTGGCGTTCCTGCACCTACAAATGTTGCAACAGGAACAAGAAACGTAGCATGTGGATACTATTACACTATTTCAGTCAGTACATCTTTTACCTCTCTTCTTTTTAAAACTGCGCTGACAATCCTGTCCCCAGCCTGGTGATACTTTGCAAAGCATAGCTGCCGATTTCGGGTTTTTGAACGCGACTGATCTTCTTTCCTGGAATCCTGAACTATCAGGCGGATCGCTGCCCATAGGTTCCGCAATTTGCACATTGTTCCCGACTGGAAATTATACCCTCCGGGTTGCGCCTACACCAGCCAATGTAGCCCCAAATACGACGACATCTTGCGCGGATTACCACACCATCGTCGCTGGTGACAGCTGTCCTGGAATAGAGGCGACATACGGCTTGACATCGACCCAATTCAGCCTCCTCAATCCTGGCGTGAACGCCCAATGCACTAATATTGTGCTTGGACTGGCTTACTGTGTCCTTCCATTGATTCCCCTTTCGCAATTCGGAGCTGCAGACCCGAATGCTCCTCCGCCCAACGTCGCGCCTGGTACCATCACCGACGGATGTACCAAGTACTATACCATCGCTTCAGGAGACACATGTGCTACCATTGACACCAAGTTCAACATCACCACTGCCCAGTTCATCACGATGAATCCCGAAGTGAACTCGGGATGTACGAATATCGCTTTGGGTTCGGCTTACTGCGTTGCCAGCAACAGTACTTCTTCCCCAGGGAATGGCAGTATTCCACCCAATGTCGCAGCTGGAACAATCACTGCGGGCTGCACACAGTACTACACTGTCATCAGCGGCGACAGCTGCTCGGCTATCGACTCTCAATTCGGTATCACCTTGGCTCAATTCATTACGATGAATCCAGAGGTTAACTCTGGGTGCACGAACATTGCCGTAGGATCTGCATATTGCGTTGCGAGCAGCAACTCGACCTCGACCGTCCCGTCTAACGTTGCTCCTGGAACAGTCACTACTGGATGCACCCAGTACTATACTGTCATCAGCGGCGATAGCTGTTCTACCATCGAGTCGAGGTTCGGCATCAGCCTTTCTCAGTTCATAACCATGAACCCAGAGGTTAACTCTGGATGCACGAACATTGCCATAGGACTGGCTTACTGTGTCGCCTCCAGTTCTTCCTCGACCGTGCCTTCGAACGTCGCTGCTGGTACCATTACTGCTGGATGCACGCAGTACTATACCGTCGTCAGTGGGGATTCATGTGATGTCATCGACTCGAGGTTCGGGATCACCCTTGCTCAATTCATCACTATGAATCCCGAAGTCAATTCTGGTTGCACCAATATCATTCCTGGCTCCGCGTACTGTGTAGCCAGCTCCAACACGACCACGCCGACTGGTCCACCTTCAAACATCGCCACTGGATCGTTAACTAACTGCACTACCTACTACACCGTCGCGTCAGGCGACAACTGCCCCGCCATCGAGACACGGTTCCATATCGCTGCTCCAGATTTCTTCCGATGGAATCCTGAAGTGAACACTGCCTGCACTACTATTCAGCTCGGTTCTGCGTATTGTGTTGCTGGTGGTGGACGGCCTTGCGGGAAGGTTTATACGGTGCAGAGTGGTGATTTCTGCTCCAAGATCACGACTTCGCAAGGCATTACGCAGGCTCAGCTCGTCGCGTTGAATCCTCAGCTGGATGCTAATTGTGATTTGAATGTAGGAGATAACCTCTGTGTCGGCTGACGCGCTTCTATGTTGTTGTAGTACTTGTCACACAAGCTGAACCTGTCATAATTTCAAATCAAATCATTCATTTATTCTTGAACCTTTCAGTGCCAGCGAGCTAAAATAAGAGCTTCTGGGTGTATATGCCATGCGGTGTTTCGCAAGTTGAGAAACTCCTGTGTTTGCATGACAAACAAAACGATTAAGGAACTAAATGTGACCTTTGCATCTCTTCACCGTTCCACGATGACCTGGTTGGACGGAGTACCACGACGTGTTAGGCCTATTGAATGGGCTCCGGAAGCAGAAACGTTTAGGCAAAGGGCGATCAAGGGTTACCTGCGTCTTTCTCGCACCTGCATTTTTGACGACTTGATATGCACGTTTATGGCTTTCCAGTCGAAGAACGGGGAGGGCGAAACAGCAGTGTACCTGGGCGACATTCGGACGGCGGGTGATTCAGTTGTAATGGAGCAGATTGCGCTGATTCCAATGTATCTCGTCGACGTACGGCTCCTCCCTCGAGACGAGTCTCGCGAACGCCGTTTTGTAACGCTCCAGGCTCAGCTCGAGTAGGTGAACGAACTTCCCATCTTTGAACCTTGCTGATTCGTTCACCAGGGAGTCCCAAATGGTTTTCCGCCTTCATGCTCGTGACGGCTCTGTTTTGAAACAGCAGTCAGGAAAGGCGTCTGCTCCATTCGGGCAGCTTACTGTCCAAGGGGACCTTATTGCTATTTGTGTGAGCTCTGGAGACGAGCCTGAAGACGAGCCTGAATACTTTGCGAGCGATGCAATCACGCAACACAGGACTGACTATACGAACTTTAGCAAAACTCGTCCAATGCCAGGATATCCTGACAGCATCTTGGTGTGGAATATAGAGAAAGATATATTACATGAGGTTTACGTGCCCCAACACGCAGATTTTCTTATGCTGGTAAGAAACTAAATTTAAGTTAATGCCAATTTAATGCTAAATACTAATCTATATCATCCTGTTAAAGCATCAAGGCGATTTTGGGTTCGTCTCGCCCGATAGAATTGCACTTGCTGGTATGGTCGAGCGTTCTGTATCGGATGTTCAGGCCGCCTTGCTGAAGTGCTTCTCAATCGCTGAGGACGACGAGGACGATCTGCCAATGACGATATCGCAACCTCCCGATATGAATGCGGAGGTGGGTCAGATATACCGCTCCACTGGCAAACCTGGCTCTTCCGAGCCTAGCAACATCTTCCTCCACTATTATGCCTCCTCCGGTAGGTTGTCAGTTCTTCACAAGAACCTTTTATCTCGGAGACTGAAGGTGAGCAGAATGTGGAGACATGCATTCAAAATCTTCGATGCTGAACTTGATCACTTAGAGAAAGAAGGAACGTGACACACTCGTCAAGGCCATAGATAACCTCTCTTTCCAGAGGGCGTTCCATGCCAGGCTCGTCTCAGAATTTTTACCATCTATCTCGGGCAATCGGGCCTTGATTCACGGTTCGCTGATAAGCGAGGAGTTCCAGGACCCCAGGCTGTTCTTGCTGGACTTCGATCCAGACCGTGTTAAAAATCTTTTGAGCCTGGATGAGTCTGGTAGGAAAGACTTGGAGGAGCGTCTCAAAGCAAAGAATGCTGCGGTAAAAGTGATGACGAGGCGGGTCATCCTTTGGCCAGAAGGCGCTGGTGACGATGAGGATGCGGAGTACCCGTACGAAAGCAGGCCGGAGCACTGGCGTACCCACTTAGACAATCTGCAGAAAGCCGTCATGGAAAGAGATGGGAAGGTGCCTACGCTTGAATATGATGAAGCACCAGAAGAACATCGAGATCAAAAGCTATTTGGATTCTCGGCTTCGGTCGTGCAACTCCCAGCTAATGCCAGTGGTAGGTTCGAAAATCTCGGACTGACAACGTCTGCTATCGTGCAAATAGGTTATCCCCCGATTACGAATGGGTTTGGGGAATCATGGCGGGTGTTTGAGTTTGCAGAGGAAGAATACACGTACTAAACCAACTCTCATTGCCCGTATTACTACACGATTTTTGTTATATTTAAATTTGAACAGACGTTGTCCTCCTTATCTTCATTAAATGGACATCAAATAGTCTGCGAGGATACCGCTCCATACAATGAATCCGAAAATAAATGCATTCTTGTTGAACTGATTCAAGTTGAGCAAAATATACTAGGGATAATTTTAAGCACAAAACTCACCGTCGCCAAGCATTGCTCTGGAATATCAGGGTTTACCTCCCATAATAGCCTCGCCAGATAAATACCCCCCATAGCCGCGCTGCCCAGGAAAAAGACCCAGCTCTGGTTATTCATCACGCCGGATACAAGAAGCGAGCATATTACCGCTCCTCCGAAAAGGGATAATATGGGTTTTACATCGGCACCAAAAAGCAGAGCAGTAGATTTGACGCCGGCCGACACGTCGTCCTTCTTGTCCTGGCAACCGTAAATGGTATCTAAAAATTTCACTGTCAGAATCCGAGCCTTAACCATGGACTTCGATAATCGAACCGTAGAACACCGTCCATCTAAAAAGAGTTAAGAAAATAAACATGATTTATTGGCACAATAAACTTACGACCAGCAGCCTAATGCTAGAACGACCCCTTGTGGTGGTATGTCCCCTCTCGCTACTGGCCATGCTATGATGGATCCGAAGTTCACTGCAATCCCTGCGGTTATTCGGTCAGACTAGGTCCCATCACTGGCACAAGTACAGGTGGACAATCAATTACCCACCAAGGAAAGCTTGGGGCCAAAACGTGAATCGCTTCATAAATGGGTAGGTGAGTCCTGTCGGGAAAATAGCTGCCAGGCCTAGATACCAGCTGAAATTATGTGTTAAAGGGCCTTCAGCTATTTATTTGTAGCTCAGAATGATGAGAAATACGTACGCGAGGAGATCGAGGTTCCAAATGAGACGAAGCAGGAAAGCAATGTGAACTGCTGTGAAGAGCAAAGCTCCTCTTACGGATATCCTACCGTCGGCTATAGGCCTGTGCTTTGTGCGTGCTACCTTCTTATCGAGGTCCTTGTCGATGATATCGTTCCAGACACACCCACCGCCTATTGAGTCTCTTGAATTTGAAGACACGGCGTGCAAAGCTTTCGCTACTTACTGCATTTTGTAATTCAGTATAGCAATGACTGTTTAGATATAGTTTACAGGCGTACCTGTGATGTACTGACGCTCCGATAAAGCCCAAGAGCATATATTTAGCGTAGGTCTGTAAGGGCATCGTTGTGTTCTTCGCGGCCATGGTTAGCGCCCAAGCTTAATGAACGAATGACCCATCAACCCGAGACTTTAACTTCATAAAACACAGTCTCACCGTACGGCCATAACATAAGCATAGATCCTGCGAACGTCTTTACTCGAGTTAGCTCGATCTATAAGGGTGACATCCAAATAAATGAATAGAATGGAAGGTAATATTGTATCAAGTAACGCACCCATGGCTCAATTCTTGTAACTAGTTGATTGATTCGGTATCCCATGGAAATTGAAAACGGAGGATGGGAGTTCTCTCTCTGGCTGCAACGGATGCCTGCTTTATGTCGTCAAAACCCACCTGTTAGGCAGATTCGCCCCTAGGTCCAGCATAGCAATCGATGCAACGCATATTGCTTAAAGCCATCGAAGTGTACGTCTATGGCATCATCAATGAACACCATCGAGGTTTTAACTTATCTGTCTAAATGCTAAGGCTGGTCAAAAGATGCTACCGGGTCTTCGTGACGTCGATTTATGGGCCGCACCTCATTGCCGAATAGGAGCTGATAGCGGTAATGGAAAAAAAGAGGTTTATAGTGTGAATCGATTTCCCTTTAACTGAAAGTAGCGAAGAACGAGAACGGTACTGACAGGACAGTGTGTAATTAATTGTTCAGGATGTCAGAGTGCCTAAAGGCCATACACATCCATGTTGACTGGAGCAGTGACCTCCCATTGCAAAGTAACGCCAACCTTGCCCTGCGGCGGGACAGAACAGATCCATGCGATGCGCCCCTCTTTCCCAAGGGACTCAACGTCAGTGTCAGTCTGCCCAACTTCGTCCGCACCATCCCACATTGCAGACACTCCGCCAGAGACAGTTAAAGGAAGTGCGTATTTTGGCGTTGTCTTCCCGCTGCCTTCATTCGTTGTCGATCCAACCACCCCATCCGCAGTCGGCATAGTCAACCCTGGCTGAACTAGCTTGACGGTGATTTCCGAGTTTTCCGAAATAGGAATTTGGTCGACGATTTTAAGGCTAATGCTTTGAGATCCTTTGGTAGATGGTTTGGTGTTGTGCACGCTAATGCGTTGGCTGAAGGAGTGGTTCTTTGATTTAGTGTAGAACCCTGATTTTGATACCTTCTTGGAGAGGGGGTGGTAAGTGACGCGGATAGACGAGTCCAATCTGGACGTAAAAGAGTTAATTAACAGCGATTGAATGCAGAGAAAATGGCATACCCTAGAGGACAGTCGAAGCTTTCTTCTGGACTGACAAGAGGAACGTCTGACTTTGATATGAAGCTCCCATCTACGTATACGCTTGCTGGTCCCGCTAAAAACGTATACTCTGAAGCATTCTTGATCTTTGCCTATAAGTAAATGGAATTAGTGCATTGCAAGCGTATGCCAATTGTGGAGCATACCTTCAGACGGACCCTGGTATCTTGTTTTGGGACACAGACCCAGCTCATATCAGCGTCCAGTTCTAATTTGACGATAGTCACATTGTGCCCGACATTGTCACTTGGGACATTCATGAGCCCGGGGACGGCGAAGGTTGCGCTGAGGTTGCCTTTCGATGACACCTGGAGGGTGCGGTGCTCAACGTTCCAGCTATTGGCGTCCTCATACCCACCAAAAGAGTCGAAGCCGGCTGGCGGGAGGCCTGCTGGCATGGCCGCCGACGCTAGCATTGGGACCCCTGACATGACACGACCTCTTGATTTCTTAGCAGAAAACATACCCTTCGGCATGGGTTTATACGTTGACAAGGTCCATGGTAAGAGAGTGGGCACGTCGATTCCGACTGTCGGCGTAGCTGTTTCGAGTGTAAGAGGGACGTCGTTCCAGTCCTCTCCTGTGTCTTGCGTGATGGAGGCTTTGTATATGAGTGATACTGGTTTATCCTCGGCTTGCATGTCAACTCGGATATCATATGCTGCACTCCAGCTTGCACGGTTTACAGCTGTGGAGACTTTAGTCGACAAGTAGAATAGACGATGGCAGGGACATACCGTATATCAGGGCTATTTCCACAGCACCCTCAAAACCTGCAAAGACTCCAATGGAAACTTTGACGTTGAGCTTCTCGTTTCCGGTAGGACCATGTAGTCTTTCGGTTTCTTCTACAATTTGTTTCTCGATCGTCAACTTTTCCTCTTCCAAAGTCGTGATTTTGTCGTCTAATTCATTCGCTGTGGCTTCATAGTTCTTCACGGCATCCCCTAACTTGGACACATCGAGAGTCTCTGCCTTCAGCGAGGACATATAAGTCTCAAGGCTTGAAAGAGCTTTGGTCGCACGAGCATGTGCCTTTTCGTTGCTCTTCTTTCTAGCAAGTAGTGACGAAAGCTCTGGGGAATTTTCTTCGCGTCGCGGGGGTGGAATGGTCGAGATAGTTACGTCGTGGATCGTCGCTGCACCTCTTCCTTCGACTCTAAAAACGAACGTTTCAGTATTAAGTCGACCGAAATTCTTGTTACACACCTGAGAGAATCATGGTCCAGCACAGAAGGAAGTCCAAGGACGCTCACTTGGTTTTGTCCTGTCTTGACATTGAACTTGAAGAGACGAGTAACTTCTGCGCGACCCGCGTATACGCTAACACCGGTAACTTTGCTGTCCTTCACAGAGTCGAGTTGAATGAGGTTGGAGTGCTCGAAGGGAGGGGCGCTTTCTGGCAAGGCGGACATGGTTATGTTGGAGAAAAAGAATGACTTAATTCCCCTTGTTTATATCCTGTGCAGATGACAGGTGGCCTGTGCTGATGCCGCGCACATGTCAATACGCCCGTTGTTGCGTACATTCGTGACGTATAACAGGATGAGTCTGGATGAATATTGGAAAGACGTCCTGTGCAGTTATGTCCAGACATAAGTGACCAGACCATGCTGTGCATTGTGCTGTGCTTGCATGGGAAAAACTATTTTCCTAATGGCGTTACAACCAAGGCCTGAATTTCGATGGCTGTGGTATTTGCTCGTGGTATTCTTGGAGCTGTACCAGAATCGTCCTGCGTAAGATTCGCAGAACAGCATCTGACAGCGACTTGATGACTTCAGTGCACTGAGTGCTTAAGCGCCCATATGCCGCGACGAGAAATCTGACGATCGATATCCCGAATGTCTGCAGTGAGCTTCTCTGCCACAGCCAGTACATGACATCATAACCTTTGCGCACAATAACCCACTGGCTTGCACACTTATGATTAAAAAACCGTGGTATATGGTACAGTACTTAAGCAGCTTCTATGCCAGCCTCTTTGAGTTTTGCAATGAGCTCGTCCACATTGGCCACCTTGCCACCACCAACACGCTTTGGTGGTTCAGTAACCTTGAGTGTCTCGAGTTGTGGGGTATAGTCCACTGACAGATCCGAGGGAGACAGCTTCTCAACTGGTTTCTTCTTTGCTTTCATGATGTTGGGTAGCGAGGCGTAACGAGGTTCGTTCAATCTGTAAAATATGAGAAAAGGAAAAAGAATACTATTGAGGAATCTCACCGAAGGTCAGTGGTCACAACCAAAGGAAGCTTGCACTGAATCTCCTCTCCTCCACCGTCAATTTCCCTGACAACAAACGCCTCTTTCTTGGCCAAATCGACCTCGACCTTGCTGGCGAAGGTAGCTTGACTCCAGCCAAGGAGACCGGCAAGCATCTGACCAGTTACACCCAAGTCGTCGTCGATGGCTTGCTTGCCTAGAATGACGAGATCAATCTTCTCCTCGTCACTCTTCGCGGCTGAGTTCTGCTTCTCGATGATGGCGCGTAGCGTTTTGGCAACCGCGAGGGGTTCAGGCGAAGGTGATGATTCTGGGATTTCGACGTGAATGGCGGAGTCGGCACCCATCGCCAAAGCTGTCCGTAGAGTTTCTACAGACTTTGGAGGCCCAATGGTGACTGCTTTAATGCTCTTCACGCCATCCTTCAGTTTCTCTCGTAAACGAACGGCTTCCTCAACGGCTGCGACGGTAAATTGGTTTAGGACAGGAGATTTTGGTCGGATGTGCTCGTACCAATCTCGTCAAAGGGGTTCTATGAAGATTAATTCAATTACACGCCCTTAAGGTAAAAAATCGCGAGCGTACCATGGAATGCTTGACATTAGTATCGATTCCCGTCTGCTGGGGGTTCACGCGGATCTTTACAGCATAGTCCACGGCCCTGATAATTGCCAATAATCAGTTTGTGTTCATGAGCAAAGCAGTATAATATTACTTACCGTTTTACCGGTACCAGGATATTGAGCAAACGAGCAGCTGAGGGCCTCATAATGTTCAGGAGAGAAAGGTACGGGATTCCGGGAGCTGGTAATTCAAGTGACCGAATCCTGGTCCGTTCGGAACTTGAAATGCCTGCACGTGACCCTGTTCCTGCTTTCACGTGAACACAACACGCGTTAAAGGCTTTAGCCGCCGTTCCCCGTCGCGGTCTGTGTCGCGACAGCGTCTGAAGTTAAATTTTGCAGGGCCTTGTGATGATGCGGAGAAATATGCACGTAGTATTATTAGACATTACGGCATTATGGGCCAAAATAAGCAAAAGCGGAGTGTTCCTACAGGCACTATCCATTCATTGACATAGGTGATTACTTAGTACTTAGTACTTACCGTCTCGTCGGACACTTGATCATACTTATAAGTGCTCCGATCCCCGGAAGCAACACCATATGTAGAGATGCGTCAATTTATGAGCCTTATTTTGAGGCATTACGCGCATGATTCTCGTATAGTTTCTATAAATTATGATCACACCGAGCGGAGATATGGACCTGAGTTGACCGTGCATCGGATCCCCATGACTTCAAGGACCAATCCAACGAAGCAGGAAGGCACTGGGGCATCAGTCAGAGAAGAAACAACCAGTGAAAAAAACGCTTAAAATCTTAGCCAAACAATTGACCAGTCGAGCCCGCAGGTCATGAGCGCCATTGAGAGCCTGTCCAGCGGAATTTCTTGCTGGCACAGTCCTCCGTATTTACCCACCTTACACTTCACGGCTCTAACGTGGAGCTCGCTAGCCAAACTCACTTCATCTTCTCCAGTATGGGGCACGGAAACGCGCGTGACTAGAGAGGGTAAACGTCGGGTAAAGTATGTGGCAAGTTGCAGCAGCGCGTATCCATTTGACCTTTCGCAACCGAGAGCGTATGCTATAGTACCTCGTTTTATTTTTAGACGTTATGCAACGTAGCAAGAGAGCTTCGCTCTTTGGCAAGTCAGTCACTAAATTATACCGCCTCTCAAACGATTATTTGCTTCAGGAATTTTTGAATTCTTCTTTAAGGTATGGAGACCGCTTGTGGGGGATGGTTTTCCCAGACAAATCATACTACAATTGCGAGCGCGTGGATAAGAGACGTCAACCGACGACAAATGATAAAAATAGGCAATCAAGAACAGACCTCTAAATTTAGCACTGAAAGATATCTTTGTCAATCTGCTCGCAGAAATGTCGTCCATTTCTTCGGAAAATAGCATAGTTCTACGTTGCAATGGATTTACGTGGTATAGCTACTAGCTACATGCGTCGTTCGGGAGTCGAGTTGATTCTAGCGACTTTACGGAACGTATAAATTGGGGCCATGAACTAACTGGAACCCCACCACTACACCTCACAGATCTCCAAGGTATTGAATATGCTGAAGCTCCAGTCCTTCGTCGTCCTTTCTGTCTTGGCGGCACCTGCCCTATGCCAGACCGCCGTTTCCCTCCTCATCGACTTCCCTGGATACCAAAGCTCGGGCACACTTAACCTGCGCTCGACTTTGCAGGCGGTCTCAGCCAAAAGGGCTCGCCATTCATGCTTGGTTCGACCTACGACACATACGACAGTAATGCCAGCTTCTTGTCGAACGTCTTCAGTACCTACTTCAACCATGTTGTTGCCGAGAACGGTTGCAAGTGGGATGCGACCGAACCCAGCCGTGGAACGAGCGACCTCACTGAGTGCAAAGCTGTCCAATCTTTTGCTTCCTCCAACGGCGCGTCCTTCCGTGGCCACAACACTTTCTGGCACTCGCAGACTCCAGTAAGCGCTCAAGATAATTGAATCTATCGAATGATATACTAATGAGAGTTAAGTCCTGGCTTCCAGGCAGTATTTCGGCCAGCGACCTCGTCAACAATGTCATCCCCCAACATGTCCAGCAAGAGATTCAAGGCATGGGCTCCTCTGTAACTTCTTGGGATGTAGTCAATGAGGTCGTCGGTGACGGCGTGTCCAACGGCATGGTGAGTGACGACTATATTCTCTTATGTCGAAGGCGTCGTCTGAAATGTTCAAATTTTGTTTAGTCCGCACTTCAATGCGTACAGAACAAGAAGGCTTGGCCCACACAGACGTCGGACAACTCTAACACTGCCCTCGTAGCCGACCTATCTTTCATTCACGCTGCATTCAGCACCGCGCTCAAGTACGCTGATTCAAACACCCGCCTCGCCATCAACGACTACAACACTGGCGCTCAGGATGCCAAGACCGCTTGTATCTTCGCTGTCCTGGCCGATATTAATGCAAATGCAGGAATTCCATACAACCGTCTTGCTGTCGGATTCCAGTCCCACATCTCGTCCACTAACTTTGCCTCTAAGGCCGCGCTCGTGGCCAACTTCGCCAAGCTTGCTAGCCTCGGCGCTGACGCCTTGATCACTGAGCTTGATATTGCCCTCCCGTCTGCCACAAGCGGCAACGAGCGTCTCCAGGCTGCTATCTGGGGAGATTACCTCGATGTATGTCTTAAAGAACTGACAAATTACTTTTTCATGCTTATTGACTCGCCTTAGGCTTGCCTCTACGCTTCCAACTGCCATGAGTTCATCAACTGGGACCCACGAGACGACATGTCTTGGCTTGGCACCAACGAAGCTGGTACCCTTTTCGATTCCAACGGCAACCCTAAGCCCGCTGCATACGAAGTTGCCGCCCGTCTCCAACGCTACGCTGCCGGAGAGCCCATGCTCTGCGCTACTGCCCTCGGAACCGGTCAATGCATGGCTTCTGCTCCGGCAGGCAGCTCCACCGGCGGAAGTGCCCCCAGCTCAAGTGCCCCCAGCTCTACTCCTGTTTCTACTTCTTCCGCTCCACCAACCACCACCACTACTCCGTCTACTGGCGGAACTGCGGCCCACTGGGGCCAATGTGGTGGACAGGGCTGGACTGGACCAACAGGTGAGATCCATGGTCATATGTGATGTTTGTGGACTTCGCGCTAACGAGTCCTCTTTTTTCTAGTCTGCGCGGCACCATACACTTGCCAGGTCTCGAACCCATACGTGAGTTTTCCCACATAATCGGTGCCAAATATTTGAGCTAACGCGAGATCGCGCGCATACAGTACAGCCAATGTCTCTAAATATCATATGGATGCTCTTCACGCCATCTTTCAGTTTCTTTCGTAAACGAACGGCTTCCTCAATGGCTGCGACAGTGAATTGGTTTAGGATAAGAGATTTCGGTCGGATTTGCTCGTACCGATCTCGTCAAAGGGATTCTAGGAAGGATATTTTAGTTACACACCCTTAAGGTAATAAACCGCAAGCGTACCATGGAATGCTTGACATAAGTATTAGTCTAGGCCACTCCTACCGCTGGCGCCCACTTATGTTTCTCAGGGGAAAATGCCCCGAAATAAATGTCTTGTGTTACTTTGCCCATTTATCGCATTTATCCCTTGGATAAACTTTGATATCTTTCCCTCGAATAAATTTGAGATACAGAGGAAATATAGTCCTGATTTCCCCGCCATTAAAATGTGACGTCCTTATCACGTTTATACCTTATAAGTTATGGATAAAAGTGAAGTTTAACTGTGCGGTTTTCCTGGGAGAAAACATATTGTTCATACTCAGTTTCATGGATAAATATAAAATATATCCTTGAATATAGGACTCGGAAGTCCCGCTGCCGCGGCGAAGACCTTGCTTAGCAGTTCTTTCAAGTTTTCAAGTTGCGGCTTATCGTCTTGCCCAAGTCATGCATACCTAATCAATTGCTCTCTCGGCTGAGGCGTAAAGTTGCACAGGTGTACCTACCTACACTGTGGAAGCAGACGACTCGATTGTATGACACCGAGCTAGCAGACTGGTGAAGGATATCTAATGTTCCTCTCGACGCTCCTGAAGCCCAAGCTGTGGTGCCAAGAATGAGGGGTACTTTGCATGATGCAAGAGAGCGAAGATAACGGACGGATGAGCTGATAATATTTCGAGTCTAGATGGTCGTTTCAGTACCTGTAAAGAGGAGGCAACAACAAACTGAAGACTCACTGTAGGGGCTCAATCGCTGCATGAAGGATGTAAGTCCACAAAGGTCATTCTAGGCATGGGTTTGGCTGCCGCCTTCTCTTTTCTGACAATTGCGCAGACGTGTTTTCTTCCGTTACTCTTCAGCCAATCTTCCACTGCACCTTTTGAGGTCTTGTCTCCCGCAACAAAATCCAGAAAATTGTGAAGCCGGTCGTGGTTGGAAGGCAGAGCCTACCAGAAAGGAAGAGCCTCTGCAGATTCGCTGGTAAGCACGGTGTCGAGGAAGGTCCACAGTGACATATTACCACTCCGAAGAATGGACAACATCTTACCAACTACTTCTTGCTTGAACACACGCAGTTTTCGTGTCCTCGGCGCAACCATGTTAACTTCGACGTCGATCTGACTGGGAAGCAAGGGTTCTAGTATTGATGCGAGTGAGCTCGAGGGAATCGACACTTCAGGTGGGAGATATGGCAGAGACGAGTATGCTGTAAGAGCCTCGTCGGTGTCAACAGGAAGCTCATTCATGATCTCGTCCATGTTACGATCTACGTTGCACAAGGAGCCATCTCATGGATATGAGGTACTGTGCCAAGAACAAGCAGAGCTGAATAACAAGCTCGTCCGAACGAGACAACAGATTCTCTGCGCGACGGGGTAACGAGATGGGTGAATGGAGAGTAGGACACGAAGCAGGAGTTGCTCTAACACATTTGGATTTTTATCCATCTGCCTCGCATCGCCAACTTGCATACTACTCCCATCATTTGGCCATTCGATATCCATATCCGAAACTGTCGCCGTCCATGGTGTCTGCGAGGTCTGCAGCCCAAACTGAGCCATTGTCGAGCTTGATGCATAAGGCGGACTATTGGCAGGTGCATTGAGGTTCCATTCGGTAAGACGCGACGTTTGGATTTGGGAGCTGTTGAATGCTTGTTCGCGCTTCGATTTGCGACGTTGCCTTGCATCAGCAATAGACCCGGGTACAGCAAAGGTTGACGTTGTGGAGGGCGCTTCTCTCTGACCCTCTTTTAGGTACAACGACCTTGTAGGAGGGCTTTGGGCGCGACATCGCGTATAGCAGGTTCTTTACGGGATGTGCTTTTCGATATTCATGGATGGGACCAAACTATATGAATCTGAGGCCGTTCGTTGAGATGCATAGCTAGACGTCTGGTTTCATTTGGGGTACAAGTATTTTCGGTGTTTCTTAGGACCCGAGTATCATGTAAAGCCAGAAGGAGAAGAGAAACGGGAAAAGCAAGATCATATTATCAATAAAATAAAAATGGGTTCACCTAATCCTGTGCTAACGAAGAAGAAGAAGAATTCAAGTTAGCTGAATTATTCATGTATTTTGTATGCTACAGAGGAGCTAACTTAGCGTGCAGCTGAAGACCGGTTAAACGCACGGCGCGTGCCGAAGGACACCCACTGTTGACTTAGCAAGTTGGTGGCTTTGAATCGTACCCTCACCATTCCACAGATGCAGCTTGAGCGTAGCAGTACAAACGTCGTATATGCTCTTGCCTCAGAGTAAGATGGGTCTGCCTCGTGTGTCCGAACTATTTTTACCAGGTCAGCCAATGGCTGTGAGAGAAACATCACGCATGGTGACAGTCCTCTCACAACTTATACCCCGTCGACCATGAGTGCTTCAGCCATGAAAACACCCTTGCTCTTTGGCGCAAAGATCTCAAGTGAGTTGACACTGCTGTGGATTTTGAACTCTCTAACTCTCATTCCTAGCTATCGAGATAAAAGCGCCGATCGATATCTACAAGCCAAGATACAAGTATCTCATTCGAGTCAATCAGGACGGTCGGAAGATCTTGGAAGGCGACCGCGGGAGTACCGTGCAGGAAGCTGGAGAATTTAGGATCAAGTGGGATACCAACAAGGACTTGTGCGAAAAACGTTGGTTTCTTATCAATAAGTCCCTGAACTGTTATCCCCAGGTCGTTTGCGCTTTCATCCACCATCAAGCTCAGTGTGCATAGCAAAGGGTTCCGCGGACATGACATAGGAGAGTTTGAAAGGAACGTAGTCGATTTAATAGATAACGGTGAGTTTTTATGCCATCGTTAGATTTTGGGATGATAGAGACTGATGCGTGGCACGCAATCTAGACAGTTACTTTGAACTTGTGACAAAAGGCAAAAACACGCCGGTCAAGCTTCGTGTTACCATTACCAAGCCTGACGTGAAGACACACACCGCTGACTACGTCAAGGACGTTATGACAAAAGTCGACGGTGAACTCGCCGCTATGGCTACTTTGAGTCTGCCTGACCCGGATAACGGAGGTATGAAATTCGTTATGGGTCAAATACTGCAATCCACGAAGAATATCATGGATAAGGTTGCCGATGTACGTGCTAGGCCAAAGATCCAGATTCCAAACTTCTGTATACCTGGTTCTGACCAACTGCGCAGGCACACCCTTTCCTGAAGGTCGCATGGTCCGCCCTCGCTTTCGTCTACGAGGTGCGCAAACTTGTGACAACTCATCATGCTGTTCGACTTAGATACATTTGTAGGCTGTCGAGAAGACAACGCTCGAAGACAAAGCAGTACATGACTTGGCCAAGAGTTTGCGCGAGATGTTAGGCGTTGCAAGCGCCCGCGCTGATTTGCTCATTATCAAGGACACTACCGATGTTATAGCTGAGATGAGCTTGCTGGCCCTCCGCATCGCCCAGGTGATTCATGAATATTCTTCAACTGGCATCATAGGTTAGTCGGCCATCTGATTGCTATTCCTGTGCTGTATTGTGAATGCTCCGTTCTAGGCCGTACAGTCCGTGGCAATTTGTCAACATCGCTCCGTTCCCGTATCAAACAGTATCAAGCTGACTATAGAGAGCTGATGGAGCAGTTCAGGACGAGACTGGGGATCAGTGTTGACGTCCAAGTCGGTACGTCGGCACAGTCCATGACTTTGCAACCTCGGTTTTGACTTCCCAGATAGAGAAAGTATATCAGATGGTTCTTGAGTTGGCAAGTGTTCCCCTCTGAGGGTAATTGCTGCCCTTCTAACATGTCGTCCGCAGAAGACTGTCGGCGGAGGGAGTGAGGCGCAGACATCTGCGCGGCTGTTCAGGCCTATAGCGACGACCCGCTTTATCGGTCGTCAGAAGGAAATTGGACTGTTGAAGGCACACTTTGAAATACGGGACACTTCGGGTGCTCGTCGACAGACCACTACGGGTGCTCGTCGTTCGCTCCTTGTTAGCGGCATGGGTGGAATTGGTAAAACCCAGCTCTGCTTGCAGTTCGTCGAAGATGCTATGGACAATTCCACTTTCTCCCGTGTCTTTTACATTGACGCAGCCACGGAGGAGTCTATAGCATCTAGTTTTAAGGGGATTTTTCATAATACGTCAGATCTTAAGTCTTCAGGGCTGTCGGAATCACCGGATTCAGTCCTGGCCTGGATTTCCAGGTTAGAAGAAGACTGGCTGATTATGTATGACAATGCCGAAGACTCCGTAGCCAAATACTTGCCCGGAGGACGGCGAGGTAACATCTTGATGACCAGCCGGAACCCGGGTCTGGCTAGGCATACCAGCGGAGCGCACCTTGCGCTTGATGAGATGTCTGAGGAGGATGCATTTGCATTGTTCAAGTCATCCGGTTGTCATGAGTTTCTTTCACCTGAGGATGAACGGCTGAGTCGGGAAATTGTTTCCACTCTTTCATTTATTCCTCTTGCCGTTGACCTTGCTGGTGCATATACTGCATCCTCTTCTGGATTCTGTGATCTGCATGAGTACCTTGAGCTGCTTTCCGTAAAGCGCGCTCAAGTGCTCAATCCTCTCTCTATTGCTGATGCCACCCCATACAATAACACTATCTATGGTGCATGGGAACTGTCCATGAAAGGATTGGAGGACATGGCTGCATCTTCTCATGCACGCCAGGAAGCTGCGCAATCTGCCCTTGCTATCCTTCAAATCTTTTCCTTCTTTCATCATAGTAACATTGACGAGAGCATTTTCAAAAGAGCAGCAGTTACTTATCATACTGCCAGTGCTCATGAGAATGATTTCTTCCATCCTCCTATGTTATCATCCCTTTCACTAAAGATATTGCAACGAGATGGTTCAAAAAATGACTGGGATAATGGATACTTCAGAAAAGGCATTCAAATGTTACTATCTGCCTCTTTGATCAAAAAGAGTATGGTGTCAGAAAGGGTTGTCTACTCCATCCATCCTCTTATTCATGAATGGGTTCGGAACAAGCATATATCTCAGAACCAGACATTGGCCCAGGATGCACATATTATCATGCTGTCCTCTATGTCATTTGATGTTGTGCTCTATCAACAAACAATCACCCCTCTTCTTCCACATATAAAAGCATACCAGCAATATACATTGGATCAGATTTTGATAAACCAGGAATACAATGATTACATATTTGGAAGACTTGGGTTCTTTTACAAGTGCATCAGTTTGTTCAGGGAAGAAGAAAATATCTTGCTAATTACCATTGAAAACCAAAAGCAAGCACTAGGAGAAAACATGAATACTCTTAATTCCATGCATAAGTTGGCTCTCTGTCTCAGAAACCTAGGAAAACTGGCAGAAGCAGAGGAAATGTTCTCCAAAGTGATAGCCCTCCAAACAAACATCCTAGGAGATAACCATCCATCAACTCTCGCAAGCAGACATAATCTGGGATCACTGTATATAGAAAAAGGCCAATGGGAGGAAGCAAAAGCTATTCTCTTAAAAGTATTAGAAGCAAGTACAAGGGTCTTTGGTGAAGAAAACATGGATACTCTTGATTCCATGCATCAGTTGGCTCACTGTCTCCAAAACCAAGGAAAACTGGCAGAAGCAGAGAAAATATACTCCAAAGTGATAGCCCTTGGGACAAAGATCCTGGGAGATGACCATCCATCAACTCTCACAAGCAGAAATAATCTGGGATCACTGTATGCAGAACAAGGTCAATGGGAGAAAGCAAAAGCCATTCTCATACCAGTGGTGGAAGCATGTACAAGGGTCTTTGGTGAAGAAAACATGGATACTCTTTATTCCATGCATGGGTTGGCTCGCTGTCTCCAAAACCAAGGGAAACAGGCAGAAGCAGAGGAAATGTACTCCAAAGTGATAGCCCTCAGAACAAAGATCCTGGGAGATGACCATCCATCAACTCTTGCAAGCAGAAATAATCTGGGATCACTGTATGCGGAACAAGGTCAATGGGAGGAAGCAGAAGCCATTCTCATACCAGTGGTGGAAGCACGTACAAGGGTCTTGGGCAACAATCACGAGCATACATTGATGACACGCGAATGGTTGGAAATTGTCCAACAATCTAGGATGGCTAGCGAATCCAATGACAACCCAAAAGGAATCGAGGATAGTAGCAACCCCCAACTTTTGGCTTCGACAACGATGACAACGATGCAGGAAGAAGGAGACATTAGCGACACCAGTGCACATGAAGAAGCGGAGAGAGAGGAGTGAGCCAAGTGGCGACAACGGCGGTGGTGGGGGCAGTGGTTGAGGTTTTGAACTCAGCGGACATCGACTGGAAAACGGAGCGAAAGCAGGCACTCGAAGCGTCACTAAACAAACAAACACAAAGAACGCATCGAGCTCGACGGAAACGGGAATTTGGAATTGGACTGGAACTTGAACGTTGAACTTGAACACGAATGTCAGAAAGAAAGAAAAGACTCGAAACGGACTTGGAATACAAAATGAACAAACCAACCTAAACAAATCCAATTATGAATCGGAATACACGTCCTCGCCTTGCTGTACCCAAAAAGCACCCAAAAAAAAGGAGAAAGGAACTCCCATCGGCTTCGAAATTGATAGTTTGAACATTGTACTACCACGACTGTATGCCTCGTGAATATGAAAGACAGATTTGATTTGACCAGTGTTCGAGACTATCAAGGGAGCGAGACCGAATTGTACGTGGTACGCGGTAAGACTATCTAATGTCTAGGTAAGAGACTCGTCCTAACGAGAAAGAGACAACATAAGAGCACATGAAAGAAAGAAGACATCCGGATAAGATACGGAAAAGCAAAGGTATATACGTAGGCAAGTAGGTAGTCGTCGCAGAAAGGGTCACCCGAACCCTTCAAAGACACAACTCAACACATTCCGAAATACACAAGAGAAAGAAAGAAGAAAGTCGGACAGGTAAGAGAACATTAAGCAAGCAATGGATCCCTGTGAATGGGCCCTCAGAATTAGAAGAGAGACATTAAGAAAAAGAAGAAAAATGCGACCGAAAAGTCTAGTGCAGTAGTAAACCCATACATAACATACATTTTATTTTTCCCCTTTACCACATCAGAGTGCCTGCTCATATTTTGTTCATACACTCACGCACTAAGGTGCGTCAACGGGTCCACACAGATCACCCCATCCTTATCATGCCATGGGTAACCCCAGCGATGCAACCACTCCTTCATAGGGAATATCATGGGTCAGCCAAACCCACATGGGTCATGGGTATGGGTGTCCATGGGTATGGGTGTGGGTCAGATCTGGTCTACCCATCAACCCATCAAAACCCATACAAATGGCATGCTGTTGCCAGGGTATACCCATAACCCACATACCCATGAGTGATGAACCCATGGGTCATGGGTATGGGTATGCCATGGGTAAGGGTGTGGGTCAGCCTGAATACACCCATGGGTGACCCATGAAGTTCCCTACTCCTTCACCGCCATTGCCAATCTCCCACCTCTTACCGGTGCCGCACCACCCCTTGCCACCTCCTTCTCCTCTCCCACAATCACAAACGCCAGCCCATAAAAGTGTTCCTGCTCCAACCCAAGCAAGAACTTCTCCAACACATCCGTCCGTCGCCTGGTTCGAATGTGGCAGACCGTGCAGGTCCACCATCGCCTCCGTCCTCTCCTCCTGCGTCAGCTCCGTCCCACCTCCACTAGTACCCGATGCAGGGACAAAGAACGACAACGACCCTGAAGAAGTCACCGCACTGCTCAGCCAGCTCCTACCCACCACACCCAGGCACACTCCCAGCCCAGCACCCATCACGAGGCCCCTCGAGTACCCCTATCGCATCAGTAAGTTAGGCATTTTAGTTTCCGGTTTTCGAGGGTTTTCTGGGTTGTACAGGTTTTTAGAAACCTGAAATCCAGAAAAACCTGATAACTTAATGGGATCAGTCTATTCGGTTATATATTTGAACGAATAGTCTACTTAGTGGGTTAGTAGGCTCGCTACTCAGCCAGTACTTATAGTAAATCGCAAATGTAAGGTGAAGTCATAGTTATTTAATCATTAAGTCATAGTTCAATTGAAAAGTGGGGCCAGAGTGGGGCTTCAGCTTGATGTGACGTCAATAGTACATACTTCACGCCTATAAGAACCAGGAGGTTGTGAGCTCCCATCCCTGCAGGCGCAGCCAGGTTTCTGCAGAAATTGACATAAGTTATTCAGTCACGTGTTTTTAAGGTTTTTAGTAGTTTTTCACGGTTTTTCGAAGTTGTGCAACCTCGAAAAACTAAATCGCAAAGATACTGATGCGCCTGGATCATCACTCCATCCAGCATCCCTCCCTCTAACCGCCCTTCGACAGCCTTAACACGCTCTTGCACAAGGCCTGCCGCAGCTTCTCTCCTCTCCTCTCTCATCGTCTCGTTCATTGCCTGGCCCTCCTTGATGAACCGCTTCGCAGACGCTCCGTCTCCTCGACGCCACGCCTCTGCTGCACGAGAGAGACACATATTCCTCATCCAGCCCAAATGCAGGGCCCGGCTCCGGTAAGACATATACCATATCGGAAGACTTCCACCTGTCGGAAGCGTAGGAAGCAACAACGGCGAGCGCAAGCTGATTCTCGGAGACGCACGAGGCGCCACGACAGCCAAAGGGTGATACAAGTTATCAGCAGCAGATCCAAGGACATTCCTCGGTGCCGTTCCATTCGCAGACGCATCGTCTCCAAGCTGATGATGAGGTGGTGGTGCAGGTTTCATAACAGCAGCTGCGAACCTCGTCCGGCTCGGGTCGTTCACGTATGCAGCGAACTTCTTGCCTCTCCCAACACCTCCAACCCCAGAATCATTTGCCCCGTCGTACCGCAGTGCTGGAAACTCATCTTGCTGCATCTGCTGCTGCTGCTGTGGAACCATCATGCCCATGCCGTTGTTATATGGGCCTGCTCCCATGAACACCACCAGTGGTCCCGTACCAGGCAGCACGTTCACACGCGCTAGGACGGCGTTCAGGCTAGCCATGTCGACGTCCTTTGGGAGATGATGCAGGAATTCGCAGTTCTCTTGTTTGGCGCAGGTGCCGCGCAGCCAGAAGCGGCAAAGTGCGCATTCGAGATCGTGACTGTAATTGTGATGAAATGGATGTGAGAAATATAGATAAAAATTGCAATAGAATAGATTTTCATCAGAACACGCAATGTAGAAAACAAAGAAAAGAACAACCCACCTGAATCGACAATCCGCTCTCAAATATTCCCCAGCAAAAAAGTACCTACACACCCTATTTGCACCAGGCACTGCGCGGCCGTTGGCATATCTAGGCGCTTGCTGCTGCTGTCCCTGGTGTCTCGCAACACCCAGTCCCATCCCACCAGGTCCACCCGTCATGGCATTCGAATTTCGGCATGCCACCTCTTCCTGGAATACCCCCCACAGCTCCGCCTCTACCCACAAGGGTCACTCTCGCGCCCGTAGGGTGCATCCTTCCCGGACCGACTGGACCCTGCTGGCCTTGCTGAGCGTTAATCGTCGAAGTCGCTCCTCCAGGTGCAGCACCAGCGCTGCTATCAACAAGCCACCCCATGGCGCGCTCAAAGTCGTATCCATTCGCGGCCAACGCGTCTTCGAGCTCGCTTGGTGCGATTGCGCTACCAAAGATGGAGGTAAGCACGTCGAATGGCCTCATTCCATCCGTCAACGTCTCGTCCGGCGATGTTGGGTCGCCCAGGGCATTGTGATTGTTGGAAGAAGACGACGACATGGTGTTCAAGCTGTAGTTTGAATTATAGATGTTCGCGTTAGCAAAGCCAGCCGTAGGATCGTCGTTGGCGTCAAATTCATCAAAGTAACTAGTACTATTGACATTAGGGAAATCCAAGTCCGAATCTGAAGGATAGAAAGATAAAGGGAAGGGTTGCATTTGCTCTTGATTTTGAGAGCCAACGCCACCAGCTGAGGGCGAGCCAGACCAGGATCAGGAGCTGTCAAAGTCCGAGACGGCGATTGAATGAAAAGAGGGTATCGGGTTCGAATTCGTGTTTCCGCTGTGCCATTGCCTTTCTTTCCGTTAGTTCGACGAAAATGGATCAAACGGGTCGTCCTCTTCATCGTAGAGATCCTTCGGACGATGAGACGAGCGCAGGGGTGTACCATGAGAAACGGTCGTTTCTGCTACGAGTGGGCAGCGATGGCCAAGTAGTTGGACGCGCGAGTAGCCCACATATCTGGAGACGGGGTATCTGCCCTCAAATCGAGCAAAGACGAGGTGGTGTAAGAACTGTTGGACGATGAGGTGTAGGAGGATGGAAAATGTGGTTGAGTCGCAGCGGTGGAGAGGGTGGGGAATGGGCCTAACCTCATTGGCTTTTGCGTTGAGGGGACGAGGGGGAGGAGAGTGGGGATGCTGGAAGGGAAGCGGTGAACTGTGATTGGGTAAAGGAGTGCTCTGACATGGTAGGTTTCCTGAAAAATTTGGCCAAAGGAGAAGTCGGGTAGAGATGGGTGTCTCGGGAAGTAGACGAGAGGTGGAAGAGGCTCTCGACGACGGGCGCGAGATTGAGGGCCGAGTCAGGGCCAGAAACAAGAAGGGAATGGCAGTGACGTTGTCCCGGTGCTTGTGCATGAGCTCGAGGACGACATGCTCGACCTGCTTGTAGTTAGTGCCGTTCTGCACTGTTCTATCTCTATACGATTCGTTGTGTCTTGGGACCCGGTCGCGCGTCCGGTCACCACCCAATTTGGTAATTGATTATGTAATATATCCGACCTCCCCTAATTGCCCTCACGTCCGTCTACAGCCGTCTACCCACCTTCCTTTCGCGTCGCGTTCATTCCCCTTCTCCACCTCTCTCCATTTCCCGCCTCCCTCGTCTGCTAAGTTCGTTAGCAGATCGCGGCTTGGACCTGCGCTTGCCGTGTCACGCTCAGGACACAAACGACTCGCAGGCGATTCGACGTCCAGGACACAAAAAACGCGACTCTCGGTCCTCGTTTTGGTACCTTCCGGAGGCTCGTCGGTGAGCGCGTCGCGTGTGCGTTCCAGCAATCCCCAGTAAGTTCCCTCCTCGTACCTTTCACCCTCCTCGTACCTTTCTCACTTTCCTCGTTTCCCGCCACCCTATTTGGAGACCCAAAACTGGGACTTAGAACTGGGCACGGGTTTCCTCGCCTCCTCCCTTTTCTACCTTTATTATTTTGTTCCTCACATCAATCGTTTCTCTCGCTAATTCTCTTGCTCTTAGCTCTCAACTTTGGAGGCTCGTCGGTGAGCGCGTCGCGCGTGCGTTGCAGCAAGAATCGCCACATCCCCTCTACTCACGATGAATAGGCAGGCAGGCAGGGCTGGACATTGGGGAATGGTAGAAGAGAGGGGAAGGAAGTCAGGTCTGGGAGCTAACCTACTGTCGTGCCTCTTGTTTAATGTTCTTTCTTCTCTTCTCTTCTCTTCTCGCTACTTTCCATCATTTATTTTATTTGACACCTTCAAGTTACTGCCCATATCATACATAGTATTACCTTATTCCAGAACTACAAGAGGCAATAAAACAGAGTAATGTACTTAAAACCGCGCAATAAAGAAGTACAATCAAAAGTCCGAGAGAGAGAAATAACAAAGTTCGAGAGGGAGAGAAATACTAATAATAAAATGTCCAGTCCGTAAGTCCAGTCAGTCCGTTGAGTCAGAGAGAGAGAGAGAGAAAGGTTTGAGAGGGAGAGAAGTGTCCGAACTTAAGCTATAAGGCAACTTGAGACTTGAGACTACAATGTGTGATACAGTTCGAGGAGATCCTCGAAGGAGGTGTCACTGAGCTGAGCCACTGAATCATCGAGCAACTCGAACAGTGCTCGTCGAGATTCGGGCTCTGCATTCGAGTGCTCGATTACAGCAGACTCGAGCGCATACCCTGCAGCGCGAGTCGTCCGAATGACACTGTGAACGACCGCCAGTGGATGGGCTGGGTCCAGAACAGACTCCACTGTCGGCAGCACAGCGTCTGTTTGAGGTATAAATCCTTGTTGAAGTTGAAATCCGATGGTAAGCAGTTTGAATAAATAATAATTCGTAAACGGCACATACCATGAGGGAACAGACCGATGCGTGGAGTATATCCAAAGGGCAGCCACACGCTAATTCTGGATGACCTTTTGGCAGTAGTCAATTGGCTGCCACTGCTGAGACTGGGAACAAGCCTTTCGAGGGTGTCTTCGAAGTTGGAAGTTGAGACGGATAACTGGAAGTACTAGGCGTTTATTGCCGTATTTGATGCAATATTGCCCCTTTCGTTCCTTCAACTTAACAGCAAGGATTCGAGCTTTGGAATCTGGTGTGGCGAGAAGTCCAGTACTGGGGTCATAGACAGCGATTGGCTGAACAAAAGAGGAAAAATTCTAAGCATCAGCCTGGGTGAACGGCAGTAAGAGACGACTCTCGTAGTGACTTACCAAATACACCATCCGCAAAAAAAATGCCTACCCAAAGACTCGCGTCAAAGTGCTGTCGTAAGTCAGCCAGCGCAGTCCAGCCGAAATGTTGCATACAGAACTGCACTATTAATGGGAAAGATATCTCGCGATGGATCCATCTTCCGTGATCTGGAACACCAGCAGGCGTAGAACTTGAAGTTAGAGGTTTGAGGTAAAGATCTAGGATGTCGAGTGACACTCGGGAAGGAATCCGGAATACTGGCTGCAACTGCTGGGCAGCGCTGGCTAAGGTTTCCCCGTGCATTGCTGCAGAGCTCAAGCCGCACCGCTACTCGCCATTCACCCATGAAACCCGTAAAATCATGGAAGTGATTGTCTCGGAGGCGTTCATATGCCTCGATGAGCGAGTCCCCAAATCCACACTTAGCTAGATCACGGGCAACCGTAAATCCGCATCCATAGATACCTCGACGGTCGTAGTCCTCACCAGCCATGAGGGCAATCAGCAGTGCGGTGCCCTTGGAGAATCCGATCTCGTCTTCTGCATCTCCGGCGTCGTATTTCAAGACCTGGTCATCATATTCTCTCTGGTCTCGAGGAATACTAAGCGTGTTAATGGACCAACATTAGTAAATGAGGTAGGGGCTGATAAAGGCATTACTCGCACCTCTTGTAAATCACGATAGCGCCAAACAGGATTGCGTCTGAGTCATTAGTGACAACCGCGTCTATCATCCCCAGCTGGTTAAGCATCGCCAGCTCGGCTTCTGCTTCTCCTGGAGCCTATTAGTAGTTCAATGTTTTAGAGAAGGAGGCTGACTGGCGGTACTACCATTTACTTACCACATGTACATGGTAGCCAAATGCTTGCACAAGCACTTTCGAGTGGTTTACCCACCAAAGTGGGGAATCGACAACAGAGTGTTCGTTTTTGATAGATGGGCGACCTGCTCCATCATACACAAAAACTAAAGTAACAGGCAGACTCGCAAGTTGGCACAGCCTATTGAAAAGCAGGCGAAGAGCTCCGCCTTCAAACTGGCCATTTACACCGGCTGCAAATGTAGCGCCAATGCATTCTGCCATAAGAATGCTGGGATGCGGTGTTAGTAACCTTTTAAAAGAGGATAGTGATGCATCAAGGATGTACTACCTCATATCTACTCCCCACCGAGGGAAGTACGACTGGCCTTGACCAACGGCTTCAAGCTCTCGCGAGACTCTCTTCAGTGAAGGGTTGACTATCTGCCAGTGAAAATATATCAGCGATTGGCAGATTAATTCAGAAACAATAATGTAGTACCTCCCATAAGCCCGTTATTCCCATCTCAAGGCTTGCATGAATGTGAAGGTTGCGCGAATATAAGAGCAGTTTCAATACAGGCGTTAGAAAGGGCGGTGGTAACTCGTAAAACAGGCTTGTGTACTACTCACTGTGGAATTCGACTGCCTTCATTTTATATCCACCGGCCGGTGCTAAAGTGAAACTGCTTGTAAACAATATCAGAGGGATACTCGTCATGACTTACAAGTGTGGTTGATTGCGGTTTGCCACCGCAGGTCATTGATGACGTTCCCGTTCATCCACCAGCGGGCACTGGCTTGAATGGTTGATACGAGGCACACACAGCTGCCGACTCCAGCAACTCAGACTTCGGGAGTTTGCCTTCAACAGCTGAACTACTACTGCAACCTGGTACGGGTAGTGCAAGAATGAGATATGAGATTAAACAAATGACGGTGCTACTACATGAAAGGTGTTTACAGTATTGATATTAATTCTTAGCTACGGTACTAGGTAGCCTTGTGCTTCTCCCCTGGGTGCCTTCTGATTTCCACGGGAGCCTTGCGCTTTCTAGTTTTTGTCGAATCCGGCACTGTCGAATCAGTTCCGTTGCTAACCCCAGTGCAGTCACTGGCGGGTTTCCTCGCAATGTTTTCCTCGCGACGTGCCTTGATCAACTTCGAAAGGGCAGAAAGGCCTTTCATCCGTCCGTTGTCCTCTTTCCGAAGCTGTTCTAACTCCTTGATAATCTCCTCGGGGGGTACAGAGCGCTCTTCGCATTGCTTGAGTATGTAGATAGGCAACTCGATAAACCTTTCCCAGGCTTTTCTTGCCTGTTGTAATCCAATACTAAGTTAACTAATGTGAACATCAAATAAAGAAATAGCACTTACCCCTTTCTCTCGTCGCCACTGAGCCTTCCAACGTTTCTCGACTTCTCGCAAAGGAGGTTTAACTCCTGTCTGATTTCCCATCTCGTCAACGACATACTCCCCAGAATTATATGCCCGCCATTGTTCCTCCAGCGTATACTTATCCAGAGTTTTTTAAGGGCCCCAGCAGCCCCACAGAACCTCGGGACGCTTAACGAGTTTGAAGACTTGCTCCCAGGTGATTGAATGCTGGCCGAACAAGGGTGGAAATATCATTCGTGGCTCATCTAGTAGCATATAGTGTCAGAATTTATGTATCTGCTACAGTATAGCTGAAATATTTACTTACTGGGTAGGAAGAACGCCTCCACCGGCGGTAAGACCAGGTCAACATCACTTCGAGCACGGGGTGTGATTGGAGTCTTCGGAGAACAATTTACGAAGGCTCGTAATGCCCCGCTGGGCGTCGCATACACAGCTGTGTCATCGACGGCGGGTAAAGGACGTCGAGGCGGTGTTGATGGTTCTATTTGAGGAGCACGGCTCTGGGATACATTAATTTGCGGTGCGGAGAAATTCGAAGCTGTTCAAGAGAATCAATATCCTAATTTATGGGAAATGCGGTGACAAACGAGAACTTACTGCGTTCAAATGTCCTATGGTACACGTCGTGCGAATACTTCGAGGGCGAAAGGACTGACAGCCTGCGGGACACCATTTGCATGAAGGACTGCATTTCTGTCCTGTCTGCTTGCATCTCCGAACGGCTTGCTGTTTGAAGGTTGACAACGCTTGATAAGATCTGTTTCATAGCCCCATCTTGAAGTCGCGCCAGGTCAATTTCGCTTCCGCGGCTCGCGTTTAACAGCATAAGTTGCGTAGGATATTCGGTCTTCATCCAGTTTTGGACATCTCTGTTGGCAAGAGCTGGCAAGCGGAAGATATTCGATTCCGGGCATTCTTGAAAGATAGCTGCCCCGCACTGCAAGAGTTATATCTCAGTAACGGACAGACACATCGTATTCGACATACCTGAAATAAAAATGGCCGCAACGAGATGACCATCTCCCAGAAGTTTGACGCACCGAGGAGATTTGGCTTCCCGACAACTTGTTCATGTATAGATTCTGCCATCGGGCACATCATCTCAAGGAAATGCTGCGGAACAGGGACATGACGCCAAACGGGGTCATACACCTCATGAACCTTGTATCCATGAGTACCGAGAATGGCCTGCGCGTAAAAGGAAATGTGGAGTTATAATACATAACTGAAAGTGCAGCTATTCTTTCTTACCTCCTTCGGAAATGCAGGGGCATAGGTATCGAAGTAAGTATTTCCGCGTGTCCAGCCCATTCTTGCAGTTTGAGACGGATCAACCCTTGAAGCCCCGTTAGGAAGCGAATATAGTAGGACAAAAGTATGGTAGTTACCCCACCTTCTCTTGTAAATAACCCAGAATATGACGTGGAAGATGCACCTTAAGCCTCGATATGAACGAGGCGCGGTGGAAAGCGTTTACAAAGAGATTATACAATGCCTGTTCATTGAAAGGCGTTGTCGGTGATCTTTGGCCATGCAAAACACGAATCTGAATGTAGAAATGATATCAGTTCTGAAGAAAAATGTTCGGCATACAGTGAGGACCTACCTGACGCCACGTCTTGTTCAAGGAGAAGTCGATGTCCGCCTTTTCGATGAGACGCATCAAATCAAACAAGTAATGAATTAGAAATGCCAACGCTCCACGAGTGCATTTCATCGGGTCCTTATGTGCTATAAACACGGAATAGACCGGATTGACTTTCTATAAACACGAAGTTCAAGTTGAATTAGTTTACTGTGCTATTATAACGATACAGACGTACGGTTTTCATCCCTCAACTTGCTCCAGCTTTCTCCTCTCCTTGACATCCAAGTATACATTCGATCCGAGTGACACCATCGGGGTGCGTGAACGTGTATGGCTGTAGCTCTGCGAGACGGAGAGCGCGGAAATCATCCCCACGATTACCGCTGGCATTTTGGGCAGTCCACGCACGGTGTCCATTGATAGTCGATCGAACTGGAAATATAGCGAGAGATACTTCAGTACACCTTCAAACGAAGAAAAAACTAGAACCTACGTTCTCGGCGAGTCAGGAACGCCTTCGACACTTTTGCCAGCTGTTCATCGGTTATTCCCTCGAGGAATGTATTTGCGGTTATATCCAGTGCATCGTCGTCGATCCCAATGCCACTAGTAAGGTAAGAGAGTTTAATTTGTTAATAGTTATCATTCAAAGAAAGAGGGAAGTGCATACGTTCGCTCTCGCTTTATGGCCTCATTCATCCGCCCCTTGAGAGAATTCCAGACGTATATAGTCTTGATAGGGCGGCTGTACTCCAGGTTCGGGTCCTCTGCTTCTTGGATCTTTCAAATACGAAGAGCTCCGAAGTATAGTTTCTTCAGGTGGGACTAATTATGTAGAAAATGAGTAGCTAGCGGCCAGAGAAGAAAAACGATGTGCTTACTGCTCCAATGCGGGTACCAGTCTTTGTCGAACCCTTGGGTGTTCGTTTGGGTCGTTCTGCTGAGTACTTGATGAATAGAAGCAAGTGGTGCTCGTCAATAATGGTATCCTTGATATGACCTTTTTCGAGCGCCTGATTGCAAAATTCCTACTCGCGAGTAGGAGTCAGTACATATATGAGCCCATAAAGGCTTTGGAAAACGCACCTTCCACGCCTTTTCTACGGAGTTCTGGGTTTTGATTCCTCCTGCCCGCCGATTTGCCTCTGCACGCTTTGCTTCCTCCACTCGAACCTTTTTCTGGAAGGCGCTGAACTTTCCGGGACTATCCAACAGATCGGGGTTGTCTTCTTAGCGCTATCTTCATCGTCGTCCTCCTCTGACTCACTGCCTTCATCATCGCCAAAACCTAGAAGTTCTTCCGCTGCTGCGCCTTCAACACCGAATTGCTCGATAAGACGAGCTTCATCGTCGTCTACGTCCACATGCGGTTCCAAATACGAAGGTGGGACCGTCGGTATGCGAATACAAGGCAAATCGGGTTCTTCTTCTTCCCAAACGGTGTTGGGAGGTGTGGCAAGGCTTTGCGCTGAAGCAGGAAGTGGCACGTCGGCCACGGCGCTGGTGGTAAGACTTATGCTTGAAGTCAAGTCCGGTGTCTTTGGAAACCTAGACAATGAAACGATTTAGCCAAAAATATGATTTCATTTTTGTACTTATACATACCAGTAGTCGCACAAGATGTGCCTAAGGCGGTCAAGGGTGGCAGTTTTGGGGGCCGATATGCCAACTTTCTCGCATAGCTCTCGCAGTGGTTCTTTTCGTCGGACCACATTACTGTTTACGGAGCTAAGTCACAATGAATAAAGATATGATTTCGCACTCACAGCCTGGTGAAAAACGCGTCTCGTGTTTCGATTAATTTTCCGTTTGCTTCGTGAGGTGACAGGTTGATCAAGTGGGAAGTAGAGGGAGATGCGCGATGGGTCGCTCCAAGAATAGACGGGTTTCAAGATGCTGATGGCATTGCCACCGTCGATGCCACCGAGCCGAGACCGATGGCATCAGTCAAGTCTGAATCTGAGGGCATTGCCACTACAATCCTCTGCTGGAAGAGAAACCTTCGACGAGATGAGAAGTAGTGCTAGATAACCAGGGAGGGAGACAAGAGCGACACCAATGAAAGCCTTTATTTTATTCCGATACATTTTTAAGAGTATACAGAGGGCCTTTCCTGCTGACAATACGGAAATCAAGTTGATCGGCTAGCACAGCTCAATAATGTGTTCCGGCACAATGCCTATGAACACTGCGAATTGCATCATCGTGACACTTCCTTATTGAGATACAATTTGCTTCCGTCCTTGCCAAGCTACCACTACGTATACCACCACCGCATTCACCTTTCGTCTTACACCACATTTGCCTTTCGGTCTTCTTCCGTCGTCCATGCAGTCAACACTTCACTACTAAGTAGCCACCAGCCACAATCGCCTCCGCCCTGTAGGGATTCGGGAACGTTTGGGGAACACTCGCCTTCGCCTGAGGTGTAAGGTAACTCGCTCACCTGAGGGTAAGTTCTGCCCTCCTTTCTTTAGTCTGCTTTTGTCTTCCTCGACTACTCTTGTACCCGACCTGTGGGAGATCCAAAATTGGGGCTTAATGGGTACTGAAATTGAAATTCTTTTTGATTTATATTATCTCGCATTGCCGTTCAATTCATAGCTGATTTTCCTCTCTTTTAGCTTTCAGTCGTGCTCCACTTGGCACTCGCCTCTGCTCAACTTTCAGGGCGCTGTGTGCAGTCCGCAACTAGCCCTGGAACTCTCATTGCAGGCATTCAGCATCCCTCATCCATGGCGCGCTTGTTTGCATAATGTCGTTGCTGCCCCCCTCTTCGCGTCGCTTCATGTTCTTTGCATCGAGTCACCATACACTCACGACCTCTTTCCATCACGCCTCTTTTCAAGCCTTCTACTCTATCAGTTACTTGGAGTGCGATAGGATGTAATTGGTGTAAGGAAAATGATACCTCCTTCCTCGCCTTTCCCTAGCTGACCGCTGTCCGGATAGCGGCTTGAGAGCCCAGTTCAGTCATGTCCCCATTTGAATGGCGACCACCTCTTGGATATAGCATGACTGCCTTCAACCTCGTAATTCTGTGGATGCGAATAGAGAAGTTGAACCTCGGCGGATTCAGGTGAGCCATTTTCGGCGTTCGCTTCCTCTTTTCTTCACATACTGATTCTTGTGTATAGCCTTGATGGGAGCAGAGCGCCTTCTTGCATTGGAATATAGCTCATTGAAGGCGACAGGATCACGTTCCAAACTATATCCACGCAGTGAGTAACAAGGCTCAAAGCAGATCAGTGCCAGGACTTACCGTTGAAACTGTTTAGCAATCAATTCCCTCTGTCGTCGCTTCGAACCAGTCCACTCCCTCATCACGCCACTATAAAGGTACGTGCAATCCTCTGCCTGGATCTCACATCTCCCACTGTCTCACAGCTTCCATCCAAGAACCTTTCTTCCGACCGTTCCTAATGAGTGGGATTGAATCACGCTCATGTAACTTGCGCGTTTTCTTGGATATCTTGACCAACTTGAATGGCCATCGGAGGAGTGGGGTGAAAAGCCCATTGTTTCTCGAGCAGAGCAAGAGGAAAGCTATGGAGGAGACGCGCTCTTCAGTGCTTTGTGGAGCGACGTGGACCCGGATTTCTATGCGAGATACGGTACCGGCATTCGGGAGGGAGGAGGTTGGTAAGTGCAAGACCCGAATATACACATCTGGAATGTAGATGATGCGCACTCATCGACGGTGCCCGGAGAGTGGGAGTGGTTGAATGAACAAGAGGTACACGACATCTGGAAAGAAGAATCGGAGCGCATGAAGCTCGAGTTGGAAGAACGAGCGCGCGAGAGCCAGACCAGCATCTGCACCTTCTTACCTGGTAATGGGGTTGCAGACTTTCTGATCGACAGGAAACGGATGGGTTGGATGCGAATGGAGTATGTTCCGAAATATTGGGGTATACGACATTCAACAGCAGGACTTGATCAATTCTCGACGTGGACTATCGAGAGGAGAAAGGATGGAAGTTGGGTCATGGTGATAACCAGACTGAGAGGAGACGCAGAAAGAATTATTCAGGAAATTATCGCAGAATTTGCCAAGAAGCATGGTGTGTCGATCATTGAATATTGGAGAGTAGGTGATACCGAACGAGATGATCACCTTCCTTGCTTCAAGTGGTATGATCCAGAACGCTCTACGTCGTGCTTCAACGAGAAGTAAGTCCCCTAGTACTAGCAGTTATCCCAAGCTATTTGCTCACAGTAATCTGCAGATTCTGTTGGTGTTGACCAGCGTCCAAGATGGCTTCACTTCAACGGCTGCTTTTCGATATTCATGGCCGCAACCAAAACGTGACTAGATATGAGTCTGAGGTCGTTCGTTGAGATGCATAGCTAGATGTCTAGTTTCATTGGGGGTACAAGTATTTTCGATGTTTCGTAGGACCAGAGTATCATGTAAAGCAAGAAGAAGAAAGGAGAAAAGCAAGATCATATTTTTAATAAAATAAAAACGGGTTCACCTAATCCTGAGCTAACGAAGAAGAAGAAACTTAGCTGAATTATTCACGTATGTTGTACGCTACAGAGGAGCTAAAGTGTGCGGCTGAGGACCGGTTAAATGCACGGCCCGTGCCGAAGGACACCCATGGCCACTGCTCACTTGACGAGTTGGCCCCTTTGAACCGTACCCTCACCATTCCATAGATGCCGCTCGAGCGTAGCAGTACAAACGTCGTATATGCTCTTGCCTCAGAGTAAGATGGGTCTGCCTCGTGTGTCCGAACTATTTTTACCAGGTCAGGCAATGGCTGTGAGAGAAACATCACGCATGGTGACAGTCCTCTCACAACTTGTACCTCGTCGACCATGAGTGCTTCAGCCATGAAGACACCCTTGCTCTTCGGCGCAAAGATCTCAAGTGAGTCGACACTGCTGTGGATCTGGAACGTTAGTATCCTTAACTCTCATTTGTAGCTATCGAGATAAAAGGGCCGATCGATATGTTCAAGTCCCGATACAAGTATCTCATTCGAGTTAATCAGGATGGCCAGAAGATTTTGGAAGGGGAAAGCGGGAGTACTGTGCGGGAAGCTGGGGAATTCAGTATCAAGTGGGATATCAACAAGGACTTGTGCGAAAACCGTTAGTTTCTTATCAATAAGTCCCTGACCTGTTATCACTAGGTTGTTTGCGCTTTCATCCACCATCAAGCTCAGTGTGCATAGCAAAGGGTTCCGCGGACACGACATAGGAGAGTTTGAAGGGAACGTGGTCGATTTTGTAGATAACGGTGAGTTTCTATGCCATCGTTAGATTTGGGATGATAGAGACTGATGCGTGGCATGCGATCTAGACAGTTACTTCGAACTTGTGACAAAAGGCAAAAGCACGTCGGTCAAGCTTCGTGTTACCATTACCAAGCTTGACGCGAAGACACACACCGCCGACTACGTGAAGGAAGTTATGACGAAAGTCGACGGCGAACTAGCCGATATGGTTACTTTGAATCTGCTCGATCCCGATAATGGGGGTGTGAAGTTCGTTATGGGTCAGATCTTGCAATCCACAAAGAGTATCATGGATAAAGTTGCCGAAGTACGTAGGCGACAACTTCAACGTGTGCAGAGTCCTCACCAGCGCACAGGCACATCCTTTCCTAAAGGTCGCATGGTCTGCCTTTGCTTTCGTATATGAGGTACACAAAATTGAAAATGTAATCCTGCGTAACTTACAGACGTTTGTAGGCTGTTGAGAAAACAACACGAGAAGATAAAGCTGTACGCGACATGGCTAAGAGTCTGCGGGAAATGCTGGGCGTTGCAAACGCACGCCCAGAACTGCTCGTTATCAAAGACACCACTAATGTGATAGCAGAGATGAGCATACTGGCGCTCCGCATCGCTCAGGTGATTCATGAATATTCTTCGACTGGGGTCGTAGGTAAATTAGTCATTTTGGTGTGATCCATGTTCCGATTATGAACTCACACTTCTTAGGTCGTGCGCTTCGTCTCAACATTCCAGGCTCCTCGTTACATTCTCGCATTCAACAGTACCAGGCTGACCATAGAGAGTTAATGGAACAGTTCAGGACGAGATTGGGTATTGGTTCTGATGTCCGACTCGGTACGTCAGCCGAGTCAATGCTCACGAACCTCGATTTTGACTTTGCGGTCAGAGACACTCATCGAGTTGACAAGTCCTATTCCGAAAGTGATGGAAGAAGTCCGTCAAGCGGTTCAGGAGTTGGTAAGTTGCACTGCTCAAGGGATAATTGTTGATTCGTCTAATGTGTCCCTTACAGAAAATTGCCGGCGGAGGCGGTGAGACGCAGACATCTGTGCGGCTGTTCAGGCCTATAGCAACGAGCCACTTTATCGGTCGCCAGAAGGAAATGGAGGAGTTGAAGGCACACTTTGAAATACGGGACACTACGGGTGCTCGTCGATGGGACACTTCGGGTGCTCGTCGTTCACTCCTTGTTAGTGGCATGGGTGGGATTGGTAAAACCCAGCTCTGCTTGCAGTTTGTTGAAGATGCTATGGACAATTCCACTTTCTCCCGTGTGTTTTACGTCGATGCGGCCACGGAAGAGTCCATAGCATCTAGCTTTAAGGGAATTTTTCATAATACGCAAGGTCTTAAGTCTTCAGGGCTGTCAGAATCACCCGATTCAGTCCTGGCCTGGATTTCCAGGTTAGAAGAAGACTGGCTGATTATGTATGACAATGCCGAAGACTCCGTAGCCAACTACTTGCCCAGAGGACGGCGAGGTAACATCTTGATAACCAGCCGGAACCCGGGTCTGGCTAGGGAAACCGGCGGAGCGCACATTGCCCTTAACGAGATGTCCGAGGAAGATGCACTTGCATTGTTCAAGTCATCTGGTTGTCATCAATTTCTTTCACCTGAGGATGAGCAGATGGGTCGGAAAATTGTTTCCTCTCTTTCATTTATTCCCCTTGCTGTCGACCTCGCCGGTGCATATACTGCATCTTCTACTGGATTCTGTGATCTTCATGAGTACCTTCAGCGGCTTTCCGTAAAGCGCACTGAAGTGTTTCATCCTCTTGAAATTGCAAACAAGACCCCATACAATAACACTATCTATGGTGCATGGGAACTGTCCATGAAAGGATTGGAGGACATGGCTGCATCTTCTCATGCACGCCAGGAAGCTGCGCAATCTGCCCTTGCTATCCTTCAAGTCTTCTCCTTCTTTCATCATAGTAACATTGACGAGAACATTTTCAAAAGAGCGGCAGTTGCTTATCATACTGCCAGTGCTCATGAGAATGATTTCTTCCATCCTCCTATGTTATCATCCCTTTCACTAAAGATATTGCAACGAGATGGCACAAAAAATGATTGGGACAATGGATACTTCAGAAAAGGCATTCAAATGTTACTATCTGCCTCTTTGATCAAAAAGAGTATGGTGTCAGAAAGGGTTGTCCACTCTGTCCATCCTCTTATTCATGAATGGGTTCAGAACAAGCATATATCTCAGAACCAGACCTTGGCCCAGGATGCACATATTATCATGTTGTCCTCTATATCATTTGATAATGTCCTCTATCACCAAACAATCACCCCTCTTCTTCCACGTATAAAAGCATACCAGCAATATACATATGATCAGATTCTTATCAATCAGGAATACAATGATTACATATTTGAAAGACTTCAGTTCTTTTACAGCAACACCAGTTTGTTCAGGGAAGAAAAAAATGTCTTGCCAATTATCATTGAACACCGAAAGCAAGCACTAGGAGAAAACATGAATACTCTTGATTCCATGCATGAGTTGGCTGTCTGTCTCACAAACCAAGGAAAACTGGCAGAAGCAGAGGAAATGTACTGCAAAGTGATAGCCCTCAAAACAAAGATCCTAGGAGATGACCATCCATCAACTCTCACAAGCAGGCGTGATCTGGGATCACTGTATGCAGATAAAGGCCAATGGGAGGAAGCAAAAGCCATTATCTTACCAGTGGTGGAAGCATGTACAAGGGTCCTTGGTGAAGAAAACATGGATACTCTTGATTCCATGCATGAGTTGGCTCGCTGTCTCCAAAACCAAGGAAAACTGGCAGAAGCAGAGGAAATGTTCTCCAAAGTGATAGCCCTCCGAACAAAGATCCTAGGAGATGACCATCCATCAACTCTCGCAAGCAGACATAATCTGGGATCACTGTATATAGCAAAAGGTCAATGGGAGGAAGCAAAAGCCATTATCTTACCAGTGGTAAAAGCACATACAAGGGTCTTTGGTGAAGAAAACATGAATACTCTTTATTCCATGCATATGTTGGCTGTCTGTCTCCAAAAGCAAGGAAAACTGGCAGAAGCAGAGGAAATGTACTCCAAAGTGATAGCCCTCAAAACAAAGATCCTGGGAGATGACCATCCATCAACTCTCACAAGCAGGCATAATCTGGGATCACTGTATGCAACAAATGGTCAATGGGAGGAAGCAAAAGCCATTATCTTACCAGTGGTGGAAGCACGTACAAGGGTCCTTGGTGAAGAAAACATGAATACTCTTTATTCCATGCATGATTTGGCTCACTGTCTCCAAAACCAAGGAAAACTGGCAGAAGCAGAGGAAATGTACTCCAAAGTGATAGCCCTCAGAACAAAAATCCTGGGAGATGTCCATCCATCAACTCTCGCAAGCAGGCATAATCTGGGATCACTGTATGCAGAACAAGGTCAATGGGAGAAAGCAGAAGTCATTCTCATACCAGTGGTAGAAGCATATACAAGGGACTTGGGCAACAATCACGAGCATACATTGACAACACGCGAATGGTTGGAATTTGTCCAACAATCTAGGATGGCTAGCGAATCCAATGACAACACAAAAGGAATCGAGGATAGTAGCGACCAATCCGCCTTTGACAGCGAGAACGATGATGAAGATGACGAAGATGACGACATCGACGATGCTAGTGGAGACGAAGAAGAAGAGTAGAGAGCAGAGTAGCCGGGAGGAGGGGGAGCTAAATGGCACTGATTGAGGACTTGAGGTTTTGAACGACTGGAAAACGGAGCGAAGCAAGCACTCGAAGCATCACTGAACCGCGACCAACAAAAGAGACTAAACAAACAAACACAAAGAACGCATCGAGCTCGACGGAAACGGGAATTTGGAATTAGACTGGAACTTGAACTTGAACACAAATGTCAGAAAGAAAGAAAAGACTCGAAACGGACTCGGAATACAAAACGGACAAACCAACCTAAACAAACCCAACTATGAATCGGAATACACGGGTTTCTCTTTTTCTTTCGCCTTGCCTTGCTGTACCCGAAAACCACCCAAAAAAAGGAGAAAGGAACTCCCATTGGCTTCGAAATTGATAGTTTGAACATTGTACTACCACAACTGTGATGATTGACCGCGTGTGTATGGGAACCCGTAACTACCTAGACTGTATGCCTCGTGAATATGAAAGACAGATTTTGATTTGACATCAGGAAATTCCATTTATGGTCCAGAGCACTCTGTGTAGCTCTAGGTGTCTCCGGGAGCTCCAGAGCGTCCAGAGCTGCAAAGCGCTCCGCAACGCTTTGGGACGCAAGTGATCTAATGTTCCCAGCTCTCTATGTCTCTCTGAGCAATGGCTATGCTCTCTGAGCAGTTCAAGGGACACTTATATGAGCTTCAAACGTCTCCCTAAGCAGTCTCAAATGTCTTTGTTCAGGTCAATCTGGATTCTGATGCGTGGGAAAAAATGTAGTGATTTCTGAAATCTGGAGGTAAATTGCATTGGCAGTGGCTAAACCACCTATAGTGGCTACATAGATACAAAATACGTAGTAGTAGGAAATAAAAGAGCTCCCCCTCAACAACAAGAAGACAAAAAGAAACATATATATGTAGATAACGAGGAGAGGAAGGGGAGGACACCCTATCCTCTCCCCTTTCCTACAGCATCCCCTCTCCTGCATTTCATATCCCTGCATCACCACCCCCTCCCAATGAATCTCCTTCCCCTTCTCACTGCACCATTCCATCCTCATCCTCATCCTCTCCATCCCCATCCCCATCCCCCTCCCCCTCCTACCTGCCAGCTCAAGTACTGGTGTTGACCAGTGTCCATGGTGAGGGTTGGTGGTGGTGACAGTAGTGAAGAACACAGTAGAAGACTCAAGAGCTGGCACATAGCAGGCTCAGCTACCAGCAGGACATGATTGGGGGTGGCCAACCAAGGGGCAGTGGGTGGCAGTAGCAGCGCTGCAGCCTGCAGCAGTGAGCCCTGAGGGGTGGTGAATGACAGAGGTAGCCAGAGATGGGTGGAGGTAGTTGAAGATGATGGCTGTGGTATGAGTAGTGAAGGCAGATAGCAGCCTGCAGCCGTGGTCAGAGAGGGGTGGTGGTGGTGGTGGTGAACAAGTGGGGGATTCTGACAACGAGCGTTGGTTCATTTCTTTATGTGACACGTGATGTCACATGATGTTCCCTGAATAAATATTCCTGATTTTCGACGAATTTCAGACTATTTTACAGTGCAAGACAACTAGAAAACCAGACATTTCAATATTTTGGGAATCAAATTCGATATATTATATAAGTCTAACCTCCAAATTACGAAAAGAACGGTGCAGAAACGACCTCAGAATAATAAAATCTTTCTTTTCAGAGGAAGAAAAGGGGGGAAAGAGCTTTAGCTCGGTCATTTCTCCAGATTTCTTTACAAAACTTTCAGGATAGTGTTTTCTAGCTACAAGACGCTTGAACGCAAAAAGACCGCGAAGTAAATCCATCAGGAAGTAGTGTCTATAATAAATAATCCGATTTTCTTCGATTTTCTTCGATTTTAGAGCGCAAGGAAACGGCTGGATCAGGCCTTTCGATACCTAGGATTTCAACTTTGATGTACATTGAAATGACAACCTCCAAATATCCAATATAACGGTGCAGAAATTCTCTCAGAATGACGAAATCTTCCTATTGAGGGGAAGGAAAGGGAGGAATGTGTCAGAACTCATTCAAAATTTCATGTATTGACTATAAACTTTTGGGAATAGTGTTTTCTGGCCTTAAAACGTGAACGCATAAAACAACCGCGAAGAAATTCCATTCAGAAGTTGTGATATGAATAAATGATCTTATTTTTCTTCGAATTTCGACGAATTTCTAATGTGAGACAACGAATGGATCAAACTTTTTGATATTGAGGAATTAGGATTCGACATACAGTCGTTCACTAAGTTCCAAATATTAGAAGAAACGGTGCGGTAATAATCTCAGAGCGACGAAATCTTTGTTTGGAGAGGAAGGAAAGGTAAGCAGGGAGCATAACTTGGTCAGACTTGGGTCGTTTCAATTGAAACTTTCAGAATAGTGTTTCCTAACCACAAGGCAAAATTCATGCCAAAATTGCAAAGTAAATCCGTCAGGAAATGATCAAGTAAATAAATATTACGAATTTCGAGTGAATTTCGAAGAATTTTGAGCGCGAAAGAACGCGGAGACCTTACCTTTCGCAAACTTGCATGATAAATTGGACGTAAGTCAATCATTGATCCTCCAAATATCGAAGGAAAAAGTCCAATTTTGACCTCAAAAGAGCGAGATCTACTTAGAGGCCAGTACAGCAGGAAGGAAAGACATGCAGTACCACCAATACTGCATGAATTTTGACAAGACTTTGCAGGATATATTTCCCATGTAGTGTAACTGATAAACTGGGATGCAATACATGATCTTACCTGTCAGTTGGAAAGACACTCAGAGACATGCAAAGCACTCCCAGAGTAGACAGCTCATACAGAGCCACACAGAGTGTGTTGGTAAGTTATCTCTCAGGGAAAGCATCACAGAGACACTTAGAGCCACACAGAGACATCTGGGGTCTTTCCTAATCACCAAAGACACATAGAGTGCTCTTGCTCATAAAGTGAATTTCCTGATGGACCAGTAGGGAAATGCAGGGGTACGGCCAACCCGTACGGGTACACGGGTTGGGTAAGCTCGGGTACGGGTACGGGTAACGATTCCTGTACCCGTGACCTTTCAAACGAGCCCAAAAACGTACAAATCGGATGAGAACTGATCGAGTTACGTGCGATTTAAGTAAATCAGCTATAACTCGGTCAATTCTTCACCGATTTTCACGTTTTTGGGCTTGTTTGGTGCGGAAAACCCGTGGGTTTGACGGGTTGGGTTGCCACGGGTACGGGTACGGGTAGCTGTCGAGATACCCACGGGTTACCCGTGCTATTCCTTATGGACCAGTGAGCGAGACCGAATTGTACGTGGTACGCGGTAAGACTATCTAACGTCTAGATAAGAGACTCGTCTTAACCAGAAACAGACCACATAAGAGCACAAGGAAAAAAGTAAAGAAATCCGGATAAGATACGGACAAGCAAAGGTATATACGTAGGCAAGTAGGTAGTCGTCGCAGAAAGGGTCACCTGAACCCTTCAGAGACACAACTCAAGACATTCCGAAATACACAAGAGAAAGAAAGAAGAAAGTCGGACAGGTAAGAGGACATTAAGCAAGCAATGGACCCCTGTGGATGGGCCTTCGGAATAAGAAGAAAGGATAAAAAAGAGACATTAAGAAAAAGGAAAAAAAAACGCGACCGAACTGAAAGTCCAGCGCAGTAGTAAACACATACATAACATACATTTTAAATTTTCCCCTTTACCACATCAGAGTGCCTGCTCATATTTTATTCATATACTCATGCACTAAGGTGCGTCAACGGGTCCACACAGATCACCCCATCCTTATCATGCCATGGGTAACCCCAGCGATGCAACCACTCCTTCACCGCCATTGCCAATCTCCCACCTCTTACCGGTGCCGCACCACCCCTTGTCACCACCTTCTCCTCTCCCACAATCACAAATGCCAGCCCATAAAAGTGTTCCTGCTCCAAACCAAGGAAGAACTTCTCCAGCACCTCCGTCGCCTCGTTCGAATGCAGACCGGCGTGCAGACCGGCGTGTAGGGAACTTCATGGGTCACCCATGGGTGTATTCAGGCTGACCCACACCCTTACCCATGGCATACCCATACCCATGACCCATGGGTTCATCACTCATGGGTATGTGGGTTATGGGTATACCCTGGCAACAGCATGCCATTTGTATGGGTTTTGATGGGTTGATGGGTAGACCAGATCTGACCCACACCCATACCCATGGACACCCATACCCATGACCCATGTGGGTTTGGCTGACCCATGATATTCCCTACCGGCGTGCAGATCCACCCTCGCCTCCGTCCTCGCCTCCTGCGTCAGCTCCGTCCCACCTCCGCTAGTACCCGATGCAGGGACAAAGAACGACAACGACCCTGAAGAAGTCACCGCACTGCTCAGCCGGCTCCTACCCACCACACCCAGGCACACTCCCAGCCCAGCACCCATCACGAGAGAGACATGTATTCCTCATCGAGCCCAAATGCAGGGCCCGGCTCCGGTAAGACATATACAATGTCGAAAGACTTCCACCTGTCGGAAGCGTAGGAAGCAACAACGGCGAGCGCAAGCTGATTCTCGGAGATGCTTGAGGCGCCACGACAACCGAAGGGTAATACAAGTTATCAGCAGCAGATCCAAGAACATTCCTGAGTGCCGTTCCATTCGCAGACGCATCGTCTCCCAGCTGATGATGAGGTGGTGGTGCAGGCTTCTTAACAGCAGCCTCGAACCTCGTCCGGCTCGGGTCGTTCACGTACGCAGGGAACTTCTTCCCTCTACCAACACCTCCAACCCCAGAATCATTTGCCTCGTTGTACCGCAGCGCTGGGAACTCATCTTGCTGCATGCCCATGCCATCGTTATAAGGGCTGGCCCCCATGAATGCCGCCAGTGGTCCCGTACCAGGCTGCACGTTCGCACGCGCTAGGACGGCGTTCAGGCTAGCCATGTCGACGTTATTTGGGAGATGATGCAGAAATTTGCAGTTCTCTTGTCTGGCGCAGGTGCCGCGCAGCCAGAAGTGGCAGAGTGCGCGTTCGAGATCGTGACTGCAAGTGAGAGGAAATGGATGTGAGAAATATAGATAAAAAATTGCAATAGAATATATTTTCATCAGAACACGCAATGTAGAAAACAAAGAAAAGAACAACCCACCTGAATCGACAATCCGCTCTCAAATATTCCCCAGCAAAAAAGTACCTACACACCCTATTTGCACCAGGCACTGCGCGGCCGTTGGCATATCTAGGCGCTTGCTGCTGCTGTCCCTGGTGTCTCGCACCACCCAGTCCCATCCCACCAGGTCCACCCATCATGGCATTCGGCATCCCACCTCTTCCTGGAATACCTCCCGCAGCTCCGCCTCTACCCAAAAGGGTCACTCTCGCGCCCACATCACGAAATCGACTTTTTGATCTGGCTGTCGTTAGGTATCTCACACACGCTTTAGTCATCAAAGGACAGACTAAATATACTTCAATTGGCCCAGGCCGCATCCATAATCTTTATGTTGAATTAGATGGAGTTGCGAGAGACTTGAGCAGCGCTTTAGATCAACCAAGTTGGTCAAGTTAGCTTACCTTCACTTGCAAGTTACCCGTGTCAGCTTGCTCCCTGCCTGTTTCTAGTTATACGGTATTGAGAGAACAAATTTACTTTTTCAATTTGACTATATGTGAGATATATTATGCAAAGTTTCATCCAAATCCGTCAAATATTTGTCGTCCTCCAAGTATTTCCTTCCTCTGTATCAGCCTCTAAGTAGATTTCGACATTCTCAACCTAATTTTCGTTTTTTTACTTGGATTCTTTGGAAATAGATACATGTTTGATACCAAATACAGATTCCTAAACATCGAAACTCTAGGTTGCCTCGTTGTCCCGTATTAAATGCTGTCGAAATTCGACAATAATTCGTATTATTTATTATTCACATCAGTTCTTCATCGTTTTCCTTCACGATTTTTGCACAAGTTACGTATACTGGATTGAAAGAGACTATTCTGAAAGTTTGGTGCGATCTCGTTGAGTTCTGACCGAGATCTGCCACTTCCCTCCCTCTTCTTCCCCTCAAAAGAAAGATTTCGTCGTCCTGTAATCAATTCTTATTTGTTTCCTTAGATATTTGGAGATTCTCAAGACGTCCATTATTCAATACCAAAAGTCAAACATCGAAAGGTCTAGTGGACTGGTTGTCTTGCGCTGTAAATTCATCGAAATTCGTTCGAAAATCCGGATTATTTATTCAAGGGCTTGTTCTGGATGGGTTTCAGTGAAATTAGATGTTTCAATTAGCGCTTCCTGATGATAAAATAGTATCCTGAGTGTCCCAGAGTCATATCTGGTCACTAGGTATTCATTCCACCAACTACCCCTCTCTCCTCCTCCTCCCCCATCATCATTTGGCTCTCCTAGCCGATGTTCTTATTCGTTTGCCTTCATTTTTGGACAGCGGGTAGTCTTATTATGATACTCCATCCATGCCAAATATCTAAGCAATCGCTCAAAATTCCGTCAACGCGCAAGCTAAATACTCAAAATGCGGTCACAGTTGATATTCTTTATCTAGGAACATGGCCTTGAGTGAGTGTAAAGCAGTTAGAGGTTTGGTAAGGTTTTACAGACACTTGGATGTAGGCTCAGAGCGTGGGAATTGTATGTCCAGGGGGCAGACAATTCCCACAGAGGAGTATCAACAAAGATGCGATGCAACGTGTATGTCACATGACATTGCTGACAAACATTGTGTCAACTTTGAATCCTTGCTTCGTTCACTCAACAACGCCCACATTCCCTTGCCATCTCACACTGTACAAGCACCACACCCACCACTGCCAGTCTCAACAGGTAAGAACAAGTACCAACCACCCACCTATATGCTAATAACCGGCCCAGCAGCTCTTCCCTCATACCACTGGCACCACCACAACGGTGTCAGCATCTCTAGCCACCACCACATGGCGTGACAACCACCTCCCCATACCCCATACACCCTTCTTTCAACTACCACACCTGTCCCTCTGCCTACATCATAATAATGACAGTGCTTGCCACTGCTGCTGCCACATTACCCAATAAGGCTCCAACCGTACAGTATAGTATACCCTATACATACGGTTATAACCATATCTATATATGTATATGTATAGGCATTTTCCCGATTCTTGCATAGTGTGTAAATATACGGTATATGAATATAGTATATAGTTACTCAGAAATGGGACATTTTATCAAGATATGAGTCCTATCTATGCCATAGATTTGTACAAAATATGACAAAAGATGCACATATTCAAGCCGGTCTGGTTTTCAACACATTTATGAAGTTTATAATGCAACTTGTACCACCCTGATAAAATTATCCGATGTTTGGAAGTTGGTCCTTATTTTGTTATGACCATTCAAAATGGGTTTTATGTCAAAATCAATACCAGAATCAGCTTGAACCGCGGTTGGCATCTCCAGAGAGTCTTTTCATGTCCATGAACCCCTTATAAAAGCCAGAAATGCACCTGAAAAGACATTCAAATTTTAATCTGTATATAATCTACCGTATATTGTATATATACAGTATATATACACTACAGAACCATATCTGTATATATAGGCCCTTTGGCCTATACATATACTGTACGGTTGGAGCCTTATTACCCAACATTGACCCACTTTGCCATGTCACACACCAATGACCCACGTCAAACCCATGCCAACTCATCAACAAATAAGGGCTGGATGGTGCTGGAAGGATTAATGTGGTGGGATGGGGGAGAAGCTGTGTGGTCATCTGGGGAGGTATTTGGCTGTAGGCTGTCTTATCCATGGGCATGGGTCTGGTAAGCTGTAGTAGATAGTACTGTGTTGTATTATTGTAGATTATTATAGCAATATATATCTTTGAACTTCTACACATGATTGCGTCCATATAAGCTGGTGTTATTCAAGAATTGTTTGAGCATTAGAATATTGTTCATAGGATTTATGACATACTTGAGTTGAATTAATTCATCTTAGGTAGTGTTAACTCTTTTGGACCGTGTGCACCTTTCTCCCAGGTTTACCTGGGCTGAATTAGTTGAATTACATCATTATTAGTCCTGACGCTATCCAACGCCTGTCAAAGCTACCCAGGCTGATATAAATAGACTCAATTCAACAATCTGTTTTCCTGATGGCCATAGGGTGCATCCTTCCCGGACCGACTGGACCCTGCTGGCCTTGCTGAGCGTTAATCGTCGAAGTCGCTCCTCCAGGTGCAGCACCAGCCCTGCTATCGACAAGCCACCCCATGGCGCGCTGAAGTGCTTCGTTCTTGTTACGCCTAGAAACCACACAAACACACCAACACAAACAAACCCAACAAAAACTTGTAGGTAGGTTCGCGAACGTGTAGTAGGATCCTTAGACGCCCGATAGAAAACACTTTATCAACTAGTAGAACTAGTCTTATTTGTATTTTTATCGGAGAGGGATATAGTTTTATGATATCGACGGGTTCACGAACTCGCAAGACCTTGTCCTCGACCAAGTTTTCACACCAAGTCTCTCAAAGATGGGCACTTTGTTCTCTAACACGCTTTTGCTTATGCGCACAAACTTCTAACTTCGACTCCAAGGCAAGAAACTCCAGAAAACTCCAAAAACAAACAAAAGAAACTCCAAGACTCCAATAGGCCACCAAAACCTATGCTCCAAAGACTTGTGGGACGATTGTGAACACTAGTGCCACCAAAACACTGAGTCACTCCCAAGTATCAAGCCTTACTCCAAAAATAAGAAACGCTTCACGAACCCGTTCGGCGCACTCAAAATAGTCTCAGATCCTTTTTGCTTGTAAAAGTGTTTCCTTTTTGTTCAAGACTTATGTCAAATCCGAAGATAAGGCAAATCACAAAGATATGTCTATTGAACGGTCCCGAAGTCTTAATGACTGTACACAAGAAAGGTGTGTTCACGAACCCGTTAGTTCACCCAATAAATGTGTGCCAAAAAGCTTGATTTCTATCTACGATACAGGGCTGCTTTTATACTGCTAGGGATATGGTACATGTGACTAGAAGGTGAGCACGCAATCGCACGCAATAATGGTATTTTATGAGCAAGATCTCGGTTAGAGAGGTGGATTAGTGAGCAGGAACGTCTGGGTTCCTGAATAGTAAGCCTAGTCGGTCGTGAACGCCCGTCGGCGTGAGTCATCCGCTAAGTCCTTGGAATATGATTGGCTCCGAGCCATGGCTTGCGTCAGAGGCACCGGTACCGTCGTATCCGATGGCCTCATAACAGGTTCGTAAGTGCCCTCCGAGCGGCCGAGAGGTCTGTCTGGACCCATAGCGCGCGCCTAAATGCCTTTCCGGACTAGCCGAGAGGTTCTTTGATTGAGGAAGGTTCTATGATCGTCGTCCGATCAATGCTCGCACCCTTTATGGGTCGATCACGAACTGATCCGCTATTGCCTTATTTGTACATCCCCGTTCGTGAAGGCTCTATACGTTCACCTCGGCCGATCCCCGTGTTTCCACCGGTCGAAACTAGTCTTGTGGGTTATGAACCCTTGGTTCGAGAACAGTAACTCAAGTACTCTTGTTCACACCAGCTTGTTATGGTTTACGAAAGACCTCAGTGAGTATCCCGTACTTCAGCCACTCTAGTAAATAGGTACTACTCGCAATGGTTTGTAGTACTTAGTCTTATTCTTAGAGTAGACCTTGTCGGTAGCCCGATATACAAGTTCACGAAGTGTTAATATTATAACAAATCGCAAAATTATACGGTCAGCCGTTCGCGAGTCTCATCAGCGCTCAAGGTCGTATCCATTCACGGCCAACACGTCTTTGAGCTCGCTTGGTGCGATTGTGCTACCATAGATGGAGGTAAGCACGTCGAATGGCCTCATTCCATCTGTCAACGTCTCGTCCGGCGACGTTGGGTCGCCCATGGCGTTGTGATTGTTGGAAGAAGACAACGACATGGTGTTCATGCTGTAGTTTGAATTATAGTCGTTCGAGTTGGCAAAGCCAGCCGTAGGGTCGTCGTTGGCGTCAAACTCGTCAAAGTAACTAGTACTATTGACTTTAGGGAAATCCAAGTCCGAATCTGAAGGATAGAAAGATAAAGGGAAGGGTTGCGTTTGCTCCTGATTTTGAGAGTCTTTGCCAGAGTGATCATTATCATTGGAGGAATCAGCACCAGAGCCAACCCCACCAGCTGAGGGCGAGCCGGACCAGGATCGCGAGCTGTCAAAGTTGGAGCCGGTGATTGAATGAAAAGAGGGTATCGGTTCGAATCCGTGTTTCGATTGGCGTTGGAGGAAAATGGGTCCAAGGAATCACCCTCTTCGTTGTACAGATCCTTTGGACGATGAGACAAGCGCAGGGGTGAACCATGAGAAACGGTTGTTTCTGCTACGAGGCGGCAGCGATGGCCAAGTTGCTGGACGCGCGAGTAGCCCACATCTGGAGACAAGAGATCTGCCCTCAAACCGAGCAAAGACGAGGTGGTGTAGGAATTGTTGGACGATGAGGGAAAATGTGGATGGGTCGCGGCGGCGGAGAGAGGACGGGGAATGGGTCTAAACTCGTTTGCTTTGGTGTTGAGGAGACGAGGGGAGGAGAGTGGGGATGCCGGAAGGGAAGCAGTGAGCTGCGATTGGGCGAAGGAGAGTGCTCTGACATGGTAGGTTTCCTGAAAAAATTGGCCAAAGGAGAAGTTGGCGCAGAGATGGGTGTCACTGGACGTAGACGAGAGGTGGAAGAGGCTCTCGACGACGGGCGCGAGATTGGGGGCCGAGTCGGGGCCAGAAACAAGAAGGGAATGGCAGTGAAGTTGTCCCGGTGCTTGTGCATGAGCTCGAGGATGACATGCTCGACCTGCTCGTAGTTAGTATTGGAGTTCTAGCACGAAGAGCTCAGTTGTTTGCGTGCAAACGACTGAGCGGATGGATTATACATACCTAGCACGAAGAGCTAGGTTCACAGTAAGTACAGAGTGTAATAGATAAGTAAATAAGTTGCTCACCTCAGTTGTTTGCGTGCAAACGACTGAGGAGAGCTCATACAATAAAAGAAGTATTTATACTGTTTACTGAGAGGTCCGTATGAGACTCGAAGAGGATAATAAAGCCACAAAGGCGAGATTGAAAGGTGAAGTGATAAATAAAAGGGACGAATTATATACAAGAAGGTACAAGGATGTACCGTTGATAATACAAGAAGGATAAATGAAATAAAGTAAAAGAATATACTACATACCACAGGCACGAGAGGCGCAGCGCGGGATGTGGCGCCCGTGGCTCGTCGAGCCGTTTGCCCGTTTATTCCAACACTCCCCCTCAAACCGAGACGAGTCCTAGTTCGGCCGCGAAGTGTTTGACCTTAGGCGAAGGCAGTGCTTTCGTGAATGTGTCAGCGACCATTTCGTCGGTTGGGCAATAAATAAGTCGAAGCGAGCCGTTTTCGACGATCCAGCGAATAAAATGGAAATGGATGTCGATATGCTTAGTGCGAGCATGATATTGATGATCTTTCGTGAGTGCGATGGCTGATTGGTTGTCGGAAAATAGGGTAGTGGCGTCGAGAGTTGTATCGAATAGTTGGGAGATGAGGGAACGAAGCCATAAGGCTTCTTTCGCGGCGTATGTAGCAGCGATATACTCGCTTTCGGTTGTGGAAAGGGAAATGATTTCCTGCCGTTTAGTCGACCAGGAAACGGCGCCGCCGTGAAGTAGGAAAGTGTACCCAGAAATAGCCAGCCATGTAAGCTATATTTATGTATGAAAGTTAGCATTTTTCCTAACCCAAGTCATGCATCCTGGAGGCATCTTCCCTACCTGCCTCTTTGGGAACGCTCTCCCAAAGGTTTTCGGTGCGGCAGGCAGTGGCATAGGTGGGGGTTGCAAGTAAACATATGTAAACAATGCAGAAAATGGCAGTGCGGGTGGTCATATTGTGAATTGGCACCCTGCGGGCGGTTTTGGGCGCCAAAAAAGCGCACCGGTAGGTTCCTGTAATATTTACCTGCCTAATTCAGGTGCGACCCCTGCCATATAGGGACGGGACGGGCTGGATGGCTCGAAAGCAGTTTGGATGTAGTTAATATTTAATGTGCACTATTTTTAGTTACGTTTCTAAATATAAGTGACCATCAATCGTACCTTGCGCTTTTAATAATCGATGATATCATCACCGGGAGCTCGGTAATGTATGAAACCGGTTATAATAATCGCGGTAGCATCAATCAGCACCTACAGAAGATTGGATGCCTTCCGGATTTGGCACTTATTGCCATTTCGGGCATGGCCTTTTCTTCTCACAAAAGTGGACGGGATATCATTTAATTTTTTATTCTATAGAATGTAATTACATTAAGATAAACTACAAAACACAGAAGGGGAGAGCTTCTCCCCTTCTGTGGTGAAAAAAAGAAAAAAGAAAGAGAAGAACGAGGAGACGAGCAAGGTGTGTCACCTCGCCTCGCCTCCTGTCCTCCTCTCGCGTCGACTCCTCTCCTCTCCTCTCCTCTCCTCTCCTCCTCTCGTTGGCCCATTCCCGCGCCGCCTCGCCTCGCCTCGCCTCACCATCACCCTCTCCCTCGCCTCTCCCTCGCGTCGTCTCGCCCCACCCTCCGCCAGCGCTTACCCTCCCCCTGCCGGGCCCCCGGGCTTGCCTTGCCTCGCTCTTCCTCCTCGGCCGTCCTTTGTCGCCTCGCTTCACCCTCCCGTTCCTGCTCGCGTCCGGTTCGCTTCCTTGGTTAGTGGCCGAGGAAGGTGGTGGTGGCGAAGGTGGTGGCCGGGTGTACACTGATGGCGACGGGCGTTGGCGACGCTGGGTGATGCGGAGGCAGGGGCGGTTGCTGAACGGCGACGGCGACGGCGTTGGACTCGGCGTTGGCGTTGGCGTTGGCATGGGCGGCGTCGGACCGATGGCAGGAGGCAGCGGCGGACGGATGGAGGCGGCAGGGGCTGTCCTCGCCTTTCGTTCGTACGGTCGTCCGTCGTCGCCGTCGTCGCAGAGGGTGTGGTGGTGGTGGTGGTGGTGGTGGTGGTGGCGGTGGTGAACGCGGAAGGCGCGAGGGGATGGGGAAGGATGGTGGTGGTTGGGAAGAGAACCAACCCCTCACCGGTTGGTTCAATTTCGCCCAAATTGGGCGATCACGTGACCGGTCCGAGTCATTCCGGCGGTCGAGCTCATCGTCGAAGACGACGATTACAAGCCAAGCGAATGATTTGGTTCAATTTTAATGGCTTGAATAGATACTATGTTGGCTTTAGTACATAAATATGAAGTTTATTTGGAACAGGAAGAGTGTAATAGGTGTGAAATCGAATTTCTTTCATTTGTCCGAAATCACCTCGCGGCGAATGCACCTCGAAAACATATAAAAATGTAATTTTCAGCGCTATTATGAACTTCGAATGACAATAAAGCTAGAAATATGAAGTAGACTTAGTTTAAGGCTCAAATGTATTCATTATTTTGTCAGAACCTCAAGCCAATGTGTTGTTTTTCTCAAAATATCGAAAATAACTACTGCTTGAGCTCGATTTGCCATATTTCGGTAAGCTATTTGGCTGGTAGATAGGTATACATGGAATATTTTCATGTCACTAAGCTGTTTGAATTTTTTTTTTGCTCAAAGTTAATCTATTGAAATAAAACTACATAACTATGTATTTTGATCACTATAATATGCACCGGATGCTTCGCGATCGTCGTGTTCGACGACCAGCTCGTTACCGGTTATGACCTTTGCCGGTCCCGAAATTACCGTATCGGGCAAGTTCAACCACCCATCACGGATGGCGTCTCTCTCTCCTTTACCACCACCATCTGCCTTCGCCACCACCACCATTCACCTCACCACCACCACCACCACCACCCTCGCCGCCGCCGCTGCCGCCACCACCACCACCACCACCACCACCACCACCGCCTTCCTTGCGTCCCCCGTCCCCACTCCCACAACCCCCTCCCCGCCACTATTGGCTTCAACCGCGGACCGCCACCTTCCCCGACTACAACAACCTCCACAACGAGGACGAGGGCGTACAACGAACGACGACGGTTGTCGCCGCCGCCTTCCGCCGGCCTTCATCGTCGCCGTCCACCTCGACAAGGTGAGCCCGAGAGCAGGGGACAGCAAAGCAGAGGGGAGGGGAGGAGGCTGTGGAGGTGAGCACGAGCACGAGGTGAGGAGGAGAGGTGGCGAGCGTAGGGTGAAGAGGAGAGGTCGAGCACAGGGCGAGGAGGAGAGGTGGGCAAGCGAGGGTGAGGAGAGGCGGGCGAGGACCGGGAGAGGCGGGCAAAGAGGATCGGGCAGGGAAGGAGGGCGACGCGAGCGCAGGGAGGGGGGCGACACGACGAGGACGGTGACGCAAGGAGGAGAAGGGGGGACGGGACCGTGCCGCGTGGCTAGAAGGAGCAGCGAGGGAGCGAGGCGAAGGTGGGGAGGGGAAGGGTGCAGGAGGCGAGGAGAGAGCGGGCAGGCGAGAAGGAGAGGTGAGGGACGGCACAAGGTGGGAAGGGGCGTGCGAGGCGAAAGCGGAGGCGAGAGGAGGAGAGGCGGGGTGAAGAGCAGGGAAGGGAGGAGTGAGAGCCGGTGGAAGGAGCAGGAAGAGGAGGAGCGCGAGCGCAACGCGAGGAGGCGAAGGGCAACGCGAACCGAGGAGGCGGAGCACGAGCGCACGGATGGGGGAGAGGAGGAGGAGCGTGATGGCAAGGTAAGGAGTAGGACGGGCAAGGACAGGTGAGGGAGCGTGCAGGCTCAGGTGGGAACACAAGGAGAGGACGAGGAGGACTGATGTCCTCCTCGTCCTCCCTTTTCTTTTTTTCTTTTTCTTTTTTTTATTATTGCTCTCGAAGAAAGGGGGGAGTTTCTCCCTCTCTTTACCTTCAAGTATTGTACTAGAACGTATGTATTTAGTTTAATAGAACTTTTTAAACATCAAATTCACTTTGAGAAGAGAGTGTGCATCCCAAAATGGCAATAAGTGCCAAATCCGGAAGGCACCAAATTTCGCGAGACGCGAATTGATGCTCAGGTGATTATCAAGCCCGGTTGCGATCAATTACCGTGCTGCCGGAGTATGATATCATCGATTATTAAAAGCGCAAGGTACAACTGATGGTAAAATATATTTAGAAGCGCTACTAAAAATAGTGCTCATTTAATATTTACTACATCCTAAGTCATTCCGAGCCATCCAGCCCGTCCCGTCCACGTATGGCAGGGGTCGCACCTGAATTAGGTAGGAAAATATTACAGGAACCTACCGGTGCGCTTTTTTGGCGCCCAAAACCGCCCGAGCGGTGCCAATTCACAATATAACCACCCGCGCGGCCATTTTCTGAATTGTTTACATATGTTTACTTGGACCCCCACCTATGCCATTGCCTGCCGCAGCGAAAATGCAAGGGAGGGCCTTCCCAAAGAGGCAGGTAGGGAAAATGCCTCCAGGATGCATGATTTGAGTTAGGAAAAATGCTAACTCTCATACATGAATACAGCCATTACAGGTGAAATAGCGTGGCGATCTTCCGCCATGTTGCCATCGGCATCCGCATACCCGGTAAGCTCCTTTTCCTGTCCTCCGTAGGACAGCCACAATTCTTTCGTACCCTTTAGGTAACGGAAAATGCGCTTGACGGCTTCCCAATGTGAAACGCCAGGGTTCTTTGAGAAACGCGAAACCGCCTGTACGGCGTACGTGATGTCGGGGCGAGTTCCGAGAGATGCATACATGAGGGAACCGACGGCTTCGTGATATGGCACATTGCGCATCTTCGCGATTTCTTCGGTAGTCGATGGGGATTGGTCAGACGAGAGTCGAGCATTTGTTTCCATAGGCAGGGAGACAGGTTTGAGGTCTTCGAGACCAAAACGACGAAGAATTGATTCAAGATAAGATCACTGAGATAATAAGATAAGATTGCATTCGCGGATCCGTCGGATTTCGATGCCGAGGATCCAGTGGATTTCTCCGAGATCAGTGATGTCAACGTGCATTTTGATCAAGACCTTAAATTGATCAATCATTGATGGCGACGTTGCCACAATTGTGCAGTCATCAACATGCACCAACACTATGATCAGGCTTTGACCACGACGTCGAAAGAATACAGCCTGGTCCACATCACACCTCTCGAAACTCAGCCCATCCACCATGATTTCCACCAGCCTTTGGTACCATCGTCGTCCCGACTGCTTCAGACCATACAGGGTCTTACGAAGCTTGCAGACTTTGCCTGCAGAACCCGTAGCTGCATACCTGGGAGGCTGTTTCATGAAGATGACTTCGTCAGGGGTGAGGATGCCATTCAGGTAAGCACCCTTGATGTCAATTTGGTGTATTTCGTAGTCGTTAACCGCCGCCATTGCCAGGACAGCTCGGATTGATGCTAGGCGCGCAACCGGGGCAAAGGTGTCGAAGTAGTCGATGCCGGGTACCTGCGAGAAGCCTTGGGCTACCAGGCGAGCCTTGTATCGCACAACGTTCCCCGCCGCATCCTTCTTCGCTCGAAAAACCCATTTCGAACCCACGATGTTTGCTCCATCAGGTATGTCAACCAATTCCCATGTCCCCGCTGCCTTGAGAACTTCTAATTCTTCGTGAATAGCCTTCTCCCACAGCGGCCAATCTGGACGGCGTTTTGCTTTGGCCAGGCTCTGAGGCCCGAGCGCCTCCGCTTCGCTAACCTCAGCAGCAAAAGCGTGCTCGTCCTCGCATTCCGCCAGCATCATCCACTCTGCCTGTCCCTCCCCCTCAAGTACGGCTTCCAGGGCTTGTGTATGCGCATGAGGTGCGTCCGGAGGTTGACTAGGTGAGTTGTTGGACACTTGTATTCCACGCAAAGCTGATTTATTGCTCCTAGACGTGGTTCCGGCGACTGCGTGTCCTTCCATCAGGTCTCGAAGCTTCTGTGTAGGCTTCCTGACCTGTTTTGGACGTGGTGCGTCGTCGTCTGTCTGTTCGGCATCGGTTTGGGGCTCGTTTGGAGTCTCAGGGGCTGGCTTGATCGTTTCGGATGAATCAGGGGTGCCAGGAGTGGGTGTGTGAGTCGCAGTTTGAGATTTCGAGGTGAGTTTGGTGCCAGGTTCGTCTGGATTCGTCTCGATAAACCCATCGTAATCCTCCCCCTTGAGACGAGATGCTGACGAGCATGTTTTGTCGTAGTAGACATTCCTTTCGACGGAAATGGTGCGCTTTTCCGGCCAGAAAACCCGTACACCCTTCGATCTGTCGTCAACGCCCATCCATCTCCCTTCGCGAACACGTCCTCCCAGCTTCGTACCCCCCTCAATTCTCACCCAAACCTTCTCACCCCACTCACGTACCCCTCGGAGGTCCGGCTTCTTCCCGAAAGCCGCCTCGTATGGCGTCTTGTTGTCAAGAGCCTTTGTGGTCGTGCGGTTCAACAACCACACTACATGGCGTACTGCCTCTCCCCACAGGTACCGTGGAAGACCACTTGTATGCAATAGTGCACGCATGCGCTCGACAATCGTTCGATTTCGCCGTTCCGCCACGCCAAGATGTTGAGGTGTGTGATGTACATTTAGCTTCTGCTTGGTGCCCTTAGATTTCAAGTGACTGATGAATTCCTCTCCCAGGTACTCTCCCCCTCGATCTGAATGAAGCGTAGTGATCTTCGCCTTCATCTGCGTCTCGCACCATGCCTCATAGTCCTTGTAGGACTCGAAGGCCTCGCTCTTCTTCGCCAGAAGATACAGGTGCGTCAGACGAGTATGATCATCCGTGAAAGTGATGTAATAACGCTTTCCCCCTTTAGATTCGACAGGTGCTGGTCCCCACACGTCGCTATGGACTTCGCCGCCAAATTGTGCGGCACGATCCCCTTCCCTTTCCTTCGCTACTGGTTTCCGTGTGGCTTTTGCGTACACGCACGATTCGCAGAAGAAGGGATCTCCGGATGGCGTCGTTTCCAAGTGAACGCCAGTCACAAATTGCTTGTCCACAAGCTTGCGTGCGATTTCTGGGGATATATGCCCCATGCGGCGATGAAACTGCACCTGTAGTGGCTAGGTTCATACATGAAACCCTGTCAACTGACTAACATGGGTCATACATCAGACCCGTCAGTTGACTGCGGGCCTCTAGGGGGCAGTTGGACAAGCCTGCCGGGGCCGGTGGGGTGCAGGCAGGCTTGCCATCACGCGCGGGCGCTGGCAAACACGCGTAAACAACGCAATTTACGGTGGGCGGGGGTGTATTTGAGCTATTGCGCCTCGTCGGGCACCGTTTGCGACGGGGAAAAAAATCCGTTGGATAAATAGAATATTTTTATTGCTATATACGTCGAGAGCGCGCCCTCGGGAGGTGCGGGATGGGTGGATTGAACAAAATGCAATTGGATGACGTCTATTAATAGTTGGCGCCTACTATTATTAGTAGCGCATTTCGCTTAAATTGGTCGGTGGCTATGTATGATGCTGACCAAGTAGATTAGATTAGATTTTTCGAAACTAAACAATAAATCCAACTGGGTTGACTACAGCCTGCGAGGATGTCTTCCCAATTGGGAAGTTTCTTCCATTTCGGGGTGGTGTGTCTCAATCCCCGAAAATCACCCAATATTAAGAATAAAATGAAATAAAATAAAAACTACATATTTACACTATAGCTACTGTAAAAGACAAGAGGGATCCTCCACGTTTTACGTGGAGGATCCCTCTTGCTAATCCACCCACATTTGCCCAATGGCTCCACCCACTCGTCCTCGCTGTCCAGGCCACTCGTCTCCCCTACCCGCCTTCCTGCGCTGTGGCCTGGAACACCTCAACCCTGCGTCGTCGTCGTCGACCCTCGCACCTCCCCGTTGGCTCCCTCTCGTTGTTCGACCACCCCGCGTCGTTGTTCACCCACTCCACTTCGCCCCCATCCCACCTGGCTTCGCATCCGACCGCTCACCCCGCCTCGCTATCGCTGTGCCACGCCCAGTGGTTGTGGTCGATGCCCAACACATCCCCCCTAGCCTAGGCATTGCCCACCGGACCTGTGCGTCGTCCGAGCTGACCTCGTTGGCGTCGTTCGACCACAGGCCCACCCTGCCTCGTCGTTCATCCACCCACCCCACGCCGCCTCGCCCTTTGCCCTGGTGGTCGTCGGTGACCGTCGTGGTCTTCGCAGGTAGGAGGTGGCGGTGGGTAGCTGTTAGGCGGTGGCGGCGGCTGTCGATGTCGGTGGCGGTGGTGGTATCCGTTCGGGGCCGAGCAGGCCGTGGGTGGGAGGCCCAATCGTCGTCGTCGTGGTGGTGGTGATGGCGATGGCGATGGTTGCGTGGGATGTTGGTGATGGTGAGGGCCAGTGGGTGGTGGTGGGTGGCGATGGATGGTGATGGGGTAGGGTGGTGGAAGGTGGTGACGGTGACGAGACACGGAAATCAACCAGTTCACGGTTGATTTTGGCCCAAATCGGGCAACTCCGAGAACGGCCCGCTATTAGCCGATGCGAGCTCGTCGTCTTGCTCGATGGCAAATGCGAGGCCCGGGGAACATATTAGAGTATCGTAGTCAGTAGATTGGTTTATAAAATTAATATATTGAGTTTTTAATGTCTTAATGTCCCATTCCCGGAGGCCATTGCCCAAATCGTACATCGCCGAGATCGCCGAGACCTTTGCGAGCCTCGGGCGTGGTGATTTCGGAATTCGAACGTCGAAAGGCTTTCGAATTCAATGTCCCAGGAGGTATATTTTCAGCTAAAAAGACTTGTAGACTTTAGGAAGAGTGTAATAGTTTTTATCTGTCCAGATTTTTTATTGAATGTCTTATGTGTACATCTTGTATCTCAAATTTACGAACATATGTACAAGTTTTGGATTTGAAAACATATTTCATTGTTGCTCATTTCAAGAACATCCTAATAATATGTCATTTTCAATGGTTTCTTCAAATTTATTTTAAATCAAAGCTCTGAACTACTCTATCTACTTCAATGCAGCTTAACTCCCACCCTACCATGCGCAGGAGTTCGAGTTCGTCGTGCTCGACGATGCGCTCGGGTTCGGCTACTAATTGGCCCGGATGCCGACTTACCTTATACGGAAATATCAACCAACTCCGTCGTTGGTTTCTTTCCACCACCACAGCCCTTCCACCATCATCCACGCCCAACCCCCCGCTATTGCACCGGGCGACCAGCATCTGCCGCGAACCGCCACCACCCGCAGCAGCAACGGCCACCGCCCCACGGCCACCACACCAACGGCCACCGCCCAACAACACCGTGCACCACCGCCCCAACCACGACCGCCACCGCCCAAACCACGAGCACGACCACCACGCCGTCTACCACGACCAGGACCACTGCGACCACCCCCACCCCCACAACCATCACCGCGACGAATGCGACCACCACACACCACGATCCGACCACCGCGTACAACGACGCGAAGGGCTTACGAAGGGCGGACAGCGACGGTAGGGGGTACGGGCACCAACGACAGCCGGTCGACACCCAGCTGGGCGTACGGCGGTGCCTACGACCTCGATCGAACGGTGGGCGTGCGAAGGCAGGCGAGCGGCGAAGCGTCAGGGTAAGGCGGGGCGTCAGGGCGGATAGAGGTCCGGGGAAGGTGTGGGCGAACGACGAGGCAGGACAAGCGAACAACGAGGAGATGCCGGCCGGGAGGTGCGAAGGCAACCAAGGACGAAGAGGTGGGGTTGGTGTAGTCCACGCAACAGCGCAGGAAGGCGGGTACGGGAAAACGAGAGGCGCATGCAGGTAGGACGAGGGGGAGGAGCTGTTGGGCAAGGGAGGGTGGTTAGCAGTGGCAGGTAGCTCAGAAGCTACCTGCCACTAAGAGGGGTCATCCATGCAACATGGATAACCCCTCTTTTCTTTACAATAGAATAAATGTAAATATATAGTTCTTATTTTATTTTGTTTCTTTTTCAATTTTGCATGAATTCGGGTGGGCAGTGAATGAACCACCCCATCCCAAAATGGAAGAAACTTCCAAATTCGGAAGTACATCCTCGTAACAAGCCCAGTATTATTGACCAGTAGATACAGTTTCGAAAAAAATCTAATCTAATCTATTTTGTCAGCTGATCATACACATAGCCACCGACCAATTTAAGCGAAATGCGCTACTAATAATAGCCAGACGCCCATTTATTTATAAACGTCATCCAAAAGCATTTTATTCAATCCACCCATCCCGCCGCTCCCGAGGGCGCGCTCTCGACGTATATAGCAATAAAAATATTCTATTTATCCGCCGGATTTCTTTCCCCGTCGCAAACGGTGCCCGACGAGGCGCAATAGCCAAAATACACCCCCGCCCATCGTAAATTGCGTTGTTTACGCATGTTTACCAGCGCCCGCGCGTGATGGCAAGGCTGCCTGCACCCCGCCGGCCCCGGCAGGCTCGCCTAACTCTGCCCTGGAGGGCCTTGGTCAGTTGATGGGTTTCATGTATGACACAGCTTGGTCAGTTGACAGGGTTTCATGTATAATTCTAGCCACCATGGCTGGAAACTGGTCCAAGGTGAGAGTTTCCACTGCCGCGTTTGCATGCTCCTGCTCATGTTCCACCCTATATAGCCCTTTCCCGACTTTTGGGATAACACCCACTCGCTTCCCATCTGGTCCCTTGATCCTGCACTTCCCACCCTTAAATCTCATGTCAAAACCGAGATCGTCGAGTTTCCCGATGGATATAAGGGTGTATCCGACCTCGGGAGAGTACAAAACCTCCGTGAGACGCAATTGTGAGGTACTAACACCATCAGGTACGTCTATGACCATCTCCCCCTTGCCAACAGCACTAAAAGACTGTTTGTTGGCAGCCTTAAATGTCTTGGGGGTGATTTGTTCAAAGGTTTCAAAGTCATCTCGATATGGGGATATGTGTTGGGTGCAGCCGGAGTCGTAAAGCTCCATCCTGACATAGGAGTATCGTCCTGGGGTTCCGTCATCGGTTGCTACGAGGGAAAAGTCCTCGCCAGCAAATGGGGATGGGATATATACATGCAGGTAAGTCTCCTGCTCCTCCCTTTCACTGCCGTCGAAGCTCTGCTGAGTTTTGCGTTCATTTGACATCCAGGCAGTGTCGTCCAGGTCGTGGGCATCGTCCTCGACCTCTGAGAACCATCCAGCTTCATCAGAAGCTTCGTCGTCGTCAGAAAATTTGTCGTCGTCAGAAAATTCGTCCTCGGACGTGGAGACTGACTGGAGGCCGGGTAAGTCGTCAGAATCATCTGAAATAGATGCTGACATCGAATGGGAACCAGGTATTAATTCCTGCGACCTCACGGACTCGCTATCCGTTTCCATGGCCGCAAAGACACCCTCCGATTCCGAATCAACATCGGATTCAGCAGCCGCATTTGCGCTGCCATCCTTCTTCGACGATGAGTCCCTCTTCTCCTCCTTCTTGTCTCCTGACTTCGCTTTTACAGGTTTAGGACACTTGTCCTTGTAGTGCCCCTTCTCCCCGCAATTCCAGCATTCGATATGCGATTTCTTGCCACCGCCCTTGCCTCCCTTTCGATTGGAGCCTCCCGGAGTCGCCGCCATTGCTTCGTCGGAGTCGTCCTTCGACTTTCCACTCCTACGTGCTCGCTGGAGCTTCTGGCGCTCATATTCCTCATTTAGGAGCGAGATCAAGACATCGGGAGATAGGGTTTTCGTGGGAGAGAACATCCGAGCCGCAGCAAGCTGAGAAGATGCGAAATTGGCGAGGTAAGTGGGTAACGAGCTCAGGATTGTCGAACGGTAATCCTTTTCGTCGATATCGACTCCCACAGATGCTAATTCCTCCCGTTTGACTCGCAGGCCATCCAGGAACTCGTGCACATTGCCCTTATCCGGGCATTTCGACTCCAGGAACCTCTGGCGAAGATCTGTCTGCGCGTAAGCTCCCTTTTCGATGTATTCCTTCTCGATAGCCGCCCAGCGCTCACGAACAGTCCGCAGGTTGTGAATCCGCATCAGAGTCGAATCCGGGACCTTCTGGGTGAGTAGTGACTTCGCGGACATCTCGTCCTTGTCCCATTGCTTCTGAGAAGCTAACAGCTCGTCAGATGCGATTGCCAGCACGGTTGGACGTGTTCCTCCAGGAGTAGCGGCCCCTTCTTCATAGCGTTGCTCAGGGCGCTCCATGGAACCATCAAAATGCCCCCAGAAGCCTTTAGCTTCAACGGCATCGCGAAAGCGAACAGAGAAGACGACCCAGTTAGTACCACTGGCATCGAGCTTCGGTACAGACGAAGAGAGAGAGTCGGCGAGAGCAGTAGTTGCCACAGCAGACATGGTAAGCACACAGATTTGTTACGAAGTGATTGACAGTTAAATCGACGAGTTTATGCACAGGGGGCGGGGCCCATAACCTATTGGAGTTCTAGCACGAAGAGCTCAGTTGTTTGCGTGCAAACGACTGAGCGGATGGATTATACATACCTAGCACGAAGAGCTAGGTTCACAGTAAGTACAGAGTGTAATAGATAAGTAAATAAGTTGCTCACCTCAGTTGTTTGCGTGCAAACGACTGAGGAGAGCTCATACAATAAAAGAAGTATTTATACTGTTTACTGAGAGGTCCGTATGAGACTCGAAGAGGATAATAAAGCCACAAAGGCGAGATTGAAAGGTGAAGTGATAAATAAAAGGGACGAATTATATACAAGAAGGTACAAGGATGTACCGTTGATAATACAAGAAGGATAAATGAAATAAAGTAAAAGAATATACTACATACCACAGGCACGAGAGGCGCAGCGCGGGATGTGGCGCCTGTGGCTCGTCGAGCCGTTTGCCCGTTTATTCCAACAGTTAGTGCCGTTCTGCACTGTTCTTCACAGCACTAACCGTATCATTGTAAGCCTGTCAGCCTGTCTTCTCTCTCTTACTGATCCACAAGCCGCTGCTCAATTTGGTCCGACCCCGCATTTCCGCTTTCGCTGTCCAGAGGTGGCTTGTACTAGCGTGCAAGGGCAGCAAGCTGTGCGCGAGTGTGAGGAAACTTTCGTCCGGATGATTTACGCTTTTGGTTGGATTGCATCATCGTGACACTTATTCTTGTGTATCTTAGGCGGCTGCGTAACCGCGCGGCATGACGTGATGCTGGTTCCCTCGCCCTTTGGCGGGCGGGTTATCCTGGAATGTGACACAATGTCACACTTGGTTACCTCTCCACCTCGCCTCGATAATCGGACACTCGGCTTTGGGATTGGTCGTTTATGCAGCATTCTTACTATTCCTCCTCCATGTCCTCCTCTGTATCTCCTATGTGTTTTAATAATTATCACTATTTCCTCTCTACCCCAGTGTGGACCCAGAGTTTGACACCCACCAAAAACAGAGAGTCTGAGATGCGCGAAACGAGAGAAACTGAACCCCTTGCTCAACCTCCGAACGCCCTTGCTTTACCCCCGAACGAGGCTTTTAACCCCCCGAACGAGACTGAACGAGACTTGGCTCAACCCCCGAACCGAAACCCCGAACAAGACTCAACCCCACACTCAAACCAAGGCTTAGCACCCCCAAACGAGGTTCGACCTGCCACTGGCTGAGTGCTCAACCTCCAACAAGGATAAACACGACCAAAACGCGAACACGAACAAGGCTCGGGCCAAAATTGTCTTGAACGCGAGTCTTGGGAATTGTGAGGCGATTGTGAGAAGAGCTTAGAAGCTGTGTCCAAGGTGCGTGAGCTTCAGACTCCACCCAGTGCGCTGCTGCTCAATCAAGTTCAGGACCACGGAAGTTCAAACGTTAGGAGTCCAAACCATATAACTTCACAAACATGTACCTTCACAAACTACGGTACGGCTGACCCTGTATGGCTGACTGACTGACCGGCAAGTTGGCTGACGCTCATCACCTAATTGAACAGCCGCCAAGGACGGACGCCACACATCTCTCGCCACACACCTTACACCTTACATGGGTTCTCGACTCCCATACACCGCAGAATACCTCGAGTATGTTCCAACCTCCATGTACAGCATACACCGTTGCTCATTTAGATGGGGTATTCAGTGGTCGGTCTAGGGAGGAACTTACATCCTTTGTTGCACAACAAAGGGAAAATTGGCCAAAGCAAGCTGCTATTCCTCGGTTCAACGTCGCTCGAACACGCCGGGAACATCTAGTTACAGTGCTGACTGATCCAAAATATGGATTTACACGGCCGGTACGCTTTTCTTCCTTTGAACTTTGAATGTAGCATTCAGACCAAGTTCACCTTCAGTCACCTCTTGATGCATCTCCGGTTCAGCAGTCCCCTCAAAATCATACTAGCCCTGGGCCTATTGACGGCGACTTGACGCCTTTACAGTCGACTCCTCCTCCTCTTCCCCCTCTTACCAGCAGTGGTAGTACCGCCCACGCCGGAGCTGCTGAACAGGTATGTTCCATTCATAAGCTGAGGGCTGCCGCTTATTTTGAACTTCGATATAGGATATCCATGCCTCTGGCTCCGCCTCAATGTCGACTTCAAGATCAACTGCTGTCACGGCTACAGTGGCTGTCGTGATCTATCTTATAGATACTCGAATCCACCCTACTCGTAGGACTGCAGTACGCATAAGCATTGATCCTGTTTCAGATCTGACATATGCAGACAATGGTGCTATTACTCTGGTTTCTGCAGAGAGTGTTATCTCAGCCATAAAGAAGAGTCTAGTTGAAATACAAGGTATGGTACTATTTGACTGTTCTTGCTTTCCAAATCGTGTTATTAACCGCACTATGATGATTTTATTAGGCCCTCTGAAGCTGGCTTGTCCATTTCGCACTGACCCTTCATTCCTGGAGTATTTTAGATGCTGCGATGAGGAAGGGTTGGAGAATTGTGTCTTCAACCCTTCCCATATATTTTTGCCTGATACTCTGGAATTACAGATAGTTGTCGAGGGTAAACTCCCTCCAGAATCAGCTTCCATGTCATCTCTCCAAAGCCATCCATCACCTCAGCAACCACGCACACAGAAAGAAATCTTCGAATCTATTGTTTCTTGGCTGAAGAATCGAGCTTCATCAGCTATTGGCTACCAAATGTTTGATGCATCCTGTGGACGCATCTTACAAAATCAGCATGTCGTCGACATTTGGAACTTTGCTTGTCAGTTCCATGACACCTATTATCGCGCCGTTCATCCAGAGACGGCATGTTCCTTTACTACTAATCACTATTCTCATTTAACTAACGAAGTTTACAGCAAAAGACGATTCAGAAGAACATGATCCGCGCTGCGCTTGATTTAGGCGAGACATCGATGAACGATGCTCTTGATGGCTGTCGCCTTGCGAGGATCTTTGGACCTGGGGGTATCAAGGAGGATCAATCTGTAGTCGCCGAGCTGGAAAAGGTGCAAGATCCTCCAAGCGGTCGCGTTGCGTTACTTGAGTTTCTGCGTAGATGGGAGTCCGAGCACATGTAGTACCTTTATTTTCAATAGATCCACCAAGTTTATTCGCTTCAAATCTTGTTTGAATTAATAATCTCATGACGATATTAGAATTACATTGCGTGTTAAATACAAACATGTGCAGGGTGTTCATGAAAACCAAACGAAAACCAGTGGTAAGTAGTACTAGAGGACTACAAGAAGATTTGCTATAGGTTGTGATCAGTGGCCTACTAGTTGGTGGTTACTTGGGGTTCAGGAGATCCATCGCCCTCATTGGCGTATGAATTCGGACTTTCCGAGAGGAAAAGAAGTCTTCGTCTCTTCCGTTGTAAAGTGCGCGCTGCTTCAATCTTAACACTTGATTCCGAACTCGAGGCTTCCGCACTCCGCTTCTTCCCTTTTGGCAAAGGTTTGGCACCCGAGTGCGCAGTGATAGGCTGAGGAGTGCGAGGTGGAGTCTCGTTGCGGCCCTCCAAGATGCTGTTGAAAACAGAAGATGACGCCGAAGAGGCCAAACTTGCACTGCCCGCGGGTTGAGTAACTTGAGTTGAAGATTTCTTTGGTCGTGTCTTCTTCAATGTAGTCATACCTGGAGGAAGGTACTCGCGCGGAAGCCATATACGGAGAGAGATACCTATCCAAGATTTTCTCCGACCCAACCTCCGAGTCACTAGTGGGTGCTTCCAAAGCTTCGATGAACGGCAGTGTCGAGAATCCCATGCGCACCCACTCTCCACTGAAACCCTTGCGCTCGGTGAACTTGAGCTCGTTCAGTACAACTTGACGAGCAGGGGATATGAGGCAACGGTGTTGGTCGTCATAACAAGCACGGGGTGGTTGCTGTAATAAGAAAGTACCAAGAAATAAAAGATCGACTTCGTCGATTGTGGCCTTGCTGATCTGCTTGCCCATCATCGCCACACAGATACAAACATGAGCATGTATGTTACATACTAAGTTTGAATTTGTCCAGTTATATTTCACAACAAATATTTTATCATTTATTACTTTGTGGATGACTTGCGGATCGCGATGTTTGGATACGACAATTTACTATTAGATTTGTATGTAAGGTAGTATACCTATCGGACGCCAGCTAAGTAATTGTTTCTTGATCTCTTTTTGCCCAGGAGCTGATTCACTGAATGAGGAGACGAGGAAATGACGGAACTCAAGGAAAAGCAATCAACAGTAAGAATTTCTACATTGTACGTACATGTTTCAAGAGATTCCAGAACACTAGACTATGTTTGTAGGTGTTTGATACAGAAGTGACAGGGAATTCATGAGCAGGAAAAAGCGGTGCCAGTGCCAGTCTAGTGTTTGTTGCTGTAATAAGAAAGTACCAAGAAATTAGTTCAAAATTCCACACCGTAAGGAAATGTAATCGCCTACCGTAACAGTTAACATACGAAGAACCACGCCTTCCCACAGCACTCCGTAAAGCTTTGTAGCTAAGACTTCCTTGGTCCTCCATGGCCGATGCCTGTTGGCGCAGGCGATTGCTATTTTCTTCAAATCGGGTTCCCGGGGAATTCATGCAGCAACCGCGTCGGAAGAGTCTGCAGAAGGTGGAGACCAGGTTGATGTAACTGGATTGAAATAGAGGTCGATGGCTTTCACGTCCGGAAACACACTGTCAGAAAGTAGAATGTCAGCCATCGACGGCCTCTTCCCAGCGAGCAAGCCTAGTGAATTCGTCTTGAGCTCATGTGCGAGTTCCTGAGACCAAGTACGAAGGAAATGTACGAGCTCTTGTTGACTATTGTCTCGAAAACCTTTTTCGAGCGAGTCGCCAAATCCGCCGCGAGCTAAAGCGGCAGCATTGACCGCCCCAATCCGTTCCACGCCCTTGCAGTAATCTCCTCCCGAAATGAGAGCCACAAGAACTATGCCATTTCGTGTAACCCCATAGGTCTCTAGCATCTTCTAGGCTGAATAAATGTCGTAGTGTTCTGGGTCTACCCTATGGTCGCACATACCTCGAGTCAGCAGTGCTATTCAATACAAGGATCCGCACGCACGTACCGCCTCATGACCGTCTTCGCACCAAAAGCAAAGGAGTCGCTATCAGGTCCTAGAACAGCACTTATAATGCCTGCATTGTTCATGGCGGCTAGTTCTGCCTCTGCTTCTCCAGGAGCCTTATAGCAGCAATAACAGTTAGAAAAAGCACGCTCTAATGATATCAATACACTTACCTGGTGCGAATAAAACCCAAAGGCCTCTATGATTTCCTTGCAGGGCTCCGTCCACCAAGGCACAGACTGTGTGTTGATCTTATGTTGATGCTTGATGTTGGGTCGTTCAGGACCATCGAAGACGAATATGAAGACCACCGGTGCTTTACTGAATCTGCATAGTTGGTAAAAGAAATTCACCAAGGGCTTATCCGGATTGAACGCATATGGCTTCTGCGATGGGTTGATAAACGTGATGTTCTGATTCATGAGAGTGCTGATTTATGGTGTCAGAAAATACGTACTAACTTTTAAGATAGAAATCGTCGCCTACTCACCTGATATCTACGCCAATATGTTGTACCCCATGAGTCCCGCTCGCATAGGAAAAGCCATTAATCTTCGCAAAGTCTAAAAGTGTGTGCCTTTGCGGAATATCCTTGATTAACTTCAAGGGTGTTCTAATCAGTTCGAATGCCCACTAAAATACTAAGAATGCACTTACATTCCACAAGCCGTTAATCCCCATATTGAAGGTTTACTGGGTGTAGAAAAACAGTTGTGTTGGTGCACAAGGAGGAATGCGAGAACTTTCAAACAGTCCTGAGTCCAGACTCCCGACTCCCAGTGTCCTGATTCATCTGTCTAAGACATTTGCGCGTCATCGGTGCAGTGAGCGTGAGGTTCTGGTGCTAGAATTTGTCTTGGCCTCTTTTTTCCTGCGGTCGTTGGTATGTGAACGTGAATGAGCTCTTGTGCAAGTTCGCTGTTGGTTGACTAGTACGCTCATCACTCGCGATGCACGTCACCCTATGACCATCAGCTATTATTAGAAACATTACTATTATTAGACCTGCTCGATCCGGACATTCTGTAAGCATGGTCACCCTGTGACTCACTTTTTCTCGACTCTCATTTCTCATCTGAAGCTTGATTGCGAGCATGGAGGGTCAGAAATACTCACACCTGGGAATACGCTGACCTGAAATGCGAACTTGAAGGCACAAGTTGAATCTGCCCTTTTCCCTAGACGCGTCTCGGAGCCCCGAAGCCTTGGGGCACTAAGACAACCGTCGACGTGTTGACTCGAGCCCTTGTCCATTTACTTAGATGTGTCCCTTAAATGTGCATGAGGTATGGTTTTATTTGCTTATCGCATTTTGTGTATCTAAACTTCTTCTTTCTCAGAACGACGTCCAGAGTGATTATCAGCGAGTCGAGAGCGAGCGCTCCGTCAAGCGCTGGCTCAGCCATGCCCATCTCGAAGAGCCTGCCATCCTCCGCCTTGGAATCTGGATAACCCACTCCGTCCGGCGTCGAGTCCGTGTAGCGTTCGGTGAAGCCTTGACAAGCGGCTTGAGACCGTGTCTTCATGGTAAGTTTTTCCCTGTTACTTTGTCTTAAATCTTCATAATTCTGACGTTCACGAAGGGTCATTTTTCACCTCCTTTTCTTGAGGTTCTGGCCCGCAGAGAGCAAACCCACGTGCACTGAGTAGAACCCGTCGTAGATTGACGCGAGGAAAGACGCCCGGCGCCTCGATGAGCGGCTACTCATCGTCTACATGGTGGGTCGTTGTAGTTATTTTGCATTACATCTTATTGATTTTGGCATGCACCAGGGCTTCCTTTAACGCTACCACTAGCCACCCACCACCATTCACGAACGCTTGAACGTGTGACTCGGCGCTGGTGTGTCGCTGCTTTGCACTTGCTGCTGCCCGATGCACTTTGCGTTTTAAACCATGAACGGGGTGCGTCGAGGAGCAGCAAACTCCAAATGCTTGGACTTATCACTCGATGCCACTCCAATGCAACGGGATGCTCGCTCTTTGGCAATCGTCGCTAGGTCTGAACCTTCAACCTACGTTGTGTGGTGTGGTGTAACTGTGGCAGGAAAATGAGTAATTATGTGTCTAGGTACATTTTGTTCGTAGTATAGTTCGAATAGAAGCTATTAGTCTATCCTACTACAATTTAAAGAAGGTTCTACTATATAGACTCTAGTGACAGTAAGATGAGGATGCCAGAAAGCTGTTGACGAGATCTTTTTAGGAACTAAGGCTACATTTTACTAGTAGGTACATGGCACATATGCTATCTGTAAATTACTACGTGCAGTAAGACGATGCAGCTTGCATAATTTCTTCTTGATTAGCTTTGCCGGTCTTTCCGTTTTGAAGATGGGTGATGAAGGAACGGATACTTGATAGGTGCTTTGGACCGGCAGGACCAGAAGGCACAGGGTACTTCTCATTGAGAAAACGAAGTGCCAGGGGAGCAGACCAATTCGGGCGTTGGACAAGGTCGTCAACAAGAGTTGTAATCACTTTCCTTCGCGCAGCTTCGGTTTTCTGGCCCTCGTTCTGCCTTCTCCATCTTGCCGCCCATTTGTTATTCAACTGTTGCACGGAGATGCACCCATCCAGCCCTTCCGTCCACTCTTTCCAGAGATCTTCGATGGTTTTGATGTTTGTGTTGAACACATAGAATGGCAGCCACTCACTAGGAATGGAGGGCTTTGGAGAACATGACCATTCAAATTGGTGGCAAAGAATTTTTTCCGTTCCAAACACTTTGACCAATTCTCGAATAGATTTGATTTGGATGGCCCTTTCTTGTGCGTCGTTAGAAAGAATAAAATTTGCCTGGAATTTGAGGAGGTCAGGTGGCCATTTCGACGTTGTTGTGTTTTCGGAATCAGGAAGATACTGTGCCCTTGGCAGAGACAAAATGTCTGTAGGCGGTGTTTCTTCCGGGGAAGAATTAGGCAAAGAATAGAGAGAAGTTGGCGTTGGGGATAAGATGATATTTTTGAATGCCTGACGTGACTGCACTTCTTGAGACTTGAGTAAATCTCTTCGAGTGGGAGAAGTTGTTGAACAGAGAACCGTGGAGTCTGCGTGATCCGAGTCCAGCTCTTGGGGGGTGGGCGTGCAGATACCAGAGGAGTCAGAACTGTTACCGCTGCCGCTGCCATCATTCCGGCCCCGCTTTCTTGAAGAACGACCTGCGGGCAAGTTGGACAAAAAACCCCGCATAAATGTAAGCTGCGAAATTAGATCTTCATGTTCAAGTCGACGTTGAATCTGAGAAGATTCCAGAGTAGCATGAATCGTAGCTGCTACCTGTTCGGGAAGACGCTTAAAGTTCTCGGTAGCTTCTAAAGCGGCTTGTTCAATGATTTTGTGACTCTGCTGAGAAAAGTCGCGAAATTCATTGCCGTTAAACGGGGCATAGTTCCATAGTGCGTTGTTGGGATGTTTCTGATACAGGATTGCGGCGTCCTGGATAAGCACGACTCGCAAATACGCCACAAGGTCCAGGAAATGGCGCAGTGCAATATCAACTGCTTTTGGGCCATATTTGTTTACCCTCCCCTCATAAGCCTCCTTTTCAGATTCAACCCATGGAAATAGGCTTGATAAAATAGAAGGAGGGGGGACTAAGCAAGGCCGTTAAATGAGCTTCTTAGATCATTGAAGAAAATGCAGAACTTACCGAGATGTGCTCTTGGAAGCACATAACTTCTAGGCTCGTCCGCGTTAAACAGAGCAGAGGCAAGCATAGCACGCGTCGGCAGGGAACGATCATAAACTTCTGAATACAAGTCTCCAGTGCGCCAATTACCGAGAGCCTTTACTTCCAAACCTGAGGCGCCATACTTCCGTGCTTTGTCTGCTGCATAGAAGCGGCAGGCGTGGGTAACATGGGAGACAGACACATTACACGAGTTGTGCATGTTGAGAAATCGCTCTCGATGATCTGGTAAGGGATCGACGTCAACAAGTTGTCATTCATTCACCATTTAAAGAAGAACGTACTGTCATATGACATAGGCTCTAGTCCAGAAGTACTCCCATCCTTTTTGGAAGGCTTTCCCGGAAACAGGTGTAGCCCATACCAGTCTCGGCGTCCAAATTACGCGTGTTCTGGATCTTCGAAGTCGGGGGCAAATGTAGGTACAGCGTTGTTTTGTATGTGGAAGTGTGCAAAAAGGTGAAAGGCAATGCTACCGAAGCCGCAGAGTTCAGCTTCTCTATGACGAAAAAGGCCATGTTCGTCAACCCTTCCAGTCTGATTGTTCTTGGCCTGATCTGCAAGTACAACTAAAGCCTATCATAATAAATTAGAAGACGGTGAGAAACCTTCAAAGGAGGGACGTACTGGAAGCTCAATGGCATCACCTATGAGAGGCATTGGCACCCGTTGAGTAAATAAATCGGATAAGAGGATCCGCCTAGTATTATCGCCACGAAACGCGGTGTTTGATGCTAAAAGGAGCATTGCACGATCTCGAAGTGCAAGGCAGATCTGGTGTTTGGAGCGTCCGTGCTCGCGAAGTAGCCAGTTGCTCATCCTGAGAACTTCATCGTTCTTATATACATCTGATAGAAGAATTAAGTTAGTAAACATGTTACGCTGTACGCGGTGGGCGCCTTGAGAATATACCTGCTCCGGTTTCCTTGGTCTTCATGATGTGGGCTTCTTTGACGCGAGTTGGCTCGTTGGCACGGGCTATGACCTCGAATGACTTCACCCAATCTTGATGCCGCAGCAGGACTCTCGTATCAGGACAATTGGCGTAGGCTGGAAGGTGCTGGTTTGACCGTATATAAGATTGGAGAGCACTGATTGCTTGCTTGATATGCTCCTTTCCGACAGACGTCCCACTCAGTTGACGACCATTCTTATCGAGCTGCCAGTGAACAAAAAGGGTAAAGAAAGAAATAAGTCGAAGCGAAGGACAAACTTGAGCGAAGATATACGCACCTTGTTGCGAGAGAGCTCCTGCTTTAAAAGGGTAAAGAAAGAAATAAGTCGAAGCGAAGGACAAACTTGAGCGAAGATATACGCACCTTGTTGCGAGAGAGCTCCTGCTTTAAAAAAATTCCCACCTTCTCCCCCACAATGGGATGCGCTGGCTCTGGGACATGACGAGGATCTTGCCTGGCTTGGTCCTCCTGGTAGTCGTTCCAGAATTTCTCATACTTCCTAAGGTGACGAGAATATGCCTTCTCGGTGCCTTTCCCAGAAACAAGGCGTGCCTCGATATCTAATCGAATACGATGTGCTTCTTCCCTGATCGAAATGAGCCCACTAGTGCTAGCGAGCTGCACGCTCGCAACGCCAGTGGCATCGGGAAACTTGTTGCACACCTCAGTCAGAGTGTCGTCGATCCGTCGTTTTTTTGCAGCAGGGTGGTCCGTGTATGAGGATACAAGTTGAAGGTTGTTGGGTGTTGCAGAGCTGGGGTCGAGCATAGTGAATGGACCAGGAAAATTGACGTCCACAAGAGGGTGCAGGCTTGGAGTTGAGCACTGAGTCGACGACTGGGTGGTCGAGGAATGAGCCACTGCGGGATCGGCAGCGGATCTCACTTTGGCGGGTAGAAAATTCTATGGATTTTGATTTGTATTCCAGACAATAATCAATGGCGAGCAGGAGAACTCACATTGAAGCCAGGATTTTGCATTATGAGCTCGGGGGTGGAAGAATGGGGGTGGATAATTCATGTCTTCGTGGATGATGTACCATTGTCTCAGCAGCTGGAATACTTGAGACACAATTGCCAGATGAGATAGGGGCCTAATGCGTCTGACGCGTTGCGGTAATGGGACGCGTCGTGTTCCGCTTGTGGCTAATTATTAGTCCCTTGGCCTAGCCAAGGCTTAGCAGTTCGGTTTCCACAAGACCCAGCAGACAAGGTGCTTTTGAACATAAGCAGGGCATGAATGATGCTGAAAACAAAGCAGCTCACGCTGCGGGGATGAATCTGGATGAATCCAGTTCAGAGTCGAACATTGTTACTTTAGAAAATGGTTCACATATCATGAGCATAACAGATCGAAGTCGAAAGGAATTGTATCGGATCCGATACTTTTGTGACGTGACGTCACAGTAACAAGGGATAGTAATTCTTAAATCTTTAGTTCCAGCATAAGTATGGCTAGCTGTAGTGCCAGTAGCAAGTAGTAAAAACACGTTGTGATTGGTAGAAAATTAAATAAAGTACGGAATATTGAAATCGAATCGTTACAGAGTTCTGAAGTCGAAAGCCCAAAGTGAATGTAGGGCTGCGCACCGTACCGTAACGGCTGTCGGCCGTATGCTATACGGCAAGATACGGTCACGGTTGGACCCGTTACCGTACCGCAAGTCACAGTTCTCAGCAGCTCACGATACGGTACGGTCAAATACGCGGCCGTATACGGTAGACACGGCTAGTTGAAACAGAAAAAATGTATTATAAGCTTAGAAAACATCAAAATAAAACAATTCTAATTAGTATCCTCCTTCTCAAAAGAAATGCGAGACAGTTTGAGGTGTTGCTTGACAAGCATGAGCGTCCGGATAGTTTTGGGGAGAAGGCTTGACCGTCGGAGAGATATGGTATCACGCCCACCCGAAAAGATGCGCTCGACGGCCACTGCAGAGCCTTAGAGTACGTGCCACAGTCAGTGAAGAACATAAAAGAAGGTAGCAAAGCGAAAAAAATACCTGGAATAGAGAAAATATCACGAACTAGAGAATGAAGATTAGGAAATTGGGAACGGCGTCCTCTCCACCAATGGAGTGGGTCACAGGAGTCGAAGTCCTCACGGGGGAGCTTGAAGAATTCCTCGAGCTCATTTACTGATTCGCGGTACGGGTCGGTTCACGGTACGGCCGTAACGGCTACGGCTACGGTAAACGGTAGTCACGTAGATAAAACAATGTGTTAGCAACGTTATAGATACACAAATGAATAAATAGAAGCTTACCGTGTCTTATGAAGTGCTGCATGCACCAGTCCCAGCGAGCCAGCGCCTTCAGTTTGTCGTTTTCGTTAAGACAGCCCACCGATAAAATCACGTGCGCGTCTCGTTGTCACCCCGGTGCCCCTCTAACAGCTGCTCATCATCAGGTACAGCTACGGAGATCAACGGAGAACGAACTCACCATGCAGGCAACACTTCTCACCAACTCTTCATCCAAGTATTTGTCTCCGCCACGTCACATTCAAGCCAATCAGAGGCCACCCGTAGGTACGGCCGTGACGGCCGTGCACCTACGGCAGGCTACGGTTGGTGAGCCGTACCGTAGCCGTACCGTACAAGGACAGTTGCGAACGCCTGCGGTACGGCTACGGCACCCGTACCGTAGGACCCGTAGACCGTAGGCTACGGCTACGGCGCGCAGCCCTAGTCCTCGCCTTGCTGTACCCAAAAACCACCGAAAAAAAAGGAGAAAGGAACTCCCATCGGCTTCGAAATTGATAGTTTGAACATTGTACTACCACGACTGTGATGATTGACCGCGTGTATATGTGAACCCGTAACTACCTAGACTGTATGCCTTGTGAATATGAAAGACAGATTTTGATTTGACCAGTGAGCGAGACTATCAAGCAGTCAGCGAGACCGAATTGTACGTGGTACGGGGTAGGACTATCTAATGTCTAGGTAAGAGACTAACCAGAAATAGACAACATAAGAGCACATGAAAGAAAGAAATAAAGAAATCCGGATAAGATACGGACAAGCAAAGGTATATACGTAGGCAACTAGGTAGTCGTCGCAGAAAGGGTCACCTGAACCCTTCAGAGACACAACTCAACACATTCCGAAATACACAAGAGAAAGAAAGAAGAAAGTCGGACAGGTAAGAGGACATTAAGCAAGCAATGGACCCCTGTAGATGGGCCCTCAGAATTAGAAGAGAGACATTAAGGAAAAGAAGAAAAACACGATCGAAAAGTCTAGTGCAGTAGTAAACTCATACATAACATACATTTTAATTTTTCCCCTTTACCACATCAGAGTGCCTGCTCATATTTTGTTCATATACTCATGCACTAAGGTGCGTCAACGAGTCCACACAGATCACCCCATCCTTATCATGCCATGGGTAACCCCAGCAATGCAACCACTCCTTTACCGCCATTGCCAATCTCCCGCCTCTTACCAGTGCCGCACCACCCCTTGCCACCTCCTTCTCCTCTCCCACAATCACAAATGCCAGCCCATAAAAGTGTTCCTGCTCGTAACCAAGCAAGAACTTCGCCAACACCTCCGTCGCCTCATTCGAATGCAGACCGGCGTGCAGATCCACCATCGTCTCCATCCTCTCCTCCTGCGTCAGTTCCGTCCCTCCTCCTCCGCTAGTACCCTCGGATGCAGGGACAAAGAACGACAACGACCCTGAAGAAGTCGCTGCACTGCTCAGCCGGCTCCTACCCACCACACCCAGGCAGACACCCAGCCCAGCACCCATCACGCGTGTTCGAGTACCCCTATCCCCTGGATCATCACTCCATCCAGCATCCCTCCCTCTAACTGCCCCTTCGGCAACCTTAACACGCTCTTGCACAAGGCCTGCCGCAGCTTCTCTCATCTCCTCTCTCATCGTCTCGTTCATTGCCTGGCCCTCCTTGCTGAACCATTTTGCAGACGCTCCGTCTCCTCGACGCCATGCCTCTGCTGCACGAGAGAGACACACATTCCTCATCGAGCCCAAATGCAGGGCCCGGCTCCGGTAAGACATATACAATGTCGAAAGACTTCCACCTGTCGGAAGCGTAGGAAGCAACAACGGCGAGCGCAAGCTGATTCTCGGAGATGCTTGAGGCGCCCCGACAGCCGAAGGGTGATACAAATTATCAGCAGCAGATCCAAGATCATTCCTCGGTGCCGTTCCATTCGCAGACGCATCGTCTCCAAGCTGATCATGAGGTGATGGTGCAGGTTTCTTAACAGCAACCGCAAACCTCGTCCGGCTCGGGTCGTTCACGTACGCAGCGAACTTCTTCCCTCTCCCAACACCTCCAACCCCAGAACCATTTGCCCCGTCGTACCGCAGCGCTGGAAACGCATCTGCTGCTGCTGCCGTGGAACCATCATGCCCATGCCGTTGTTATATGGGCCTGCTCCCATGAACGCCACCAGTGGTCCTGTACCAGGCTGCACGTTCGCATGCGCTAGGACGGCGTCCAGGCTAGCCATGTCGACGACCTTTGGGAGATGATGCAGGAATTCGCAGTTCTCTTGTTTGGCGCAGGTGCCGCACAGCCAGAAGTGGCAGAGTGCGCGTTCGAGATCGTGACTGTAATTGTGATGAAATGGATTGTGAGAAATATAGGTAAAAATTGCAATAGAATAGATTTTCGTTTCAGAACACGCAATGTAGAAAACAAAGAAAAGAACAACCCACCTGAATCGACAATCTGCTCTCAAACATTCCCCAGCAACAAAGTACCTACACACCCTATTTGCACCAGGCACTGCGCGGCCGTTGGCATATCTGACTCGAAGTCGCTCCTCCAGGTGCAGCACCAGCCCTGCTATTGACAAGCCACCCCATGGCACGCTCAAGGTCGTATCCATTCGCGGCCAACGCGTCTTCGAGCTCGCTTGGTGCGATAGTGCTACCAAAGATGGAGCTAAGCACGTCGAACGTGAGCGTCCCGTCTGCCGACGTTGGGGCGTCCATGGCATTGTGATTGTTGGAAGAAGACGACGACATGGTGTTCATGCTGTAGTTTGAATTATAGTTGTTCGAGTTGGCAAAGCCAGCCGTAGGGTCGTCGTTGGCGTCAAACTCGTCAAAGTAACTAGTACTATTGACATTAGGGAAATCCAAGTCCGAGTCTGAAGGATAGAAAGATAAAGGGAAAGGCTGGGTTTGCTCTTGATTTTGAGTCTTCGCCAGAATGATCGTTATCGTTCGTGGAATTAGCAACAGAGTCAACACCACCAGCTAAGGGCGAGCCAGACCAGGATCGCGAGCTGTCAAAGCCGGAGACGGTGATTGAATGAAAAGAGGGTATCGGGTTCGAATTCGTGTTTCCATTGGCGTTGGAGGAAAATGGGTCAAAGGGATCACCCTCCTCGTCGTACAGATCCTTCGGACGATGAGACAAGCGCAGGGGTGTACCATGAGAAACGGTTGTTTCTGCTACGAGGCGGTAGCGATGGCCAAGTTGCTGGACGCGCGAGTAGCCCACATCTGGAGACAAGATATCTGCCCTCAAACCGAGCAAAGACGAGGTGGTGTAGGAATTGTTGGACGAGGAAGGGTACGAAGAAGGAAAATGAGGATGAGTCGCGGCGGCGGAGAGTGGGCGGGGAATGGGTCTAAACTCGGCTGCTTTTGCGTCGAGGAGACGAGGGGAGGAGAGTGGGGATACCGCAAGGGAAGTAGTGAACTGCGATTGTGCGAAGGAGAGTGCTCTGACATGGTAGGTTTCCTGAAAAAATTGGCCAAAGGAGAAGTCGGGGTAGAGATGGGTGTCTCTGGAAGTAGACGAGAGGTGGAAGAGGCTCTCGACGACGGGCGCGAGATTGAGGGCCGAGTCGGGGCCAGAAACAAGAAGGGAATGGCAGTGAAGTTGTCCCGGTGCTTGTGCATGAGCTCGAGGATGACATGCTCGACCTGCTCGTAGTTAGTGCCGTTCTGCACTGTTCTTCACAGCACTCACCGTATCATCGTAAGCCTGTCAGCCTGTCTTGTCTCTCTTACTGATCCACAAGCCGCTGCTCAATTTGTTCCGACCCCGCATTTCCGCTTTCGCTGTGAAGAGGTGGCTTGTACTAGCGTGCAAGGGCAGCAAGCTGTGCGCGAGTGTGAGGAAACGAGGAGACCCAATGGGGCTCGTTGGCTCAAGGTCACGACGCGGCTGCTAAAATAAGCCTGCTTCCTCCCACCGACAATGATGGTCGACCCCTCATTCCTCGCGACCAGTACCTCGCTCAACTCGATGCCGTTAAGAGGAAGGACCCACTTCGAGATGCATGCACTGCTCTCGGAATAACTTATCGCAAGACGGCTAACCTCGATCAACTTCGAGCTGAACTCGTCAATTACTGGTAAGTGCCACCCTCTCACTCCCAGCTTAAACCATGCAAACGGCTCACTGCCTTTTGATCTGTACATAGGTTCGCCGATCCGACCCATACATTGAATGCACCACCCGCTTCGGCTGCAGAGATGAGCTCGTTGTGGCATATGGGGTTGACGGAGCCCATGCGGAAGAGTTGTTGGGCTATGACGACGACGAAGATGACGACGAAGACGAAGAAGGTGCAATGGTGGCTGCCGGAGATGAAAGTGACGACGACGGTATGGGCGGCGGTCCGCGTTGCGGAGAAGACTACAACCAGTTCAAGACTCGCATTCGACTGCAGGAAACACAACGTGCCGAGAAGCTACGTCGTCCCGGGGGTGTAAAGACACAACAGGCAATGGTAAAGGCCTGGGCAGTAAGTCGAGTTACTTTCTCGTCCAACCGAGTTCGCGCTGATTGATTAACCCATAGGAGTTTTGCGCCACTGCCTTGAACAAGGGTGATATACAAGACGACATCATTGATGAACACCACCTCCTATTGTTCATCAAGTACTGTTCTGAGCGACCCAAATGAACCCGAAAGGCGTTGACATTCCGGGGACCTTCATTGGAGCGGTAAGTACTGATCACTGCTGTCTGCTCTTACTGGCCTCGTCCTCTTACCTTCCTTACCTCAGTCTCATATCAAGAAGCTGTATTTTGGTGCGCTTCGGGTTCGAAAGGAGCAGGATGCGAAGAATCCAGCTCTTGCGCACAACCCGACCCGCCGTTTCGATTCATGTATGGGATGCATTGCGTAGTCGAATGAACGAGGCCATCCGACGCAGCAGACAGTGAGCGTATTTCACTTTATTTAACAGAGTCATCGTTCAACTATTCACCAGTGGTCTTGTTCCAGGTGAAGACGCGCCCGATATCACCGCCAACACCTTTCTTCAAAACATCACCGACGAACAGATGATTGAAGTAGGAAAGGGTTTCTTGAAGCACAGAGAATGTAATTTCGTATAAACTTTACTTTATTGTCTTGATTATCCTTTTAACCTTGATCTTCCCTGTAGTACTTCCGGGCTATACCTGGGATAAAATGTCATGCTGGCTGGATTCGTCTCTCGATCTGCTATATCATGCCCTGTCTCACAACTATTTACGCTCATTTGGCACGCGAATGGCAGGGGTACTTCGATCCGAGTCCTTGTGGATGCTATATCAGATAATGGACTACCGTCACAAGCTCCTGCACCCAGGCGAAGGTCTTCTTCAAGACGCGCAAACGATAACCCAAAGGATTTCCGCTCAGCGTAACCGATTTCGCGAATACCTGCAGACGGAGAAATTAATTCGCGATGACCACTATAACAAAGGATACCACACCTTCGTAAGCCCATTCCTTGGCACCTTAAAAATTGTAAGACTGATTATAGGCAGGGGTGGCTTGAGAATCTACTGTCTCAACGTTCAGACAGAACCAAAATGCTGTCGAGGTCCTACTTTCAAGGAGCTTGGTTGATCCTACGCACATGCACAGGCGACAGTGTCGGGCAAAAGGCAACACACATGCAGCTAACACCAAGGCCCAAACCAAAAACTCTCTTTACCTTGAAGAGTTCCTCCGCCGAAATCTTCAACGGAGATGTTTCCAACTACTTCAAAAGCCTGCTTCATATCTCTTCTTCGCCAATCACACCTGGAAAGTGCTGGAAGTGTATTGACGGCAACCACTACTGCAATGGTCGCTGTCAAAGACACGAACTCTATTACAGCATACCCGTGGTCCTTATCTTTGATCTAGATGGATCTGAAGAGGAACACGAGAATGAATGGACGTTTCCGAAGACAATTAAGCCAATGGACTCCAAAGCTGAGAAGTCAAATGGTGTTGCGTACGATCTCGTAGGGAAAATCTTATTCGACAGCAGCACAACACATTTTACGACCCGATTTGTCTCTGGGAAGAAAGCCGTCTATATCTACAATGACATGGAAAATGGCGGATGCGCAGTACTTGATCCTAAGCTTACAGTTGCCAAGGATCTCGTTGGAGTAGCAGGCGGGGCAGTTGGCCAGACAGGCGTTCAAACAACTGCCGTTTTTTACTATCTTCGCGGGGGTATCAATGCTCAAGACTATTTTCGAAGGGAGCAGATGAGACGAATACAGGAGGTTTTCCCTCAAATTGGTTTTCGGGTGGAGGATGGACATGACATGGAAAGCCCATACATCATATCTAGTTCGGAGCTGCAAATGACACCCGATGAAGACCGTTTCTGGCTCAAAGACCCAACCGGCATGTCTTCAATTGACTACGCTCAGGTTGTAGCGTGTCCGACAACCCCTCGCAAACGTCCAAAGAAGGCAGCGGCACCATCGAAGTCTAACAAAATCTCTAAAAAGACAAAACAAGACTACCCCAGTAGAGTTCAGAATGGCAGGCTGAACAGCGACGATGAACTTGAAGATAGCCAACAGCCGCTGGCTGAACAAACGCGAAAGCCACCGCTGTCGCACAACGCCCGGAAACGCAAACGTCACTTAGTTGAATCAGAATATAGCGGCGGCAGTTCGGATTCTGCAATCGAAGATGCTAGAATTCCCCGAACGTCCAAGCCGACTTCTCAACCTTCCAGCATCACTGCAGTGACTGCACAGGTTGATGTTGCCCCACAACAGTCTGAACAAGTTCACGTCTCATCATCGCAGGGGAATCATTCAGTCTTCAGCTTGAACTGCAGGTGCGGTGCTGTGGGAGATGGATACAACCCCGACGAGAATGACGGATTGGATGCAATTCAATGCCCTATCTGCGAAGAGTGGTCACACATAGCATGCCAAAAGAACGGACGGGCAAGTCGGTTGCACAAAAATGCCAGGTTCTATTGTGATTCCTGTCTACCTGCACAACAGCGTACCAAGTCAAGAAAAAGGTCGAAGTCTTATAAACATGCCGCTAGCGGTCTCAGCCAAACTCAAAGGACGACTAGGTTAGCAAAAAGGGCAGCATCAAAGGTAAATCCTGTGCCCCTTTCAGAGCGTTTATTGTAAGTTAGATCCCGAGCTTTCTTCAGCAAGTTCAATACGATAGGCAAGCTTACCTGCTCAAACAGACCCGGAAAAGGCGCGCTGTGTCGACATGGAAAGTATTGGTATCCAGTGCGCCTACTGCAGAAGAACTCGCATACCCAGACGTGGTGAGTAAAGTGGTGGAGGGGTTGCGAGTTTGGACATTACGGGCCCCCCAACTTTGAGCAAGAAGTTAGAGAGACTGATCTAGTGGACGAGCTCTGGAATGAGCGAGAAAAGAGACGCTCTGTAAGGGTATGTTGAGTTTTGCTTTCTTTAAAGAATGTTAATCAACAGTCGTCATTTAGCTGGGAAAGTGGCAGCTTACATTCGAAATGGAGTCTCCTGGAGATGAATTAATCAACTACCAGTCGCCAACCTATGCATATACAGAGGAGATAGACGCCGCGCTCCGCCCTTATCGCGCACTACTCCAACTACTTCTCCATTTTTCGTTCGAAGGGCCGGATGAAAGCAGTTTACCGGACGACCTTCTGGTGCCCAGCGTGGACGTTGTGAAGAAAAGGATTGAAGAAAGGCGGAATGGAGCGCAGGTTCATCGCGCACTTCAATTTGCAGAGCAAATGATTCTTGAATATGGCGATATATCCCTCAAGAGGCACGCACAGATCCTCAATTGGATACATAACGAGATGCCTGGGGCAAAGGATGGGGTTATGTGGTGGCACCATGTAGTAGATGCCCATGCCGTCACGATTTTCATTGCGGCGACGAAGAGGGACCTCTTTGAACAAGACGCGGATTTCCCCAGGACAGGCACGCACATTGAGCAGCGAAATTTCTTGTGGAAGAAAGCCTGGGAATATCAATGCGAGCATAATATGGCTTTGGAGCCCCCGGGCGTTGACGTCGACCGAGAATGCATCAGGTTGTTTGAAGATCGTCTCTTCGAAAACTCGAAAGAGTCAGGGATGGCCGGTAACGAGCAGTGGGGGTTGGATGTAGGTAGTCTCCAAGGGGGGTTCTACCCTTACCACCAAAATGAATCATGGGATAAGAAGGATTACGAAGAATCTGAAAGCGAATTCATAGTAAGTAAGATTACCAAAGATTATGGCGGGTAAACACTGACACCTGGTATCAGAGAGGCCCAGATTACCGAGAAGCCAGCGACAGTGAGAAAGAGCCTGAGAGGTTGACGTCGACGGTGAGGCTTGAGCGTCAATGGGCGGCAGGTATGCTGCTCGCCGCGTCTGATGTACGTCAGTAAGTGCACCATGTGTCGCACCAGCGTCGCGTCAAAGGTGCGTCACGGTGCGTCAAAAGTACTGTGCCCCAAACTACCTTGGCGCTTGCTCGATGTGGCTTTGGCGAAAGCCTTTTTGAGGCCTTCACTCGCCTCGGTGTCGAAGACTTTAGGAATTTTGTGACCGTATGGCGTGCTAATCTTCGCATTCAGCTACGTACCAACTCGCAAGGATTTCTCAGAGGTCGCCGTCCTCTGCTCACCGATAAGATCCCCGATAACTTCCCTTCGAGGGAAGTTATTGATCTCTACATCAACCCTGTGACATCCTGGTCAACAGCCACCTTAGCTTCAATTCCGGTACGCGCTTTATGGAGGCCGCGGTCCCCTACCATTCCTGCAGTTGCACTGGCGTGCATGAAGAATCTCGGGTGGGATTTTGGCACGCTCATCAAGACTTCACGAAGCTGTGGCCGGGTATGTTTCTCCAGATGATTTATTCGGTAAGTTTCGCACTCTCGTGTTGCAACTTGCCTAGTATTGCAGTGAGCTTACCCAGTACTATCAGCCTCTGGCTATTTATGACAGATCAAGGCGTCTACTTGCTACGCCTACTACTCAGGCAGTAATCCTGACGACGCGGTCAAAACCAAGAAAGGGCCAATATGCACTCAAGTACGGTGATAACCACCTGGTTCAAATTTCTTTCAAACTTACCAATTTTGTCGCGCTCGTTGCAAGTCTTTTCGACGGCATTGGCACTATAGTGCCCGTCAAAGAACATACCACTGTATGGCTGCCTTTGGGGTACAGTATACGCGAGGGACTATTTCCGGCCGGTAAGTCCTTTTATTCAGTTTCTTCAATGCTTCAATGCTTCATCACTCATATAATTGACGTAGGATTTCTTCCCGGAGTGCCCACTCTTGGTCCTGGTGTGCTACAGCTCACCACGGGTGGAGGAAGCAACAGTAACGAGGCTCAGGCCTCAGCTTCCTCACGCCGAAAAGGTGTGCTCGATGTTTCGAGCTCTGCTAAACGAGGCAAGAAAAGCGCAAGCACTGTCGTCATCAAACATCCCAAACCCGCCAAAACGGCGGTCCTCTCTGCTCTGGACGATTTCTTCAACGGGTCAAGTGCATCTTCGGTCATCGATTTGACAAATGACTTGGACTCGGATTAGGTATAGATATTAATTGGATTATGGGTTATGAACTTCAATTATGGACTTCAATCGGACGCTTTATCTCTTCCTCTTACTCTGTACTTCTTTTGACTTTCTCGGACTTGACTCGGACTTCTGACAGAGATTTATTACTCTCTCGGACCTTTACTCTCTCTGATTTTACTTGGACCAGTACTTTCCTTACCTTACTTGCGCTTTTGACTTTTGACTGGACTGCATCCTTGGACTTCGTAGTAATACTATTTTATTCCGTGTACTTAAACAGATACAAAGAAATAAAGAAGAACGGGACGGAGGAGAAACGCTGATACGGAATCCCAGTTTTGAGGCGCGAAGGAGCGTGAAGCGAGCGTGAAGACACGAGAGGCGCGAAGACGAAAGCGAGAGGGTAGCTGAGGGTGACCGGTGGTTTGGGAAGGGCGAAGTCCACCTCGTTCACAGGTTTCCATCGTTGCATCGTAGGTTGAAAGTTGTTCTGAGAGGCGCGTGGTGTGAGTTGAGATGTGCGAAGGTTAGCGTACCACCGGGAAAGCAGGAGGGACGAGGGGAGAGCGAGGAGAGAGAGAGAGGGAGACGACGATAACTTGGGGGGAAGACAGTCAGTCAGTCAGCAACAGCAACTGGTCAAAAACTAAGTCAGTCGGTCAAAAACTAGAGAGAGAGGCGAGGACAAAACTCACCGCAAAGGGAGCCAATGGCAAATGAGAGGCAATAAACGCGATGGACACGACAACACAGCGACACGTCGAGCACCCGTACCGAGTACCGAAGTGCACCATAGGTGGTACCGAACGGCGAAATTCCTGTGACCTAAGCGGCGATCCACCTGCGAGATGCTGGTGACCGCCGCTCGTCACTCTTGAGGGAGGGTCCTAGCGCGACGACGAAAAGAGGTTAGTTAACGAGGGGGAATGGAAGGGAGAGCTGTGAAATGGCGGGGAGACGCGAGTGACGCGGGAGGACCAAACAAAGTCGAGTTGTGAAATTACATAAGCATATAGCCTATTATGGCAGTGACCGGGACACAGCGGCCGCGCGCGTCACAGGGAGTTCGCTATAGAACTTTCGTCCGGATGATTTACGCTTTTGGTTGCATTGCATCATCGTGACACTTCCTTATTGAGATACAATTTCAATTTGCTTCCGTCCTTGCCAAGCTACCACTACGTATACCACCACCGCATTCACCTTTCGTCTTACACCACATTTGCCTTTCAGTCTTCTTCCGTCGTCCATGCAGTCAAAACTTACACTACTAAGCAACCACCAGCCACAATGGCCTCCACCCTGTAGGGATTCGGGAACGTTTGAGGAACACTCGCCTTCGCCTGAGGTGTAAGGTAATTCGCTCACCTGAAGGTAAGTTCTGCCTCCTTTCTTTCGTCTGCTTTTGTCTTCCTGTATTACTCTTGTACCCGACCTGTAGGAGACCCAAAACTGGGGTTTAAATGGGTGCTGAAATTGAAATTCTTTTTAATTTATATTATCTCGCATTGCATCTCGCTTTCGTCGTTCAATTCATAGTTCCATCACGCCTCTTTTCAAGCCTTCTACTCTATCAGTTACTTGGAGTGCGATAGGATGTAGTTGGTGTAAGGAAAATGATACCTCCTTCCTCGCCTTTCCCTGGCTGACCGCTGTCCGGATAGCGGCTTGAGAGCCCAGTTCAGTCATGTCCTTATTTGAATGGCGGCCACCTCTTAGATACAACATGACTACTTGCCTTCAACCTCGTAATTCTGTGGATGCGAATAGAGAAGTTGAACCTTGGCGGATTCAGGTGAGCCATTTTCGGCGTTTGCTTCTCTTTTCTTCACATACTGATTCTTGCGTGTAGCCTTGATAGGAGCAGAGGCACTTCTTGCATTGGAATACAGCTCGTTGAAGGCGACAGGGTCACGTTCCAAACTATATCCACGCAGTGAGTAACAAGGCTCAAAGCAGATCAGTGCCAGGACTTACTGTTGAAACTGTTTAGCAATCAATTCCCTCTGTCGTCGCTTCGAACCAGTCCACTCCCTCATCACGCCACTATAAAGGTACGTGCAATCCTCTGCCTGGATCTCACATCTCCCACTGTCTCACAGCTTCCATCCAAGAACCTTTCTTCCGACCGTTCTTAACGAGTGGGATTGAATCACGCTCATGTAACTTGCGCGTTTTCTTGAATATCTTGACCAACTTGAATGGCCATCGGAGGAGTGGGGTGAAAAGCCTATTGTTTCTCGAACAGAGCAAGAGGAAAGCTATGGAGGAGACGCGCTCTTCAGTGCTTTGTGGAGCGACGTGGGCCCGGAGTTCTATGCGAGATGCGGTACTGGCATTCGGGAGGGAAGAGGTTGGCAAGTGCAAGACCCGAATATACACATCTGGAATGTAGATGATGCGCACTCATCGACGGTGCCCGGAGAGTGGGAGTGGTTGAATGAACAAGAGGTACACGACATCTGGAAAGAAGAATCGGAGCGCATGAAGCTCGAGTTGGAAGAACGAGCGCGCGAGAGCCAGACCAGCCTTTGCACCTTCTTACCTGGTAATGGGGTTGCAGACTTTCTGATCGACAGGAAACGGATGGGTTGGATGCGAATGGAGTATGTTCCGAAATATTGGGGTATACGACATTCAACAGCAGGACTTGATCAATTCTCGACGTGGACTATCGAGAGGAGAAAGGATGGAAGTTGGGTCATGGTGATAACCAGACTGAGAGGAGACGCAGAAACAATTATTCAGGAAATTATCGCAGAATTTGCCAAGAAGCATGGTGTGTCGATCATTGAATATTGGAGAGTAGGTGATACCGAACGAGATGATCACCTTCCTTGCTTCAAGTGGTATGATCCAGAACGCTCTACGTCGTGCTTCAACGAGAAGTAAGTCCCCTAGTACTAGCAGTTATCCCAAGCTATTTGCTCACAGTAATCTGCAGATTCTGTTGGTGTTGACCAGCGTCCAAGATGGCTTCACTTCAACGGCTGCTTTTCGATATTCATGGCCGCAACCAAAACGTGTCTAGATATGAGTCTGAGGTCGTTCGTTGAGATGCATAGCTAGATGTCTAGTTTCATTGGGGGTACAAGTATTTTCGATGTTTCGTAGGACCAGAGTATCATGTAAAGCAAGAAGAAGAAAGGAGAAAAGCAAGATCATATTTTTAATAAAATAAAAACGGGTTCACCTAATCCTGAGCTAACGAAGAAGAAGAAACTTAGCTGAATTATTCACGTATGTTGTACGCTACAGAGGAGCTAAAGTGTGCGGCTGAGGACCGGTTAAATGCACGGCCCGTGCCGAAGGACACCCATGGCCACTGCTCACTTGACGAGTTGGCCCCTTTGAACCGTACCCTCACCATTCCATAGATGCCGCTCGAGCGTAGCAGTACAAACGTCGTATATGCTCTTGCCTCAGAGTAAGATGGGTCTGCCTCGTGTGTCCGAACTATTTTTACCAGGTCAGCCAATGGCTGTGAGAGAAACATCACGCATGGTGACAGTCCTCTCACAACTTGTACCTCGTCGACCATGAGTGCTTCAGCCATGAAGACACCCTTGCTCTTCGGCGCAAAGATCTCAAGTGAGTCGACACTGCTGTGGATCTGGAACGTTAGTATCCTTAACTCTCATTTGTAGCTATCGAGATAAAAGGGCCGATCGATATGTTCAAGTCCCGATACAAGTATCTCATTCGAGTTAATCAGGATGGCCAGAAGATTTTGGAAGGGGAAAGCGGGAGTACTGTGCGGGAAGCTGGGGAATTCAGTATCAAGTGGGATATCAACAAGGACTTGTGCGAAAACCGTTAGTTTCTTATCAATAAGTCCCTGACCTGTTATCACCAGGTTGTTTGCGCTTTCATCCACCATCAAGCTCAGCATACATAGCAAAGGCCGCCTCCGCGAACACGACATAGGAGAGTTTGAAGGGAACGTGGTCGATTTTGTAGATAACGGTGAGTTTCTATGCCATCGTTAGATTTGGGATGATAGAGACTGATGCGTGGCATGCGATCTAGACAGTTACTTCGAACTTGTGACAAAAGGCAAAAGCATGTCGGTCAAGCTTTGTGTTACCATTACCAAGCTTGACGCGAAGACACACACCGCCGACTACGTCAAGGAAGTTATGACGAAAGTCGACGGCGAACTAGCCGATATGGTTACTTTGAATCTGCCCGATCCCGATAACGGGGGTGTGAAGTTCGTTATGGGTCAGATCTTGCAATCCACAAAGAGTATCATGGATAAAGTTGCTGAAGTACGTAGGCAACAACTCCAACGTGTGCAGAGTCCTCACCAGCGCACAGGCACATCCTTTCCTAAAGGTCGCATGGTCTGCCTTTGCTTTCATATATGAGGTACACAAAATTGAAAATGTAATCCTGCGTAACTTACAGACGTTTGTAGGCTGTTGAGAAAACAACGCTCGAAGATAAAGCTGTACGCGACATGGCTAAGAGTCTGCGGGAAATGCTAGGCGTTGCAAACGCACGCCCAGAACTGCTCGTTATCAAAGACACCACTAATGTGATAGCAGAGATGAGCATACTGGCGCTCCGCATCGCTCAGGTGATTCATGAATATTCTTCGACTGGGGTCGTAGGTAAATTAGTCATTTTGGTGTGATCCATGTTCCGATTATGAACTCACACTTCTTAGGTCGTGCGCTTCGTCTCAACATTCCAGGCTCCTCGTTACATTCTCGCATTCAACAGTACCAGGCTGACCATAGAGAGTTAATGGAACAGTTCAGGACGAGATTGGGTATTGGTTCTGATGTCCGACTCGGTACGTCAGCCGAGTCAATGCTCACGAACCTCGATTTTGACTTTGCGGTCAGAGACACTCATCGAGTTGACAAGTCCTATTCCGAAAGTGATGGAAGAAGTCCGTCAAGCGGTTCAGGAGTTGGTAAGTTGCACTGCTCAAGGGATAATTGTTGATTCGTCTAATGTGTCCCTTATAGAAAATTGCCGGCGGAGAGACGCAGACATCTGTGCGGCTGTTCAGGCCTATAGCAACGAGCCGCTTTATCGGTCGCCAGAAGGAAATGGAGGAGTTGAAGGCACACTTTGAAATACGGGACACTACGGGTGCTCGTCGATGGGACACTTCGGGTGCTCGTCGTTCACTCCTTGTTAGTGGCATGGGTGGGATTGGTAAAACCCAGCTCTGCTTGCAGTTTGTTGAAGATGCTATGGACAATTCCACTTTCTCCCGTGTGTTTTACGTCGATGCGGCCACGGAAGAGTCCATAGCATCTAGCTTTAAGGGAATTTTTCATAATACGTCAGGTCTTAAGTCTTCAGGGCTGTCGGAATCACCCGATTCAGTCCTGGCCTGGATCTCCAGGTTAGAAGAAGACTGGCTGATTGTGTATGACAATGCCGAAGACTCCGTAGCCAACTACTTGCCCAGAGGACGGCGAGGTAACATCTTGATAACCAGCCGGAACCCGGGTCTGGCTAGGGAAACCGGCGGAGCGCACATTGCCCTTAACGAGATGTCCAAGGAAGATGCACTTGCATTGTTCAAGTCATCTGGTTGTCATCAATTTCTTTCACCTGAGGATGAGCAGATGGGTCGGAAAATTGTTTCCTCTCTTTCATTTATTCCCCTTGCTGTCGACCTCGCCGGTGCATATACTGCATCTTCTACTGGATTCTGTGATCTTCATGAGTACCTTCAGCGGCTTTCCGTAAAGCGCACTGAAGTGTTTCATCCTCTTGAAATTGCAAACAAGACCCCATACAATAACACTATCTATGGTGCATGGGAACTGTCCATGAAAGGATTGCAGGACATGGCTGCATCTTCTCATGCACGCCAGGAAGCTGCACAATCTGCCCTTGCTATCCTTCAAATCTTTTCCTGGTTTCATCATAGTAACATTGACGAGAGCATTTTCAAAAGAGCAGCAGTTGCTTATCATACTGCCAGTGCTGATGAGAATGATTTCTTCCATCCTCCTATGTTATCATCCCTTGCACTAAAGATATTGCAACTAGATGGTTCAAAAAATGACTGGGATAATGGATACTTCAGAAAAGGCATTCAAATGTTACTATCTGCCTCTTTGATCAAAAAGAGTATGATGTCAGAAAGGGTTGTCTACTCTGTCCATCCTCTCATTCATGAATGGGTTCGGAACAAGCATATATCTCAGAACCAGACCTTGGCCCAGGATGCACATATTATCATGTTGTCCTCTATATCATTTGATAAGGTCCTCTATCAACAAACAATCACCCCTCTTCTTCCACATATAAAAGCATACCAGCAATATACATATGATCAGATTCTTATCAACCAGGAATACAATGATTACATATTTGAAAGACTTGGGTTCTTTTACAGCGACACCAGTTTGTTCAGGGAAGAAGAAAAAGTCTTGCTAATTATCATTGAACACCGAAAGCAAATACTAGGAGAAAACATGAATACTCTTTGTTCCATGCTTGATTTGGCTGTCTGTCTCCAAACCCAAGGAAAATGGGCAGAAGCAGAGGAAATGTACTCCAAAGTGATAGCCCTTGAAACAAAGATCCTAGGAGATGACCATCCATCAACTCTCACAAGCAGGCATAATCTGGGATCACTGTATGTGGCAAAAGGTCAATGGGAGGAAGCAAAAGCCATTATCTTACCAGTGGTGGAAGCACGTACAAGGGTCTTTGGTGAAGAAAACATGGATACTCTTTATTCCATACATGAGTTGGCTCTCTGTCTCCAAAACCAAGGAAAACTGGCAGAAGCAGAGGAAATGTACTCCAAAGTGATAGCCCTGCAAACAAAGATCCTAGGAGATGACCATCCATCAACTCTCACAAGCAGGCATAATCTGGGATCACTGTATGTGGCAAAAGGTCAATGGGAGGAAGCAAAAGCCATTATCTTACCAGTGGTGGAAGCACGTACAAGGGTCTTTGGTGAAGAAAACATGGATACTCTTTATTCCATGCATGGGTTGGCTCTCTGTCTCGAAAACCAAGGAAAACTGGCAGAAGCAGAAGAGATGTATTCCAAAGTGATAGCCCTCAAAACAAAGATCGTAGGAGATGACCACCCATCAACTCTCGCAAGCAGACATAATCTGGGAACACTGTATGCGGAACAAGGTCAATGGGAGAAAGCAGAAGTCATTCTCATACCAGTGGTAGAAGCACTTACAAGGGTCTTGGGCAACAATCACGAGCATACATTGAAGACACGCAAATGGTTGGAAATTGTCCAATGATCTAGGATGGCTAGCGAATCCAATGACAACGCAAAAGGAATCAAGGATAGTAGCGACCAATCCGCCTTTGACAGCGAGAACGACGATGAAGACGACGAAGATGACAACATCGACAATGCTAGTGGAGATGAAGAAGAAGAGTAGAGAGCAGAGTAGCTGGGAGGAGGGGGAGCTAAATGGCACTGATTGAGGACTTGAGGTTTTGAACGACTGGAAAACGGAGCGAAGCAAGCACTCGAAGCGTCACTGAACCGCGACCAACAAAAGAGACTAAACAAACAAACACAAAGAACGCATCGAGCTCGACGGAAACGGGAATTTGGAATTGGACTGGAACTTGAACTTGAACACGAATGTCAGAAAGAAAGAAAAGACTCGAAACGGACTCGGAATACAAAACAGAAAAACAAACCTAACAAACCCAATTATGAATCGGAATACACGGAGTCCTCGCCTTGCTGTACCCAAAAACCACCCAAAAAAAGGAGAAAGGAACTCCCATCGGCTTCAAAATTGATAGTTTGAACATTGTACTACCACGACTGTGATGATTGTCCGCGTGTGTATGTGAACCCGTAACTACCTAGACTGTATGCCTCGTGAATATGAAAGACAGATTTTGATTTGACGAGTGTTCGAGACTATCAAGCAGTGAGCGAGACCGAATTGGACGTGGTACGCGGTAATACTATCTAATGTCTAGGTAAGAAACTCGACCTAACCAGAAATAGACAACATAAGAGCACATGAAAGAAAGAAATAAAGAAATCCGGATAAGATACGCACAAGCAAAGGTATAACATAGGCAACTAGGTAGTCGTCCTAGAAAGGGTCACCTGAACCCTTCAGAGACACAACTCAACACATTCCGAAATACGCAAGAGAAAGAAAGAAGAAAGTCAGACAGGTAAGAGAACATTAAGCAAGCAATGGACCCCTGTGGATGGGCCCTCAGAATTAGAAGAGAGACATTAAGAAAAAGAAGAAAAAGACGACCGAAAAGTCTAGTGCAGTAGTAAACCCATACATAACATACATATTAATTTTTCCCCTTTACCACATCAGAGTGCCTGCTCATATTTTGTTCATATACTCACGCACTAAGGTGCGTCAACGGGTCCACACAGATCACCCCATCCTTATCATGCCATGGGTAACCCACCCCAGCAATGCAACCACTCCTTCACCGCATTGCCAATCTCCCACCTCTTACCGGTGCCGCACCACCCCTTGCCACCTCCTTCTCCTCTCCCACAATCACAAATGCCAGCCCATAAAAGTGTTCCTGCTCCAAACCAAGCAAGAACTTCTCCAACACCTCCGTCGCCTCGTTCGAATGCAGACTGTGCAGATCCACCATCGCCTCCGTCCTCTCTTCCTGTGACAGCTCCGTCCCTCCGCCTCCGCCAGTACCCGATGCAGGGACAAAGAACAACAACAACCCTGAAGAAGTCGCCGCACTGCTCAGCCGGCTCCTACCCACCACACCCAGGCACACTCCCAGCCCAGCACCCATCACGCGTCCTCGAGTACCCCTATCCCCTGGATCATCACTCCATCCAGCATCCCACCCTCTAACCGCCCCTTCGGCAACCTTAACACGCTCTCGCACAAGGCCTGCCACAGCTTCTCTCATCTCCTCTCTCATTGTCTCGTTCATTGCCTGGCCCTCCTTGCTGAACTGCTTCGCAGATGCTCCATCTCCTCGACGAGAGAGACACACATTCCTCATCGAGCCCAAATGCAGGGCCCGTGTGACGCGTCGTGGATAACTTCGTAGTGGAAGGGAAGGAAAGGAGCCCGTGACAGTCGAGGTCACGGGCGACACGTGTAACCCTCGTGAGGGATCCTGTCACCCGAGATCGGGGAGCAGATGTCTGGGTGCTCAGCCGGCGAGGGTAGAGATGGAACTCTCTCAGAGTTCTGACCTTAGTTCATAGTAAACGGCAAGTAGTAAGATCCATTATTAGAATAATTAGACTAGGTATATACGGCGAGATTCTAATAATATGTACAAACAGGGCGCAGCCATCGAGCAAGAGATTAGATACAGGAGGTGATGCGACAGATACGGCAGATGATGAGATTAGATATGTACCCCACGTCACAAAGCCCCCCCGTCTGCAGGATCCTGTCGAAATGGAGATCTTGGTTTTCGTTTGCCACGCTTAACTTTTCGTTTGGTCCAAACCTCTGTGGAATTAGGCGGTAAAGCTAATCGTTCGACTAGAGTCGCATTAGGTTTCCTAGCTAGCTCTAGCGTCTCAAGAGGGGAGGACATTGTAAGACCATCTGAAAATCCTTCACCAGGGATCCATGATGGAGGTTTGCGCCCGAAAACCGCGCTGTACTGATCCGCTGAGACAAAATCGCAGGCGACGACGGACCCATCGGCAGCATTACAGCCTGCAACTTGCCCTCGGAAGGCGGAAGCCTGATCCGGTAGTTTGAAGGCGAGCCAAAAGACTTGTTGTCCTCCTTCATTCGTTCGGGACACGCGAAGGAGTATAGCAGAAGAAACTAGCGAGTTTACAGCGACAATCCAAGCGATAACCTGTTCCCAGATGCGGTAGGCGGGAAAGTTCCAGAGGATGAGAAATCTGGAATGTCCTTCGCGAGTGATTTCGGAGAGAACTGGAACATTAGGAGCCATGGGAGTAGGGAACGAGAGAGCGAGTGAATCGTCCTCTGGATCAGCCATAGCTCGAAGGCCCAGATCTTGCATCGCTAGGAATGGGTTGGAACTAGCAGGCTTGGCATTCGAAATTTCAAGACGATGTAACAAGGAAGATGGCGGAAGGTGGGTGGGTATGAAAGGTACGAGTTCATTGGATTCGAATGAAGGCAAGGCAGGAGGAGGAGGCGAGACCGAACGCATGCGTATAGAGGGAGTTGGTGATGCTGCCCGTCTAGCAAGAACAGGACGCCTAGAGAATGAGGGTCGGAATTCTGGGGAAGGAGAACGGTGGAATTCGTACTTTGAGGAGCTCACCTGTAGCAGCTACTGTACCCTTTCGATCAATTCGGCAGGGCATGTTACGCGTTACATGCGTGCCGAAATTTTGGGTTCGGCAATGACCAGATTTGGCCGTTACATCAGTAGATTTTCGTCGTTATTCTCGCCAATACAGGCAAAAATCAGTTGATTTAGAATGTATTAGCTTACATTGACTGAGAAGACTCAGAATAGACGAAAAAGTGAAAAAAATCGATGTTTATGTCGCAAATTTGAGATGAGAAAAAATCAGGCCGTCAAACCTATTCGGCACCCGGTCAATTTGACCGTTACACAAGCCGGATTTCGGCAATTTTAGAGGCACCGTTACGCGTTACTGCTGAATTGATCGAAAGGGTACAGTACCCTTATGTATCAGATATAGGGTACTGCCCAACATACCTGTAGCATCCTGGGGGGCAGTTGCCTACCTTCCCAATTGGGTACCATGGCCAACGAGGCAGCCGGGTGTGCTCGTGATGGCCATCAGTGGGCAGCGATGGTAAACAATTGTCAACAACGTCGAAAATGACACGCGCGCACTGTATTTGGGCTTTGCTTGTCGTTGGCGGCGTCGTTCGGGGCAGGAAAAAGCGGGGAAATAATCTATGATTATTTCTACACCTATACCCGCCCTTTCCTCCGCAGTCGGGGGGCGGGAATGGGTGGATCGCAAATGGGTTCACCGGATGACGTCTAAAAATAAGTACAGACGCGCACGACTGGCGCGTCGGCGGAAATTATTTTTAGGTTTGTATTATTTTTGGATTCAATCGCGGAAATAGTCTGTTGTTCAGGCTCCCGGTAACAAATTCCGACCTGTAGGCTGTTATTATTTTGGGAACGTTCCAGAACAGTCTATTAGATTAGATTAGATACATTCGCATAGATAAATGATAATTTGATATCCGGCAACTCGGTATTACATTGATACCGGGTCTTGATAATTACTTTAGCAACAATCCCGTCCTCGTCAAATTGCATGCCTTCCCAAATTGGCATTTATTGCCATTTTGGGAATGCTCACACTTTCCGTGAATGTGATTATATTTTTGAAAAAATGTGTTTAATTAAACTAAATACATACAGTATACTTTAATAAAAAAGATTGAACATAGAAGGAGAGCTCCCCTTCCATGTTCAATGATAAAAACAAAATAAAAAGAAAGAAAAAAAAATAAGTAAAGAGAAGGGAGGACGAGGACGACGAGAACAAAGGCTGCGGTGTCCTCGTCCTCTTCGCCTTGCTTCACCCTCTCCTCGGCTCCTCCTCTCCCTAGCCACACCCTCGTACACTCGGCTCACTTCCCTCCCCCTCACCCCCTTGCCTCACCCTCTCATCAACTCCCTGCCCACACGCCCTCCTTCGCACTATCCTCATCCTCATCCTCGCCCTCTTCTCCGGTATCGCGGTGGCAATGGACGGTGTTCGGGGGGAATCTGTCTTCGTTGTCGTTAAAGCAGGCGGCGGCGCGTTGTGGTCCAGTAGCACAGGCGGCGGCGCTTGTCGTCGTTCGTCGTCGTCGGCAGGGTGGTACTGGCGGCAGAGGACGATGGCGGCGGCACGGGTCGTTGTCGTCCATGGGTGTCGTCGTGGTGTCTCAGCCCCGTGGAGTGGCTGGGTGGTGGTGTTGGCCGGTGTCTAGTTGATGCTGGTGGTGATGGGAAGGGCGCTGGTGCTGGCGTGGTGGGATGGTGGGATGCGCGTGCTGCTTGTGGGCTACTGGCAGTGGGGGATGGCGGAAGCGGAAGCGGCGAGCCTTGGAGGTGTTGGATGGCAGTGGTGGAGGTGCAGGTGGCAGGTGGATGGTGCAGGTGGCAACGAAGGGATGGAGGTGGCAACGACGGTGACGGTGACGGTGACGGTGGCAAAGGCGGTGCTGGCGGAGAGACTGGTGGTGGTGGTGGATATGGGTGGTGGCGGTGGCAAAAGAAGGGGGAGTGGTGAACGAGGGTGGTGGTGGTTGCAAGGAAAGGGCGACATCGACCCAACACTTGGTTGATGTTGCCGGATATGGTAATTTCTTGGCCCGGGCCGTTTATGCCCGGCCTCGAGCTCATCGTCGAGGGCGTCGAGTATGAGCCTACGAGGCCATAATCCAGGATAAATAATGTAGAGTATATTAGCTACTGTATATTGGTGCACAATTGTGAAGAAATATCTCCAATATATTCAGACAGTTCTGAGATATTGCAAAACCTTCAAATGAACGAGGTTCAAACTCATTTTCAAATTCAATAAGTGTAACTCATGCATTGAATTTGAGATATTGTGAGCACAAAAGCTTACTGGGCAAAAAATATTTTGGAAAATGTGACTAGTATACTCTGACAGTATTTCCAAGTGTTTTTTTGCTTCATATACTGGGTTACCGCCCACAAAATTAAACATCTTTTTGCGTACATGAATGAAATCACCACGCTGAGAGCTCAGTCATCTCGGACATCGTCGATTTTCTTAATCACACTATGTTATGGAGCTTAATTACATTAATTCAATTTTTAATTGATTAAACTAATACGTAGGTTTTCAGAGTACACTACATATCGTAGCCTAAGGGCCCGTACTCGTCGTTCTCGACGACGAGGTAGAATTCGGTTATATCGCTTACCGGAGCCGGAGTTGCCTTATCGGGCAATATCAACCAGCCGACGCGTTGGTTCCGCTTTCTCTTCTGCACCACCACCCTCTCTGCCCACCGCCACCCTCTCTCCTCACCACCACCACCCTCCTCACCTCCAGCACCATCCGCCTGTACTGTCGGCACCCCCCACTCCGTCATCGCCCCATCCACCCCGTGCTGGCCACCTCCGCAATCCACCGCCCCCTTCCCCATCAACCACCACCACAATGACCATCCCTCGCTCGCCGCTATCGCCACCGCCATCTGCCAATCGCGCTCGCCTACCGCAGCACACGACTACCGCCTTCGGTCGAGTCGGGAGAACGAGGAAGCGAGGGTGAGAAGAGGGCGAGGAGTCGAACAGGAAAGGGGAAGGGGCGAGGAGAGAACAGGAGCACGAGGTCCCGACAGGAGGGCAGCGCAAGGGCCGAAAGTCGAAGGATGCAGAGCGGGAAAGGGTAGACGAGGGGAGACAGTGGGTAGGTAAGGACAGGTGAGGCGAGGCGACGAACGGTCCGCAGGGGGAGGAGAGGTGGGAGTGCAGTGTAGCGCGAGGAGGGTGGCACGACAAGGGAGGAAGAGCAGAGGTGGCGAGAGCCTCGACGTGCGAAGCAGGAATGCGAGCCGTGCGAGGAGGGAGAGGCGAGGGGCAGGGAGACTAGGGGAGAGGGCGGGAAATGGAGGATGCGAGTAGTGTGCGCGAGGCGGGCGCGGCAGGACCAGGGAACGAGGAGGGGAGAGGAGGGGAGGGTCGAACCAAGGATACAGACCCTTGGTCCTCCTCCTTCCCTTTCTCCTTCCTTTTTGCATTTCACATTAGCCATAGAGGGGGAGGAGTTCTTCCTCCTCGCTATTTAAATAAAATGTAATATTCTGTATGTAAATAGTTAATAAAACAATTTTTTAAAACAGTATCATTCACTTTTGAGAAGATTCTGAACATTCCCAAAATGGCAATAAGTTCCGCTTTGGGAAGGCATGTATTCTCGTGATATAACTGAATAGGCCATCGGACGTCGCGGAACTCGTTCGGAAATCAAATTACCGGTATCCGATTCCCGACCAACCGAACGTGTCATTGATAATAACCAAAAATAGTATGCTTCTAAAAATAATTCGGGCTGACGCGCTAGTCGTGCGCGCGTCTGTATTTATTTTTAGACATCATCCGTCGAACCCATTTGCGATCCACCCATTCCCGCCCCCCGACTGCGGGGGAAAGGGCGGGTATAGGTGTAAAAATAATCATAGATTATTTTCCCGCTTTTTCCCGCCCCGAACGACGCCGCCAGCGACGAGGAAAGCCCAATTACAGTGCGCGTGCACTGTTTTCAACGTTGTTGACAATTGTTTACCATCGCCGCCCACTGATGGCCATCACGAGCACCCCCAGCTGCCCCGTTGGCCATGGTACCCATTTAGGAAGGTAGGCAACTGCCCCCCAGGATGCAACAGGTATGTTGGGCAACTGCCCATTTATGATATAGAAATATAGCTGCAAAGGCTGGAGGAGCTTGCGGTCGAGAAGTGACTCCTTTCATAGGAATCGGAGGCATCGGGTCGATAAGAGTCCCAGCGACGCTGAGGAGAACAACGACGAGGGGAGGGAGACCTGGTATATCTATCTCGTTGATTCGAGCGGCGCTGCCTTTCTTCCCGTCTATACGGAGGAGGATTACGTTCACGGAAACTCCTCGAGCCAGATCGCCGTCGTGATGTCTCAGCCCGTACGTTTCTAGGAGGGGAGTTACTACGACGGAATCGAAGGGGAGACCGGATCGGACGTTCCGGAGTAATGGGTCGAAGAGGAAGAGGAGCTGACGGAGGCGATTCCGAGACGGGCATAGCTGACGAGGAGGTATCTTTGATAGGCAGAGACTGCCAGTACAAGTTGGGATCGTAATCGTCACTAGGGATCGATACTCCGGTGACGTCTGAATCATAGCCCTCGTTGGCAACGGTAGGATATAAACCTAAGCCACGTTGTTCTGCTTGTTCTTCTTCAGACCACCCAGGTAGAGGAGTTCCGTCGTTCTGGTCCTCTGTAACTTCCGGTCGGTAGAATCGTCCTAAGTCGCCTGACTTGTGGTTGAGACTAAGGTAGACCCAAGTCGTGGCCGCAAGTTCCTTGCCCTTACTGTTGTTTCGTTTCTCCAAGAATCGCGCTTTGGGGAAAGGGATGCCAAAAATCTTAGGATTGGCTCGATAGCCGTCCGGAGCCTTGAGAGGGTAGTCGATATACAGCCTCCGTGCATTAATTCTATCGTAGTAAACCTGGGTGTCCTCCGATACTTGGAAGTTCCTTCCTTGTTGGAGGAACGCCATTTCGTCCTCGTCGATTTCCTCCTCTGCCCAATCAGTCCATTTCATTCCAGGATTTCCGGTTACCGGAGGAGGATCCATAGCTTCATCCCTACGAATGTCCTCGACAATTATATTGGAAACGCGGAAAGATTGACGCGGATTGATGTATTCCTCATTTTGCCATCCTTGAGCTAATGGCGACGATCTTTCTCGATCCGATCGAAGGTAAACATAGTTTCCTGGGTCCGCTAGTCCTGAATCTTTCTCTAGCATTCGCAACTCGTGCCCCTCCTTCTTGGCCAGTTGATCGAGTGGGTTGGCAGATGGGCGTAGTCGTATTACAGAAGTGCCTGTTAGGAAATCGTTGAATCGTCTCGTCTCCTTAGCACATGGTTCTCCTTGACTCGGATCGACTTCATGGATTAAGTAGCATGGGATTCGGTTGGCCAATAACCATAGACCTTCTTCTTCTTCACATCCATTTAACCATACGCCAATCAGAGCACTATTCGCGGGAGGTATCCGGTCAATGAATCTGCAGGACGATGGAGGATTCCGTATGAACGCTTCCGCCATTCGGCACCAAGCGGATAGCATCTTTATCCCTCGTTGCACGGCCGCATAACGGTCCACCGCTTCATCCAGGAGACGATATCGACCGAGGTCGGCCACGTCATCCTTGTCCGGTTTCAATGGTCTGGAATCCCACAGGTCCTCGCGTACATCCTTGAGGGCGGAGCATTCAGAAATAGTATGATGGAGAGTCTGTACTCGGCGAGCCAATTGCAGAAGATGGTAGGCGTCTATTCTTTTACACCCCATGAGTCGGTCATTAGTCCAAACGTTCAAAAAGGGCGTAAATTCGATGGGCAAAGGGTTCGTGGCGACTTGTATAAACCCTAGCCAAGGTTTTGCTTTGTCATATAGTTGCGGCGAGACAGTGTAATCGAATCGTCCTAGATGACCGTCGTATCGTCTTTCTTCGGGAGGCAGAGACAAGCCCAACTTGGATCCAGGTTGTCGCGCGCCAGGGTAGTAGACCGTTCTGTCGTCGTTGGGAGACCATAGCTCCCATACTCGTTGGCAACTCTCTATGATTCGGTAAGCGCCGAGGGTGAATTTGGGCAGGAGAAACAACATAGCATCCAGCACAGTTGGGGAAAAGTGTATCCAGCGAAGCTGGCTAGTCGGTTCAGCCTGAAAGGAGAGGTCAGATTCATCCTGTCGTTCACGCTTCCACCTCAAGCCTCAGTTAATATTTCAAATGAGAGCCCTTGGTTTGAGAAAGGTGGTTTAGCGCTTTTGCAGCAGCCAATCACACCAGTAGCGCTTCGGATTAGAAAGGAGTCGACTGGAGCAATGTTTCCACACGTCCAAGCCAAATCCTCAATGATGATTCGTCGTAAAAAGGAAGAGGTGGTCGCCGGTAACGTCAATCGTCTTCATAGTTGTCTCACCTAATCTTCTCACGGTCCCGTGGGGTTTCGCAGTTTTTGAGAATTGCTTAGTCAAGACTACATATCAAATAGAAGAAAGGAGAAGGGATTTACAAAAGGTTAGAACAGAAAAGTAGGTTGGAAATAAATACTATTATACGAAGGGACAAAAGACCAAGTAGCTGGAGACGAAATAGGGTTTCCTTTAGACTAGGGTACAAGGTTCAATGAAGAGGTTTTAGGATTATGGCAATTCGAATTATTTAAGGCCGTGGAGGACAAGATATTCTCTTTTGAGCGTAGGAGCGTTGCGTAAGTCATATTCCGAGATCCATGAGTCGTCAGTAGGTCCATAACCTGCCCATCGAACTCGGTACATCCTACGATTTCCCGACTTTCTTCCAGTCAACTTATGTCCAAGGATGGCTTCTACTTCGTATTCGGGAGAGCCGAGGAATTCTCGAGTGGATGGCAGGGTTTCCCTTTCTCCAAATTCAGCGGGCGATACATGATACTTCTTCAGATGGTTGATGTTAAACACAGGGTGCATGGGGTAAGCATCTGGCAGTCTAAGGCGATATACGACAGGGTTGATCTTTTCTAGAACTTCGAAAGGACCAATAGTGCGCTGGACTAATTTCTTCCCTGTTCCTTCGGCTTCGACCAACTTCAGGGTGTGTGGGTTCACTAAAACCAAATCGCCAACTTCAATCTCGTCCCCAGGCCTCCTTCCTTTGTTGTAAGCTTTAGCTTGTTTCTCTTGGGCTAAAACTAAGGCATTACGAGCCGCTGTTCTAGCTTCATTTAGGTTGGTAATGAATTCTTCAGCTCTTTGACTAGGTAGGAAGGGCCTGGTTGTGGGATCGAACTCGTCGAGAATAACACTAGTAGAGATTCGAGGATGGAATCCGAATAAAAGGAAGTTGGGAGAGTAGGACGTCGAGGAGTGTACTGAGGAATTGTAGGAAAAGGCTAGGACACTAAGCCAAGTTGACCATTTGTTTCTTTTACCAGCAACGTATGCTCTAAGCATTTGTTCTATCGTAGCGTTTAATATTTCTGTTTGACCATCTGTTTGAGGGTGATGAGATGAAGACAGAGCCATTACGCTGCCATAGTTTGCCACTACGGATTTCCAAAAATCAGTAGCCCATCTCTTGTCACGATCCGCAATGATTCGAGAAGGTAGTCTGTAGACGTTAGCAACCTTTTCGACGAAAATTTTCGCAAAGCCTTCGCGGTCTAACTTGTCGTGCGTAGGAACGATAATGGCGAACTTGGTAAGCTTGTCCACAATGACCAGGACGGCGGTGAACTTTTCCTTTCCAGACGGTGGTAATCCAGTTATGAGGTCAAGAGAAACTGTTTCGAAGGGACAAGCTGGGATGTGCGCAGGTCTCAGGGCTCCTGTTTTCTTGCGATGGTCCGTTTTTATTTTCTGACAGACATCGCAGGTCGAGGCGAACGAAGAGGCATCTTGGTATAGGGATTTCCAGTAGAACACCTCCTGTAGCCGTAACGAAAAACACTTGTATCCAGCGTGTGCACTCTCGTAAGGTGAATCATGAATCCATTTAAGCACAAAATTCACTTGATCCCTGGGCACACACAACTTCGCATTCCAGTCCGCATCCAGGAAGTACAGCAGCCCGTTATCTGCTTTCCGAAAGTGGGAAGCCGTCAAAACTTGGTTCGGGTTAGGTAGCTCGTCGATGTATCTTGATTTGAAGAAGGGATCTTCCTGATATCCTTTAACGAAGTTCTCTATGATAGCTGGACTCATAGAGACTAAGAGATGTGATCTATTATCCCATTCTTCGTTCAAATCTCCGGTCGGTTCCTTGCATCCCACTGGGTATGTCCATGGATCTTCATCCTCGAGAGGCAAGGGTACGTCTTCGAGGTTCACTTTCGATTTCTCCTTTGTTTCTTTCGCAGACTGGACCAGCTCCGATTTTTCCACATCAGCTTTTTGTTTCCTAGTCATTACGGGATAAACATATTTGTCGATGGTATCTTCCCACCACCAGATGGCAAAGGCGGCCTTGGGAGCGGGTTTAGAGGATCCTCTGTCTTCAGCTTCCTGGGCTTTTTCCCTTTTTGCTTCATCTTGTACTATGGTGACGCAGTCGTCTTGTATAGGCGAACTATGCGGCGGAATTCTTGGCATGCGAGAGAGAGGGTCCACATTTGAGTGGACTCGTCCAGGACGATGGACGATTTTCAGTCCAGGATACACAGCGAATACTGCCCCCCACGCCGCTAGTCGTCTATTAGTGTTCTCATAGACTCGAGCCCATTGCAGGGCGGCATGGTCGGTTATGAGTGTAATGATTTCGCCCTCAATAAAAGGCTGGAATTTAACCAGAGCTTCCTTTGCCCCCAATGCTTCTCGTTCCGTAGCACTGTAATTTCGTTCAGCCGGTTTCAAGGAACGGCTCCAGTACACTATCACCCGTTCGACATGCACTTGTGTGTCGTCAAATTCAGGTGCCCATTCGTCAACTGAGGATTTCTCGACTATCTCCTTTACGAGGATAGGAAATAAAGATGGGACAGGTTCCCCTGCATCCCAAGCCTTCCGCAGACGATCGTAGATGGGGGTTCCTTGTAAATCCTTGACTTTCATAGGTTGGACTTGTTGTAAGCTAGCTCCTAGAGCAAAGTCGGAGGCGTCCGTGTACAGTCGGTACGGAACACCCTGTATCGGATGTCCTAAAACGGGGGCGGCTGCAAGAGCGGTCTTAGCTTGCGACCAAGCAGTCTCGTGCTCAACGTTCCAATGCCACCGTACGCCCTTGCGCAGTAAGGCAAAAAGAGGTGTGGCGATAAATGAATAGAAGGGAATATATTGCGAAAAGTAAACGAGCATTCCTAGGAATTTTTGGAGGTCCGAAGTGTTGCGTGGACGGGCGAGATCCATAATAGCTGCTACCTTTTCCTTGTGAGTTGATAAACCCAAGCGTGAAACCTTCTGTCCTAGAAGAAGAATTGAGGAGTATCCAACGAAACATTTCGCCGGTGAAAGAGTAATGCCTGCTTTCGAGATGGCTGACAGGACCTTATCTAGATGCACTAGGTGATCCTCCCAGGATCGAGAAAAGATAACTATATCATCAATGTATACGAGCGCGAATAACCATAGGAAGGGGGATAAGACTCCCTGCATAATTTGTTGAAATATGGACGGGCCATTACGAAGTCCGAAAGGCATGCGTTTAAACTGCCACAAACCGAGATGGCAACGGAAAGCGGTTTTTTCTTTCGCTCTGTCTGCCATTTCTAGTTGAGTGAACCCAGCTAGGGCGTCAAAAGAGGACAGGACTTGAGAACCTGAAAGGGCTTGAATTATCTCGGATTGCCTTGGAATAGGGAATTCGTCGGGTATGGTGCAGGCATTGAGCTTTCGGTAATCGACGACTAGCCGCGGTTTGCCATTACGGTAGACAACCACTACCGGGAAGCCCCAAGGGCTAGCAGAAGGTTCAATCACGTCTGCTTCAAACCAGGCCTTAATTTGTTTATCAATCACCTCCCTTTTCGCGGGTGAAGCACCATACATAGGTACCGAGATGGGCTGCGTATGAGGTTTTAAAGGAATCTCCACTCGAGCCTCAACATGCCCTAGTCGCCCGTCGACTCCAAAAGCCGCTTTATTCTTGGCCAACACTTGGGCTAGACGTTCTTGGTATTCTGAAGGTATGTCCGGCCCTAGGTTGACTAAGTTTGATATTTCACCAACAGCTTCTTCTTCAGAAATGGCTGTGGTCTTAGGGCCCCATGATTCGTCTCCGTCCAGTTTATCGGCGCTGGGTTCCTTGATGTCACTAGCGCCTGCTAAGTCTTGATCCTTGAGCGATCCAGCGATAACAGTTCGTAAGGCTTCGGCAGCGGCAACGCAGCGATTAAGGTCTTCTCCGGTGGGATTGTCAAGCGTAGCTGGATCTACCAGATGTCCTACAACGTCGCCCACCCTAATGTATAAAGCTCGAGAGTTCGGGTTGGCTATAGGGATATAGGGATGTGCGGCGTTGATCCAAGTAGTAGGAGCAGCTAGTATGTCGCAGGATTCTGAGCCTATGATAACTTTCTCTACTAGCCAGTCTTTTTGCGAACCGAAGGGAGCAACAACCTTGATATTGTGAACCGCTCCGGCTTCAATACGTGTATCCGATTCCGCTACTACTGGGGCATCTTTATCAGCTCCTCGAGCTCTAGCTTTTGCTTGTCGAACAGCTTTAGCTCGAACAAAGGATTGTGATGAGAAAGCTTGTCTGATTTCGAAGCCCAGTTTTACACTTTGCGCCGAAGAAGCAGCTATCCTGTGAGTTCCACGTCTTCCCACTATGACTTCGCTATGCCCTGAAACATATCTTTCAAGGCCTAATTCGTAGGTCGTCTGGAAGTCTTCGCCCAAGAGGAGAGGTACATGCATGTCTCGTACTACGTAGGCTTCCAACTCAAATTGAAGAATCGTTCCTTCCATGGTTTCCGCAAATAGCAATGTTCTAACATAGCCTAAGACTTTCGCATTGCCAGTTAAATGATACAGTTTCATTCGCAAGCCTTCCTTGATGTTAGGTAGTCCTGGCAAGGACTGGTAGTAGTCCTCCGACATCAAGGTTATATCCGCTCCAGAGTCCAATCTCGCTACTATGGGTTCTTCCTCCAAGCGGGCTATACGAGCTTTGATATGAAGAGCTCGAGCTCCTAGGGATCCCAATCCTTCCGGGAGAGCTCTCCCTTTGGGAACTGATACTATCGCAGGCGATGAGAGGCCTCCCGGAGTTGCAGCACCTTGAGCGCAATTTGCATCGCAGCCTTCGGTGCTAGACTCTCGGTCAACCCTCGTCAAGCCCTTGACTGGAACAGCTGGTCCCTTAGCTTGAAACAACTTTCGTCTAATTTTACGTGGTATTACTGACGGATTAGGGCAATCTGGTGAAGCGGCGGTAGCGGCGAATACTTCCTTGGTAGCGGGCTCGGTCTCCTTTCTCGCAATATAAGCAGAAGAAATATTGGATTTCGTATCTACCAACATGGCTAGGTATTCTCGATCCCACTCCTGTTCTTGATCAGGTTCCCAATCCACGTGTAGCATCTTAGCATTTCTAAGTATTTCGAATTTGCCATAATGAGGACAATCTCTGAAGAAGTGCTTTGGACTGGTGCATATGAAACAGGTTCCGTTAGGCAGTTTGGCGCTGACAACTGAGTCGTCTCTCGCGAACGAATAGCCGTCGATGGTTCTTCCTTCCGGAAATTTGTTAGAACGAGGTTTGACTGGCCCTTTCGTGTGTCCTTTATTTTTGAAAACAGTTTTGGCCTCTTTAACGGGTTCGTCTTCGGAATCTTCAGAGAGAGTACCTTCGGACTCCTCGTCTTCTTTGTCAGCTACCGCTACAGCAGCGTTTCGTCGTTTATGGAACGAGAATGGCTTAAGGGGGTTGCGAAGCCGTTCATTTAACAGGAAGTGGCTTTCGAGAGATTGATGCATGCGAGAAGCAACATTCTGTAGTTGGAAAAGAGTAGGGCAAGTATAAACGTTAAGGGTGTGGGTCCATTCGGTAGGCTGAGTACGAAGAATTCGGGAAACAGCTGGAGGACCATCAGCATCATCAGCGAATAAGAATTGATGATGTCGGGATCTTCTCTGTATAAACTCCAAAGGCGTTTCACGATCATGACCTTGCTGTCGGAATTTCATTTCTTCGAATTCCTTAGTGCGCTCTCGGACCCAGTTTTCGTTCATGAAGTGCTCGCAAATTCCTCGTAGTAGGAAGTCCCAGCTTTGACTGAGGTACAACTGTTCTGGAGAAGGGAGAGTGTCCCACCATTGACGGGCAGGTCCAGACCATTTTACGGTGGCGAGCTGACCTATTCCTCGACGCATTTTCGAACCGAGCTTGGCAAATCCACTCATTTCACTCAGGTAGGCTATGAGCGAGTCATTTTTGCCATTCCACTGAGGAAGATTAGAAAGGTTAATTTTAGGATTCATTTGCCAGTCGTCGTCCGGGTCTGGGTTCGGGGCCGAATTGCCTGTTGGTGGAGATGGAGCAGGAGGTACATCCCCTCCACCTCCTCCAGGATCTCTATGAGGAGGGAATCCTCCTGATCCGTTGGGCCTTCCAGGCCAATTCCCGAAGGGCCCTCCAGACCCACTGGGTCCGTTAGGTGGTCCTCGATCTGGTTCTCCAGGACCACCAGGGTTTCCTTGGAAAGGCCTACCGGGGTTATTGTTGGGCGGAGGAGGATAACTCTCACTGGGTGACCCCGACGTAGGGTTAGACTTAAATTGGTAGCTGGTCCAACCTGAGTTGGTGGGAGCGATGGCGATTTGAGACGTAGTATTGGTTAGTTCGTCCGGAGAGACAGGAAGTATTCCACGCACAGACAGCAATGGCCCCCCAGTCGGTTTAGCGGACAAAGCTTCGGGGATTCGTCCCACTCCCGGCAAGGTAGAGATAGTATGGGATTTAGGCAATGTGGATATTGATTGAGGAACAGGTAGGTTACTTTTCGGAGCTATAGCTTGAGAGGTTTGCGACATGAAAGCACTGATAGACCCCGGATTGTCTTCAAAAAGGTTGGATTCCTTACGCGGAGGAGGGAGAACTGAAGGAGTTCGAGTACGATGAATGAAGGGTCTCGCTGGCGGAAGAGGTTTTCCTTGTAATCCCTCTTCACTTAAAAGGTTATTCCTTGTAATTAGATCTTCACGTGAGAAACCGTTCGGATAGTCGTCCCTAGCTACTAGATGGGCGAGGACACTTCGGGGCGATAGTCGAGCTATTCGAGATCTTTCAGAGGGGGTTGTAGAATTGTACGAAGCTATGGAATCCGCTCGATTGTCGTCTGCGAAGATCACCCGTATCTTGTTGAAATACTTTTTTATGTGAACAACAGCTACTTCGCATCTCCTTTGCAGCGCAGGAACCGTAAGAGCTAGCTCGGTAGGTTGCGGGTGCCAAGCGAGGAGTCTTAAAAGCGAATAGTTGACGTCGATGGCGAAAGCAGATTTCTTTCCTCTATAAAAGAATTCCGCGAAGGTCGCCAGGATTTGTGATATCGCGAGGACGATTTGAGCAATTTCATTCAATCTCTCTTTTGGTAGACTGTAGCAGGTCGAGCCATCGTCGAGGTCGTAAGCGACAAGCTCCGTGATAGTAACTCGGGCTTTTAAGAAGGAATCTATGGCTTGAGGTAGGCTGGTCCATAAACATGCAAGGTGCGGGTAGGACCAGCGAATGACTATATCTCGTAGCATAATAGCTTCTTCCGCAGGTCTGTCCGGGAGACAGCCGTTCATGGCACCGAATTCTTCGAGAGGATCTCTGTCGGTTAAAGGATCGAATTCTTCATGATACCTCACGATAGAATTGTGAATAGGTTCGACGTACAGCGGAAGTTTCTCGGCGACAGGGATTTCTCGGAAAATAAGCAAGCTTTCTTGATTTTCGGCTCGAGACGACGCTTGAACGGTATGTTCTGAGTTGAGAGAGTTGTCGTTCTTCATCAAGGAGCTGAACGACGGGGAATTTGACACCGATCGGATGCTATCTCCAGCAAAAGATCCACCCTGAGATCCAGGCGAGTCCCCGGCTTCACTCGTAGCGCGAGACGCAGCCATCGAAGCGAATTCCAGTATAGGACCACCGGTTCTCAAGGGCAGATTTTGCCCGACGGATTGAGGGTCGGCTTGAACCTCTTCGATGGTAACCCTTCTTTTGGGGTTGTGGCTCTTCTTTGTAGGGTTAGCCAGTTCTGACGTAGCGGAAGGGGCTCGGTTGCCTGACGAGGAGCGCGCCTTCTGATTCGAGGTCTTGTTCGTTCCCTTGGGGTTCGACATAGCGGGTCGGACGAAGGTGAAAGTTCGAAAGAGTCACCTTTTAACCAGGATCCTTACGTAGATCGCATGGGCATAGCTTTAACGAGGTTGGGAGAGTGAAATTTTCATGAGCTCTAGTCGAAGCTCGGTAGTCGTTAGGGGCATTAAGAGTATATGTACAAGGACTAGGCGACGACACACGATTACTAGCGAGGAGACCTAGCGTCCACGAGCCCAAGCTCCTATTGACAGGCGAAGCACCTAGGCGCATTCAGCCCTCAATAAACCTATTTCGCTAAAGCGGAGCGAGTGACGCTTCCAGCCCTTCACGATTACTGTACTAATTCGTTCAATTCGTCGGTCACAGGTCACAGGGTCCGATGACATGACGAAATATGACCGGGGTCACAGGTCACAGGCGGCCATGACGAACCTATTTTTTAGGTGTCACAGCCAGGCTCAGTGAAGGTGGTCGGTTTGTAGGCCAAACGGGTTAAATTGCGACGAAATTTTCAGGTGGTCACAGGCTCTACAGACCATCGATGAATCCAAAATTTCGTCGCGGCGGTCACAGGTCACAGGCCGCGACGAATTGAACGAATTAGTACAGTAGTGGCTTTGGCCTCGTTTCAAGTAGGTAAAAGTAATCGTACGAGAGCGAACAGATTTCGCGTCAATCGTACGACTCCCAGCTCTTCGCTAGAGAAGCGAAGCGCAACCAGCCCCCCAGACGAGAGGATTCGCTAGCAAGTCGAGTCGTTGTCGACTAGTCGCCCTTCCACAGCTTGAAGTCCGCAGTGACCCCACCATTGTGACGCGTCGTGGATAACTTCGTAGTGGAAGGGAAGGAAAGGAGCCTGTGACAGTCGAGGTCACGGGCGACACATGTAACCCTCGTGAGGGATCCTGTCACCTGAGATCGGGGAGCAGATGTCTGGGTGCTCAGCCGGCGAGGGTAGAGATGGAACTCTCTCAGAGTTCTGACCTTAGTTCATAGTAAACGGCAAGTAGTAAGATCCATTATTAGAATAATTAGACTAGGTATATACGGTGAGATTCTAATAATATGTACAAACAGGGCGCAGCCATCGAGCAAGAGATTAGATACAGGAGGTGATGCGACAGATACGGCAGATGATGAGATTAGATATGTACCCCACGTCACAGCCCGGCTCCGGTAAGACATACACAATGTCAAAAGACTTCCACCTGTTGGAAGCGTAGGAAGCAACAACGGCGAGCGCAAGCTAATTCTCAGAGACGCACGAGGCGCCACGACAGCCAAAGCAGCCATGTAAGCTATATTTATGTATGAAAGTTAGCATTTTTCCTAACTCAAATCATGCATTATGCTGGCATCTTCCCTACCTGCCTCTTTGGGAAGGCCCTCCCTTGCATTTTCGCTGCGGCAGAGAATGGCATAGGTGGGGCCCCCAGTAAACATATGCAAACAGAGCAGAAAACGGCACTGCAGGTGGTAGTACTGGCAATTGGGACCCTGCGGGCGGATTTGGGCGCCAAAAAAGCGCACCGGTAGGTTTATATAATATATTCCTACCTATTTGAGGTGCGACCCCTGCCATATACGGACGGGACGGGCTGGATGGCTCGAAATGTGTTTGGATGTAGTTAATATTTAATGAGCACTATTTTTAGTAACGCTTCTAAATATACTTTACCATCAATCGTGCCTTGCGCTTTTAATAATCGATGATATCATACTCCGGGAGCACGGTAATTGACGGAAACCGGGCTTGATAATCACCTGAGCATCAATCCGCGCGTCGCGAAATTGGATGCCTTCCGGATTTGGCACTTTTTGCCATTTCGGGCATGGCCTTTTCTTCTCACGAAAGTGGACGGAATATTATTTAATTTTTTATTCTATAGAATGTAATTACATTAAGATAAACTACGAAACACAGAAGGGGAGAAGCTCTCCCCTTCTGTGGTGAAAAAAAGAAAAAAGAATGAGAAGAACGAGGAGACGAGCAAGGTGTGTCACCTCGCCTCGCCTCCTGTCCTCCTCTCGCATCGACTCCTCTCCTCTCCTCCCTTCGTTGGCCCATTCCCGCGGCGCCTCGCCTCGCCTCGCCATCTCCCTCTCCCTCGCCTCTCCCTCGCGTCGTCTCGCCCCACCCTCCGCCAGCGCTTACCCTCCCCCTGCCGGGCCTCCGGGCTTGCCTTGCCTCGCTCTTCCTCCTCGGCCGTCCTTTGTCGCCTCGCTTCACCCTCCCGTTCCTGCTCGCGTCCGGTTCGCTTCCTTGGTTAGTGGCCGAGGAAGGTGGTGGTGGCGAAGGTGGTGGCCGGGTGTACACTGATGGCGACGGGCGTTTGCGACGCTGGGTGATGCGGAGGCAGGGGCGGTTGCTGAACGGCGACGGCGACGGCGTTGGACTCGGCGTTGGCGTTGGCGTTGGCATGGGCGGCGTTGGACCGATGGCAGGATGCAGTGGCGGACGGATGGAGGCGGCAGGGGCTGTCCTCGCCTTTCGTTCGTACGGCCGTCCGTCGTCGCCGTCGTCGCAGAGGGTGTGGTGGTGGTGGTGGTGGTGAACGCGGAAGGCGCGAGGGGATGGGGAATGATGGTGGTGGTTGGGAAGAGAACCAAACCCTCACCGGTTGGTTCAATTTCGCCCAAATTGGACAATCACGTGACCGGTCCGAGTCATTCCGGCGGTCGAGCTCATCGTCGAAGACGACGATTACAAGCCAAGCGAATAATTTGGTTCAATTTTAATGGCTTAAATAGATACTATGTTGGCTTTAGTACATAAATATAAAGTTCATTTGGAACAGGAATAGTGTAATAGGTGTGAAATCGAATTTCTTTCATTTGTCCGAAATCACCTCGCGGCGAATGCACGTCGATAACATATAAAAATGTGTTTTTCAGCGCTATAATGAACTTCGAATGATAATAAAGCTAGAAATATGAATTAGACTTAGTTTAAGGGTCAAATGTATTCATTATTTTGTCAGAACCTCAAGCCAATGTGATGTTTTTCTCAAAATATCGAAAATAACTACTGCTTGAGCTCGATTTGCCATATTTCGGTAAGCTATTTGGCTGGTAGATAGGTATACATGGAATATTTTCATGTCACTAAGCTGTTTGAATTTTTTTTTTGCTCAAAGTTAATCTATTGAATTAAAACTACATAACTATGTATTTTGATCACTATAATATGCACCGGATGCTTCGCGATCGTCGTGTTCGACGACCAGCTCGTTACCGGTTATGACCTTTGCCGGTCCCGAAATTACCTTATCGGGCAAGTTCAACCACCCATCACGGATGGCGTCTCTCTCCTTTACCACCACCATCCGCCTTCGCCACCACCACCATTCACCTCACCACCACCATCACCACCATCACCACCACCCTCGCCGCCGCCGCCACCGCCACCACCACCACCGCCTTCCTTGCGTCCCCCGTCCCCACGCCCACAACCCCCTCCCCGCCGCCATTGGCTTCAACCGCGGACCGCCACCTTCCCCGACTACAACAACCTCCACAACGAGGACGAGGGCGAACAACGAACGACGACGGTTGTCGCCGCCGCCTTCCGCCGCCCTTCATCGTCGCCGTCCACCTCGACAAGGTGAGCCCGAAAGCAGGGGACAGCAAAGCAGAGGGGAGGGGAGGAGGCTGTGGAGGTAAGCACGAGCACGAGGTGAGGAGGAGAGGTGGCGAGCGTAGGGTGAAGAGGAGAGGGCGAGCACAGGGTGAGGAGGAGAGGTGGGCAAGCGAGGGTGAGGAGAGGCGGGCAAAGAGGAGCGGGCAGGGAAGGAGGGTGACGCGAGCGCAGGGAGGGGGGCGACACGACGACGACGGTGACGCAAGGAGGAGAAGGAGGGACGGGACGGGACCGTGCCGCGTGGCTAGAAGGAGCAGCGAGGGAGCGAGGCGAAGGTGGGGAGGGGAAGGGTGCAGGAGGCGAGGAGAGAGCGGGCAGGCGAGAAGGAGAGGTGAGGGACGGCACAAGGGGGGAAGGGGTGTGCGAAGCGAAAGCGGAGGCGAGGTGAGGTGAAGAGCAGGGAAGGGAGTAGCGAGAGCCGGTGGAAGGAGCAGGAAGAGGAGGAGCGCGAGCGCAACGCGAGGAGGCGAAGGGCAACGCGAACCGAGGAGGCGGAGCACGAGCGCACGGATGGGGGAGTGGAGGAGGAGCGTGATGGCAAGGTGAGGAGTAGGACGGGCAAGGACAGGCGAGGGAGCGTGCAGGCTCAGGTGGGAACACGAGGAGAGGACGAGGAGGACATCAGTCCTCCTCGTCCTCCCTTTTCTTTTTTCTTTTTCTTTATTTTTATTGCTGTCGAAGAAAGGGAGGAGTTTCTCCCTCTCTTTACCTTCAAGTATTGTACTAGAATGTATGTATTTAATTTAATAGAAAATTTTAAACATCAAATTCACTTTGAGAAGAGAGTGTGCATCCCAAAATGGCAATAAGTGCCAAATCCGGAAGGCACCAAATCTCGTGAGACGCAAATTGATGCTCACGTGATTATCAAGCCCGGTTGCGATCAATTACCGTGCTCCCGGAGTATGATATCATCGATTATTAAAAGCGCAAGGTACAACTGATGGTAAAATATATTTAGAAGCGTTACTAAAAATAGTGCTCATTAAATATTAACTACATCCAAACTGCTTTCGAGCCATCCAGCCCGTCCCGTCCGTATATGGCAGGGGTCGCACCTCAAATAGGTAGGAATATATTATATAAACCTACCGGTGCGCTTTTTTGGCGCCCAAAACCGCCTGCAGGGTCCCAATTCACAATATAACCACCTGCAGTGCCATTTTCTGCATTGTTTACATATGTTTATTGGGGCCCCCACCTATGCCATTCTCTGCCGCAGCGAAAATGCAAGGGAGGGCCTTCCCAAAGAGGCAGGTAGGGAAGATGCCAGCATAATGCATGATTTGAGTTAGGAAAAATGCTAACTCTCATACATGAATACAGCCATTACAGGTGGCCAAAGGGTGATACAAGTTATCAGCAGCAGACCCAAGGACGTTCCTGAATCCTCGGTGCCGTTCCATTCGCAGACGCATCGTCTCCAAGCTGATGATGAGGTGGTGGTGCAGGTTTCTTAACAGCAGCTGCGAACCTCGTCCGGCTCGGGTTGTTCACGTACGCAGGGAACTTCTTCCCTCTCCCAACACCTCCAACCCCAGAATCATTTGCCCCGTTGTACCGCAGTGCTGGAAACTCATCTTGCTGCATCTGCTGCTGCTGCTGCTGCTGTGAAACCATCATGCCCATGCCGTTGTTATATGGGCCTGCTCCCATGAACGCCACCAGTGGTCCCGTACCAGGCTGCACGTTCGCACACGCCAGGACGGCGTTCAGGCTGGCCATGTCGACGTCCTTTGGGAGATGATGCAGGAATTCGCAGTTCTCTTGTTTGGCGCAGGTGCCGCACAGCCAGAAGTGGCAGAGTGCGCGTTCGAGATCTTGACTGTAATTGTGATGAAATGGATGTAAGAAATATAGGTAAAGATTGCAATAGAATAGATTTTTCATCAGAACACACAATGTAGAAAACAAAGAAAAGAACAACCAACCTGAATCGACAATCTGCTCTCAAACATTCCCCAGCCACCTGTAGTAGCTAGTATCATACATGAAAACCCATCAGTTGACCAACATAAAGTATACATGTATAGCATCAGTTGACCAAGGCCCTCTCAGAGCGAGTCGGACGAGCCTGCCGGGACCGGCGGGGAGCAGGCAGCCTTGCCGTCACGCGCGGACGCTGGTAAACAAGCGTCAACAACGCCATTTCTGGTGGGCGGGGGTGTATTTTGGCTGTAGCGCCTCGTCGGGCACCGTTTGCGACAGGGAGAAAAATCCGAATAATAGTTTGAATATTTTTATTGCTAAATCCGTCGAGAGCGCGCCCTCGGGAGGGGCGGGATGGGTGGATTGGGAAATGGGATGTTGGATGACGTCTATATTTAACTGGCAGCTACTATTATTAGTAGCGCATTCCGCTTAAATTAGATGGTGGCTATGTATATGGCTAAGGTCTGCTGACCAGATAGATAAGATTAGATATTGTTCAAAACTATTGAGAAAATACAAAATGGCCTCGTTACAGGGGTTTCCAATTTGGGAGATTTCTACCATTTCGGGACAGGGTGGCTCAACCACCGAAATTCAGCGAAAATCGAAAAAATTAAATTAAATTAAATCTATGTAATTATACTCTATTCTAATGAAAAGAAAGAGAAGGGTTCTCCATGAGCATGGAGAACCCTTCTCGTTGGCTGGCTGCCTCCTCTAATTGACTCTCTCCGGCCCAACCCCTCCTCATCCTTGCCCACCCTGCCATCCTGCGCTGTCGAGCAGCCCAACCCAGCCTCATGCTTCTTACACCCTACCCAGCCCCGCTGTTCACCCATCACGCCCTTGCCTACCCGTCGCCCACCGACCTGGTTCGTCGTCCTCGCTCACCCTCGTCGGCTATTCCCACCCCTCGCCGGCGCCATCCCCGCCCTTCACCCACCCCGCCGCTGGTCGTTTTCCAATCGCCGTCGACGGTGATGGTTGTGGTGTTCGAAGGCGGCAGTGCCGGCGATGGTCGTAGCGGGCACGGCGTCGGTGCTGGTCGCCCTCGGGTGAAGCGGGGTGGTCGTGGTCGTGGTTCGTGGTGTTCTGGAGTCGACGGTCAGAGGCCATGGAGAGCGGGGAGGGTGGTGGTTGTGGTGGCAGTGGTGGCAGTGGTGGTTGTAGTGGTGGTGGTGGGAAGACGAACGAAATCAACCATGATGGTTGATTTCTAGCCAAATCGGGACATCCCGTGATCGGGCCGCCCCTTTCCGCGTCGAGCTAATCGTCGTGCACGACGCCGAATATAGGCATCGACAACGCAAGTAGACAGTTATAAGTTGTCGGTAGCTATTAGTATAGTGTATTTATTAAAAATACGAAGATTTTTTGTGCCCACCTTGTGCCAGATTCAACCTGGCTTCGAAATCGTCTATCGCCGAGATCGCCGATGGCCTTCGAGTAGGCAATGCGTGGTGATTTCGGATTTCTGGCTTTAAATGAATGGCTGGTTTTATGAGCTACATAGTCTTTTATGGCAAAATAAAGACTTGTAGAGTCAAAGACTGTCAACTAGTTATATTATATGTATTTTTTTTCTGCACAGATATGCATGTGCTTTGTGCATCTCAAATTCACGATGTTAAGTGCCAGAATTGGATTTGAAAAAAGATTCGATCTCGGTCATTTTGCGACCAGTCGTAAACGTACTCATTTTATGGATTTTTACAGAGTATACCTTTTATTTATGGTCTAAGGTACTTAATCTACTTATTTGTAAAACAAACCTTTTGATTATACTTTACAGAACTGTTGTGCTCGATGTGCTCGACAATGAGCTCGGGCTCGGGTAATCGTCGACCGGAAGCCGAGCTTGCCTTATATGGCAAGTTCAACCAACGCCGAGTTCGTCCTTCTTCCTCACCACCACCACCACATCCCTCACCACCACGAACAACCCTCACCACCAACGCTGCCACCACTTCCGCTCACCAACGCCATCACCACCACAATCGCCCAACCATCAACGCCCCTCCACTCCGGCTCCCCACTTCTAACGAACACAACGACCGCGGCCAGCAGCAGCAACTTCCACCCCAGCCACCGCCGCCGCAGCAAGCCGCGCACCACCACCACTTGATCCCCGCCGCCAACGACTTCCAAAAGCCGGGTGCCACGACCAGGAAGGATGCACGGCTACGGGGAGGAGGTGAACCACGACACGGAGGGGTGAACGGCGGCGGGGAGGGATGAACGCGAGGTAACGCGACGCGGTGAGGGCGCGCGGTGGATAAGGAGGACCATATGTCACGGAGGGCGTAGGCGAAGAGGCGTGCGACGACATGAGGGGGTGAACGGCGACCGGAACGGGTAACCGCGAGGCAGCACGACGAGGGGAGGGCGAGCGATGGCCAAGGAGAAGATAGGTTGGTGACTCGGAGGGTCGGTGGACGAGGCGGGGTAGGTGGAGGACGCACGCGAGGCATGAGTGAAGCATGAGGGTGGGGTCGACGAGAGTCAGCAACGATGATTCAGGGTTCGGTGGGAGGAGGGGTTGACTAAGGATGGGTGGATTAGCAGTGGCAGGTAGCTCAAGCTACCTGCCACTAAGAGGGGTACTCCAATAATTGGAGTACCCCTCTTGTCTTTACATTAGAATAAATTGTAAACAAAAAATAGATTTTATTTTATTTTCTTTCATTTTCAATTTTGGGTGATTTGTGGTGGTTGAGACTCCCATCCCGAAATGGTGAAAACTTCCCAATTGGGAAGGACCTCCTCGTAACCAGAATCCAGATCTCATCATATATACTATTTTTAATGGTATCTAATCTTATCTACTGAGTCAGCATACCTTCGTCATATACATGACCCTCTCTCCAATTGTAAGCGAGATACGCACTAATAATAGCAAGACGCCCATTTATTTATAAACGTCATCCAAGTGTGCTTTTGCCAATCCACCCATCCCGCCCCTCCCGAGGGCGCGCTCTCAACGGATTTGGCAATAAAAATATTCAAACTATTATTCGGATTTTTCTCCCTGTCGCAAACGGTGCCCGACGAGGCGCTACAGCCAAAATACACCCCCGCCCACCAGAAATGGCGTTGTTGACGCTTGTTTACCAGCGTCCGCGCGTGATGGCAAGGCTGCCTGCCCACCGCCGGCCCCGGCAGGCTCGTCAAACTCGCTGTCAGAGCCCCTTGGTCAACTGATGGTATACATGTATACTTTATGTTGGTCAACTGATGGGGTTTCATGTAGAATTCTAGCTTCCATGGCTGCCCCAGCAACAAAGTACCTACACACCCTATTTGCACCAGGCACTGCGCGGCCGTTGGCATATCTAGGCGCCTGCTGCTGCTGCTGTCCCTGCTGTCTCGCACCACCCAGTCCCATCCCACCAGGTCCACCCATCATGGCATTTGGCATGCCACCTCTTCCTGGAATACCCCCCACAGCTCCGCTTCTACCCACAAGGGTCACTCTTGCATCCTTCCCGGACCGACTGGACCCTGCTGGCCTTGCTGAGCGTTAATCGTCCAAGTCGCTCCTCCAGGTGCAGCACCAGCCCTGCTATCGACAAGCCACCCCATGGCGCGCTCAAAGTCGTATCCATTCACGGCCAACGCGTCTTCGAGCTCGCTTGGTGCGATTGTGCTACCAAAGATGCACCTCTAATGGCTAGTCTCATGCATGAAAAAGTACTTATAAGTACTTTGACTTCATACATGTATAGTACTAATAAGTACTCGCCCTTATAGGGGAGCCCGTCTACCAGGGAGCCGGGGTGGGTAGCCCGTCTACCAGGGAGCCGGGGTGGGTAGCCACGGCTGGGTGGGCGGGTGCAGGTAAACATGGGTAAACAAATCAATAATGGGCGGGTGGGGGTACTATATTGGCTCTGGCGGCGGGCGGGGGTGGAATTTGGGCGCGGAAAAAATCCTGGCGGGCTCGGGATATATTAGTAATATTTGACGCCCCGAGCCCGCCCAAAAAGCGGCGGGATTGGATGGATTGGGCGGGGGTGCTTTGGATGTCGTCTATTCATAGCCAGAATCAATATTTGACCGCGTTTTTGAATATTCTGGCTCTTGCGGGCGCTGCGCACCATATTTTAGCGCGCAAAAAGTTCCGGTAGGTTCAGGCAATATATACATAATATTTGGCGCCTTCAGCGCACCCAAAAACGAGCGCCTAGGGGTGGATTGGCGCGCTTGCATCTGGATGACGTCTAATAATATACACACCTCCCAATTTGGAAATTCTTTCCGTTTTAGGGATGGGTTGGCTCATACACCGGAATGCAGCCAAAAACGAACAAAAATTGAAAAGAAAAAACTTTTATATTAAAATTCTACTCTAATGAATGAAAGAGTAGGGTCCTTAAGCATAGGGTGCTTCATGCTCAAGGACCCTACTCCCTGCCTCTGCTAATTTACGCTGCCGACCCCATTTCATTCGCGTCGTCCTTCTACCCTATAATCTCCCTTCGCTTATTCTACCTCGTACAGCCGTCGCCCACCGTTGTCCTCGCTGACAGATGCCGCCCGACCCCTGGTTACCCACCTTTCGTCACCAGTCCGTCGGCCTTCGCTCAGCGGTGGTGCTGATGATCGTTGTCGCAGTGGTCGTCGTCGACTCTGCTCCGGCGGGCGTGGTTACCGGTCTTCGTTGTGGCCGTGCTCATCGACAGTGGTAAGAGAGGGGTCGCCGAGCCTGGCGATCCTCCTCCTTGTCGTCGTCACCGGCGGCGATCCTAGCTGTCTTCGCTGTAGCTTGGCGGTGGTGGATGGTGGTGGCTTCAAGAAGAGAAGGGGGTGGTGAAGCCGTGGAGGCGAGGGTGATGACGAGGGTGGGTTAATGATGGTGGTGGATGGATGGATGGTGGTGGTGGTGGTGGTGGTGGTGGTGGTGGTGGTGAGCGGAAGCGGTGATAGTAGTGGTAGCGTGGTGGTGCCAGGTGGCGAACGCGGATTCGCACACCCTGCCTTGCCGTCGTTAGCCTCACCAACCCCTCGTGGGTTTAACCCACCACTCCTCGTTAGCCCACCAACCCCTCGTCCATCGTTCGGCCAGTGGGGCGGTAACAGCGAGCGAGCGAGGCGAGGAGAGCCAGTCGATGGTAAAGGGGGTGGTGCAATCCCTTTGTCGACATCTTTCCTCGCTCATCCTCGTCGATGCTCCTCCTCCTCCTGCCCCTGTCGCCTACCACCCTTCGCTACACACTCCCACACCTACGACGGCCCCTATCGCGTTACCCAGCATGTGGGTGGGTTCAACTCGCTGGTGGTGGCGATCGACGGTGTTTCTACTGCCCCTGCGCTGGCAGTCGTCGACTCCGCCGTGGCCAGCGCTGTCGCTTGTCTTCGTCGTGGCGGTAATCGATGTGGCGGTGGTGAGAGGCGGTGGGTGGCGGGGAAGAGTGGTGGAAGGTGGTGGGGAAGAGTGGTGAGAGGCGGAGACGGCAGGATGCTGAAGGTGGTGGTGCGAGGACAACAACGAAATCAACCATCAGTGGTTGATTTCACCAAATCCGGTAAGTCGGCTACCGGTCCGCACATAACCGGTTCGAGCTCGTCGTTGTGAACAACGACGAAACACAAAGGAGAGCACTCTTTCTACTGTCTGAGTGTTAGATATAAGTAGCACTTAGTGAATTGATGATATTTGCAAAGGAAAAATCTGAATTCTATTTGAAATCAAGGAGTAATCACAATCGACCAGAATCTGCGATATGAAAACTCATCGAGAAGTCCATTTCCGCCTTCGAGTTCTTTGTTTTTGAGTGATATAACTAACAGAAATATATATTAAGAAAGAGAAAATTGGATATCAAAGTAGACTAAGTACTCTATAGCTATAACCACTTTACACCGCGATTTACTCAGTATTCATGAAGGTATGATTTTTCCTTTTCCACGACGAATTCCGAAATCACCACGGAATCCGCCGAAATCACCACGCTGGTCAAGACTTGGAAACTCATTTTGAGATTTTCCAGCAACATAGTCATTTATATGTCTTTAACGAACCTTATATACATTTTAACTCAAGCTAGATACGTATTCTACAGTAAAAATAATAATTTCTCCAGCAGACCCTTCGTGCTCGACGACAGTCGTGTCGTCGAACACGACCAGGTCAGTTCCGGTTATGAATCGATCCGGGTCCCGCACCTTCCATTTCCGGAAGTCAACCAACCACGTGAGGTCGGCTGCCATTCACTGTTGTCGGAGCCACCTTCGTTCCACCACCTCGCACGCCCATTCCACCACCCACCACCTCATCGCCCTTCTCCTCCACCACCCCAACAATCATCTGCAACCCCGACGATCGCCATCTGGCAAGGCTGTGAACGAGAACAGGGTGGAGGGGCGCGGGTTGGACAACGACGACGGCGTGGTTAGCAACGGCCACCACTGGGCCACCGCGAGAACCCACGAGCCGCATCCCACACCACTACTGCCCACTGCCCACCTCCACCTCCGCCGCCGCCTGCGCAAACGACGACGACGACTAGCGTCACCCCCATCACCACTCATCCATCCTCTGCCACTGCGCCACCTCACAATACCACCATCTCCCCCGCCCTTCGCCGTCACCGCTTGCCGACAACGACGCGACGCTCACCGGAGGACAACGACGACGATACACGACGACAAGGGCAAGCCACCAACAAAGCCCATAGAGAGCCACGAGCCAGAATCGTGGGCGAGGACGGCAAGCACGACGACGGATGGCAGGAAGGATGGGGAGACATGATCGAGGTCGATAGGTAGTCGACGAGGAGCTGAGGAGGGCTAGACGGAGGGGTGCGAGAGAGTGCAGGTGGAGCAAACGACGAGGGTAGAGGAGGTGCAGAAAGAGAGGGTGGATGAGCAGTAAGCCAGGCTGCCATCTCCTTCTCTTTCTGCCTGCAGTTAAGGCTTTGATTTAGAACAATGTATATATGTATATATGATAGATTTTATTCTTAAATTTCATTTTATTTCATGTTTAAGCAATCTTCCCAAAAGGGAAGAAATTTCCGAAAAGAGAATCTCAATTCCCTGCAGTGATGCTGCTCTACCGAAGAAATATGCCTATCTAATCTTATCTGGTCACATGTATCGTCCCAATTACAAAACCAGTTCCGGCTACCGGAAGCAAGATTACCGAATATAAAAATACTACTATTACTATTCCGAGATAATGCGAGCTATAGATAGACGTCATCCGAAAGCGCCCTGGCCAATCCATCCTTAGTCGCTATTTTTTGGGTGCGCTGTAGGCGCCAAATATTATTTATATATTGCCTGAACCTACCAGAACTTTTTGCGCGCTAAAATATGGTGCGCAGCGCCCGCCAGAGGCAAAATATCCAAAAACGCGCTCAAATATTGATTCAAGCTATTTATATACTACATCCAAAGCACCCCCGACCAATCCACCCCATCCCGCCGCTTTTTAGGTGCGCTCGGGGCGCCCAATATTACTAATATACCCCCCGAGCCCGCCAGGATTTTTTTCCCGCCCCAAATTGACCCCCGCCCGCCGCCAGAGCCAATATAGTATCCCCACCCGCCCATTCCTGCATTGTTTATTCTTGTTTACCTACGCCCGCCCAACCAGCCGTGGCTACCCACCCCGGCTCCCTGGTAGACGGGCTCCCCTATAAGGGCGAGTACTTATTAGTACTATACATGTATGAAGTCAAAGTACTTATAAGTACTATTTCATACATGATTCTAGCCACTAAGGCTGAAAGATGCAGGTAAGCACGTCGGATGGCCTCATTCCATCCGTCAACGTCTCGTCCGGCGACGTTGGGTCGCCCATGGCGTTGTGATTGTTGGAAGAAGACGACAACATGGTGTTCATGCTGTACTGTACTAATTCGTTCAATTCGTCGGTCACAGGTCACAGGGCCTGATGACATGACGAAATATGACCGGGGTCACAGGTCACAGGCAGTCATGACGAACCTATTTTGTAGGTGTCACAGCCAGGATCTAGGGCTGCGCACCGTAACCGTAGCCTACGGTCTACGGGTCCTACGGTACGGCTGCCGAAGCCGTACCGTGAGCCCTTACCAGTGTACCTCTACGGTACGGCTACGGCTACGGATCAGCTACCGTAGCTACCGTACATGTACGGCCGACACGGCCGTAGCTACGGCTACAGCGTAGTAAGTCATATAAACCACTTTCTTCAGTCAATTCGAGGCTTCAATCAGTTATTTATGAATGTAAAACTTGATAAACACTCAGCAGAATGAAAGGAGAACCGTGTCAGGGAGCACAGTACCACGAAAAGCATTCGGATCAGTGCTGATCGTGGCTGTGCAAACTCACGGCAGTGTCCAACGTGTCGCGCAAACGTCGAGAAGGAGCTCGTACTCGCTCAAACTGCAGGTTCGTTGTATACTTTGACATTCGAAATTGCTCCTAAGCATTTTTGAGTCCTAATTTAGGCAATATTGCTCAAATCAATCCCTATACCACCCGTTTACCGTAGCCGTAGCCGTTACGGCCGTACCGTGGACCGACCCGTACCGCGAGCCTCGAGAGCTCGATCCCTACGGTACGGCTACGGTAGCACCCGTTGCCGTAGGCCTTCCGTGGCACCTACGGCCGTGTACCGTTACGGTTCGGTGCGCAGCCCTACCAGGATCAGTCAAGGTGGTCGGTTTGTAGTCCAAACGGGTTAAAATGCAACAAAAATTTTGGGTGGTCACAGGCTCTAGAGACCATCGACAAATTCAAAATTTCGTCGCGGCGGTCACAGGTCACAGGCCGCGACGAATTGAACGAATTAGTACAGTAGTTTGAATCATAGTTGTTCGAGTTGGCAAAGCCAGCCGTAGGGTTGTCGTTCGCGTCAAACTCGTCAAAGTAACTAGTACTATTGACATTAGGGAAATCCAAGTCCGAATCTGAAGGATAGAAAGATAAAGGGAAGGGTTGCGTTTGCTCTTGATTTTGAGATTCTTCGCCAGAGTGATCATTATCGTTCGAGGAATCAGCAACAGAGTCAACGCCACCAGCTGAGGGCGAGCCAGACCAGGATCGCGAGCTGTCAAAGCTGGAGACGGTGATTGAATGAAAAGAGGGTATCGGGTTCGAATTCGTGTTTCCATTGGCGTTGGAGGAAAATGGGTCAAAGGGATCACCCTCTTTCGTCGTACAGATCCTTTGGACGATGAGACAAGCGCAGGGGTGTACCATGAGAAACGGTTGTTTCTGCTGTAAGGCTGACCACGAGTGCACTCGCGGGTGACCCGGATCCGTACTCACGAGTAATTGGGTGTTCCAAACCCATACTCGGATCCGTGCGAGTTTGTTCTCACGGATCACCCGGAGCCGCGAGTCAAGTACTCGCAAGTACGGCGAGTACTCGTGGTTAACCCGTGAGGGCACGTGAATGGTTCATCAGCTGACATAAGCGCCGAGTTTTCGAGCAATGGACACTGCCAAGTGGCAAAATGGCATATCCGGGACTTGAACCCCGGACTACATTGCCCGAAAACTCGCGCTCAAGACACCTGAGCCATAATAGCTTGGTAAATAAAGCTGCGCATGGTTGAAACATGTGACTGTTGCGCTCTAAGCGGCTGTGCGAGTCACGCACAAGTACTTGGCGCGGGTACTTGCCGCCCTAATTTCCAAACTCGGACTCGCAAGGACCCGTGGCCACGGGTGACCCGGACCCACGAGTAGCAATACTCACGGGTATTCCCACGGGTCTACTTGCGAGTACCTGTGGGTTGGCGGCACTCGTGGTCCACCTGTAGTGACTAGTATCATACATGAAACCCTGTCAGTTGACCAAGTAAGAGTATACATCCACACCATCAGTTGACCAACTGGCTCTGAGAGCGAGTTGGACGAGCCTGCCGGGGCCGGCGGGGAGCAGGCAGGCTTGCCATCACGCGCGGGCGCTGGTAAACAAGCGTCAACAACACCATTTCCGGTGGGCGGGGGTGTATTTGGGCTGTAGCGCCTCGTCGGGCGTCGTTTGCGACGGGGAAAAAAATGAGAATAATAGTTCGAATATATATATTGCTAAATCCGTCGAGAGCGCGCCCTCGGGAGGGGCGGGATGGGTGGATTGGAGAAACAGATTTTGGATGACGTCTATAAATAAATTGCAGTTAACTATTATTAGTAGCATGGCGCGCGCGTATTTAAATTAATCAATTTCGGGGTTCGTAGTATACAGGTGACTGGATAAGATTAGATAGCGACTGCCAACGGCCGCGTTCTCATTTTCAATATACAGCAATCTGGGGATACCGTATTCGGAAATTCTTTCCCTTTTGGGAAAGCCAGCTCACTGTCAAAACCCAGCGCAATTCCAGTAAAATAGAAAGAAAATGCAAATTAAATTTAAAATCTACATAGATACATGTTATAGGAATGAAAAGGACTAGAAAAGGAGAAGGAGGGTACAGATACCCTCCTTCTCCCTACCCTCTACCCTTCGTCGCTTTCAGTTCGCTCGCCTCCTCACCTCCCTGGCCGATCCCGCACCTTGCTCCCCACCCTTCGATCGCCTCTCCCACTCGGTACCTTCCTCTCCCACCGCTCGACTTACGCGTCTACTATTCGCCCTCCGCCCGCCCTCCGCCTATTGCTCCACCTCCGCCCTCACCACTCGCCGTCCACGTCCACTGCTTGCCCACCGTGCCCTGCGCTCACCCACCGCGCCCACCCGTTCGACCTCGTCCTCCGCTTTTCGTTGTTGCCGAGTCGCCGCCCACCGGGTGGTGGTGTGTGCCACGCTCACCCTCCCACCCACGTCTCGTCCACCACCTGGCCGCCCCTCCTCCTCCTCGTCCACCTCCCGGCCTCTCCTCTTCCTCATCGTCCAGCCCTCTCCCAGCCCTCGTCCTCCCCGCGTCGGGGTTACTCTTCGTGTCGTCGTTCCGTTCCCCTCGTATGGTGGTGTGCGCGGCGTCAAACTTGCTGGCGGTGGTGGTTAGTCGGTGGTGGTGGTCGGCGTTTCCCATTCGATAGGGTGAGGTGCTGGCGATGGCCGGTGACCTGCTGGTGTCAACCGCCGGCGATGGTGGTGGCGCCGCGATCAAGGAAGGAGGGGGTGGTGAAGCCTGTGGCGGCGAGGGAGGGGACGGTTACGGTGATCGGGTGGATGGGTGGACGGTGGTAGATGGGTGGATGGTAGAGCTGGGTGGTGGGGCTGCGCGATGGTGGTGGTGGCGAAAGGGAATAGTGGCAAACCAACCAACGCGCGTCGTTGGTTGGTTGATTTCCGAAAATGGAAATCTCCGGTCCGGGTGGGTTAATAACCGGTCTGGAGCTTATCGTCGAGAACGACGAACTCGAGCCCAGGCGTATGTACTGTGGATTGTAAAGGTGTAATGCAGCACCCTAAGTAGTTTAAAGCATTAATGCAAAAGAAAATTGAACCCAAAACAAGAAAAATGATATACTTTGGGCACGGTCTTGAAATGAGCGACAAGGAATCATGTTTTCAAATCCAAATCTTGCACATATGTTCGCAAAATTAGGATACATGTTGCACATCTATAACATTGATGAAAATAACTGAACATATTATAGATACCATACTTTATCTAAGTTACACAGGTGTTTTTGACTGTATACAAACTTCCTAGAACTTGTTATTTAAATTCCTTTCGACGTGCAAATTCCGAAATCACCACGCGCAAGGTTCGAAAAGCTCGCGGCGTTCTCGGCGTTCGACTAAATGGATGGTAGATCGTATTACAGGCAGTTGAGCCCCGTAGAATTTTGTATATTCAATAGATACATGTCATTAAATGTATATATGCTATTTAAAATTTCTACATGCGTTGTTGGAGCTCATATTCGCCATCGTCGAAGACGACGAGGTCGAGTCGGAAATGTGCGGCCCGGTACCGGAACTGCCCGATTTGGCGAAAATCAACCATCGACTGGTTGATCTCGCTCGTCTTCCAACCACCACCTTCCACCGCTACAGCACCACCCACCTCTGCCACCGCTAGCCACCACCGCCAGCCACTTCCCACCGCTCGCTATCATCGACGCCGGAGCGCACCGCCGAACCGCCTGACCACGCCCACTCCACCATCGTCGTGCCCGACGACGACGACCGCCGCCGCGATGTCTAGTACAACCACCCCCGCCTTCGCCCTCGAACACGACGACCGCACACCGCCATCGTGAGAGGTCCACGACGACAGGGAACGCGACACGACACTGCGAGGGTGGACGAGGACGCTGGGTGGGTAAGGAGGTGGGGTAAGGAGGACGTGGGTGGGTATGAGAGGCCCAGGGGTGGGTAAGGACGACGCCAGGCGGGTCGGGAGGATGAGGATGAGGGTGGGCGATGCACGGTGCCACGGACGCGGTGGTCGAAGGCGCGGAGGGGTAGACGGTCACAGCGAAGGGCACAAAGCCAGGCACCGCGGAGAGGGCGAGCAGCGGATCGGGAGTTCGAACGGTGGGCGAGTGGGAATGCGGGCGTCGAGCAGTGGACGCGATGGGCGTGTTTGGGGCGTGTAGGGCGCACGCAGAGCGATGTGGGATAGGTACAGGGGAAGACGGAAGTGTGAAGGACGAGGAAGGGCTGGGGGTGCCACTAAGAGAGGTACTCCATGTTACATGGAGTACCCTCTTATCTTTACATTAGAATATGTTGTAAATACATAGCTTTAATTTAATTTTATTTCATATTAAAATTTGGCTGTTTTCGGTGGTTGAGAGCCCCATCCCAGAATGGTGAAAACTTCCTAATTCGGGAAGAACATCCTCGTAACCAAAGCGTTGCGCATTGCTCTCTGAAGACTATCTAATCTTATCTATATACCAAGCACGCGGCTGCGCCATTTCACGAGACCTGCGCTAATAATAGTGAGACGCACTTTTATTTATAAACGCCATCCAAGACCACCTTTTGCAATCCATCCATCCCGCCCCTCCCGAGGGTGCGCTCTCTACGGATTTAGCATTATAAATATTCGAACTATTATTCTCATTTTTTTCCCCGTCGCAAACGACGCCCGACGAGGCGCTACAGCCCAAATACACCCCCGCCCACCGGAAATGGTGTTGTTGACGCTTGTTTACCAGCGCCCGCGCGTGATGGCAAGCCTGCCTGCTCCCCGCCGGCCCCGGCAGGCTCGTCCAACTCGCTCTCAGAGCCCGTTGGTCAACTGATGGTGTGGATGTATACTCTTAGTTGGTCAACTGACAATGTTTCATGTATAATTCTAGCCTCCATGGCTGCGTGGTCAGCCTTATTCTGCTGCGAGCGGGGCAGCGATGACAAGATTGCTAGACGCGCGAGTAGCCCACATGTCTGGAGAAGGGGTACATGACCTCAAACCGAGCAAAGACGAGGTGGTGTATTGGACGATGAGGGAAAGTGTGGATGGGTCACGGCGGCGGAGAGAGGGCGGGGAATGGGTCTAAACTCGTTTGCTTTGCGTTGAGGAGACGAGGGGAGGAGAGTGGGGATGCCGGAAGGGAAGCAGTGAACTGCGATTGGACGAAGGAGAGTGCTCTGACATGGTAGGTTTCCTGAAAAAATTGGCCAAAGGTGAAGTTGGGGTACAGATGGGTGTCTCTGGACGCAGACGAGAGGTAAAAGAGGCCCCCGAAATTTGATCCGACCCCGTATTCCGCTAGTGTTGTTCCTGCAGTGCAGTGACTGTGAAGTGACTGCACGACCCTTCTTAACCTTTTACCACCACCATCCGACCGTGGGAATTGGTCCATCCTGCATTGGTCGACGACTACAATACCGAACACCTCTCATTAATAACGATCTACCCCCATCGGGGCTCTCTTTATCATTCGAAACATCCCTTCCGACCCCGAATTTTATCACCACACATTCCTTTTTCTTTATCGGGCGGATCTCGACTTCACGCGGGAAAAGCTCGCACGTCGCGCTGCTGAAGGCTGAAAAGCCTCGCTTATCACTCTCCTGAGGCGCACTTGAGTGCCTCATCTGACAAGACTTCTCTATGATATCGGCTTGCTCTGATTCGCACAGACCTTGCTTTCGGGCAGGGGCGCAACTGCTTCGTCGAAGAAGACCCTTGAGGAAGGAGTTAATCCGCCCATCCGAGTTGCGTTGCCTATACATCCGACTGGACACCTCAAAGGCAGACCATTGGTCACCCATTCTTTGGCGGAGGGGAGTTGGTATATTAAGCTGGAGTGGGGGGTGGGGAAATGGCGAAGAAGCGGGCAGGAGTAGTATCAGGGGCTGGAAGGCATAGTGGAAGGCAGTGTCACTCATTTTCAACATCATTCTTATTCCGACATCTGGGCATTAGGCTTGCATCACGCTGGAGATAGCTGGGTGTCGTACCAACTATGCAGGAAACTGACAGATTTGGGAGCTGCGGCGCATCGTACCGGCGCCTGGGGAAATCCTTAGATCCTGAGACACAAGCGTTAGCCGTCAAGGAGGGATAGGCGGTTTGTTCAGATGGTTGATGAGGGGGTCGTTTAGGTGTAGCCTCCCCCGCAGGACTGCTATCGCGCACCGTTTCGTGTAGTAAAATACACTTGAATTAAAAAAAAAAAAAAAAAAAAAAGTGAAGTGACTGCACTGCACTGTGACGTTTTTGAACTCCACCACTCAAACCATGCAACTAAAGGCCTTCTGTGCATCTCTTGAACACTACCCTTTGCTTCAGAACTTTGACATCTCCAAAGTTGTCAAGTTTATTCGCTATTGCACTCTTGCCCGTCCTTCAATTGAGGCCGGAACTTCAAATATTCGCATCCCACCTGACACCATCTCTGTGCACACGCAAATACTTCTCGGGGAGGTTATCGGTGAAGATGTACTGGTAATCCGTGAGCTTTGGTCTGCTCTGAAAGGGCAGTTATGGCAGCTCTCGATCTCTGGCGATGATCCTCAAGGTATTGTTCCTACTGCTGACGTTTCAACACATTTGCTTTGCCTCTAAATACATGTGAGTGTTCCACTTGTTGTTGTATGCATGTAACTGATTATACCGCAGCTTATTGGCACCTTTATCCTCCTACTCGAGTCTGTACTTCTCCGGGATGTGAGAACTACCGAGAAGTTAATGACATTTTAACTCTCACGGAGCCGTTGACACATAGGGCTGCCCTCTTTACCCTTCACCAAGGTACCCTCCCTATCTTCACTACCTCACTTTATTGTCGAAGTATATGCATTGGATGTTACATCCCTCTGACCAGTTTTGTTCATTTATTACTCTATTCCTTTTGTTAAACTATCAGGATCCTAATCGACGCTATTACCATAATTATTTTGTCCATGAAAGCTCAAATACACGTCAGTATTACGGAGGCAATGTCCCTGAGGTAATACAAGTTGCTGAACACTTTTTTCTTGACCGGCCGCTGCTTGAGCTCTTTGTTACGTGTATGCTATTTGGGTGGTAAGTTACAACTCATAGCTAGACCCAGAGCATAGTCTGTCATACTCATGTGTGTTATTCAGGCTGTCGTCTGCAAATCTTTCAAGGATATACAACAGTGCCATTGCGGACATCCATGCAGATATCCTTAATAACCATCTTTCTTACTCTGCATCTTTTCGAACGCGGTACACCAAAAAGATTCCTGATGGCTGGCTTCCTTCGGCTTTACAGCTACAGGACAAGCATGTCCTAAATGCTTTTTTTCTTTACAGTGTTCTTCTTGACCACGCTGAAAGAAAGCAAGCATTAGTCTTACAACACAATGCCCGAAGCCAGGCAGATCGCCTCAAACCCGTGCTTCAAGAACGTAACCAACGTATGCGAGGCACAGGTCAAGAAGAGTACACGCATGCTTGCTCTGCATGTTTTGTAGTCTCCAAAGATGAGTACGGACACAAAAGTGCGTATATTTATATATGCAGGCTTATCTCCCCTCTGACCAAGTATTTGCAGCAAAAGTTCATCCGGCTGTGTGTGATGGAGTAACCATAGGACACCCTTGCTGTATGGTGCACGACTGCCCCTTACCTCTTGTGCGTGGTCGATCTCTATACTGCGCAAAACATCTACCTAAGCGGATGGAATGCTCTGTGAAGGATTGCACCCAACAAATCGAGGACGGCTTTCGTACGTGCTCACTTCCCGAGCACCGCGCCATCGAAAACAATTTTTATCAACAAGGAAAATCGGTCTTTCAACTCCGAACACGCCTTAAGAATGCCCTTCAAGTTGACAGAAGTTATGAAGATGATGCCCAGGACGAGGATCAAGACCCGTCACCCCAGTGCGCCGGAAAGAGCGACGAGGGCAATAAAAAGATCAAGGCCTCTTTCTCTAAGCGGCGCACGCATAATGAGCAATTTCTTGTCAGACCTTGTGGGATAATAATCTCGCGCACAACACTGTATGGCTCGGAATCCGTCACAGAGTTCAAAGTAAGTATGTTTTATTTGGTAGCTATTCTTACAGTTTACTACCACTAATTTGCTGCAGAAATTTCTCAAGGAAACCTTTCCTACGCTCCAATCAACTCCCGAAATTCTGGTTTTTGATAATAACTGTCAGTTGCATGCCCATCTAGCCAAGCAGAAAGACACCTATTTTCAAGACACGGGCATGCCAGTTGACGTATTCCACTTTAAGTCCAAGCATAAGTTGACGGACCACTATTGCCAAATGCACTGCAACCCAGCTGCATTTCCTGAACTAATGGACGGCGATAAGTGGAAGTTTAACACTTCTGTATGCGAGCAGACTAATAGCTGGCTCGTAGGATATCAAGCTATCCTACGAGACATGGAAGCAGGTAGGTTTTGCTTTTATCTTGATGAAATGGTGAAGCGGCGAAACCATTTCAAAGTCCGGGATCTGGAAAACAAAGGGTATTACCCTTGGAATATCCCTGCAGAGATGCTATTCCCCCCTACTACTAATTGACGGTTGACGTAGTGCCGCTGTAGTTTTTATTAATTAAAGTCTATTTTTTTCTATGCTCATTGATTGCAGTAGTACATCGAACAGCTTGCGAACAGCGGAAAGGTCGTTAAGTCTTAGCTACCAATACAAAGTAACGGGCGTAGTGTGAGGTAAACGATTATGCAGGTGGGCGACTAGAACGAGACCGTCACTCATGGACGCACGTCTTGGATGGAGAGGGATGTGCAAGGTAGCTAAGGGTGGGGTGGAAGAAAGGTAAACGATTATGCAGGTGGGCGACTAGAACGAAAAGGCCTACCTTCAATAATTCGAGACTAACACATCTCATCAAGGTCCAGCGAGATAGATCGTGAGGGACGGCGCTGAATAGCGTCCAGTGCAGCGACGCGCATCATCGTCGTCGTCCTACACAGCGTGCTCGAGACAGCCTCCAGCTGCGATGAGCTGGTCACCCTAACGTCGAGCTGAATAATGCTGAAGTAAGTAAGGATTTGACTCTAGCTGATGACTTATTCGACTCACCATAGACCACCTACGCCGTCCTTTTCAAAATGGTAAACAGTCCCTGCTCGTTTTCTGCACTCGATGCTGTGAACGTTTGGTTACTGGTCATGCAAGGTCCAGCCTTCATCGCAGGGTAAGAGATAGTGATGGTAGGGTGCTGCCGATAACGGTAAGCGTCGTCCTTTAGGCTAATCATCAACGCACTCACCTAAATTCAAATCCGCGTAGGCCTGGCCCGCCATGGCCGTCAGAGACAGTGCGGTCGCCGGCGCAGTTGGTGGAGAGGGCGGTAGGCTGTTGGTTGTTTCGTTATCGGTTGCGAGCACGACGTTGGGTGGAGGGCATCAGCATGCGTTCGCTGCTCATCCACCCACCCCGTTCAAGGTAAAAAACGTAGGGTGGGTAGGCCAGCAGAGAACGACGCTGTTGCAAAACCACCTTAAACACGATGGAATGCTCACCTGCCTCAGAGCAAACGCGAACTTCAGCACGCGCGTTGGTTTGGTTAAGGGGACGCTGCGTCTCGCTGAGCACATCGCATCGGACTCCTGTCAAGTTGTCAGGTAGGTCGTTCGTGAAGGCAATCGCTGCTGGCAAATATGTTAGTTGAAAAGACTCGCAGAAGACGCGAAAGCAAGCCAAACGAACTCACCTATTGCATGCAGCGAGAGGAGAAACAGGCCGCCTGCGTGAGCCAACTATTCGTTAGAAATCAGACGATCAAACAGAGTAAAGTTGTTGTAACTCACCCATGATCTTCCTGAAGACGAACAAGACTTTCTCTGCTTCTCACCCGACAGCTTCGTCGACAACCGATCAGAACCTGCGAAGATGTAGACGGCGGTACGACAACACCGACGGCCCTGGGAAATCCGATAACGAGGGATCTTGTAGGCGCTTAAATGAGAGGCTGGATGGTTAAGGTATGTTAGTGGAAATGGAGAGGAAGAAACCGACCCAAAAAGACTCACTGCGTTCATAGAACAGAAGGCATAACGAAGGACGAGAACAAGAGCTGCTGGATGAACAAGGTGTGTAAGAGTGGAAGGTCAGAGAGAGAAACCGAACCAGAAAGACTCACCTCTGTGCATAGCAGTGGCAACTGCCTCATGTCCGACGTGTCGAGTGTACTAAGAACGAAACACGAATGGTATCGCGTCCAATCCCAGCGCATTCCCGGGCTCGGGTATTTCTAGGACCGTCGGTTGGACCATCGAGACGTGCTGTACGGCTGGTGACAGTGCTGAAGCTGCAGATAGAGCGTAGTTGGTCAAAAGACAGCAACGTGTGAACTTCAAATAAACGAACCACGAAAGAACAGTATCGTATCCGATACTTTTCGTGACGTGACGACACGCAACGCGACGCGTCTTCGCCTAACAGCTTCCTTGCCTCTAACATCCGTCATCTTGTTGAACGCAGTCCATGCAGTTCGTGTGAATAGTGTGGTGACCACACTATTCACACGCTATTGCACCTTCGATGAACCCACTGAAGTTCTTGAAGGGCATGCCCCTGGTAAGTAATAACTTCTAAGCCTGTGCTGTATGGGTCTGAATGCTGACCGACTTGACGCAGCTTCTCGGCTTCGACGTTGGACCTTGAACCCCTTCTGTATGTCCTACACTCCTACCCTTCATCCATTGGACCTCGCTCACACGTCTTTTCTCGCGACGGCAGGTTTATCCGGCGGAGGAGTCTTGGACGTCGCCTCACCATCACAATCCAGGCCATCCACCGCGGTGTTGTCTGCCCATCGATGATCGAAAGCTGCGATAATCACTGGCGTGCAGCATCGGCGTTGAAAGGGCGATGTCGAGGCTTGACTGAAGGCCCGGGACGCTGGGGTTGTGTATTGCTTTGTGTCGTGCAGGTGAGTACATCATGCTTTGGTCTTGCTCTGAAAGCAAACTTACTCCAACGTCCTAGCACATGCCATTCCGATCCATTGCCACTTGGAGATGAACCGTAACCCACGGATAGCAGCGGCCGGACACTCGCACGACGTCCACCGTGACCTCTCATGTTCAGGCTTGATATCGACGGTTGACGTCAACCCCAAGGCTCAGGCCAGGGACTAGGTCAGATTCGGAGGTGTGTGGTAGTTCGAGGCGAAGCGTCCGTCATTCAGGCGTACCGGTGTATCATCAGTCTATAGATCTGTTGCGCGCCGTGCTGTCTAATGACCACTGTCTTAAATTATACTTGATTGATCTTTCTTCAAGTTTACGGTACAAATTTCAAAATGCTTCAAGGTATTACAAAGACGACAAACCAAGAAGATTGCACCGGTAATTGCATTTGTGGTCGTGCAAGAAATGGTCGATACCATTTTAGACCTTCGTTGGTGATGTAGTATTTCTCGTCGCGATTTTGATCATAAGTGCTAAATTCTATGTGAGCATTATATCTTCGAGATGGAACTTTGTATTGTCTTACCTGGTGTGTAAATCACAATCAACAATTATCAGCGTTTCATCCTCATCTTTTTGAATATAACCTGCAGTGTTCGAGTCAATATGAAGTGGCCAAACAGAGGCGAAGATGGCAGCACTTACCTTGGAAGTTTCGGACAACCAAGGTGCCCTTCGATGACTCGAAAACAAAATGTTCAAACGCCTGAAGGGACTGCGCCATATCAATATCCGTGTCAGGAATATATGCTGATGCGGGGCTTCGAATGGTGGTGAAATGAGCACCAGAAACATACTTCTGCGCAAGGTCATGCCAGAGGTATGTGCGGGGGCTCACAGACACGTCTTCTATACCAGATGCAAGGTACGTTTTGGCACATTTCATGGCTGAAAAAGAACATGGTTACTACCGTACGCAGGATAGGCTAGAACTTAAGTATTAATACTACTCACGGTGTAAATGGACGTTCTTCTCAGATGCAAGGCTGATAAACTTGTGCAGTAACTGTGAGCATCGGACAAACCGCTCGGCATCCAGGATAACCGCATTGTCTTTTGGACAGTGCTCGAGTGGCCAGTCAAGGGGCATTGAGGCTAACTTTTTGATTACCATATTGGCAAAGGTGAAATCGTTCTTCCAAAGCTATACTTGAAACGACAACTAGTAAGTAAACACCGGGTCTCGATACTATGAGATGGCAGTAGACACATACTTTATGAATAGAGTGATATCTTCCCGTCGACGAAGCACTGTTTTCGAGATAACCTTTTTTTACTTCAACAATCTCAAGGTCAGCACTAGGTGGATTGTTAAGTTGAACGTCCTTAAGCTCAAAACAGACTGGAGTTGAATCAGCCTGAACAATCTTTGCTTTTTCCACCTCTGTCGAGTTAAAACGTAAGCATATGGCAGACTGAGCATACTAGTGTTTGTGTTCTACTTACCTTGCTTTAAGTCCGCCCATACTTTTTGAACAGATTTTGATTCATCGAATTTGAGTCGGTTCACAACTCCTTTGAAGTCGGCGAGTGCAGTTTTATACACAGAGAAGTATCGATAAGCCGCAGTATTTTCCACCATGTTCGGAAATACATGTGGAAAAGCATCCTTGAAAGTAGCACTGGTGTCGTTGTCCAACAGGGCAATAAGTTTGTCAAATCCGCTTTTGACGGTAGATGGAGAAAGGTCGACAATGCTCTTGGGGTTGATCTTTTTGTTAGACAGATGTTGGGGCTTGCCGGAGAAAGTAGAAGGGCCTGAAGGTTGTCGAATGTCAAGGGCACAGATCTTTTTGGAGGGGCGTGCATTAGTACGTGTTTCATTTAGCATAGCAATAGAAAGACTGGCAAGCAAATGAGGTAAGCCATCGAATGCGCCAGCCTCTTTGCGAGCATCTCGAAGGACTAAGGTCTGTCCATGTATGCCGGTTATTGGGATTCCTGGATCAGACAAGATAATCCAGCATGGGGGCGTGATGGTTAGATCATAATATGCGATAGCAGATTCGGGAATTTGGGCGTTTTGAAGAGCTATCATGAACATCGGCTCATTACGTAGAATGAACTTGCTGGACGTGGGGAGTTCGATGTGAGGTTTCGCCTTCAAGATGAACGGCCCCTTGGTAATCTGACGGAAAGGAAAATAGCATTGTTAGCCTCACATGTTTATAATTAGATATAAAAGACCCACGTCATAGAAGAAATGAAGTGTGATTATCTTAGCTTCATCTTCTAGAAGGCGAGCTTCAAATGTAGCCTGCTTCCTAATTGCCTCTTGCTCGGCCTGAGGATCTCTGTAACGATATCCAGGATCAAGGGGTCGTCCATACAGTTGTCTTGGTTGGACATGTGTGCTTGTCTTGACACCGGAAGAGTCAGGTTGAGAGTCTCGAGGCAAATGAGAAGATGAAGCCGAAGATGAGCTTGGGGTTGAAAGTGTAGGAGGCTTAGACACCGAGAGAATGTCATTGTCCTGCATCTCAGGCTTATAGCCTCTGGCTACGTCTTTATGGGCACCACGGCAGCCACCCTTGAGATAGCAGTGGTCTGCGCAGAGAGGTTGGCTGCATGCACCGAATTTTTGGTTGCCAATCGACAACCAGGCTCAGGACAAAGGATCTGTGTTTTGGCCTGCTTTGCGGAGCTTGCCAAAGCCTGCCTCATCCTGAGAGCCTCGGGAATACGTTCTTCTGGATGCCTTGCTTCTCTATGATACTGAAACTTGAAGCAAGCGTTGCACTGTTGAAAAAGATATGTGGTTAAAGATATATTCGGGAAATAGAGGGTAAAGTACGCACACGCTGCATCCAGCGACTATAATTCCTCGCATCAGGAAGTCCCTTGCATAAATCAAATCTTCGAGCCATGTTTTCATTCCCACAATAACGACATTTTGTCTGAAGCTCTGAATCCGGTGGGCGAGGATAAACGGGCTCGATGTCTGGTTTTGAAGGTGAACTGGGCATAATGGTTGTGTGGAGGAGAAAGCCAAAAAAAAAATCTATTGCCGTCCATGGAATATACAGACGTAGTCGACAAAGTTATTCCTAGGTGGAATATCTATAGTGAACACATATAACACGACCTAGAATCCAAGTATCTGGTCGGAGAAGGCACTCTCAGTCACTACAACAAGATAAAGGTAGATTAGACTCACTATTAACATCATACAGAAGGTTTACAAGAAGAGACAGAGCCATATAGGAGGGTTTGGACAAGCGGCGGGGTAGCGGGTGAGGGGAAGGCGCGGCACCGTGGCTGACGTGAGTTGTTTGTGTGATGCGCCTGTTTGTTTGGCCCGGAAGGCGTTGGCGGCGGAGCCATTCTCTGATCATTCTCGTGGGACATTATCTCCCGGTAAATTGAAACTTCTGCTGGAACACAGTGCCTGTGAAGTCAGCGATGCACTGTTGTTGCGTCAGCGACTCAGCGACGCGGAGTCCGGACCTTATCGATTGAATTTTCTGCACGACCCTGGCTCTTTCGTCTGTGCATCGCACTCCACCACTCTCGTCTAAGCTTTCTTTAGTAAAGCTTTCTTCTACCTTCTAGCAACTTCGTTGTGCTGGCGCCCGGGCCTCGTTCTGCGGTATTCCGATGCGATGTATAGAACAATTGGCAATGGATTTTTTTTTTTTGGTTTATGAGGGGTGAATTCTACTATATAAGCTGATGAGGCCTACAGCCATTGGTACGGTGTTCCTTTTGCTGCGCTCAAATGTCTTCTCTCCCCACTGTTTGCAACACATGTAAAAAGCCCGTGGTCCAGTGCTCCTGCGCTCGCCCACAGGCTTATCCTCCTGCTTTCGCGTTCTGGCCTCCTCACCCGCCCCCATTACCTGGTCCTCTATATTAAACACCTCAACGACACGTACATCCCCAGTATCAGCATTTCACTCCAAAGTTCTCAACCTTATGTGCCTATACCAAGACCTGTCTTTGCACCTTATGGGAATTCGCAACCCTTTCATGCCAATCTCGACCAACGGACAAACATACCTAATATTCAACTGAATGCCACCCCTTCCCGTTCCTCGATTAATCCTCAGTCGACTTTTCACGTGCCTTACACGCTTGTTCAAGAGACTCCGAATGGCACAAAGCGAAAGCAATCTCACCGCACTGTCACTGCAAAGGCTCCAGCAAAACGAGCAAGACGCAACCAGCAAGCACCTGAATGCGTGCCGAATGACGAGAACGATGTTTCCTCTGGGACTGTACCTGGAGTTGGGCCGTCAAGTCATCCTGCTTCTCATCCGACACCTCTCCTGAACTACAGCCCTATCTCGAAGAAAAAAACAGAAGAAAGCCTCGAAGCAAGTAGCCACTGACATATGGTACTTTATTTCCGGCCATTGGAGACTCGAGAGCGCCCGGCGGACGAGCCCATTGCCAACATACAGCCGTCGACGACAAAGTCAAAGCCACCCTTCGTTGGCTGTCGTCTATAGACTATGCCCGTAAGCTATACATCTCTTCCGACCGTAAACGCGATCTTATAAGATTTCTTATATCAGATTTTCACGGTGGACCGTATGGCGGAACATGAACGGTATAGCAGACACAATCCGTGCGCACCTTTTGTCCAAGCATGGTTATGAGTGGCGAAAGATCGTTGTACTCGAATAGCTTAAAGGTTGGGAAGAAATCTCATCCGAAAGCTCAATGCGTTCTTGCGAAACGAAAGAATCATTCACCCTGGATGGTTTCCTCGAGCGTTTGGCACGATGGATTGCAGTGGATGACCAGGTATGCTTCTATAACTTCGATTGAACCAAAACTGATTAGTAAAGCAATTAGTCCTTGAATGTGGTTGAATGCCCAGAACTACGAGACCTGATACTGTAGCTCAACAATACTCTCGAAGATAAGGACATACCACGAAGAAAGGAGCTTACGTAGATTGTATTTGAGAGCTACAACCGCGAATGGAAGAAGCTTGTAGCTGATCTGCAGGTAAGTAATTTCTGGCTCTCCAAGATTACAACATTTTGAGAGCTTTAATCTCATTATTTCGACGTCTAGGATTCTGAAGGGCGCATCTCCTTCACGAGTGATCTCTGGTCCGATATCAACCTTCGCTCGTTTATGGCAGTCACTGCGCATTATTTGCGACAAGATGAGCTTCGTAACCTTGTTCTCAAAAGTCGTTTGGCGGCGTTCCGACATGTTTGGGATCGCACTCCGGCGAGCACTTGGCCGAATACTTTCTTTCTATCTTGAAGGAGCTTGGTATTGTCCACAAAGTATAACATATTCTACTATTTAGCTCTTATTGCATTTGACCCTTAACTCTTTACGACAGATAGGAATGATCACGTTAGACAATGCATCAAATTGCGGTTCCATGATGGGAGATTTAGAGCGTCTTCTCGAGAAAATGGGTGTCCCTTTTCAAGCAGAGGGCAATCGTATAAGGTGTGTGTGCTACGTTTTCTCTCTGTCATGATTTATGTCTCGTTGACAGTTTCTCTCTAGATGTTTTCCACATGTGATCAACATCGCAGTTAAGGCCGCTCTTCGAGAGTTATCAGCGTCGGCGCCTGCGCTCACTGATGCAGAAGACGTACCACTAATATTCGAACAGAACGAGAATGATTCAAATTATGAAGATGCCCTGAACAGCGACGTCGTGGCAAAATGTCGGTCGTTGGTTACCGCATGTCGGGCAAGTGGCCAGCGTCGAGAAGAACTCCAAGCGACAATCAAAGAGGGCAACGAATCCAAGCATTACTCCTAGGAAATCCCAGAGAAGGAGCTCTTACGTGATATGGATGTTAGATGGTCGTCAACATACTTGATGATTGATCGGGTTCTTGAGCTGTATCCGGTAAGTCTTTTACAACGGTTATGATCAGTTACTGACGACACGTATTTAGGCTATCGATGTAATGCTGAACAAAGCAAAATACATTGATATCAATCATCACCTTCTTAGCCAAACCGAGCTACAGGTATTGGCCGACAGCGAAATTTCAGCGCATTCTTCATGCGGTGCAAACAGTTCTTTGCGCTGAAAAGACCCCTACTCTACCATTTGTTCTCCCAGTGTACGAAGAGCTTCTGGAAATGTTACGATATTTCAAAGTTGCACATCCACAGCTGAAGGGTGCCGTTGCTGTCGCAACTGCGAAGATCGAAGAATATGTGAAAAAGTCTCGCAAAACTCGAATTTATGCATTGGCGATGAGTAAGTTTTCATTTAAATTACTTGCGAGTCTCGACGTATTCATATCTTTCAAATTATCCATCCAGCTACGAAATTGCAGTGGATAAAGGACCATTGGAGTGACGCCGAACACCGTGCTGCAAAAGACTGGATGCTTCAGTCGGTAAGCTAATGTTTGCTCAGCTTCCTTATTATGAGTAGCACTAATCACGGTACTACCCATTCTTGAAGATGTTCAAATACCGGAAGTTATCTCGCAAATCAGGTTCGGGACCTCGGGCAGAGATCCAGCTGAGTCGAGATCGTTGCAACCCTGCGGGATCCTCAAGCCGCGCAAATGCCACTCAATCCCTCAGCGACGGATTGGCATCTGTACGGTCATTAAAAGAAGCATTGAAACGCTCGGCCTCAGAAGTATTACCTGGACCCAGTACCCGCAATATGGAAACATTACCGAACTGTACAGAGCCGACAAGGGATGATGAAGGTACGGAGGCACAGGCAGACGAGAAGGACAAGAAATCCGTAACCGACGAACTTCAGCGGTATCTCGACGAAGGGCTTGTATCCGGAGAGGAATTAGTCGGGTTCAGCCTGACTCGTTACTGGCAGGTAAGTACTGATCAAAGTGCCCAGTGGTACTATTAGCCAACTTCGTATTATTGGAAACTAATGTCGACTTCTCCCAGCTCAGGCATCGTCTGTCCCTTGCGAACGAGCTTTTTCTTCGAGCAAGGAAACCATCACTATGCGTCGTAGCTGCCTTTCACTGGAACTTATGGAGATACTTCAATTCCTTAAGTATACATACCGCCAGGACCGTCTCGACCTCATGGAAGGATTCGCCTCGCCAGAAGAACTCTTGCGGGCAGAGGCAATGAGCGAATCTGTCTTGAAGGAAGAAATTCGGGACTTGCTAGCAAAAGGTCAAATAAGTGAAATCATACATTTACTGCGCGGCGACGACGACGATGTATAGTAGTCTAAAAACACATTTATTGCCTTTGTGATTATGCACATCATCTGTGAGAAACCCGTGGTGTAGTCAGGTGCAGTACTTCACAGTGAGTATGTTCTGCTGTGAGGCCCGTTACAGCGCCACAAAATGACTGTACAGTCGCTGCACTGCACTGTGGGCACAGTACTAATTTCCGCTTTCGGCTGTCCAGAGGTGGCTTGTACTAGCGTGCAAGGACAGCAAGCTGTGCGCGGGTGTGAGGAAACTTTCGTCCGGATGATTTACGCTTTTGGTTGCATTGCATCATCGTGACACTTCCTTATTGAGATATAATTTGCTTCCGTCCTTGCCAAGCTACCACTACCACTACCACCACCGCAGTTACCTTTCGTCTTACACCGCAGTTACCTTTCGTCTTACACCACATTTGCCTTTCGGTCTTCTTCCGTCGTCCATGCAGTCAACACTTACACTACTAAGCGGCCACCAGCCACAATCGCCTCCGCCCTGTAGGGATTCGGGAACGTTTGGGGAACACTCACCTTCGCCTGAGGTGTAAGGTAACTCGCTCACCTGAAGGTAAGTTCTGCCCTCCTTTCTTTTGTCTGCTTTTGTCTTCCTCGACTACTCTTGTACCCGACCTGTGGGAGATCCAAAATTGGGGCTTAATGGGTGCTGAAATTGAAATTCTTTTTGATCTATATTATCTCGCATTGCCGTTCAATTCATAGCTGATTTTCCTCTCTTTTAGCTTTCAGTCGTGCTCCACTTGGCACTCGCCTCTGCTCAACTTTCAGGGCGCTGTCTGCAGTCCGCAACTAGCCCTGGAACTCTCATTACTGGCTATCAACATCCCTCATCCATGGCGCGCTTGCATAATGTCGTTGCTGCCCCCCTCTTCGCGTTGCTTCATGTTCTTTGCATCGAGTCACCATACACTCACGACCTCTTTCCATCACGGCTGCTTTCCATTCCTTGCATTCTATCAGTACTCGGAGTGGGGTAGGATTTAATTGGTATAAGGAAAATGATACTTCCATCCTCGCCTTTCCCTGGCTGACCGCTGTCCGGTCAGTGGCATGAGAGCCCTGTTCAGTCATGTCCTCATTTGAATGTTGGCCACCTCTTAAATACAACATGACTACTTGCCTTCAACCTCGTAATTCTGTGGATGCGAATAGAGAAGTTGAACCTCGGCGGATTCAGGTGAGCCATTTTCGGCGTTTGCTTCCTCTTTTCTTCACATACTGATTCTTGCGTGTAGGCTTGATAGGAGCAGAGGCCCTTCTTGCATTGGAATACAGCTCGTTGAAGGCGACAAGATCAAGTTCCAAACTATATCCACGCAGTGAGTAACAAGGCTCAAAGCAGATCAGTGCCAGGACTTACCGTTGAAACTGTTTAGCAATCAATTCCCTCTGTCGTCGCTTCGAACCAGTCCACTCCCTCATCACGCCACTATAAAGGTACGTGCAATCCTCTGCCTGGATCTCACATCTCCCACTGTCTCACAGCTTCCATCCAAGAACCTTTCTTCCGACCGTTCCTAACACCTGGGATTGAATCACGCTCATGTAACTTGAAGCGTTTTCTTGAATTTCTTGCGCCAGCAACCTCTATATGTGGCATATTTGGGACGGTAACGCAAGTTGAACAAGGTGAGTTGAAGCCGTTTAATACACTGTCGCATGCGCAGTAAATCTGACAAATAGATCATCTTCAGACTGCGGCATGATTTCAGGGGCTGTAGGACTGCTACTGGTGTCCCAACAAGACGGTACAGCGCCCTGCGAATTTATGAGCTGGGAGGGTCCGAGGACAGATTGCTGGGAAGAGTATGGTGCAATTTTTGGTGCATGTCTCAAGTGCTGTGTAGTATGTCTGCTAGAAACCATCTTCCGTCAACGGACTGGCAAGATGTGCTACTACAGGCTGAGCTGCCAAGGCCGAAAGGCATACATCCTGCCCTCTTTTCAACGTTCGGTGGACTCTGCGTTGGGCTTGACGGCTGTCGTGGCAAGAGCCGTTTAAGCTTCGTCACGATTGTGTCCGTCATCTTTCGTACATCATATATGGTTGCAGGGTGTATAAGATCTCCCTTACCCCTGAAGGTCTTTTTTGGGTCGACGCGTGTTGGACATAATGCGTCAACGTATCCGTTCTCGTAGCTTTGGAGGGAATCAACAAGATATTTGATGACTATAGGACTCGTTAGTATCCCCTGCTACCGTGTCGTGTTAATATTGAAATGGAATGCCTACTGACTTAAGTATTCACCCATTTCCCAACTTGCTCACCACCCTATAATTGACAGTCACCATCTCTCGCCAAGTGGAGCAAACATCACTCGGTACTGTGTACCGCCTCTCCGAAGTGAGTGCGTCGTAAAATATTTCTCTACTCCGGCCCCTGGCATCGAAAATTCGTTGAACTAGCTTTGTACAACGTCATAGGACATAGGCACTGTGGAATCCACGAGTCCATTGGAAGAGATATGGGAAGAGATGATCGGTTGGACATCATAATGGTCTTCCCAGCTGCTTTTCGAGAACTTCCATCCACAATGGCAGGTGAGTATACGTGTCCATTGCCCAGATGTTCATACCTGCACCAATACAAGTCTCAAGCATCTCCTTCCAATTCAATGTCTATCCCCTTTTCGAACCTGACCGCCCAGCCACGCCTGCTCAAATACTAGAATCTCATCGAAGGACAAATGAAGAATGGGGCATTCCGTTTGCTGAAGGAATGAGCATGGAACAATATCTCGAAAGAGAGAAACGAACCAAGGAGCTGGAATGCGCACGGGATGGAAAGATATTTTTTTCAAATTGTTGTCGCTCACTTCTTTACAAAGGGTGCTTATAAGGAGGGATGATCCGGACAGTCTACATTTCCTATGCTCTTGCGAAACGTGAGCTCTAAAGAGTCCCTTCCAGGCATGCAAAGCTGATTTGCCTTCGTGCTAGATTCAAACGTGAAGCATGGGTCGTGCACTAGGCGTCGGGAAAAGGCCAACCATGCACAGGCTACGGCATATCTTCTGTGTTTACGCCCGTACGGAACAGAAGGAAAGGGTACGCGAAGCATATGATGCGCCTACTGCATTGGGTATTGGCAAAGAGGGAATATCTTGACCAACTTGAATGGCCATCGGAGGAGTGGGGTGAAAAGCCCATTGTTTCTCGATCAGAGCAAGAGGGAAGCTATGGAGGAGACGCGCTCTTCAGTGCTTTGTGGAGCGACGCGGGCCCGGATTTCTATGCGGGATGCGGTACTGGCATTCGGGAGGGAGGAGGTTGGCAAGTGCAAGACCCGAATATACACATCTGGAATGTAGATGATGCGCACTCGTCCACGGTGCATGGAGAGTGGGAGTGGTTGAACGAACAAGAGGTACACGACATCTGGAAAGAAGAATCGGAGCGCATGAAGCTCGAGCTGGAAGAACGAGCGCGCGAGAGCCAGACCATCATCTGCACCTTCTTACCTGGTAATGGGGTTGCAGACTTTCTGATCGACAGGAAACGGATGGGTTGGATGCGAATGGAGTATGTTCCGAAATATTGGGGTATACGACATTCAACGGCAGGACTTGATCAATTCTCGACGTGGACTATCGAGAGGAGAAAGGATGGAAGTTGGGTCATGGTGATAACCAGATTGAGAGGAGACGCAGAAACAATCATTATTTATTCAGGAAATTATCGCAGAATTTGCCAAGAAGCATGGTGTGTCGATCATTGAATGTTGGGGAGTAGGTGATACCGAACGAGATGATCACCTTCCTTGCTTCAAGTGGTATGGTCCAGAACGCTCTACGTCGTGCTTCAACGAGAAGTACTAAGTCCCCTAGTACTAGCAGTTAATCCCAAGCTATTTGCTCACAGTGATCTGCGGATTCTGTTGGTGTTGACCAGCGTCCAAGATGGCTTCACTTCAACGGCTGCTTTTCGATATTCATGGCCGCAACCAAAATGTGACTAGATATGAGTCTGAGGTCGTTCGTTGAGATGCATGGCTAGATGTCTAGTTTCATTGGGGATACAAGTATTTTCGATGTTTCGTAGGACCAAAGTATCATGTAAAGCCAGAAGAAGAAAGGAGAAAAGCAAGATCATATTTTCAATAAAATAAAAACGGGTTCACCTGATCCTGAGCTAACGAAGAAGAAGAAACTCAGCTGAATTATTCACGTATGTTGTACGCTACAGAGGAGCTAAAGTGTGCAGCTGAAGACACGGCGGACAAGTAGCTGAAGATTGGCCGGTGAATATGTCATGAAGATTGATCCGGCATATATGCCGAATTGAGTGTTTTGTCACTCTTGTCACACCTACTTGAGAAGATATCTTTGTTTCCTTTGCTGAGAGGCAGAATCAACCCGTAAAAGCATTTGACTAGGTAGAGATAATACTAGATACTCATACTCCTTATCAATAGTTGTTTAATTACTCCTAGATGTTTCCCAGCATTCACAAGAAACTAATTTTGACATATTCCTGGCATATCAAAATTTCGCTTCGGGTACATGTAAAATGAGTATATAAAAAGCTATGGGGGTAAGCTTATATATCTATCAGCTGTAATGATGCATATTTTCATATTTTCTAAGCCCACAGTGACCACAGCACGATGTTTCGTCCTGATTTCTGGCCATTGAAGCGGAGTTTCGGAGAATGTCACAGAATGTTACGCTTCCGGATCAATTGACAGTATAATCGTCATGACACATCGCGGCACCAATTGACAGTTACTTGTCCGCCGTGAGACCGGTTAAACGCACGGCCCGTGCCGAAGGACACCCACTGTTGACTTGGCAAGTTGGTGGCTTTGATTCGTACCCTCACCATTCCACAGATGCAGCTTGAGCGTAGCAGTACAAGCGTCGTATATGCTCTTGCCTCAGCGTAGGATGGGTCTGCCTCGTGTGTCCGAACTATTTTTACCAGGTCAGGCAATGGCTGTGAGAGAAATATCACGCATGGTGACAGTCCTCTCACAACTTGTACCTCGTCGACCATGAGTGCTTCAGTCATGAAAACACCCTTACTCTTCGGCGCAAAGATATCAAGTGAGTTGACACTGCTGTGGATCTGGAACCCTCTAACTCTCACTCCTAGCTATCGAGATAAAAGGGCCGATTGATATGTACAAGCCTCGATACAAGTATCTCATTCAAGTTAATCAGGATGGTCGGAAGATTTTGGAAGGGGAAAGTGGGAGTCTTTTGCAGGAAGCTGGGGAATTCAGTATCAAGTGGGATACCAACAAGGACTTGTGCGAAAACCGTTAGTTTCTTATCAATAAGACCCTGACCTGTTATCACCAGGTTGTTTGCGCTTTCATCCACCATCAAGCTCAGTGTGCATAGCAAAGGGTTCCGTGGACATGACATAGGAGAGTTTGAAGGGAACGTGGTCGATTTAGTAGATAACGGTGAGTTTTTATGTCATCGTTGGATTTGGGATGATAGAAACTGATGCGTGGCATGCGATCTAGACAGTTACTTCGAACTTGTGACAAAAGGCAAAAGCACGTCGGTCCAGCTTCGTGTTACCATTACCAAGCTTGACGCGAAGACACACACCGCCGACTACGTCAAGGAAGTTATGACAAAAGTCGACGGCGAACTAGCCGCTATGGGTACTTTGAATCTGCCCGATCCCGATAACAGGGGTGTGAAGTTCGTTATGGGTCAGATCTTGCGATCCACAAAGAGTATCATGGATAAAGTTGCCGAAGTACGTAGGCGACAACTCCAACGTGTGCAGAGTTCTCACCAGCGCACAGGCACATCCTTTCCTAAAGGTCGCATGGTCTGCCTTTGCTTTCGTATATGAGGTACACAAATTGAAAATGTAATCCTGCGTAACTTACAGACGTTTGTAGGCTGTTGAGAAAACAACGCTCGAAGATAAAGCTGTACGGGACTTGGCTAAGAGTCTGCGGGAAATGCTAGGCGTTGCAAACGAACGCCCAGAACTGCTCGTTATCAAAGACACCACTAATGTGATAGCAGAGATGAGCATACTGGCGCTCCGCATCGCTCAGGTGATTCATGAATATTCTTCGACTGGGGTCGTAGGTAAATTGGTCATTTTTGTGCGATCCATGTTCCGATTATGAACTCACACTTGTTAGGTCGTGCGCTTCGTCTCAACATTCCAGGCTCCTCGTTACATTCTCGCATTCAACAGTACCAGGCTGACCATAGAGAGTTAATGGAACAGTTCAGGACGAGATTGGGTATTGGTTCTGATGTCCAACTCGGTACGTCAGCTGAGTCAATGCTCACGAACCTCGATTTTGACTTCGCGGTCAGAGACACTCATCGAGTTGACAAGTTCTATTCCGAAAGTGGTTGAGGACTCGGTTCGTCAAGCGGTTCAGGAGTTGGCAAGTCGCGCTGCTCAAGGGACAATCACTTATTTGTCTAACGTGTCGTTTAAAGAAAATTACCGGAGGCATCGAGTCACAGACATCCGTACGGCTGTTCAGGCCTATAGCGACAACCCGCTTTATCGGTCGCCAGAAGGAAATTGGACTGTTGAAGGCACACTTTGAAATACGGGACACTTCGGGTGCTCGTCGACAGACCACTACGGGTGCTCGTTGTTCGTTCCTTATCAGCGGCATGGGTGGAATTGGTAAAACCCAGCTCTGCTTGCGCTTCATCGAAGATGCTATGGTCAAAGATGCTATGGGCAATTCCACTTTCTCCCGTGTCTTTTACATTGACGCGGCCACGGAGGAGTCCATTGCGTCCAGCTTTAAGGGAATTTTTCATAATACGTCAGGTCTTAAGTCTTCAGGGCTGTCGGAATCACCCGATTCAGTCCTGGCCTGGATTTCCAGGTTAGAAGAAGACTGGCTGATTGTGTATGACAATGCCGAAGACTCCGTGACCAAATACCTGCCCGGAGGACGGCGAGGTAACATCTTGATGACCAGCCGGAACCCGGGTCTGGCTAGGGAAACCGGTGCAGCGCACATTGCCCTTGACCAGATGTCCGAGGAAGATGCACTTGCATTGTTCAAGTCATCCGGTTGTCATCAATTTCTTTCCCCTGAGGATGAGCAGATGGGTCGGAAAATTGTTTCCTCTCTTTCATTTATTCCTCTTGCTGTCGACCTTGCTGGTGCATATACTGCATCTTCTACTGGATTCTGTGATCTTCATGAGTACCGTGAGCGGCTTTCTGTAAAGCGCACTGAAGTGTTTCATCCTCTTGAAATTGCAAACAAGACCCCGTACAATAACACTGTTTATGGTGCATGGGAGCTGTCCATGAAAGGCTTGGAGGACGTGGCTGCATTTTCTCATCCACGCCAGGAAGCTGCGCAATCTGCTCTTGCTATTCTTCAAGTCTTCTCCTTCTTTCATCATAGTAACATTGATGAGAACATTTTCAAAAGAGCAGCAGTTGCTTATCATACTGCCAGTGCTCATGAGAATGATTTCTTCCATCCTCCTATGTTATCATCCCTTTCACTAAAGATATTGCAACAAGATGGCACAAAAAATGATTGGGACAATGGATACTTCAGAAAAGGCATTCAAATGCTACTATCTGCCTCTTTGATCAAAAAGAGTATGATGTCAGAAAGGGTTGTCTACTCTGTCCATCCTCTTATTCATGAATGGGTTCGGAACAAGCATATATCTCAGAACCAGAGCTTGGCCCAGGATGCACATATGATCATGTTGTCCTCTATATCATTTGATGATGTCCTCTATCAACAAACAATCACCCCTCTTCTTCCACATATAAAAGCATACCAGCAATATACATATGATCAGATTCTTATAAACCAGGAATACAATGATTACATATTTGGAAGACTTAGGTTCTTTTACAGCAACACCAGTTTGTTCAGGGAAGAAGAAAATGTTTTGCTAATTACCATTGAACACCGAAAGCAAGCACTAGGAGAAAACATGAATACTCTTTATTCCATGCATGAGTTGGCTGTCTGTCTCCAAAACCAAGGAAAACTGGCAGAAGCAGAGGAAATGTACTCCAAAGTGATAGCCCTCCAAACAAAGATCCTAGGAGATGACCATCCATCAACTCTCACAAGCAGACATAATCTAGGATCACTGTATGTGGAAAAAGGTCAATGGGAGGAAGCAAAAGCCATTTTCTTACCAGTATTAGAAGCACGTACAAGGGTCTTTGGTGAAGAAAACATGAATACTCTTGATTCCATGCATCAGTTGGCTCGCTGTCTCGAAAACCAAGGAAAACTGGCAGAAGCAGAGGAAATGTACTCCAAAGTGATAGCCCTCCAAACAAAGATCCTAGGAGATGACCATCCATCAACTCTTGGAAGCAGACATAATCTAGGATCACTGTATGTGGAACAAGGTCAATGGGAGAAAGCAAAAGCCATTATCTTACTAGTGGTGGAAGCACGTACAAGGGTCTTTGGTGAAGAAAACATGGATACTCTTTCTTCCATGCATCAGTTGGCTCTCTGTCTCCAAGACCAAGGAAAACTGGCAGAAGCAGAGGAAATGTTCTCCAAAGTGATAGCCCTCGAAACAAAGATCCTAGGAGATGACCATCCATCAACTCTCACAAGCAGACATAATCTAGGATCACTGTATGTGGAACAAGATCAATGGGAGAAAGCAAAAGCCATTATCTTACCAGTGGTGGAAGCACGTACAAGGGTCTTTGGTGAAGAAAACAGGAATACTGTTTATTCCATGCATGAGTTGGCTCTCTGTCTCCAAAACCAAGGAAAACTGGCAGAAGCAGAGGAAATGTATTCCAAAGTGATAGCCCTCAAAACAAAGATCCTAAGAGATGACCATCCATCAACTCTCACAAGCAAACATAATCTGGGATCACTGTATGTGGCAAAAGGTCAATGGCAGGAAGCAAAAGCCATTTTCTTACCAGTATTAGAAGCACGTACAAGGGTCTTTGGTGAAGAAAACATGAATACTCTTTCTTCCATGCATCAGTTGGCTCTCTGTCTCCAGAACCAAGGAAAACTGGCAGAAGCAGAGGAAATGTACTCCAAAGTGATAGCCCTTGAAACAAAGATCCTGGGAGATGTCCATCCATCAACTCTCGCAAGCAGGCATAATCTAGGATCACTGTATGCAGAACAAGGTCAATGGGAGAAAGCAGAAGTCATTCTCATACCAGTGGTAGAAGCATATACAAGGGTCTTGGGCAACAATCACGAGCATACATTGATAACACGTGAATGGTTGGAATTTGTCCAACAATCTAGGATTGCTAGTGAATCCAATGACAACGCAAAAGGAATCGAGGATAGTAGCGACCAATCCGCCTTTGACAGCGAGAACGACGATGAAGACGATGAAGATGACGACATCGATGATGCTAGTGGAGACGAAGAAGAAGAGTAGAGAGCAGAGTAGCCGGGAGGAGGGGGAGCTAAATGGCACTGATTGAGGACTTGAGGTTTTGAACGACTGGAAAACGGAGCGAAGCAAGCACTCGCAGCGTCACTGAACCACACAACCAACAAAAGAGACTAAACAAACAAACACAAAGAGTCCATCGAGCTCGACGGAAACGGGAATTTGGAATTGGACTGGAACTTGAATGTTGAACTTGAACACAAATGTCAGAAAGAAAGAAAAGACTCGAAACGGACTCGGAATACAAAACGGACAAACCAACCTAAACAAATCCAACTATGAATCGGAATACACGTCCTCGCCTTGCTGTACCCAAAAACCACCCAAAAAAAGGATAAAGAAACTCCCATTGGCTTCGAAATTGATAGTTTGAACATTGTACTACCACGACCGTGATGATTGACCGCGTGTGTATGTGAACCCGTAACTACCTAGATTGCATGCCTCGTGAATATGAAAGACAGATTTTGATTTGACAAGTGTTTGATACTATCAAGCAGTGAGCGAGACCGAATTGTACGTGGTACACGGTAAGACTATCTAATGTCTAGGTAAGAGACTCGTCCTAACCAGAAATAGACAACATAAGAGCACATGAAAGAAAGAAAGAAATCCATCCGGATAAGATACGGAAAAGCAAAGGTATATACGTAGGCAACTAGGTAGTCGTCGCAGAAAGGGTCACCCGAACCCTTCAGAGACACAACTCAACACATTCCGAAATACACAAGAGAAAGAAAGAAGAAAGTCGGACAGGTAAGAGGACATTAAGCAAGCAATGGACCCCTGTAGATGGGCCCTCAGAATTAGAAGAGAGACATTAAGGAAAAGAAGAAAAACACGATCGAAAAGTCTAGTGCAGTAGTAAACTCATACATAACATACATTTTAATTTTTCCCCTTTACCACATCAGAGTGCCTGCTCATATTTTGTTCATATACTCATGCACTAAGGTGCGTCAACGAGTCCACACAGATCACCCCATCCTTATCATGCCATGGGTAACCCCAGCAATGCAACCACTCCTTTACCGCCATTGCCAATCTCCCGCCTCTTACCAGTGCCGCACCACCCCTTGCCACCTCCTTCTCCTCTCCCACAATCACAAATGCCAGCCCATAAAAGTGTTCCCGCTCCAAACCAAGCAAGAACTTTTTCAACACCTCCATCGCCTCGTTCGAATGCAGACCGTGCAGATCCACCATCGCCTCCGTCCTCTCCTCCTGCGTCAGCTCCGTCCCACCTCCGCTAGTACCCGATGCAGGGACAAAGAACGGCAACGACCCTGAAGAAGTCGCCGCACTGCTCAGCCGGCTCCTACCCACCACACCCAGGCACACTCCCAGCCCAGCACCCATCACGCGTCCTCGAGTACCCCTATCCCCTGGATCATCACTCCATCCAGCATCCCTCCCTCTAACCGCCCCTTCGGCAACCTTAACACACTCTCGCACAAGGCCTGCCGCAGCTTCTCTCATCTCCTCTCTCATCGTCTCGTTCATTGCCCGGCCCTCCTTGCTGAACCGCTTCGCAGACGCTCCGTCTCCTCGACGCCACGCCTCTGCTGCACGAGAGAGACACGTATTCCTCATCGAGCCCAAATGCAGGGCCCGGCTCCGGTAAGACATATACAATGTCGAAAGACTTCCACCTGTCGGAAGCGTAGGAAGCAACAACGGCGAACGCAAGTTGATTCTCGGAGACGCACGAGGCGCCATGACAGCTAGGGAACTTCATGGGTCACCCATGGGTGTATTCAGGCTGACCCACACCCTTACCCATGGCATACCCATACCCATGACCCATGGGTTCATCACTCATGGGTACGTGGGTTATGGGTATACCCTGGCAACAGCCTGCCATTTGTATGGGTTTTGATGGGTTGATGGGTAGACCAGATCTGACCCACACCCATACCCATGGATACCCATACCCATGACCCATGTGGGTTTGGCTGACCCATGATATTCCCTAATGACAGCCGAAGGGTGATACAAGTTATCAGCAGCAGATCCAAGGACGTTCCTCGGTGCCGTTCCATTCGCAGACGCATCGTCTCCAAGCTGATGATGAGGTGGTGGTGCAGGTTTCTTCAAAACAGCAGCCTCGAACCTCGTCCGGCTCGGGTCGTTCACGTACGCAGCGAACTTCTTCCCTCTCCCAACACCTCAAACCCCAGAATCATTTGCCCCATCGTACCGCAGCACTGGGAACTCATCTTGCCGCATGCCCATGCCGTCGTTATAATGGCTGGCCCCCATGAATGCCGCCAGTGGTCCCGTACCAGGCTGCACGTTCACACGCGCCAGGACGGCGTTCAGGCTAGCCATGTCGACGTCTTTTGGGAGATGATGCAGAAATTTGCAGTTCTCTTGTTTGGCGCAGGTGCCGCGCAGCCAGAAGTGGCAGAGCGTGCGTTCGAGATCGTGACTGTAATTGTGATGAAATGGATGTGAGAAATATAGATAAAAATTGCAATAGAATAGATTTTCATCAGAACACGCAATGTAGAAAACAAAGAAAAGAACAACCCACCTGAATCGACAATCTGCTCTCAAATATTCAGCAACAAAGTACCTACACACCCTATTTGCACCAGGCACTGCGCGGCCGTTGGCATATCTAGGCGCTTGCTGCTGCTGCTGTCCCTGCTGTCTCGCACCACCCGGTTCCATCCCACCATCATGGTATTTGGCATGCCACCTCTTCCTGGAATACCCCCCGCAGCTCCGCCTCTACCCACAAGGGTCACTCTCGCACCCATAGGTTGCATCCTTCCCGGACCGACTGGACCCTGCTGGCCTTGCTGAGCGTTAATCGTCGAAGTCGCTCCTCCAGGTGCAGCACCAGCCCTGCTATTGACAAGCCACCCCATGGTGCGGTCAAGGTCGTATCCATTCGCGGCCAACGCGTCTTCGAGCTCGCTTGGTGCGATAGTGCTACCAAAGATGGAGGTAAGCACGTCGAATGGCCTCATTCCATCCGTCAACGTCTCGTCCGCCGACGTTGGGTCGCCCATGGCATTGTGATTGTTGGAAGAAGACGACGACATGGTGTTCATGCTGTAGTTTGAAATCATAGTTGTTCGAGTTGGCAAAGCCAGCCGTAGGGTCGTCGTTGGCGTCAAATTCATCAAAGTAACTAGTACTATTGACATTAGGGAAATCCAAGTCCGAATCTGAAGGATAGAAAGATAAAGGGAAGGGTTGTGTTTGTTCTTGATTTTGAGAGCCAACGCCACCAGCTGAGGGCGAGCCAGACCAGGATCAGGAGCTGTCAAAGTCCGAGACGGCGATTGAATGAAAAGAGGGTATCGGGTTCGAATTCGTGTTTCCATTGGCGTTGGAGGAAAATGAGTCAAAGGGATCACCCTCTTCGTCATACAGATCCTTTGGACGATGAGACAAGCGCAGGGGTGTACCATGAGCAACGGTTGTTTCTGCTACGAGTGGGCACCGATGTCCAAGTAGTTGGATGCGCGAGTAGCCCACATATCTGGAGACGGGGTATCTGCCCTCAAACCGAGCAAAGACGAGGTGGTGTAGGAATTGTTGGACGAGGAAGTGTACGAAGAAGGAAAATGAGGATGAGTCGCGGCGGCGGAGAGTGGGCGGGGAATGGGTCTTAACTCGTTTGCTTTTGCGTTGAGACGAGGCGACGAGTGGGGACGCCGGAAGGGAAGCGGTGAACGTTGAACTGTGATTAGGCGAAGGAGAGTGCTCTGACATGGTCGGTTCCCTGAATAGATTGGCCAAAGATGAAGTTGGTGCAGAGATGGGTGTTCCTGGACATAGACGAGAGGTGGATGAGGCTCTCGATGGCGGGCGGGAGATTGGGCACCGGATCGGGGTCAGAAACAAGAAGGGAACGGCGGTGAAGTTGTCCCGGTGCTTGTGCATGAGCTCGGGGACGACATGCTTGACCTGCTCGTGGTTAGTGTCATTCTGCAGTATTATTCGCAGTACTCACCGTATCATTGTAAGCCTTCCAGCCCGTCTTCTCTCTCTTCCTGATCCATAAACCGCTGCTCAATTTGGTTCAACCACATTTCCGTTTTCGCTGTCCAGAGGTGGCTTAGGGTGGCTTGTACTAGCGTGCAAGGGCAGCAAGCTGTGCGCAGGTGTGAGGAAACTTTCGTCCGGATGAGAGCCAAGAGGGCCATGCGATCGTGACACTTCCTTATTGAGTTATAATTTTGCTTCGTTCCTTGCCAAGCTACCACAACCGTCGCATTCACCTTTCCTCTTACTGTTTACGCCACATTCGCCTTTCCATCTTCGTCCGTCGTCCATGCGATCAACACTTGCACTACTAAGCAATCACCAGCCACAATCGCTTCCGCCCTGTAGGGATTCGGGAACGTTTGGGGAACACTCGCCTTCGCCTGAGGTGTAATGTAACTCGCTCACCTGAAGGTAAGTTCTGCCCTCCTTTCTTTCGTCTGCTTTTGTCTTCCTCTACTACTCTTGTACCCGACCTGTAGGAGACCCAAAACTGGGGCTGACATAGGTGCTGAAATAGAAATTCATTTTAATTTATATTATCTCGCATTGCATCTCGCTTTTGTCGTTCAATTCATAGCTGATTGTAGGACCCCCGAATATTTGCGCTGGCTCCAGTGCCATGTCAGCTGGACCGAGCGAGCCTAGGGTCGTTTTGACCATAGACGAGTCAGCTTCAGAATTCAATGAAAAGGAATGGATTGGCCGCGGGAAGATATACAAGGTTCAAAATCTTCCTGGCTTTGTTACGGCGGCACATGAGAAGACCCTCGACATACCGGACGCTTCAGGACTCTGCTCGTTACGGCCTGATAGGAAGCTCTCCGTCATCGAGTTCCTAGCATTCAGAGTACGTTAACCCACTTTTTCGAGTAACAAATTGAATATTCACAAACCTAAACCAGATGCCTCGTGTTTCGTCAGAAATTATACACACCAAGACCGAATTGTGGTATAGTCAAGACCTGCCCACAATGGATGGTTTCAAGATTCTCTCATCGAGACCAGTCCCATCGCCATCTTTCGTTGAAGAACTGTATCAGAAGCACGGGCAAGCATGGCTGGACGGCGCACAATCAGTTGTAGACCATCGTGTCAATGATGGTTCAGACCGTCTGCCACTGTGGACCATCGCGTACTGGAAGGAGGTTATTGATACGGAGAGGCTTCAAGATCAGTGGGCGCAGAGTGTGTCATGGCTAGAGCGCGAAAGCCGACTGCAGAGATTGAGTGGGGATTTATCCGAGAAGACTTTCCAGCTGCTGTCGAGAATGGGATGGGATAACAAAATGCACTATTGCAATCGGACTGTGTCGACGTTACTCCTTGCAAAACTCCTTGGGACAGCATGGCTAAATGACGAGGTCATTGATACAATGATACAACAAATACACACAGAAATAGATCTAATGCCGGAGAAGGACAAGCCCCAACCCACCATACAAATCACCAACCTCTCTTTCCCTGCTGCTATTCGAAACTGGAGTCCAGCCATCCATCAAAGTAGCAAATCCGGCATTCTTCATAAGTTCGAAAAGGCGGCCAAAGACAAGACACTGGAACAGCTCTACTATCCTGTTCACGTTAATGGCACGCACTGGATAGCAGGCATGGTGGACTTTAACGAGGCGACACCTTGTCTTTGGTAAGGATATCATGGAATCCTACGTAACCATAAACATTCTGACCTGATTGATGCATCCAGGTGATTCGCTGTATGATAATGGCAAGGGTTCTGGAATTCCCGCAAAGCTGATCGAGTTTCTGCAAGGATGGCTGAAGCAGGCTTTCGGAAAACGATTCAAAAACCAAGGAAATATATTACCACATGCAGTACAGAACGACTCCTTCTCTTGCCCTATTATTACCGTGAATACCATAACGCATGCTGTTCTGAACGAACCTCTGTGGTCAGCCGAAGATGCGAAGGAAGCAAGACTAAAGTGGTTTAACCGGTTGGCGTCCGCACACTGCAACTACCAGAAGGAGCCTATAGCGCGTCTTGAAGCCTCGAAAGACCAGGAGTCAGTCCTACCACCATTACGAAGCGAAAAATTGGGGCTCACCTTCATCCTCAATAACTACCCACAACTCCCTCATTCCACAGTGACATATAACGATAACCAGCCCGATGATAGCTTCTACATGTCTGACGAAAGTGACGATGAACTTCAAGGCAATGGCTTTACGCCCGTAGTGGACGATCAAACATCTACGGTCAATGAATCAGTGGACGGCCCCTCCAAGTCTCCAGCAACGTCTCCTACGTTGGTTACAACCCCTCCTTCAAAGCTGATTGGAATCAAGCAACTAAGAAAGGTGTCTCTATCAGAGGAAGATGGCTCCGAGTCAGACAGCGGGAACAGCCACGTTTCTGAGGATGAACGACGCACCAAGTTCATCAGAGCCGGAGAAGGAACAAGCCATTCAGCAGTAGCATCTAGGAAGCTGAGAGATAGTGTTTCCCAAGGCAGTTTTCAAGCCAACGAACGAAGGATGCTTACCTGGAAAGAAAAGATCCTCGAAGGTGATGACGCCGCCCAATTCGATCCAGACAAAGTTCGTCGAGTACGCCATTCGAAGTGCAGAAAGTGGATTATTGTGAAGGAGCCCTACGACACAGTACGATGGAAGGACCACCTGAAAGGATGCAAGATAAAAGGCAAACTTCAGAGCCTTTTCACGATGGGGTTCTCTAAAGTGGCAAAGACGAAGGAGACGACGATAGTGGAAGAGGTTCGACCCCCGCCGCCGACACAGCCACAAGTTCCATGTCCAGGAATATCTGATGTCGATAATCCCAAAATATCGCGCTACTTGCGTCGTACAGGTGCCTTGGGAGATGGCTCGCGGTCCTTGCCGGTGATTGCTAAACAGCTTTTCAAAAAGTTATTTAGCCGCATTGTGAACGAGGACCACCGGAAGCAGGTCCTAGACACCCAGATGCATGAACAGATTGAATGGAGGTAGGACCACGCAAACCTCCGTGTTTATGCCACTGCATGTAAAACCACAGTTGCCGACCGTTCAGCAGAGGGAAAACGACCCAAACCATGCTCGTCGTGTGAGGCTGTTCTTCTCAGTAGAGCATTTTGGAATGCTATTCGCCGAGACATACCCGCAGATGACAAAGTTATTTTCACCAACCATAGGTTTCGAAACAAGCTCTTGGGTAGCATCTATGCGCGCACCATAGGTGTAAGAGAGCTAGTGGAAGAGGAGGTAAGTATTTCAAGAAAACCTGTACATTTTCGGCGGGTCTGACTGCATGATCTAGAATGTAAAATCAAGCCCGTTTGTACGATATGCCCAAGGTACACTGACCGAAAGTACAATAACGAGGTCTTCAACAGTCTCCTTGAGGCAATGGTTACGCGATACGACAAGGACGAACGCGGTGTTGGCCTCCAAAACTTTCTTTTTGCACCAGCAATGGAGGACGTCTGCCACTTGCTTCGGACTCACAGTCCTCGAACGTATAGGGCACTCCGAGAGTATCTACCTATGCCTACGGAACGCCACATTCAAATCAAGGAAGGAAGACAGCCCAAATTTCCCATGGAAATTTGTGATCGCACCTTTACGCTAGTCGAGACGCACCTCAAGGGTTTGGGCTACCAAGGGCCTGTGTCTCTTAGTTGCGACGATACCAAGCTTTTTTCCACATTTCGCATCTATTGGGACTCGAAGGAGAAAGCTCACTTCCTTGTTGGTGGGACTGAAGGGCCCATACGTGTGTTGGACCCAGACAATGTGCAGAAAGTTGTTGAAGAAGCTAAAAATTTAAAGGCGACAAAGGTAAGCATTCAAACCTCAGGTTGTAAAGTTTTTCGGCAGTGTCTTATGATAGTTATGTCACTCAAAGGTTCGACTATGGTGCCTAACCATACCGGTACCTAAAGTCACCCCGATAATCGTTGCGGCACTCTCAATTAGCAATTCAATGGGTGTCGATGACCTTCTTCCCCTTCTTTTCCGAGTGCTAGATGGCCTCATCGATCGCGGAATTCACGTCATGTCCTACGCCTGTGATGGCACCGAAGTTGAGAGGGCTATACAGCGAGCATTCCTAGAAGACAAGGCAGTGACGAAGATGGTCAAGGAAGTGGAGAATCCAAGGCCAGGTTGTAAACCTCTCAGCATTGTGTATGCAGAGTATCGGGGGGATGCTATTTGTATGCTGCAAGATGCGAAACACGCTCTCAAGACAATGCGCAACAACCTGTTTTCCGGTGCCCGCTTCTTGGTCTTTGGTAATCATACAATGACCTACGAAAATATTCTTCGCATAGTCGAGGGTGCTGGCTCGCCTCTTTTCAAGCGCGATGTAAACAAGCTCGACCGACAGGACGACAACGCTGCAGCCCGACTCTTCTCGGCAGAAGTACTTCAATACCTTGCAGACAACCCCGAGTTTGTTGGGGAGATTGTGTATCTCTTGGTTTTCGGGGAGCTTATCGATGCTTACCAAAGTCGTAATATGGAGTATTCAGAGCGCCTCAAGCTCATCCTACGAGCGCGCTACTTCTTGGACTCGTGGGAAGCGTTTCTGGAGCAATGCGATTACTGCAAAGACTACTACTTCATATCCCGAGAAGCTAACGATATTCTTCGAATCATTATAGATGGCTTTCTTGCGCTGCTGTATATCCATCGTGATCATCTTTCCTCCTCAGTTCCCCTCCTTCCTTGGCTTCACTCTAGTGAGTCATGCGAACATGTTTTTGGAGAAGCACGGCAAGTTGTTGAAGACTTCACATTCCTCAACCTCATTTACATGATCCCAAAACTACGATTGAAACTTCACCAGGCTGTTATACGTGGTAAATCTTCAAATGGGAAAGCTCGTGCATCTGGGTACAATCACACCTACTTCGACAACGAAGGGCTTGACTTGGAGGCCTTATCCACCTTTCCCACTGATCAACAAATTGCTTCGATAGCCAAAGATGCGGCAGAGGAAGCAAACAGTTTAATCGCACTCCTCGGTGTGAGCCATGAGATCCTGCACCGGCCACAAGCAGCTCAACGCTACCCAGGTTTAGGCTCTTGGGAAATCAAGGACAGCCCATTCACACAAGCTGAAGATAGCGCCAACGGTCATGGGGAAGAAATGGATGAAGACTCGGAAGAAGAATCTGACGAAGAAGAATTGCCGACTCAAGCAGAAGAATTGCAGGCGCTCTTGGACAAAGAAGAGGACAGCCCGATCTCCCGCACCGATAAAATTGATAGAAGGTGCTTATCATTGTCGTCGGCAGCACTTGCTCTTCTTGTGGATGATTCAACTACGGTGTAAGTACACATACTATCCATGCTTATAGTGACCATTTGTACGAAGTTCCATGACTGTAAAGCAAAATTTGCGAGCTTTGATGACGATGACCCGGATATGGATAGGGTTATTGCTGACGAATACTCACGGATCCAAGAGACCCGCGTCGCTCTCTCAAATGTGCGTTTACCACCTCTCCAAATCCCCGATGAGCCTACTCGCCCTCTTGGTCAAGGCCCCACTCGTAACGAAGACCTCAGCTTCAAGACCATGATAGATATGCGTCGAAAGCATCAGACAAAGCAAGCAGCGCGTGGTGTCTGTACACGAACGGTAGTCCGCACTGGAGCCCGAGGCAAGCTCATCCAAGAATTGAACCAGGCTCTTAAGCAAGCACAGTCGGACGAACACGCCGTTGGAACTGGGAAGGGTAGGGAAACTCGACGGCGCGAACCTGCTCCTGGCGGTCGCGAGGGGATGTAGACGGCAGTGCGCCAGTTGCTTTGGCAAGTGGCAATGCTGCCAATGCTGCAGCTGTCGCCTCTACTTCTGCTAAGCAGGTGTGTAAGCACGGTGCCGTCACTATAGTCCATCGCTCACCGATTTCTGTGATCATGTAGGCCGCAGTGGCACGCAGGAAGCTGTTTATTGACCACCGTGTGCCGAATATCGCAGACCTTGCAGATGCCCGAGTTTCTCTGTTACGTCCACTGCAGATCGGGGACTATGGTTTTGTTTTCACGGCAGACGCAGGTCTGTTACTTGCGCGAGGTACGTATTCATTCAACAAGCAATGTTTGAGTTGAAATGTTCTAACTTCTTGCTTTCGCGTCTCGTTGTGTTGGGCCAATTTCTTACAGTAATCTCAATGACCGCGAAGTCTTCAGGCTCAAATGGCAAACATTGCCCTGTTTCTGATACATCAAATATCTCAGCAGTGTCGTTCATACGAGTTCAAGTCTATCAACTCTATCTCAACATCGAGTTTCGGTCTATCCTTGAAAGTACCTCTCGCTTCCACACAAGCAAGTATTATCTCCTCAAGAATCCATCCCAGTTCCTCTGCCTCATCGACACAAGTGCCTCCACCATCGTCACACGCCCCATTTGTCAGTATTAAGCTCTTGCCGGAAGATATGGCCAGATACCGAGCTCTGTCTGCAGGATTGAAACAACTCACGGAGGCTCTTGTTCCAAGTTCACGAAAATCGACGAAAATAGGTCGGGGTCGTAAGAAACAAGACTAGTAATATTAGTACAGTATGTTTTCGAGTATTATGAGCGGTAAACCATAATACATTCTATTTACTTCCTTTGCTTTGATTGGGAGCCGTGGGCACTTCTGGGCATTTTTTTCGCGTTTTGGAGGCCGAATACACTAGTCCGGACAAATTTTTCGTCGGTGAGGGGCCGGATGTGCAATCCGGACAAATTTTGAGAAACTTCAGACAAATAGTAATCCGGACAAGGATCTGTGTTCCGGGATCTGGCCTTTTCTACCATATTCGGGGGTCCTGCAACCACCAGCCACAATCGCTTCCGCCCTGTAGGGATTCGGGAACGTTTGGGGAACACTCGCCTTCGCCTGAGGTGCAAGGTAACTCTCTCACCTGAAGGTAAGTTCTGCCCTCCTTTCTTTCGTCTGCTTTTGTCTTCCCGTATTACTCTTGTACCCGACCTGTAGGAGACCAAAAACTGGGGCTTAAATGGGTGCTGAAATTGAAATTCATTTTAATTTATATTATCTCGCATTGCATCTCGCTTTCGTCGTTCAATTCATAGCTGATTGTCCTCTCTTTTAGCTTTCAGCCGTGCTCCACTCAGCTCTGCTCAACTTTCCGGGCGCTGTGCAGTCTGCCAGTAGCCCTGGAACTCTCATTACTGGCTATCAACATCCCTCATCCATGGCGCGCTTTGCATAATGTCGTTGCTGCCCCCCTCTTCGCGTCGCTTCATGTTCTTTGCATCGAGTCACCATACACTCACGACCTCTTTCCATCACGGCTGCTTTCCATTCCTTGTATTCTATCAGTACTCGGAGTAGGATAGGATTTAATTGGTATAAGGAAAATGATACTTCCATCCTCGCCTTTCCCTGGCTGACCGCTGTCCGGTCAGTGGCATGAGAGCCCTGTTCAGTCATGTCCTCATTTGAATGGCGGCCACCTCTTGGATACAACATGGCTACTTGCCTTCAACCTCGTAATTCTGTGGATGCGAATAGAGAAGTTGAACCTCGGCGGATTCAGGTGAGCCATTTTCGGCGTTCGCTTCCTCTTTTCTTCACATACTGATTCTTGTGTATAGCCTTGATGGGAGCAGAGGCCCTTCTTGCGTTGGAATGCAGCTCGTCGAAGGCGACAGGATCAAGTTCCAAACTATATTGACGCAGTGAGTAACAAGGCTCAAAGCAGATCAGTGTCAGGACTTACCATTGAAACTGTTTAGCAATCATTTCCCTCTGTCGTCGCTTCGAACCAGTCCACTCCCTCATCACGCCACTATAGCACTCTACAGGCCAGTCTTTCAAAGGTACGTGCAATCCTCCGCCTGGATCTCCCATCTCCCACTGTCTCACAGCTTCCATCCAAGAACCTTTCTTCCGACTGTTCCTAACGCCTGGGATCGAATCACGCTCATGTAACTTGACGCGTTTTCTTGAATTTCTTGCGCCAACGACCTCAACATGCGGCATATTTGGGACGGTAACGCAAGTCGAACAAGGCGAGTTGAGGCTGTTTGATACCACTGCCGCATGCGTAGTAAATCTGACAAATGGATCACCTCCAGACTGCGGCATGATTTCAGGGGCTGTAGGACTACTGCTGGTGTCCCAAGAAGACGGTGCAGCGCCCTGCGAATCGATGAGCTGGGAGGGTCCGAGGACAGATTGCTGAGAAGAGGATGGTCCAATGTTGGTGCAGGTGCCAGGTGCCGTGTAGTATGTCTGCTGTGCTACTACAGGCTGAGCTGCCAAGGCCGAAAGGCAGCTGCGTGAAACGTCATACATCCTGGCCCTCTCTTCAATGTTCGGCGGACTCTGCGTTGGGCTTGACGGCTGTCGCAAGAGCTGTTCAGGCTTCGTCACGATTGTGTTCGTCATCTTTCATACATCATGTATGGTTGCAGGGTGTATAAGATCTCTTATCCCTGAAGGTATTTTTTGGGTCGACGTGGGTTGGACATAATGCATCAATGTATCCGTTCTCGTAGCTTTGGATGGAATCAACAAGTTATTTGATGAGTGTATCAACCTGGCATTGTGAAGGACTTGTTAGTGTCGTGCTAACATTGAAATGGAATGCCTACTGACTTAAGTATTCACCCATTTCCCAACTTGCTCACCATCCTATAATTGACAGTGACCATCTCTCGCCATGGAGCAAATATCACTCGGTACTGTGTACCGCCTCTCCGAAGTGAGTGCATCGTAAAATATTTCTCTACTCCGGCCCCTGGCATCGAAAATTCGTTGAACTAGCTTTGTACGACGTCATAGGACATAGGCGCTGTGGAATCCACGAGTCCCTTAGATGGACATATTGGCAGAGATAATCAGTTCGACATAATGGTCTTCCCAGCTGCTTTTCGAGAACTTCCATCCACAGTTACAGGTGAGTATACGTGTCCATAGCCCAGATGTTCATACCTGCACCAATACAAGTCTCAAGCATCTCCTTCCAATTCAATGTCTATCCCCTTTTCGAACCCGACCCTCTGCCCGGCCACGCCTGCTCAAATACTAGAATCTCATCGAAGGACAAATGAAGAATGGGGCATTCCGTTTGCTGAAGGAATGGGCATGGAACAATATCTCGAAAGAGAGAAACGAACCAAGGAGCTGGCATGCGCACGGGATGGAAAGATCTTTTTTTTTCAAATTGTTGTCGCTGACTTCTTTACAAAGGGTGCTGATAAGGAGGGATGATCCGGATAGTCTAGATTTCCTATGCTCTTGCGAAACGTGAGTTCTAAAGAGTCCCTTCCAGGCATGCAAAGCTGATTCGCCTTCGTGCTAGATTCAAACGTGAAGCATGGGTCATGCACTAGACGTCGGGAAAAGGCCAACCATGCACAGGCTACGGCATAGTTTCTGTGTTTACGCCCGTACGAAACAGAGGGAAAGGGTACGCGAAGCATATGATGCGCCTACTGCATTGGGTATTGGCAAAGAGGGAATATCTTGACCAACTTGAATGGCCATCGGAGGAGTGGGGTGAAAAGCCCATTGTTTCTCGAGCAGAGCAAGAGGGAAGCTATGGAGGAGACGCGCTCTTCAGTGCTTTGTGGAGCGACGTGGGCCCAGATTTCTATGCGAGATGCGGTACCGGCATTCGAGAGGAAGGGGGTTGGCAAGTGCAAGACTCGAATATATGCATCTGGAAGGTAGATGATGCGCACTCGTCCACGGTGCATGGAGAGTGGGAGTGGTTCAACGAACAAGAGGTACACGACATCTGGAAAGAAGAATCGGAGCGCATGAAGCTCGAGCTGGAAGAATAAGCGCACGAGAGCCAGACCAGCATCTGCACCTTCTTACCTGGTAATGGGGTTGCAGACTTTCTGATCGACAGGAAACGGATGGGTTGGATGCGAATGGTTCCGAAATATTGGGATATACCACATTCAACAGCAGGACTTGATCAATTTGCGACGTGGACTATCGAGAGGAGAAAGGATGGAAGTTGGGCCATGGTAATAACCAGACTGAGAGGAGACGCGGCAACAATTATTCAGAAAATTATCGCAGAATTTGCCAAGAAGCATGGTGTGTCGATCAGTGAATGTTGGGGAGTAGGTGATACTGAACGAGATGATCACCTTCCTTGCTTCAAGTGGTATGGTCCAGAACGCTCTACGTCGTGCTTCAACGAGAAGTAAGTCCCCTAGTACTAGCAGTTATCCCAAGCTATTTGCTCACAGTAATCTGGAGATTCTGTTGGTGTTGACCAGCGTCCATTGTCCAAGTGGCTTCACTTCAACGGCTGCTTTTCGATATTCATGGCCGCAACCAAAACGTGACTAGATATGAGTCTGAGGTCGTTCGTTGAGATACATAGCTAGGTGTCTAGTTTCATTGGGGGTACAAGTGTTTTCGATGTTTCGTAGGACCAGAGTATCATGTAAAGCCAGAAGAAGAAAGGAGAAAAGCAAGATCATATTTTCAATAAAATAAAAATGGGTTCACCTAATCCTGAGCTAACGAAGAAGAAGAAACTTGGCTGAATTATTCACGTATGTTGTACGCTACAGAGGAGCTAAAGTGTGCAGCTGAAAACCGGTTAAATGCACGGCCCGTGCCGAAGGACACCCACTGCTCACTTGACGAGTTGGCCCCTTCAATTTGAAGGGTACACTCATCATTCCATAGATGCAGCTCGAGCGTAGCAGTACAAACATCGTATATGCTCTTGCCTCAGAGTAAGATGGGTCTGCCTCGTGTGTCCGAACTATTTTTACCAGGTCAGCCAATGGCTGTGAGAGAAACATCACGCACGGTGACAGTCCTCTCACAACTTGTACCTCGTCGACCATGAGTGCTTCAGCCATGAAGACACCCTTGCTCTTCGGCGCAAATATCTCAAGTGAGTCGACACTGCTGTGGATCTGGAACGTTAGTATCCTTAACTCTCATTTGTAGCTATCGAGATAAAAGGGCCGATCGATATGTTCAAGTCCCGATACAAGTATCTCATTCGAGTTAATCAGGATGGCCAGCAGATTTTGGAAGGGGAAAGCGGGAGTACTGTGCGGGAAGCTGGGGAATTTAGGATCAAGTGGGATATCAACAAGGACTTGTGCGAAAACCGTTAGTTTCTTATCAATAAGTCCCTGACCTGTTACCACCAGGTTGTTTGCGCTTTCATCCACCACCAAGCTCAGCATACGTAGCAAAGGCCGCCTCCTCGAACACGACATAGGAGAGTTTGAAGGGAACGTGGTCGATTTTGTAGATAACGGTGAGTTTCTATGCCATCGTTAGATTTGGGATGATAGAGGCTGATACGTGGCATGCGATCTAGACAGTTACTTTGAACTTGTGACAAAAGGCAAAAGCACGTCGGTCAAGCTTCGTGTTACCATTACCAAGCTTGACGCGAAGACACACACCGCCGACTACGTCAAGGAAGTTATGACAAAAGTCGACGGCGAACTAGCCACTATGGTTACTTTGAATCTGCCCGATCCCGATAACGGGGGCGTGAAGTTCGTTATGGGTCAGATCTTGCGATTCACAAAGAGTATCATGGATAAAGTTGCCGAAGTACGTAGGCGACAACTCCAACGTGTGCAGAGTCCTCACCAGCCCACAGGCACATCCTTTCCTAAAGGTCGCATGGTCTGCCTTTGCTTTCGTATATGAGGTACACAAAATTGAAAATGTAATCCTGCGTAACTTACAGACATTTGTAGGCTGTTGAGAAAACAACACGAGAAGATAAAGCTGTACGCGACTTGGCTAAGAGTCTGCGGGAGATGCTAGGCGTTGCAAACGCACGCCCAGAACTGCTCGTTATCAAAGACACCACTAATGTGATAGCAGAGATGAGCATACTGGCGCTCCGCATCGCTCAGGTGATTCATGAATATTCTTCGACTGGGGTCGTAGGTAAATTGGTCATTTTTGTGTGATCCATGTTCCGATTATGAACTCACACTTCTTAGGTCGTGCGCTTCGTCTCAGCATTCCAGGCTCCTCGTTACATTCTCGCATTCAACAGTACCAGGCTGACCATAGAGAGTTAATGGAACAGTTCAGGACGAGATTGGGTATTAGTTCTGATGTCCAACTCGGTACGTCAGCTGAGTCAATGCTCACGAACCTCGATTTTGACTTCGCAGTCAGAGACACTCATCGAGTTGACAAGTTCTATTCCGAAAGTGGTTGAAGACTCGGTTCGTCAAGCGGTTCAGGAGTTGGCAAGTCGCGCTGCTCAAGGGACAATCACTTATTTGTCTAACGTGTCATTTAAAGAAAATTACCGGAGGCATCGAGTCACAGACATCCGTACGGCTGTTCAGGCCTATAGCGACAACCCGCTTTATCGGTCGCCAGAAGGAAATCGGACTGTTGAAGGCACACTTTGAAATACGAGACACTACGGGTGCTCGTCGACGGAACACTTCGGGTGCTCGTCGTTCATTCCTTATCAGTGGCATGGGTGGAATTGGTAAAACCCAGCTCTGCTTGCAGTTCGTCGAAGATGCTATGGACAATTCCACTTTCTCCCGTGTCTTTTACATTGACGCGGCCACGGAGGAGTCCATTGCATCCAGCTTTAAGGGAATTTTTCATAATACGTCAGGTCTTAAGTCTTCAGGGCTGTCGGAATCACCCGATTCAGTCCTGGCCTGGATCTCCAGGTTAGAAGAAGACTGGCTGATTGTGTATGACAATGCCGAAGACTCCGTAGCCAACTACTTGCCCAGAGGACGGCGAGGTAACATCTTGATGACCAGCCGGAACCCGGGTCTGGCTAGGGAAACCGGCGGAGCGCACATTGCCCTTAACAAGATGTCCGAGGAAGATGCACTTGCATTGTTCAAGTCATCTGGTTGTCATCAATTTCTTTCACCGGAGGATGAGCAGATGGGTCGGAAAATTGTTTCCTCTCTTTCATTTATTCCCCTTGCTGTCGACCTCGCTGGTGCATATACTGCATCTTCTACTGGATTCTGTGATCTTCATGAGTACCTTCAGTGGCTTTCCGTAAAGCGCACTGAAGTGTTTCATCCTTTTGAAATTGCAAACAAGACCCCATACAATAACACTATCTATGGTGCATGGGAACTGTCCATGAAAGGATTGGAGGACATGGCTGCATCTTCCCATGCACGCCAGGAAGCTGCGGAATCTGCCCTTGCTATCCTTCAAATCTTTTCCTGGTTTCATCATAGTAACATTGACGAGAGCATTTTCAAAAGAGCGGCAGTTGCTTATCATACTGCCAGTGCTCATGAGAATGATTTCTTCCATCCTCCTATGTTATCATCCCTTTCACTAAAGATATTGCAACGAGATGGCACAAAAAATGATTGGAACAATGGATACTTCAGAAAAGGCATTCAAATGTTACTATCTGCCTCTTTGATCAAAAAGAGTATGATGTCAGAAAGGGTTGTCTACTCCGTCCATCCTCTTATTCATGAATGGGTTCAGAATAAGCATATATCTCAGAACCAGACCTTGGCCCAGGATGCACATATTATCATGTTGTCCTCTATATCATTTGATGATGTCCTCTATCAACAAACAATCACCCCTCTTCTTCCACATATAAAAGCATACCAGCAATATACATTGGATCAGATTCTTATAAACCAGGAATACAATGATTACATATTTGGAAGACTTCAGTTCTTTTACAGAAACACCAGTTTGTTCAGGGAAGAAGAAAATGTCTTGGTAATTATTATTGAACACCAAAAGCAAGCACTAGGAGAAAACATGAATACTCTTGATTCCATGGGTGTTTTGGCTTCCTGTCTCAAAAACCAAGGAAAACTTGCAGAAGCGGAGGAAATGTACTGCAAAGTGATAGCCCTCCAAACAAAGATCATGGGAGATGACCATCCATCAACTCTCGCAAGCAGACATAATCTGGGATCATTGTATGCAGATAAAGGCCAATGGGAGGAAGCAAAAGCCATTTTCTTACCAGTATTAGAAGCACTTACAAGGGTCTTTAGTGAAGAAAACACGCAAACTCTTTATTCCATGCATGGGTTGGCTCACTGTCTCCAAAACCAAGGAAAACTGGCAGAAGAAGAGGAAATGTACTCCAAAGTGATAGCCCTTGAAACAAAGATCCTGGGAGATGACCATCCATTAACTCTCGCAAGCAGACATAATCTGGCATCACTGTATGCGACAAAAGGCCAATGGGAGGAAGCAAAAGCCATTCTCTTACTAGTGGTGGAAGCAAGGATAAGGGTCTTTGGTGAAGAAAACATGGATACTCTTTCTTCCATGCATGGGTTGGCTCACTGTCTCCAAAACCAAGGAAAACTGGCAGAAGCAGAGGAAATGTACTCCAAAGTGGTAGCCCTCCAAACAAAGATCCTGGGAGATGACCATCCATTAACTCTCACAAGCAGACATAATCTGGCATCATTGTATGCAGATAAAGGCCAATGGGAGGAAGCAAAAGCCATTTTCTTACCAGTATTAGAAGCACTTACAAGGGTCTTTGGTGAAGAAAACACGCAAACCCCTTATTCCATGCATGGGTTGGCTCACTGTCTCCAAAACCAAGGAAAACTGGCAGAAGCAGAGGAAATGTACTCCAAAGTGATAGCCCTTGAAACAAAGATCCTGGGAGATGACCATCCATTAACTCTCACAAGCAGAAATAATCTGGGATCATTGTATGCAGATAAAGGCCAATGGGAGGAAGCAAAAGCCATTTTCTTACCAGTATTAGAAGCACTTACAAGGGTCTTTGGTGAAGAAAACACGCAAACTCTTTATTCCATGCATGGGTTGGCTCACTGTCTCCAAAACCAAGGAAAACTGGCAGAAGCAGAGGAAATGTACTCCAAAGTGATAGCCCTCAAAACAAAGATCCTGGGAGATGACCATCCATTAACTCTCACAAGCAGACATAATCTGGGAACACTGTATGCAGATAAAGGCCAATGGGAGGAAGCAAAAGCCATTCTCTTACTAGTGGTGGAAGCAAGGATAAGGGTCTTTGGTGAAGAAAACATGGATACTCTTTCTTCCATGCATGAGTTGGCTGGCTGTCTCCAAACCCCAGGAAAACTGGCAGAAGCAGAGGAAATGTACTCCAAAGTGATAGCCCTTGAAACAAAGATCCTGGGAGATGACCATCCATCAACTCTCACAAGCAGACATAATCTAGGATCACTGTATGCAGAACAAGGTCAATGGGAGAAAGCAGAAGTCATTCTCATACCAGTGGTAGAAGCACGTACAAGGGTCTTGGGCAACTATCACGAGCATACATTGAGGACACGCAAATGGTTGGAATTTGTCCAACGATCTAGGATGGCTAGCGAATCCAATGACAACGCAAAAGGAATTGAGGATAGTAGCGACCAATCCGCCTTTGACAGCGAGAACGACGAAGATGACGACGAAGATGACGATGAAGACGACGACGAAGACGATGAAGAAGACGACGAAGATGACAACATCGACGATGCTAGTGGAGACAAAGAAGAAGAGTAGAGAGCAGAGTAGCCGGGAGGAGGGGGAGCTAAATGGCACTGATTGAAGACTTGAGGTTTTGAACGACTGGAAAACGGAGCAAAGCAAGCACTCGAAGCGTCACTGAACTGCGACCAACAAAAGAGATTAAACAAACAAACACAAAGAATGCATCGAGCTCGACGGAAATGGGAATTTGGAATTGGACTGGAACTTGAACTTGAACATGAATGTCAGAAAGAAAGAAAAGACTTGAAACGGACTCGGAATACAAAACGGACAAACCAACTTAAACAAACCCAATTATGAATCGGAATACACGTGTTTCTCTTTTTCTTTCGCCTTGCCCTGCTGTACCTAGGGCTGCGCACCGAACCGTAACGGTACACGGCCGTAGGTGCTACGGTAGACCTACGGCAACGGCTGGTACCGTAACCGTACCGTAGGGATCGAAGTTTCGAGGCTCGCGGTACGGGTCGGCTTACGGTACGGCCGTAACGGCTACGGCTACGGTCAACAGTAGTCGTGCAGGTAAAGCAATGTTTTAGACATATAAATTTGTTTGTAAACACTTACCGTGCATTGGTATGTGCTGCAGGCACCTTCTCCAGCAATCCAACCCTCGCAGTTTGTTGTTCTCGTCCATTATTTGTCAAGGTAGGTCATCGCGAACGTCACGTGCTCTGCTCGCTGGTATCCCGGTGCCCATCTAACAACTGCCCAACATCAGTTACAGGCACGGCGATCAACGGAAGACGAGTTTACCATGTAAGCATCCCTTTTCCCCAGTCGAACATCCATTTATCTGTCTCCGTTAGGTCAAATATAAGCCAATCAGACGACACCCGTAGGTACGGCCGTGACGGCCGTGTAGCTACGGCAAGCTACGGTTGGTGAGCCGTGCCGTAGCCGAACCGTACAAGTGGGGCTGCGAGAGCCTGCGGTACGGGTGCCGTAGCCGTACCGTAGGACCCGTACACCGTAGGCTACGGTTACGGTGCGCAGCCCTAGCTGTACCCAAAAACCACCCAAAAAAAAGGAGAAAGGAACTCCCATTGGCTTCGAAATTGATAGTTTGAACATTGTACTACCACAACTGTGATGATTGACCGCGTGTGTATGTGAACCCGTAACTACCTAGACTGTAAAGACAGATTTTGATTTGACCAGTGAGCGAGACTATCAAGCAGTGAGCGAGACCGAATTGTACGTGGTACGTGGTAATACTATCTAATGTCTAGGTAAGAAACTCGACCTAACCAGAAATAGACAACATAAGAGCACATGAAAGAAAGAAATAAAGAAATCTGGATAAGATACGGACAAGCAAAGGTACATACGTAGGCAACTAGGTAGTCGTCACAGAAAGGGACACCTGCATCAGAAAGTTAACAATTTACTTTTTCGCTTTAAGCCGCTTTTGGACTTATTTCCGAAAAAAAAAAAAACTGACGACATGTTTCAGGGCCAAAATAGCCTGAGAATGGGCCGTTTTAGACTCGCTTTTTCGAAAAGCGGCGTGGGCTTTTCGCTTTCCCCTTTTTGAACCTTTTTAACACTTTTTTCACTTGGTCAAGCGGAAAAAAGTAAATTGTTAAACTTCTGATGTGAACCCTTCAGAGACACAACTCAACACATTCCGAAATACACAAGAGAAAGAATAGAGACATTAAGAAAAAGAAGAAAAACGCGACTGAAAAGTCTAGTGCAGTAGTAAACCCATACATAACATACATTTTAATTTTTCCCCTTTACCACATCAGAGTGCCTGCTCATATTTTGTTCATATACTCACGCACTAAGGTGCGTCAACGGGTCCACACAGATCACCCCATCCTTATCATGCCATGGGTAACCCAAGCGATGCAACCACTCCTTCACCGCCATTGCCAATCTCCCACCTCTTACCGGTGCCGGTGCCGCACCACCCCTTGTCACCACCTTCTCCTCTCCCACAATCACAAATGCCAGCCCATAAAAGTGTTCCTGCTCCAAACCAAGCAAGAACTTCTCCAACACCTCCGTCGCCTCGTTCGAATGCAGACCATGCAGATCCACCATCGCCTCCGTCCTCTCCTCCTGCGCCAGCTCCGTCCCTCCGCCTCCGCCAGTACCCGATGCAGGGACAAAGAACGACAACGACCCTGAAGAAGTCGCCGCACTGCTCAGATAGCTCCTACCCACCACACCCAGGCACACACCCAGCCCAGCCCCCATCACGCGTCCGCGAGTACCCCTATCCCCTGGATCATCACTCCATCCAGCATCCCTCCCTCTAACCACCCCTTCAGCAACCTTAACACGCTCTCGCACAAGGCCTGCCGCAGCTTCTATCATCTCCTCTCTCATCGTCTCGTTCATTGCCTGGTCCTCCTTGCTGAACCGCTTCGCAGACGCTCCGTCTCCTCGACGCCACGCCTCTGCTGCACGAGAGAAACATGTATTCCTCATCGAGCCCAAATGCAGGGCCCGGGTCCGGTAAGACATATACAATGTCGAAAGACTTCCACCTGTCGGAAGCGCAGGCAGCAACAACGGCGAATGCAAGCTGATTCTCGGAGACGCACGAGGCGCCACGAGTCACGACAGCCGAAGGATGATACAAGTTATCAGCAGCAGATCCAAGGACGTTCCTCGGTGCCGTTCCATTCGCAGACGCATCGTCTCCAAGCTGATGATGAGGAGGTGGTGCAGGCTTCTTCAAAACAGCAGCCTCGAACCTCGTCTGGCTCGGGTCGTTCACGTATGCAGCAAACTTCTTCCCTCCCCCAACACCTCCAACCCCAGAATCATTTGTCCCGTTGTACCGCAGCGCTGGGAACTCATCTTGCTGCATGCCCATGTCGTCGTTATAAGGGCGCCAGCCCCCATGAATGCTGCCAGTGGTCCCGTACCATGCTGCACGTTCGCACGCACCAGGACGGCGTTCAGGCTAGCCATGTCGACGTCCTTTGGGAGATGATGCAGGAATTCGCAGTTCTCTTGTTTGGCGCAGGTGCCGCGCAGCCAGAAGTGGCAGAGTGCGCGTTCGAGATCTTGACTGTTATTGTGATGAAATGGATGTGAGAAATATAGATAAAAATTGCAATAGAATAGATTTTCATTAGAACACGCAATGTAGAAAACAAAGAAAAGAACAATCCACCTGAATCGATAATCTGCTCTCAAACATTCCCCAGCAACAAAGTACCTACAGACCCTGTTCGTGCCAGGCACTACGCGGCCGTTGGCATATCTAGGCGCTTGCTGCTGCTGTCCCTGGTGTCTCGCACCACCCAGTCCCATCCCACCAGGTCCACCCATCATGGCATTCGGCATGCCACCTCTTCCTGGAATACCTCCCGCAGCTCCGCCTCTACCCAAAAGGGTCACTCTCGCGCCCATAGGGTGCATCCTTCCCGGACCGACTGGACCCTGCTGGCCTTGCTGAGCTTTAATCGTCGAAGTTGCTCCTCCAGGTGCAGCACCAGCCCTGCTATCGACAAGCCACCCCATGGCGTGCTCAAGGTCGTATCCATTCGTGGCCAATGCGTCTTCGAGCTCGCTTGGTGCGATTGTGCTACCAAAGATGGAGGTAAGCACGTCCACGTCGAATGTGAGCGTCTCGTCCGTCGACGTTGGGTCGCCCATGGCGTTGTGATTGTTGGAAGAAGACGACGACATGGTGTTCATGCTGTAGTTTGAATTATAGTTGTTCGAGTTGGCAAAGCCAGCCGTAGGGTCGTCGGTGGCGTCAAACTCGTCAAAGTAACTAGTACTATTGACTTTAGGGAAATCCAAGTCCGAATCTGAAGGATAGAAAGATAAAGGGTAGGGTTGCGTTTGCTCTTGATTTTGAGAGTCTTCGCCAGAGTGATCATTATCGTTCGAGGAATCAGCAACAGAGTCAACACCACCAGCTGAGGGCGAGCCAGACCAGGATCGCGAGCTGTCAAAGTCGGAGACGGTAATAGAATGAAAAGCTAGGGTATCGGGTTGGAATTCGTTTTCCCGTTGCTTCCATTGCCTTGCTTTCCGCTGGCATTGGACGAAAATGGGTCGATGGGATCATCCTCTTCGTCGTACAGATCCTTGGACGATGAGACGAGCGCAGGGGTGTACCATGAGAAACGGTTGTTTCTGCTGCGAGCGAGGAAGCGATGGCAAGATTGCTAGACGCGCGAGTAGCCCACATGTCTGGAGAAGGGGTACATGACCTCAAACCGAGCAAAGACGAAGTGGTGTATTGGACGGTGAGGGAAAGTGTGGATGGGTCGCGGCGGCGGAGAGAGGGCGGGGAATGGGTCTAAACTCGTCTGCTTTTGCGTTGAGACGAGGGGAGGAGAGTGGGGATGCCGGAAGGGAAACTGTGAATTGCGATTGTGCGAAGGAGAGTGCTCTGACATGGTAGATTTCCTGGAAAAATTGGCCAAAGGAGAAGTCGGGGTAGAGATGGGTGTCTCTGGACGTAGACGAGAGGTGGAAGAGGCTCTCGACGACGGGCGCGAGATTAAGGGCCGAGTCGGGGCAGAAACAAGAAGGGAATGGCAATGGCAGTGACGTTGTCCCGGTGCTTGTGTATGAGCTCGAGGATGACCTGCTCGACCTGCTCGTAGTTAGTGCCGTTCTGCACTGTTCATCACAGCACTCACCGCATCATTGTAAGCCTGTCAGCCTGTCTTCTCTCTCTTACTGATCCACAAGCCGCTGCTCAATTTGGTCCGACCCCGCATTTCTGCTTTCGCTGTGAAGAGGTGGCTTGCAGAAGTTGTGATCGAGCGCGAAATAATGTCCCACGATAAATGATGGGATAAACGGCAGCCCGCCGATGACTTCCGAGCCAAACAAAGCGACGGGGCAGCCAAACACTTCGTCGCGGCGGCTAAACTCGTCATAACCATGTACCTCGACCGGGACCGCTGCCCAAATCATCCATACTCTCTACATCAGCCTCCTGTTATAGACGTAGGTGTGTGATATATTAGATAAACCCACTGTGGTGGATCACAAAGGCTAGAACCTACATTTTTAACCTTGAACGGGGTGTGTGGACGAGCAGCAAGCCCTTAGCAGCAAGACCCGTTTCCTCTTTTCATGACAGCGCTAACTGGCACCCTCACCTACAGTTCTATGGCTTGCGTCAATGCGTTACGCAGGTAGGTTTCGTGCCCTCGCGTTCCGCCATCGACAACAGCAACGAACGGCCACAAATTGAAACAACGACGAACGGGTAAGTACAGCGTCTGTCCACTGCCAAGATAACACGCCCACCGATATACTGAACTTCACTTTCCCTCCAGCCCAACGTGTGCCATCCTCACCGCTCCACCTGCTCGGAGGCTGCTTGCTGCCATGTCAGGATTGTTTGGAAGGGAGAATACGAGTTCGAGCAATAGCTCGCATCTGGCAGGTAGCTTTGGGAAACCGGTAAGTGCAGAAACTATGTTTTTGAACACAACGTACTCACCGCTGGCATACCAGAGCATGCGCAACCCGTACTCCATCCCGTGAAGGTTGTTCCCTACGATGGAAGGTGACTCGAGAGCACTGAGCACCGGGTAAGTTCAATCCATCCATCCATCCATGATTCATCATGCTGATGCTGACCGCTCTATGTGGGTACATTTCGTGCAGCGTGCTCCGTGTTTCGCCATTGCCACAACGAACTCGGAAGAACGGGATTGAACGACGACGATTGGAAAGACGTTGGACAACAACTCAACGACGTCCGACCGACTCGGACCGTGGATGACGAGCAACGACGATAGCGATAACGAACGACTTCGACAAGCTGCCCTCTCTTGAAAGAAATGTGTTCGCCAACTTCGCGTCCTGGCTTTCTACTAACGTTATTTATTTCAAAGGTTCTTTTCTGTCCAGCGCTCGATGAACGGTAAGTCCTTTCGTTGTTATTTTTTACTTCGGGCTCGGGTGTTCGACAGCGTGTTGAATTTGGCATCCTGCACCCTCACCAGTAGCAGACTAGCAGTCGCAATTAGTACCTTCGAATATCAATGTATATACAACGTAACGTAGTATTTTATTTGTTATTGAACAACATGTCTAATTACTTTTTGAATAATATGTTTCGGATTTCCTTCCACCTACATCTGCGTCTGGGTAGTTGAAGGGAAAAACATTTCGATAGGAATGTTCCAGGGATGGTAACCCTTAACCTCAAGGTCTCGTACCTTGAATCTGTTATACCTTTTGACCATTTCGTCGAGATAAAAATTGAACCTTGTGCCCTCCATGTCTCGAAGTATGGCCTGATATCCGCCCAGCCATCGATTGGTTTGCTCGCAAATCGAGGTATTTATCTTCCACTTATCGCCTTCAAAAATTTCGGGATACATGGCGGGGTTGCAGTTCTCCTGGAAGTGTCTGTCGGTTTCTCTGTGCTTGCTTCTGAAGTGGAACACGTCTACTAGAAACACAGTGTGCTGGAAGTGCTGATAACCTTGAGCTTTGATATGCGCGTCAAGATTACAGCTGTTATCATAGATGAATAACTCCGGTGTTGACTCTGCTGTTGGAAAGGTGGCTTTTGCGAAGTCCTGATTACTGTGAACACTAGAACTGACGAGCGAAGCAGCACAGAAAACTCACATATACGGCTGAGACTGATTCCGAGCCAAACAGAGTTGCTCGAGAAAGAATGATACCGCACGGCCGCATAATGAATTGCTCGTTGTGCGTACGCTTTCGTGAAAATGATGATTTGAATTGTCGGTTTCCTGTTTCTGGCTTCCCCGAGCAGTCGATAGGTCCATCCGAGTCCTCTTCCTCATCCTGCAGTAACGACGGGCCCGACTTGTCTCCCATGACACTTTTCAACCTTTCTTTCAATTGAAAAATCGACTTTCCTTTAGAAAAGTATTGTTCCTCCTTTGCGCGATGCTCTGGAAGTGCACAAGTACGAAAATCGTCAACACAGGGCATAGAGCAACCTTCAATCGAACACTCAGCCTGCTTGTACATGTGGGCCTCGCAGTAGCGGAATTTATTGTTTAGTAGCGAGTTAGCACAGTCGTGTACAGAACTGCAGGGATGCCCGAGTGTAATCCCATCAGATACTGCAGGATGAATTTTAGCTGAAATATCATTTAGCTTCGTTCATCTCAGCACCATTTCATTGCAACTCACTTTTGCGGCCTTCGGAATCAACAGAAACGAGGAAGCATGCATCACAAGCATGAGTGTATTCCTCCTGTCCTGTTCCTTCCATGCGACGGTTTCTTTCTTGAAGCGCAGGCCGTAGTCAGTCTGTCTGAGATGGAGCATCGTGATCAAGTAATAAAATTCTATTATTCTCTGTATAATCAAGTAAGATGCTGTACAAGAAGAAGCCGTTGAGTACTTGAGTGTCTTGTAATGCTAAGCGCGAGGTCCCGAGGCCCGAGTACTCTAACAGGCTTTGCCTGTACATTGTCGTTAGCTCAGGAGGGAAGGCACGAGGGTTGTTGAGAACGTCCGCGTGTCGGTTTGCAATGGCAGCGTTGTAAAGTTTGGCACAGTTGAGAGAAAAAAGCCTAACACAGAAAGAATTAGCATTTCATAAAGCACAACATATGAAAAAAGAGAACACGAACCAGCCAAACAACATACACATAGAAAAGAACTCAAGTAAGCTCCGCTCCATGTAGCAGTGTTCTGCTACCTGGATGACATCCGGCACACCCTTTGTAATAGCTTCGAATGCTTGTATCGAGATCAAGTGAATAGTTATTATAATAGCGAATACGGCATTCTGTTAACAAGAATTAAATGCTATAGGAAGTGTTAGAAGATGTACACGCACCTGAACAAGACAGAGAGGTGGTGAAAATGGGAAGAATACCCTCTCGAAGGGTAAAGAGAGTAGCGGCATACGTTGAACCGCTGGTTAGAGTGGCGAACACATTATTGTCGCGGTGATTCTTACAGCCTGGTACTAAGCAGACGTGGGTTGGCGGGTAAAGGTGTCGATATGCTAATTCAGCGTATCAGGATAGAGTTGCTCAATCGAGTGGAATAGACTCACATGTTTTCAACGGCAAGGCATACACATTGAAACTCTCAATTTCGTGCTCTGTCGGCAGACCCTGCGCAGCCTCCCATGCTTCATTCTTGAAAGCGGACCACAGATCTCGAATAACCTGGTGCTCAACATGCATGACCTGTGCTAAAAGTGTCTCGGCGTCGATGCATATGATGTCGGGAGGGTTGTGTGCTTGTCGTGAAGTGTATGCAATGAAGGGCTTTGCCATGCGTGAAAAGCAAAGAAATTCAAAGAGCTTGCTAAGTTCAAACACACTTAGCGAAAGGAACCTAGGAAGCACGCGTGCGATAGTCTGGAGGTCCATAGGGTGAGTGCGAACGACGAGGAAGAACGTACTTCAATAAATGACGTTGTTTGTTAGCCTCGGTCCGACCTATACCTTGCCGGGAAGGTGCCGTTGATGGTGCCGTTTCTCTGGGCATCAATTTATCCCATCATTATCGTGAGACGTTATTTCTCTCTCGATCATATGCTCCTGGCTTGTAACTTACTAGCGTGCAAGGGCAGCAAGCTGTGCGCGTAGTCTCGACCCAGACTCTTGGGCCAATTGTGGCTGTGCCAATCCTTTTGGGACGGTGTCCCCGGATGTAATTGGAATTGGCGTAAGGCAGTACAGGAGATTTTCAACTCCGCCATCAAATCCCAATATGGCATTTTTTGCGTCCTTTCTATACGTTCAGTGTTCAGTTCGATTATTTCTGCCTCTCCGCAAGATTTTGCGCTGGAATAATGTCTGTAAGAATAGGGTTCAAATGTACTAGCAGCGAATTTCACATTTATTTGAAATTTGCGCCCCACAGGGGCTCACAACACGAGGATGGACCACTGATAGATAACATTTCAAGTCCATTCCTCTCCCTCTTAGCATTCTTCAGATGAAAGTAAAGCCGGCCAGTTGATACTTAAGCACAGTAGATGATAGATAACAGAAATGCATCCCTAAAAATGCCCCCACCAGGCAAAATCCGCCATTTTCGCGAAGATTCCGTTGAGCTAGCCACCATTTCGACCAAAGCTGTCGAAATATTAGGCAAGCACCCATTCGATTGGCAACTACAAGCTGCGAAGGCGATTTACTGTGGTCAAGATGTTGTATTGGATGCGGGTACTGGGTTTGGAAAGACATTGTGTTTCTCCTTACCTTTACTCTTGGATGAGAATGACCTAGCACTTACTATCTCGCCACTTTCGGCGCTCATGATTGAACAAGTTAAGTTTACTTAAGTCATAAGTATGATTCAGAAACAAGACTAATGGAATACCAGGCAGCTGCAAGTCGTCTTCCCACTGTTGCAGTCTGCCAGGAAACGATCTCGCGAGTGGGATCCGAACACTTATATCATGTAAGTACTCACTGACAAACTGTGTGTCCGATGAGGCATTCAACCTGCGCAAAAATACTAAAAGAAAGAACATCAGGACATCGTCAATAGGAAGTTCCGGCAGGTCATCGTCTCACCCGAAATAGCTGTCTCCAACGAGTTTCTTCGTTTGGTCCTATCCAAGAAATCCTTCGCTGATTCTGTGCGTGTAGTCAACATTGACGAAGCTCATTGTATAAGTGAATGGGGAGGTACCTTTCGAAAAGACTACAGCCAGCTTGGGACTCTGCGTGGACGCTTTCCAAAGGCGGTTTGCTTCCAGGTTGCATCGGCCACGCTCCCAGAACATGTCCTAGACAGAATCAAGAGTACCCTGCGGCTTTCTAAAGACATAAAGGCTATACGGTTAACGAATGAACGCCCTAATATCGCACTCTCAGTTCGTACACTGCGACATTCAAAGGATTCAAAGGCGGACCTACGATTTCTTATCCCAGCACATGCAACATCAGCTCAAGATATACCCATTACACTCGTTTACTGCAACAAACGGGATGAGGCAGAGGACTGCGTTGACCGTCTGCGTGAATGGGCAGCTGAACAAGGAATCTCACCTGACGCAATAGCCTATTACCATGCACTCATAGGCGAGGATCAAAAGCGACAGCTTGAAGACAGATTGGACAAGGGTGACGTTCGGATTCAACTAGCAAGCGAGGCGCTGGGAATGGTAAGTTTACGAGTGCCGCATTCAATCTCCAGTATTGTAATGAGACTAACCAGGGGCACGGTCTTTTCGCAGGGTTGTGACCTTCGCAACATTCGTCGTGTCGTTTTATGGGGACTCCCCCTAACATTTTGCTCTCTAGTACAACGCGCGGGACGAGCGGGACGTGATTTGACCTTGGAAGCCGAAGCAATCTTGTTAGTACCGAGCAGCGTAATGAAACAAAGGGCGGAGCACTCGACAGAACTTACGACCCGGGTCAATCCGATTTCAAACGAAACAAGCCTCGAAGACGCTGGTGCAAGTGCGAGCGGCACATCCGGTTTCAATGCACTGGTTGATAACGAAGGTGTCCGCATAGCTGCAGATGCATCAGATGGCGACAACGACGACGAAATTCACAGACCTTCGAGCACGACAACTTCAAATGCAAAGGGTCGGAGACAGCTATTTGACAGGAACAGTAACTCTAAAGACTTACGGGCTCTTCTTGACTACGCGCAGACTAAGAGATGCCGTAGAGAGCCTTGGAACCAGTACTTTAATAATAAAAATAAACGTGAGTTGGATAATACACTTTAAAATGCTTCAATTAGACTCACCAAAATCCTCGTCGGCCCTCGGCACAGTGCAGCTCCTGCCCAGTGAGACAACCACATACAATCCAGCTAACCAGACACGTTGCTGTGACAATTGCGAACCTCGTCTGTTTCAACAAGAAAACATCCTCTCTTCGACTGTGGACAAGGGATTCAAGAAAGGGAAGAAAAAGAAGAATGACAAACACAAAGCAGATTACATATGCACATGTTTACGAGGCTGGCGCAAGGAAGTCCTTGCTCCAGCACATTACGGAGAGAATAGTGCGCTGTCAACCGCCACTCTCATGTGGGACAAGATCATTGAAGCCCTTGCAACCTGTGGCGAACAACTTCTGGATTACGATCAGCTGCGGAGGCGGACAAGGTGGGCAATGGGACATGACAACATTTCGGGAAGACCGAATTCATGGGGTGTGATGTTGATGGGTGAATTGGCAAAGATCTACAAAGCTCTCGATGAGAAGGAAGCGATCCAACAAAAAGAAAAAGAAATCGAACAACAAAAGAAAGAAAAACACGATGACGAGATGGCATATCGAAGAAATACATTGATCTTTGACAACAAGACACCGGAAGATTATGCCTAAATCTAATAACCCATAGATTCAAATTCACCTACAATTTCCTGTACAACGTCAATATATCTATCTGAATCAAAATTGGTGGATACTCATCATCATCCAGGAGAAGATCCTCAAATTCAACATGAGGCCGTAGCGGATGAATAATCTCTTCTTCTTCACTATCCGTGTCACTTTCGACAGCCGCGGCGTCCACATGCGATGGTGATATGCCATCCTCTGGTATGCCTTTGTTGATAACCTTGTATTTGGTATCACGGAAATTCCGAAAGGCGGCAGGCTTGTCTGCATACATGGCACCTTCCTGGATAAGGTCCCGAGCCTTGGAAACATCGTCGTTACCCGGACGGCGCAGAGTAGGAGTCTGGATGTTTTCGTCTTTCAGATATCTGCAAAGATTCCTGATATCGGTTGAGGTAGACGGGTTCGTATGGCTTGAGCTATTGAATGGAGTTGCAAATTCTTTCTGCACCTTGCGAATCACGTCACGGAGGGCAAAGATAGATACCGAGACCATAGTAAGCCATTTCCAGGACCGGTTTGAGCCTTGGGCATTGTATACAATCTATTCGGATATTAGCAAGATGGCAAATTAGAAGATAATTTGAAGCTACCTTGAGCCAAAAGTTCAAGTGTTCCTGCAGCAAATCCATTTCCTTAAATGAATTTGGCCTTCCACTTGGATTCGCGAGCCAATTGTTGAGCCACACCTCCCTATATCACATATAAGAAAGAGAAAGTCAAGGGAGACAGAAGAACGTACCGCATTTTTGGGTCCATGGAGCGGAGATTCATAATGACGTGGAAAAGAGTATCGGCATACTTGGACATCTTTCCAGTGCCTCGAAAAGCGAGCACGATATGGGTTATTAAGTCAAGTACAGCCCCGACATCGCCCCTCTTAACAGCGTATTTGAGTTGTCGAAGATGGAGCGCATCACGATTAAAAAGGACTATATTCTCGAAAACTAGGTCGCGGTCGAGAGGTTTCTGATAACGCATCTCCTCTACGCGAGCACCGGAGCACAGGTTGTTAAGAACCTGTTTCGCGACTGCTTGGACTTCAGAGACAGTTTTCACATCCTTGACCCACGCCTCGATGCTATCCCTACCACAATACAACCTGAATCCATCGAGAATGTTGGCAGGAAGGGCAAGGTCGAGCATCAGCTCATATACGGGTCGAAACGGCGGAGGTGTCTTGTTTTTCCAGCCAACGGAAATTGCCTTACGCCCTAACAGCGTGTTTACTTTCCACAATGACCAGGCAGCTCGTCCATTAGGTTTACCCCAATACTCATTTGCTAACATACGAGCATGCGAGAACTTGACATGCAGGAGCCCTTCCTGGCCCATGGTATATGCTCCGACGTTATCGAGCAACATGGAATCATCCCGTCGAATAGCTGACACCTAGGAGATAGATTAGTATCTTTCAAAAGAAAACAAACAAAAGAATACCTTATCAAGTAACGACAAGGTTAGTTGGTCTCCGGCACACAAGAAAATGCCATGTTTGCGAACATCGTCCTCTGTCAGCCCAAGTGATACTTGAATCATGCTTTTCAGCACCTGTAAGGTGCCCTCCAAGCTTGATTCATCGATGGGCATCGTCGGTAGTGGGTACTGGTCGGTTTTGTGCACGGGAATCTGCTTGACGGTGGGCGGTGGAAGGATAGACTCTGCGAGCCGATTTCGCAAGTCCGGATAGAAGTCGTATAGGATATCCATGATATGCCAGAGTTGGGCTGTTTGTACGCGTGATATCTCTGCAGGAGATGGAAGCAAGTCATCAGTCTTGATATCTAAGATTGGTTTGCGACGTGTGCGAGGAGGTTTGAGTGAAGGGGCAGAACCCCTTGCTTTGCGCCGTAAAGGGGGATCAAAGTGGCAGTCATCCCGTTCTCATACGAATCCTTGTTATCGTCTCGTTGCTGTGCTACCTTCAGGGCGATATTGAGGTTGTCCCAGACAAGCATACACACATGCTCGCGCACCGTTTCCTTTGAAAGCAAGTTTCTCTCTTCACCGAGCTGTCGCAGCTTTAACACAGCTTGAGTATACGAAATGGTGAAGCCGGCGTGGTTAAGAACACTGAAAAGGGAACGAGATGTCCCATATGCAAGGAGATAGATAGCCATTGGGGTTTGGAAGCTCGTAGCATGCTCATTGCGCGACTTGATGAGCATACATACAGTGGTGGCGATAATCTAGTCATACCACGAGCATTATTAGACGTGATGATTAAAAAGGAATAGCGAACTCACCAGGTCTCGATCCTTGAAAGAAAGCTCCTGTCCCTCCGGTGGGTGTGCGAGCCCAATCTGCCTCAGGATATTGCTGGTAGTAGGTGCTATACTCTCAGCATCCTCCAGGAATCCTTTCAAAGAGAATTTATCCAACATTTCCGTGACCGAAGCTCCATAGCGTGGCTGAAAACTCGACACGAGTGCTTCGCTTTCCATAGAGAAAGTTGGCGGCATGTGGAGAGCGCGAAATCATTAACAAGAGCCGGCGCACGCTGCTTAATGTCTTCGAGCAATGTTTGCCCGTGACTCTTCAAGAGCTTCGTCGCCTGCGACGAGTGCTGTTGATCTTGACTTGTAAGCACTTCGTGAACGAACTCGTGGAGAGGTAGTTGAGGTGATCGCATAGTCTTGAGGACTTCTTCAACCTTCGCTGCCTTGCTTGCCCTTTCCGCCTGAACGGCCCTTTCTGCTCGCTCCCTCTCTTGCTCTCTATGAGCCTTTCTCATCCTCTCAACGTCTTCGGGAGTCAAAAGAGGTATTGGCGGTTGCTTCTTCGGCGGTCGAGACGGCGTGTGAAAACAGAAGTCATCCGGCGTGAGAGGGGCGGACTTGAACGAGATGTCAGGTGTTGAAAAGAGTGGCTGCGATGGTTGACAGGGCGTGAGGGGTATGCGGAATAGATCGCGCGGAACCCTCTTCCGGCGAGGTTGCAGTGGCGTGTTCTCATTCTCATCCTGACGAGGTCGTTTGAGAGGTGTGCCCGAGACCATGAAAGAGATAAAAGTTGGTGATAAATGGTTGATAAACGGTTATTTAATTAACGATGTAAACGCTTGTAAACGACGCGCGCGACCACGTGCGGGCGATCAAATGTCCCAAAAATTACTATATTGAGCTCGGCTCTGAGTTTGAATCTCCTCTCCAAGCCCTCTCCAATTCCGTACCAGTCTCCTTGGTTGGAATATCTGTCGCCACAAGCATCCCTTTCCATACATTTGTCACATCCGTTACTCCTAGTCACATGAGTAGACGGATATTCCCCCAAGGAGACCTGGGTTCGAGTCTACTGTGCGCGAGTGTGAGGAAACTTTCGTCCGGATGGTTTACGCTTTTGGTTGCATTGCATCATCGTGACACTTGCTTATTGAGATACAATTTGCTTCCGTCCTTGCCAAGCTACCACTACCACTACCACCACCGCATTCACCTTTCGTCTTACACCACATTTGCCTTTCGGTCTTCTTCCGTCGCCCATGCAGTCAAAACTTACACTAATAAGCAACCACCATCCACAATGGCCTCCGCCCTGTAGGGATTCGGGAACGTCTGAGGAACACTCACCTTCGCCTGAGGTGTAAGGTAACTCGCTCACCTGAAGGTAAGTTCTGCCCTCCTTTCTTTCGTCTGCTTTTGTCTTCCTGTATTACTCTTGTACCCGACCTGTAGGAGACCAAAAACTGGGGCTTAAATGGGTGCTGAAATTGAAATTCATTTTAATTTATATTATCTCGCATTGCATCTCGCTTTCGTCGTTCAATTCATAGCTGATTGTCCTCTCTTTTAGCTTTCAGCCGTGCTCCACTCAGCTCTGCTCAACTTTCCGGGCGCTGTGCAGTCCGCCAGTAGCCCTGGAACTCTCATTACTGGCTATCAACATCCCTCATCCATGGCGCGCTTTGCATAATGTCGTTGCTGCCCCCCCTCTTCGCGTCGCTTCAGGTTCTTTGCATCGAGTCACCATACACTCACGACCTCTTTCCATCACGGCTGCTTTCCATTCCTTGTATTCTACCAGTACTCGGAGTGGAATAGGATGTAATTAGTATAATGAAAATGATACTTCCATCCTCTCCTTTCCCTAGCTGACCGTTGTCCGGATAGCGGCATGAGAGCCCAGTTCAGTCATGTCCTGGCGACCACCTCTTGGATATAACATGACTACTTCCCTTCAACCTCGTAATTCTGTGGATGCGAATAGAGAAGTTGAACCTCGGCGGATTCAGGTGAGCCATTTTCGGCGTTCGCTTCCTCTTTTCTTCACATACTGATTCTTGCGTGTAGCCTTGATAGGAGCAGAGGCCCTTCTTGCATTGGAATACAGCTCGTTGAAGGCGACAGGATCACGTTCCAAATTATATCCACGCAGTGAGTAACAAGGCTCAAAGCAGATCAGTACCAGGACTTACCGTTGAAACTGTTTAGCAATCAATTCCCTCTGTCGTCGCTTCGAACCAGTCCACTCCCTCATCACGCCACTATAAAGTTACGTGCAATCCTCTGCCTGGATCTCACATCTCCCACTGTCTCACAGCTTCCATCCAAGAACCTTTCTTCCGACCGTTCCTAACACCTGGGATTGAATCACGCTCATGTAACTTAAAGCGTTTTCTTGAATTTCTTGCGCCAGCAACCTCTATATGTGGCATATTTGGGACGGTAACGCAAGTTGAACAAGGTGAGTTAAAGCCGTTTAATACACTGTCGCATGCGCAGTAAATCTGACAAATAGATCATCTTCAGACTGCGGCAAGCTTCCGTGTTTACGCCTGTGCGGAACAGAGGGAAAGGGTACGCGAAACATATGATGCGTCTACTGAATTGGGTTCTGGCAAAGAGGGAATATCTTGACCAACTTGAATGGCCATCGGAGGAGTGGGGTGAAGAGCCTATTGTTTCTCGAACAGAGCAAGAGGGAAGCTATGGAGGAGACGCGCTCTTCAGTGCTTTGTGGAGCGACGTGGGCCCGGAGTTCTATGCGAGATGCGGTACTGGCATTCGGGAGGGAGGAGGTTGGCAAGTGCAAGACCCGAATATACACATCTGGAATGTAGATGATGCACACTCATCGACGGTGCCCGGAGAGTGGGAGTGGTTGAATGAACATGAGGTACACGACATCTGGAAAGAAGAATCGGAGCGCATGAAGCTCGAGTTGGAAGAACGAGCGCGCGAGAGCCAGGCCATCATCTACACCTTCTTACCTCAGGGTAATGGGGTTGCAGACTTTCTGATCGATAGGAAACGGATGGGTTGGATGCGAATGGTTCCGAAATATTGGGATATACCACATTCAACAGCAGGACTTGATCAATTTGCGACGTGGACTATCGAGAGGAGAAAAGATGGAAGTTGGGCCATGGTAATAACCAGACTGAGAGGAGACGCAGAAGCAATTATTCAGGCAATTATCGCAGGATTTCCCAAGAAGCATGGTGCGTCGATCATTGAATGTTGGGGTGTAGGTGATACCGAACGAGATGATCACCTTCCTTGCTTCAAGTGGTATGGTCCAGAACGCTCTACGTCGTGCTTCAACGAGAAGTAAGTCCCCTAGTACTAGCAGTTATCCCAAGCTATTTGCTCACAGTAATCTGCAGATTCTGTTGGTGTTGACCAGCATCCAAGATGGCTTCACTTCAACGGCTGCTTTTCGATATTCATGGCCGCAACCAAAACGTGACTAGATATGAGTCTGAGGTCGTTCGTTGAGATGCATAGCTAGATGTCTAGTTTCATTGGGGGTACAAGTATTTTCGATGTTTCGTAGGACCAGAGTATCATGTAAAGCCAGAAGAAGAAAGGAGAAAAGCAAGATCATATTTTTAATAAAATAAAAACGGGTTCACCTAATCCTGAGCTAACGAAGAAGAAGAAACTTAGCTGAATTATTCACGTATATATGGTGTAACGCTACAGAGGAGCTAAAGTGTGCAGCTGAAGACCGGTTAAATGCACGGCCCGTGCCGAAGGACACCCAGTGCTCACTTGACGAGTTGGCCCCTTTGAACCGTACCCTCACCATTCCATAGATGCAGCTCGAGCGTAGCAGTACAAACGTCGTATATGCTCTTGCCTCAGAGTAAGATGGGTCTGCCTCGTGTGTCCGAACTATTTTTACCAGGTCAGCCAATGGCTGTGAGAGAAACATCACGCATGGTGACAGTCCTCTCACAACTTGTACCTCGTCGACCATGAGTGCTTCAGCCATGAAAACACCCTTGCTCTTTGGCGCGAAGATATCAAGTGAGTTGACATTGCTGTGGATTTTGAACTCTCTAACTCTCATTCCTAGCTATCGAGATAAAAGGGCCGATTGACATGTACAAGCCTCGATACAAGTATCTCATTCGAGTTAATCAGGATGGTCGGAAGATTTTGGAAGGGGAAAGTGGGAGTCTTTTGCAGGAAGCTGGGGAATTCAGTATCAAGTGGGATACCAACAAGGACTTGTGCAAAAACCGTTGGTTTCTTATCAATAAGTCCCTAACCTGATATCACCAGGTTGTTTGCGCTTTCATCCACCATCAAGCTCAGTGTGCATAGCAAAGGGTTCCGCGGACACGACATAGGAGAGTTTGAAGGGACCGTGGTCGATTTAGTAGATAATGGTGAGTTTCTATGCCATCGTTAGATTTGGGATGATAGAGACTGATGCGTGGCATGCGATCTAGACAGTTACTTCGAACTTGTGACAAAAGGCAAAAGCACGTCGGTCAAGCTTTGTGTTACCATTACCAAGCTTGACGCGAAGACACACACCGCCGACTACGTCAAGGAAGTTATGACGAAAGTCGACGGCAAACTAGCCGCTATGGTTACTTTGAATCTGCCCGATCCCGATAACGGGGGTGTGAAGTTCGTTATGGGTCAGATCTTGCGATCCACAAAGAGTATCATGGATAAAGTTGCCGAAGTACGTAGGCGACAACTCCAACGTGTGCAGAGTCCTCACCAGTGCACAGGCACATCCTTTCCTAAAGGTCGCATGGTCTGCCTTTGCTTTCGTATATGAGGTACACAAAATTGAAAATGTAATCCTGCGTAACTTACAGACGTTTATAGGCTGTTGAGAAAACAACGCTCGAAGATAAAGCTGTACGCGACTTGGCTAAGAGTCTGCGGGAAATGCTAGGCGTTGCAAACGCACGCCCAGAACTGCTCGTTATCAAAGACACCACTAATGTGATAGCAGAGATGAGCATACTGGCGCTCCGCATTGCTCAGGTGATTCATGAATATTCTTCGACTGGGGTCGTAGGTAAATTAGTCATTTTTGTGTGATCCATGTTCCGATTATGAACTCACACTTCTTAGGTCGTGCGCTTCGTCTCAACATTCCAGGCTCCTCGTTACATTCTCGCATTCAACAGTACCAGGCTGACCATAGAGAGTTAATGGAACAGTTCAGGACGAGATTGGGTATTAGTTCTGATGTCCAACTCGGTATGTCAGCTGAGTCAATGCTCATGAACCTCGATTTTGACTTCAGGGTCAGAGAAAGTCATCGAGTTCACAAGTCCTATTCCGAAAGCGATTGAGGAAGTCCGCCAAGCAGTCCAGGAGTTGGCAAGTCCCGATCCGAAGATAATCGCTGATTCGTCTAATGTGTTGCTTATAGAAAATTGCCGGTGCAGGCATCGAGTCACAGACATCCGTACGGCTATTCAGGCCTATAGCGACGACCCGCTTTATCGGTCGCCAGAAGGAAATCGGATTGTTGAAGGCACACTTTGAAATACGGGACACTTCGGGTGCTCGTCGACGGAACACTCCGGGTGCTCGTCGTTCATTTCTTATCAGTGGCATGGGCGGAATTGGTAAAACCCAGCTCTGCTTGCAGTTTGTTGAAGATGCTATGGACAATTCCACTTTCTCCCGTGTCTTTTACATTGACGCGGCCACGGAGGAGTCTATAGCATCTAGTTTTAAGGGGATTTTTCATAATACGTCAGGTCTTAAGTCTTCAGGGCTGTCGGAATCACCCGATTCAGTCCTGGCCTGGATTTCCAGGTTAGAAGAAGACTGGCTGATTATGTATGACAATGCCGAAGACTCCGTGACCAAATACTTGCCCGGAGGACGGCGAGGTAACATCTTGATGACCAGCCGGAACCCGGGTCTGGCTAGGCATACCGGCGGAGCGCACATTGCGCTTGACGAGATGTCCGAGGAGGATGCACTTGCATTGTTCAAGTCATCCGGTTGCCATGAGTTTCTTTCACCTGAGGATGAACGGCTGAGTCGGGAAATTGTTTCCTCTCTTTCATTTATTCCTCTTCCTGTCGACCTCGCTGGTGCATATACTGCATCCTCTTCTGGATTCTGTGATCTGCATGAGTACCTTGAGCTGCTTTCCGTAAAGCGTGCTCAAGTACTCAATCCTCTCTCTATTGCTGACGCCACCCCATACAATAACACTATCTATGGTGCATGGGAACTGTCCATGAAAGGATTGGAGGACATGGCTGCATCTTCTCATGCACGCCAGGAAGCTGCACAATCTGCCCTTGCTATCCTTCAAATCTTTTCCTGGTTTCATCATAGTAACATTGACGAGAGCATTTTCAAAAGAGCGGCAGTTGCTTATCATACTGCCAGTGCTCATGAGAATGATTTCTTCCATCCTCCTATGTTATCATCCCTTGCACTAAAGATATTGCAACAAGATGGCACAAAAAATGATTGGGACAATGGATACTTCAGAAAAGGCATTCAAATGTTACTATCTGCCTCTTTGATCAAAAAGAGTATGGTGTCAGAAAGGGTTGTCCACTCTGTCCATCCTCTTATTCATGAGTGGGTTCGGAACAAGCATATATCTCAGAACCAGACCTTGGCCCAGGATGCACATATTATCATGTTGTCCTCTATATCATTTGATGATGTCCTCTATCAACAAACAATCACCCCTCTTCTTCCACATATAAAAGCATACCAGCAATATATATATGATCAGATTCTTATAAACCAGGAATACAATGATTACATATTTCGAAGACTTCAGTTCTTTTACAGCAACACCAGTTTGTTCAGGGAAGAAGAAAATGTCTTGCTAATTACCATTGAACACCGAAAGCAAGCACTAGGAGAAAACCTGAATACTCTTGATTCCATGCATAATTTGGCTCTCTGTCTCCAAAACCAAGGAAAACTGGCAGAAGCAGAGGAAATGTACTCCAAAGTGATAGCCCTCCAAACAAAGATCCTAGGAGATGACCATCCATCAACTCTCACAAGCAGACATAATCTAGGATCACTGTATGTGGAAAAAGGTCAATGGGAGGAAGCAAAAGCCATTTTCTTACCAGTATTAGAAGCACGTACAAGGGTCTTTGGTGAAGAAAACATGAATACTCTTGATTCCATGCATCAGTTGGCTCGCTGTCTCGAAAACCAAGGAAAAATAGCAGAAGCAGAGGAAATGTACTCCAAAGTGATAGCCCTCCAAACAAAGATCCTAGGAGATGACCATCCATCAACTCTTGCAAGCAGACATAATCTGGGATCACTGTATGTGGCAAAAGGTCAATGGGAGGAGGCAAAAGCCATTATCTTACCAGTGGTGGAAGCACATACAAGGGTCTTTGGTGAAGAAAACATGGATACACTTTCTTCCATGCATGAGTTGGCTGTCTGTCTCCAAAACCAAGGAAAACTGGCAGAAGCAGAGGAAATGTACTCCAAAGTGATAGCCCTTGAAACAAAGATCCTGGGAGATGACCATGCATCAACTCTCACAAGCAGAAATAATCTGGGATCACTGTATGCAGAACAAGGTCAATGGGAGAAAGCAGAAGTCATTCTCATACCAGTGGTAGAAGCACATACAAGGGTCTTGGGCAACCATCACGAGCATACATTGGGGACACGCAAATGGTTGGAATTTGTCCAACGATCTAGGATGGCTAGCGAATCCAATGACAACGCAAAAGGAATTGAGGATAGTAGCGACCAATCCGCCTTTGACAGCGAGAACGACGAAGACGACGACGACGAAGACAAAGACGACGAAGACGAAGACGAAGACGAAGACGAAGACGAAGACGAAGACGAAGACGACGAAGATGACAACATCGATGATGCTAGTGGAGACGAAGAAGAACAGTAGAGAGCAGAGTAGCCGGGAGGAAGGGGAGCTAAATGGCACTGATTGAAGACTTGAGGTTTTGAACGACTGGAAAACGGAGCGAAGCAAGCACTCGAAGCGTCACTGAACTGCGACCAACAAAAGAGATTAAACAAACAAACACAAAGAACGCATCGAGCTTGACGGAAATGGGAATTTGGAATTGGACTGGAACTTGAACTTGAACATGAATGTCAGAAAGAAAGAAAAGACTTGAAACGGACTCGGAATACAAAACGGACAAACCAACTTAAACAAACCCAATTATGAATCGGAATACACGTGTTTCTCCTTTTCTTTTGCCTTGCCCTGCTGTACCCAAAAACCACCCAAAAAAAAGGAGAAAGGAACTCCCATCGGCTTCGAAATTGATAGTTTGAACATTGTACTACCATAACTGTGATGATTGACCGCGTGTGTATGGGAATCCGTAACTACCTAGACTGTATGCCTCGTGAATATGAAAGACAGATTTTGATTTGACCAGTGAGCGAGACCGAATTGTACGTGGTACGGGGTAAGACTATCTAATGTCTAGGTAAGAGACTCGTCCTAACCAGAAATAGACAACATAAGAGCACATGAAAGAAAGAAATAAAGAAATCCGGATAAGACACGGACAAGCAAAGGTATATACGTAGGCAACTAGGTAGTCGTTGCAGAAAGGGTCACCTGAACCCTTCAGAGACACGACTCAACACATTCCGAAATACACAAGAGAAAGAAAGAAGAAAGTCGGACAGGTAAGAGGACATTAAGCAAGCAATGGACCCCTGTGGATGGGCCCTCAGAATTAGAAGAGAGACATTGAGAAAAAGAAGAAAAACACGACCGAAAAGTCTAGTGCAGTAGTAAACACATACATAACATACATTTTAATTTTTCCCCTGTACAGTTCACTTTCACTTTCGTTCTCCACATCAGAGCGCCTGCTGATATTTTGTTCATACACTCACGCACTAAGGTGCGTCAACGGGTCCACACAGATCACCCCATCCTTATCATGCCATGGGTAACCCACCCCAGCGATGCCCAGCGATGCAACCACTCCTTCACCGCCATTGCCAATCTCCCACCTCTTACCGGTGCCGCACCACCCCTTGCCACCTCCTTCTCCTCTCCCACAATCACAAATGCCAGCCCATAAAAGTGTTCCTGCTCCAAACCAAGCAAGAGCTTCTCCAACACCTCCGCCGCCTCGTTCGAATGCAGACCGGCGTGCAGGTCCACCATCGCCTCCGTCCTCTCCTCCTGCGTCTGCTCCGTCCCTCCACCTCCGCCAGTACCCGATGCAGGGACAAAGAACGACAACGACCCTGAAGAAGTCGCCGCACTGCTCAGCCGGCTCCGAGTCCTACCCACCACACCCAGGCACACACCCAGCGCAGCACCCATCACGTGTGTTCGAGTACCCCTATCCCCTGGATCATCACTCCATCCAGCATCCCTCCCTCTAACTGCCCCTTCGGCAACCTTAACACGCTCTTGCACAAGGCCTGCCGCAGCTTCTCTCATCTCCTCTCTCATCGTCTCGTTCATTGCCTGGCCCTCCTTGCTGAACCATTTTGCAGACACTCCGTCTCCTCGACGCCATGCCTCTGCTGCACGAGAGAGACACACATTCCTCATCGAGCCCAAATGCAGGGCCCGGCTCCGGTAAGGACATATACAATGTCGAAAGACTTCCACCTGTCGGAAGCGTAGGAAGCAACAACGGCGAGCGCAAGCTGATTCTCGGAGATGCTTGAGGCGCCCCGACAGCCGAAGGGTGATACAAATTATCAGCAGCAGATCCAAGATCATTCCTCGGTGCCGTTCCATTCGCAGACGCATCGTCTCCAAGCTGATCATGAGGTGATGGTGCAGGTTTCTTAACAGCAACCGCAAACCTCGTCCGGCTCGGGTCGTTCACGTACGCAGCGAACTTCTTCCCTCTCCCAACACCTCCAACCCCAGAACCATTTGCCCCGTCGTACCGCAGCGCTGGAAACGCATCTGCTGCTGCTGCCGTGGAACCATCATGCCCATGCCGTTGTTATATGGGCCTGCTCCCATGAACGCCACCAGTGGTCCTGTACCAGGCTGCACGTTCGCATGCGCTAGGACGGCGTCCAGGCTAGCCATGTCGACGACCTTTGGGAGATGATGCAGGAATTCGCAGTTCTCTTGTTTGGCGCAGGTGCCACACAGCCAGAAGTGGCAGAGTGCGCGTTCGAGATCGTGACTGTAATTGTGATGAAATGGATTGTGAGAAATATAGGTAAAAATTGCAATAGAATAGATTTTCGTCAGAACACGCAATGTAGAAAACAAAGAAAAGAACAACCCACCTGAATCGACAATCTGCTCTCAAACATTCCCCAGCAACAAAGTACCTACACACCCTATTTGCACCAGGCACTGCGCGGCCGTTGGCATATCTGACTCGAAGTCGCTCCTCCAGGTGCAGCACCAGCCCTGCTATTGACAAGCCACCCCATGGCACGCTCAAGGTCGTATCCATTCGCGGCCAATGCGTCTTCGAGCTCGCTTGGTGCGATAGTGCTACCAAAGATGGAGCTAAGCACGTCGAATGTGAGCGTCCCGTCTGCCGACGTTGGGGCGTCCATGGCATTGTGATTGTTGGAAGAAGACGACGACATGGTGTTCATGCTGTAGTTTGAATTATAGTTGTTCGAGTTGGCAAAGCCAGCCGTAGGGTCGTCGTTGGCGTCAAACTCGTCAAAGTAACTAGTACTATTGACATTAGGGAAATCCAAGTCCGAGTCTGAAGGATAGAAAGATAAAGGGAAAGGCTGGGTTTGCTCTTGATTTTGAGTCTTCGCCAGAATGATCGTTATCGTTCGTGGAATTAGCAACAGAGTCAACACCACCAGCTAAGGGCGAGCCAGACCAGGATCGCGAGCTGTCAAAGCCGGAGACGGTGATTGAATGAAAAGAGGGTATCGGGTTCGAATTCGTGTTTCCATTGGCGTTGGAGGAAAATGGGTCAAAGGGATCACCCTCCTCGTCGTACAGATCCTTCGGACGATGAGACAAGCGCAGGGGTGTACCATGAGAAACGGTTGTTTCTGCTACGAGGCGGTAGCGATGGCCAAGTTGCTGGACGCGCGAGTAGCCCACATCTGGAGACAAGATATCTGCCCTCAAACCGAGCAAAGACGAGGTGGTGTAGGAATTGTTGGACGAGGAAGGGTACGAAGAAGGAAAATGAGGATGAGTCGCGGCGGCGGAGAGTGGGCGGGGAATGGGTCTAAACTCGGCTGCTTTTGTGTCGAGGAGACGAGGGGAGGAGAGTGGGGATACCGCAAGGGAAGTAGTGAACTGCGATTGTGCGAAGGAGAGTGCTCTGACATGGTAGGTTTCCTGAAAAAATTGGCCAAAGGAGAAGTCGGGGTAGAGATGGGTGTCTCTGGAAGTAGACGAGAGGTGGAAGAGGCTCTCGACGACGGGCGCGAGATTGAGGGCCGAGTCGGGGCCAGAAACAAGAAGGGAATGGCAGTGAAGTTGTCCCGGTGCTTGTGCATGAGCTCGAGGATGACATGCTCGACCTGCTCGTAGTTAGTGCCGTTCTGCACTGTTCTTCACAGCACTCACCGTATCATCGTAAGCCTGTCAGCCTGTCTTGTCTCTCTTACTGATCCACAAGCCGCTGCTCAATTTGTTCCGACCCCGCATTTCCGCTTTCGCTGTGAAGAGGTGGCTTGTACTAGCGTGCAAGGGCAGCAAGCTGTGCGCGAGTGTGAGGAAACGAGGAGACCCAATGGGGCTCGTTGGCTCAAGGTCACGACGCGGCTGCTAAAATAAGCCTGCTTCCTCCCACCGACAATGATGGTCGACCCCTCATTCCTCGCGACCAGTACCTCGCTCAACTCGATGCCGTTAAGAGGAAGGACCCACTTCGAGATGCATGCACTGCTCTCGGAATAACTTATCGCAAGACGGCTAACCTCGATCAACTTCGAGCTGAACTCGTCAATTACTGGTAAGTGCCACCCTCTCACTCCCAGCTTAAACCATGCAAACGGCTCACTGCCTTTTGATCTGTACATAGGTTCGCCGATCCGACCCATACATTGAATGCACCACCCGCTTCGGCTGCAGAGATGAGCTCGTTGTGGCATATGGGGTTGACGGAGCCCATGCGGAAGAGTTGTTGGGCTATGACGACGACGAAGATGACGACGAAGACGAAGAAGGTGCAATGGTGGCTGCCGGAGATGAAAGTGACGACGACGGTATGGGCGGCGGTCCGCGTCGCGGAGAAGACTACAACCAGTTCAAGACTCGCATTCGACTGCAGGAAACACAACGTGCCGAGAAGCTACGTCGTCCCGGGGGTGTAAAGACACAACAGGCAATGGTAAAGGCCTGGGCAGTAAGTCGAGTTACTTTCTCGTCCAACCGAGTTCGCGCTGATTGATTAACCCATAGGAGTTTTGCGCCACTGCCTTGAACAAGGGTGATATACAAGACGACATCATTGATGAACACCACCTCCTATTGTTCATCAAGTACTGTTCTGAGCGACCCAAATGAACCCGAAAGGCGTTGACATTCCGGGGACCTTCATTGGAGCGGTAAGTACTGATCACTGCTGTCTGCTCTTACTGGCCTCGTCCTCTTACCTTCCTTACCTCAGTCTCATATCAAGAAGCTGTATTTTGGTGCGCTTCGGGTTCGAAAGGAGCAGGATGCGAAGAATCCAGCTCTTGCGCACAACCCGACCCGCCGTTTCGATTCATGTATGGGATGCATTGCGTAGTCGAATGAACGAGGCCATCCGACGCAGCAGACAGTGAGCGTATTTCACTTTATTTAACAGAGTCATCGTTCAACTATTCACCAGTGGTCTTGTTCCAGGTGAAGACGCGCCCGATATCACCGCCAACACCTTTCTTCAAAACATCACCGACGAACAGATGATTGAAGTAGGAAAGGGTTTCTTGAAGCACAGAGAATGTAATTTCGTATAAACTTTACTTTATTGTCTTGATTATCCTTTTAACCTTGATCTTCCCTGTAGTACTTCCGGGCTATACCTGGGATAAAATGTCATGCTGGCTGGATTCGTCTCTCGATCTGCTATATCATGCCCTGTCTCACAACTATTTACGCTCATTTGGCACGCGAATGGCAGGGGTACTTCGATCCGAGTCCTTGTGGATGCTATATCAGATAATGGACTACCGTCACAAGCTCCTGCACCCAGGCGAAGGTCTTCTTCAAGACGCGCAAACGATAACCCAAAGGATTTCCGCTCAGCGTAACCGATTTCGCGAATACCTGCAGACGGAGAAATTAATTCGCGATGACCACTATAACAAAGGATACCACACCTTCGTAAGCCCATTCCTTGGCACCTTAAAAATTGTAAGACTGATTATAGGCAGGGGTGGCTTGAGAATCTACTGTCTCAACGTTCAGACAGAACCAAAATGCTGTCGAGGTCCTACTTTCAAGGAGCTTGGTTGATCCTACGCACATGCACAGGCGACAGTGTCGGGCAAAAGGCAACACACATGCAGCTAACACCAAGGCCCAAACCAAAAACTCTCTTTACCTTGAAGAGTTCCTCCGCCGAAATCTTCAACGGAGATGTTTCCAACTACTTCAAAAGCCTGCTTCATATCTCTTCTTCGCCAATCACACCTGGAAAGTGCTGGAAGTGTATTGACGGCAACCACTACTGCAATGGTCGCTGTCAAAGACACGAACTCTATTACAGCATACCCGTGGTCCTTATCTTTGATCTAGATGGATCTGAAGAGGAACACGAGAATGAATGGACGTTTCCGAAGACAATTAAGCCAATGGACTCCAAAGCTGAGAAGTCAAATGGTGTTGCGTACGATCTCGTAGGGAAAATCTTATTCGACAGCAGCACAACACATTTTACGACCCGATTTGTCTCTGGGAAGAAAGCCGTCTATATCTACAATGACATGGAAAATGGCGGATGCGCAGTACTTGATCCTAAGCTTACAGTTGCCAAGGATCTCGTTGGAGTAGCAGGCGGGGCAGTTGGCCAGACAGGCGTTCAAACAACTGCCGTTTTTTACTATCTTCGCGGGGGTATCAATGCTCAAGACTATTTTCGAAGGGAGCAGATGAGACGAATACAGGAGGTTTTCCCTCAAATTGGTTTTCGGGTGGAGGATGGACATGACATGGAAAGCCCATACATCATATCTAGTTCGGAGCTGCAAATGACACCCGATGAAGACCGTTTCTGGCTCAAAGACCCAAGCGACATGTCTTCAATTGACTACGCTCAGGTTGTAGCGTGTCCGACAACCCCTCGCAAACGTCCAAAGAAGGCAGCGGCACCATCGAAGTCTAACAAAATCTCTAAAAAGACAAAACAAGACTACCCCAGTAGAGTTCAGAATGGCAGGCTGAACAGCGACGATGAACTTGAAGATAGCCAACAGCCGCTGGCTGAACAAACGCGAAAGCCACCGCTGTCGCACAACGCCCGGAAACGCAAACGTCACTTAGTTGAATCAAAATATAGCGGCGGCAGTTCGGATTCTGCAATCGAAGATGCTAGAATTCCCCGAACGTCCAAGCCGACTTCTCAACCTTCCAGCATCACTGCAGTGACTGCACAGGTTGATGTTGCCCCACAACAGTCTGAACAAGTTCACGTCTCATCATCGCAGGGGAATCATTCAGTCTTCAGCTTGAACTGCAGGTGCGGTGCTGTGGGAGATGGATACAACCCCGACGAGAATGACGGATTGGATGCAATTCAATGCCCTATCTGCGAAGAGTGGTCACACATAGCATGCCAAAAGAACGGACGGGCAAGTCGGTTGCACAAAAATGCCAGGTTCTATTGTGATTCCTGTCTACCTGCACAACAGCGTACCAAGTCAAGAAAAAGGTCGAAGTCTGATAAACATGCCGCTAGCGGTCTCAGCCAAACTCAAAGGACGACTAGGTTAGCAAAAAGGGCAGCATCAAAGGTAAATCCTGTGCCCCTTTCAGAGCGTTTATTGTAAGTTAGATCCCGAGCTTTCTTCAGCAAGTTCAATACGATAGGCAAGCTTACCTGCTCAAACAGACCCGGAAAAGGCGCGCTGTGTCGACATGGAAAGTATTGGTATCCAGTGCGCCTACTGCAGAAGAACTCGCATACCCAGACGTGGTGAGTAAAGTGGTGGAGGGGTTGCGAGTTTGGACATTACGGGCCCCCCAACTTTGAGCAAGAAGTTAGAGAGACTGATCTAGTGGACGAGCTCTGGAATGAGCGAGAAAAGAGACGCTCTGTAAGGGTATGTTGAGTTTTGCTTTCTTTAAAGAATGTTAATCAACAGTCGTCATTTAGCTGGGAAAGTGGCAGCTTACATTCGAAATGGAGTCTCCTGGAGATGAATTAATCAACTACCAGTCGCCAACCTATGCATATACAGAGGAGATAGACGCCGCGCTCCGCCCTTATCGCGCACTACTCCAACTACTTCTCCATTTTTCGTTCGAAGGGCCGGATGAAAGCAGTTTACCGGACGACCTTCTGGTGCCCAGCGTGGACGTTGTGAAGAAAAGGATTGAAGAAAGGCGGAATGGAGCGCAGGTTCATCGCGCACTTCAATTTGCAGAGCAAATGATTCTTGAATATGGCGATATATCCCTCAAGAGGCACGCACAGATCCTCAATTGGATACATAACGAGATGCCTGGGGCAAAGGATGGGGTTATGTGGTGGCACCATGTAGTAGATGCCCATGCCGTCACGATTTTCATTGCGGCGACGAAGAGGGACCTCTTTGAACAAGACGCGGATTTCCCCAGGACAGGCACGCACATTGAGCAGCGAAATTTCTTGTGGAAGAAAGCCTGGGAATATCAATGCGAGCATAATATGGCTTTGGAGCCCCCGGGCGTTGACGTCGACCGAGAATGCATCAGGTTGTTTGAAGATCGTCTCTTCGAAAACTCGAAAGAGTCAGGGATGGCCGGTAACGAGCAGTGGGGGTTGGATGTAGGTAGTCTCCAAGGGGGGTTCTACCCTTACCACCAAAATGAATCATGGGATAAGAAGGATTACGAAGAATCTGAAAGCGAATTCATAGTAAGTAAGATTACCAAAGATTATGGCGGGTAAACACTGACACCTGGTATCAGAGAGGCCCAGATTACCGAGAAGCCAGCGACAGTGAGAAAGAGCCTGAGAGGTTGACGTCGACGGTGAGCGTCAATGGGCGGCAGGTATGCTGCTCGCCGCGTCTGATGTACGTCAGTAAGTGCACCATGTGTCGCACCAGCGTCGCGTCAAAGGTGCGTCACGGTGCGTCAAAAGTACTGTGCCCCAAACTACCTTGGCGCTTGCTCGATGTGGCTTTGGCGAAAGCCTTTTTGAGGCCTTCACTCGCCTCGGTGTCGAAGACTTTAGGAATTTTGTGACCGTATGGCGTGCTAATCTTCGCATTCAGCTACGTACCAACTCGCAAGGATTTCTCAGAGGTCGCCGTCCTCTGCTCACCGATAAGATCCCCGATAACTTCCCTTCGAGGGAAGTTATCGATCTCTACATCAACCCTGTGACATCCTGGTCAACGACCACCTTAGCTTCAATTCCGGTACACGCTTTATGGAGGCCGCGGTCCCCTACCATTCCTGCAGTTGCACTGGCGTGCATGAAGAATCTCGGGTGGGATTTTGGCACGCTCATCAAGAACTTCACGAAGCTGTGGCCGGGTATGTTTCTCCAGATGATCTATTCGGTAAGTTTCGCACTCTCGTGTTGCAACTTGCCTAGTATTGCAGTGAGCTTACCCAGTACTATCAGCCTCTGGCTATTTATGACAGATCAAGGCGTCTACTTGCTACGCCTACTACTCAGGCAGTAATCCTGATGACGCGGTCAAAACCAAGAATGGGCCAATATGCACTCAAGTACGGTGATAACCACCTGGTTCAAATTTCTTTCAAACTTACCAATTTTGTCGCGCTCGTTGCAAGTCTTTTCGACGGCATTGGCACTATAGTGCCCGTCAAAGAACATACCACTGTATGGCTGCCTTTTGGGTACAGTATACGCGAGGGACTATTTCCGGCCGGTAAGTCCTTTTATTCAGTTTCTTCAATGCTTCAATGCTTCATCACTCATATAATTGACGTAGGATTTCTTCCCGGAGTGCCCACTCTTGGTCCTGGTGTGCTACAGCTCACCACGGGTGGAGGAAGCAACAGTAACGAGGCTCAGGCCTCAGCTTCCTCACGGCGAAAAGGTGTGCTCGATGTTTCGAGCTCTGCTAAACGAGGCAAAAAAAAGCGCAAGCACTGTCGTCATCAAACATCCCAAACCCGCCAAAACGGCGGTCCTCTCTGCTCTGGACGATTTCTTCAACGGGTCAAGTGCATCTTCGGTCATTGATTTGACAAATGACTTGGACTCGGATTAGGTATAGATATTAATTGGATTATGGGTTATGAACTTCAATTATGGACTTCAATCGGATGCTTTATCTCTTCCTCTTACTCTGTACTTCTTTTGACTTTCTCGGACTTGACTCGGACTTCTGACAGAGATTTATTACTCTCTCGGACCTTTACTCTCTCTGATTTTACTTGAACTAGTACTTTCCTTACCTTACTTGCGCTTTTGACTTTTGACTGGACTGCATCCTTGGACTTCGTAGTAATACTATTTTATTCCGTGTACTTAAACAGATACAAAGAAATAAAGAAGAACGGGACGGAGGAGAAACGCTGATACGGAATCCCAGTTTTGAGGCACGAAGGAGCGTGAAGCGAGCGTGAAGACACGAGAGGCACGAAGACGAAAGCGAGAGGGTAGCTGAGGGTGACCGGTGGTTTGGGAAGGGCAAAGTCCACCTCGTTCACAGGTTCCATCGTTGCATCGTAGGTTGAAAGTTGTTCTGAGAGGCGCGTGGTGTGAGTTGAGATGTGCGAAGGTTAGCGTACCACCGGGAAAGCAGGAGGGACGAAGGGAGAGCGAGGAGAGAGAGAGAGGGAGACGACGATAACTTGGGGGGAAGACAGTCAGTCAGTCAGCAAAAGCAACTGGTCAAAAACTAAGTCAGTCGGTCAAAAACTAGAGAGAGAGGCGAGGACAAAACTCACCGCAAAGGGAGCCAATGGCAAATGAGAGGCAATAAACGCGATGGACACGACGACACAGCGACACGTCGAGCACCCGTACCGAGTACCGAAGTGCACCATAGGTGGTACCGAACGGCGAAATTCCTGTGACCTAAGCGGCGATCCACCTGCGAGATGCTGGTGACCGCCGCTCGTCACTCTTGAGGGAGGGTCCTAGCGCGACGACGAAAAGAGGTTAGTTGACGAGGGGGAATGGAGGGGAGAGCTGTGAAATGGCGGGGAGACGCGAGTGACGCGGGAGGACCAAACAAAGTCGAGTTGTGAAATTACATAAGCATATAGCCTATTATGGCAGTGACCGGGACACAGCGGCCGCGTGCGTCACAGGGAGTCCGCTATAGAACAAGGACTTTCGTCCGGATGATTTACGCTTTCGGTTGCATTGCATCATCGTGACACTTCCTTATTGAGATACGATTTGCTTCCGTCCTTGCCAAGCTACCACTACCACTACCACCACCACATTCACCTTTCGTCTTACACCACATTTGCCTTTCGGTCTTCTTCCGTCGTCCATGCAGTCAAAACTTACACTACTAAGCAGCCACCAGCCACAATCGCCTCCGCCCTGTAGGGATTCGGGAACGTTTGAGGAACACTCACCTTCGCCTGAGGTGTAAGGTAACTCGCTCACCTGAAGGTAAGTTCTGCCCTCCTTTCTTTCGTCTGCTTTTGTCTTCCTGTATTACTCTTGTACCCGACTTGTAGGAGACCCAAAACTGGGGTTTAAATGGGTGCTGAAATTGAAATTCATTTTAATTTATATTATCTCGCATTGCATCTCGCTTTCGTCGTTCAATTCATAGCTGATTGTTTTCTCTTTTGGCTTTCAGTCGTGCTCTACTCTGCTCTTCTCAACTTTCCGGGCGCTGTGCAGTCCGCCAGTAGCCCTGGAACTCTCATTACTGGCTATCAACATCCCTCATCCATGGCGCGCTTGCATAATGTCGTTGCTGCCCCCCTCTTCGCGTCGCTTCATGTTCTTTGCATCGAGTCACCATACACTCACGACCTCTTTCCATCACGGCTGCTTTCCATTCCTTGCATTCTATCAGTACTCGGAGGTGCGCTGCAAGTCCTCCGAGAAATTTGTTGTCTCTGCACTGGGAGGGAGTCGAGACTGTCGTTGCTTTGGTTTTCTTCCCTGCAGGCATTGGTCGTGCCATAACAGAGAATTGAGGTTAGGGACTAGTAGAGTTTTGAATTGTGTTGTCTTAAAGTTGACAAACAGAAATCTTGTGCAATATATGACCAAGTATGTTGTTCGTAATGTGATGGGCGGACTGCCTTATCTGTCAACAAAAAAGAAACCAACGAAAACCAGGCGAAAACAGAAGGTCTCTATTACACACTGTAATCTATAGAGAAACTACTAGGTAAGATCAATGAAATCTATAACCTCGTATTTTGGACGCTCCGAATGACCGTGACATTGGTACTCGTCCAATCTTTCTATATCGCCATCAGACTCGTCCGCTGTGAGGTCAATGATTTCGTCGCAAATGAGATTTCAAGGGGCATGATCCAATTTTGTGGTAACTTGAACCGTCTTCAAGGTTATTTCTTGCAACTTGCAACTCCGATGGTGACTTCAGTTCTTTCGCTTTCACGCACTCGAATGCGTCTAATCATAGTTAGAGAAGTAGAAATCATGGCAGGTTCCTTCCATATCTTGCTGTGCTTTAAGTTCCTTCTCCGTGCTCGTATATGTTGAGACCTCACAAAAACCCAGCTTGTTGTCGTATAGGCGCGCACTTCAAACACTGAAGCGCCTCGACAAGCCTTCCCTACAGCCGGTTGGGCCGTTTGCTGATAGTGATTCCCGCTGCTGAGAATGTCCGCTCGCTGGAAACCAAGGATGCCATCACGGCAAGGTAGTCTCGGACAAGGGAAGCCCACACCGGATAACGATGGGCATTGAACTAGGAACATGTTAGTGCTCATGCAGAAGACGATACACAAATTAACACTTACACCCCACCATTGGACTATGTCCATATCCTCTGACATAGACTCCACTGTATCCAAGTATAGGTTGTACTCCATGAGCCATGGCTTCGACGAATCCCCCCCGGCTGCGAACTGTTCTGGAAGTCGTCAGAATCATCATCAGAATCAACGACAGCACGGCGGCGAGAACTTCATGCAATGGCAACAGCAGGGCGAGCATGTGGACTGAGGTGTTGCCGAGTAAGGAATAGCGTTCAGAAAACTAATGAGGAGATATCAGATCAATTGATTAGTTATTGAAGCTAGGAGACTGCTCACAGCTGCTCACCTTTTTCACCGTAAGTGCCTTTAAGTCACAAGTCATCAACGAGATGACTACCCCAGTTCTGTTTGAAGTAAGATAGCTTTAGTCCAAGATGGACTTGCAAAAATAAAAATAAAAATAAGTAATTCCGTAGAAATATATCGCAAAGAACTTGGAACTTACGCATGGCCATGATATGCACATCAGACGCAGCAGTTTTACAATAATACTCGTCGACCTTTTCCATTCCTGCCTCCAACGCAGCCGCCAAGGGCTTGTACTTGTCCTTTCCGAGTGCTTTCTGCCACTGCGCATACAACTTCTTGATCGCGGGTAGGGCGTTGAAGAGTGTGGGCGCCGTCTCTGCCGAAAATGCTTGCTGCACATCGTCGGCATACTGCAAAAAATGTAAGATATCATGCATAAAAGCAAAGAAAACCACGTACCCCTAGTAAGTTAAGAAATAATGTCACCCGCTTCCACTCGTCGTTACTAAGCTGCAGCGCGACAATCTTCCTTCGCTTCTCGAGGTTCTTTTCGCGCATGCTAAGCTCGAAGATGAAGTCGTTTATCACCTAATGCAAGAATTAGTGATAATGAAGATGAAGAACTGAAATATTACTCACGGAACGACGAGACTCTGCACGATGAAGCATGATATATGTCGAACTCCACCTAACCATAAGGTCGAGCAGTAGCTTCAGTGCCTTGACCCCGTGTTGACCCTGAATTGCGTCGAAGGATTCCTTGCACTGCAATGACGAACGAGCCTGGAAAAGAAGAAACGTACAGTGAGCAACGTTGATACGAGATGAATGAGATAACAGCAACTTACCTTAACGCAAATTGCTCGCACAAGACCGATTTCGTCCCAATCATTAACCATGACGTCTGGCATGTGCTCGTCTTTGGTGTGCGGGTTGTAATACTTGGTTTGACTGCGTGTGGAGATGACGGCTTGCGCACGGAGATTGATCATATGCGCAAGACAACTGCAATGTTTGGGTCAGACCAAAAGCTCGTAGAAGAGAACATCGACATGAGAAGGCTTTACTTACCGTACATGCCGCGTCTTGCATGGGAATACCTTTCCGGTCCTTTTCTCGTAACATTCTGCAAACTACTGTATCATCGTGTCGTTGTTCGTAGCGTTGTCCGAGGCAATGTGACCGATCTGATAGAAACATTAGCACGTCGAATACGAGAACAAGGACTGAGTTGCATATACCTTTTCAACGATCTGGAGACGGTCGCAAAGCTTGAAAAGAGCTTCGCCCAAGTGAGCTCCATTGTGGGCGGTGTTCATGCTAGTGAAGCCAATGACGGAGTGCTGGAGCAACCAGTTCCGGGAGTTTCTTCCTCAATCCAGTGACTAGTCGCGGCAAAATAGCTATCTTCACTAGATGCCGACCAGGCATCACATGTCAAGCTTACTTCGCCAGAGACAATTTACTCTGGGAATTACTTTTTAATACCAGTTGAAGGAAGAAAAGAGGCCTCAAACACTCACGTTGAGCCGCTCTGATAAAGCCGTCATCTGCGCTCCCAAACTCCTCCATTATTGCATCTTTAGTCTTCTTCCTTCCAGGTATCTTCACACCCTTCGTTGCGCGAGCAGCCACCTCGATCATCTTTTTGAAGGCCAGGTGTTCAGCGCAAGCAATTGGCTAGCAAGCAAAGTAGTCAGAATAGAGACTTATATCCACGTGAAATGGAATTATCAGAACATACCTGATTAGGTTGAATGGACCACCTGATTTTTTTTTTTTTTTTTTGGCGGAGCGAACAGGCCAGGCTAGAGGGACCTAGTACCTGTTTGCGTGTAGGTCGTGGATTTCCACCACGATAAAATGGACCACCTGATTGCAGTTTAACGAAAGCTGTAGGGCTGCACTCGCTCGAGAACCGCCTCGCGCGTATCTGCTTTGGGGAATTGGACTTGGGGTTTGGATTAGGTTCTTCTTTGCGTCTTCCTCTTGCTTTTTTCTCTGCGCGGATGAGTCCTCCGGTAGCATCGACAAGAAGTTGTTTGTGTCATAACAGGTCCGGTACGCTTTCTGTCAGCGGGTAACATAAGAGAAAAGAAAAAGGAAACTTGAAAAGAACAAAAGAATCCTCACCTTATGTTTATACGCTATGTGGCGTCGTAAAGTAGTACAGTTGTTTGAAATAATGGTCTCGATTTCAGGGCAACCGCTCAGACCAGTACTACAGTTAGATTAGCAAAGATCCGATGGATAATAAAATAAAAAGAAAACGTACCGGCACGGTGTACACTCCCGTCGCACTTGCTCATTTGTTCCGGCCGGCACCTTCTTGAAGAAGTGGTTCACGTCGGCGCTAGGACTCTTGTCGTTCAAGGAGGTTTTGCAGAAGCAAACACGGTACCAATGCCTTGGACCTCGACGTCCAAGTACATTCGATTTTCGTCATGCACATCTGAATCTGCAAGGGAACACTGTACAAGTCAGTAACTAGTAAGTAAAGGAACAGTAAAATTGACATCTTAACTCACCAATAGCTAGTCTGGGACGTTTGCGAGCATTCGCGCCTGACGTCTGGAGTGCCTGGGGCAGTATTTCTAACTGGCTGCGTTTGTTCTTGATTTTGAGAGTCTTCGCCAGATGCTCGTTATCCGCCACCAGCTGAGGGAGAGCCAGACCAGGATCAGGAGCTGTCAAAGTCCGAGACGGTGATAGAATGAAAGGAGGGTATCGGGTTGGAAATCGTGTTTCCATTGCTTCCATTGCCTTTCTTTCCGGTGGTGTTGGACGAAAATGGATCGAACGGATCGTCCTCTTCGTCGTGCAAATCCTTTGGACGATGAGACGAGCGCAGCGGTGTACCATGAGACACGGTCGTTTCTGCTACGAGTGGGGCAGCGATGGCCAAGTTGCTGGACGCACGAGTAGCCCACATGTCTGGAGACGGGGTATTTGCCCTCAAGCTGCACAAAGACGACGTGGTGTAAGAACTATTGGAGGGTGAGGTGTACGAAGATGGAAAATGTGGATAAGTCGCGGCGGCAGACAAAGGGCGAGGAATGGGCTGAAACTCATTAGCTTTTGCGTTGAGGAGACGAGGTGAGGAGAGTGGGGATGCCGGAAGGGAAGCGGTGAACTACGATTGGGCGACGAAAGCAGAAGACGTCACCGAGTGGGACAAGACGGGAGACGATGAAGGCAGTGAGTGTTCTTACATGGTCAGTTTCTTGAACAAGTTGGCCAGAGGTGAAGTTGACGCAGAGATGGGAGTCTCTGGGCGTGGACGAGAGATAAAAGAGGCCCTCGACGATGGGCGCGAGATTGAGCGCCGGGTCGGGGTCAGAAACAGGAAGGGGACGCTGGGGACGTCGTCCCGGTGCTTGTGCATAAGCTCGAGCACGACATGCTCAACCTGCTCGTTATTAGTGTCGTTCTGCACATTTATCACAATACTCACCATATCATCCTCAAGTCCATATACTTCCCGCAGCAAGCCTTTCAGCTCGTCTTCTCTCTCTTCCTGGTCCACCAGCCGCTGCTCGACTTGATCCGACCACGTATTCCCGTTCTCGTTGTCTAGAGGTGGCTTGTACTGGCTTGCGAGGGCAGCAAGCTGCGCGCGGGTGTGAGGAAACTTGGTTAGAGTAAGATGGTCTGGAACGTTAGCTATACCGCGTACCGAGCGACGGGGATCGCCCTTGATCTCATCAATTTGTCCACGCGGCTTGTTCCATTCGGTAAGACGCGACATTTGGATTTGGGAGCTGTTGAACGTTGAAAAGTTGAATGCTTGTTCGCGCTTCGATTTGGGGCGTTGGCTTGCAACAGCAATAGACCCGGGTACAGCAAAGGTTGACGTTTCAGGGTCATTCTCTGACCTCTTTTAGGTACAACGACCTTGTAGGAGGGCTTTGGGCGCGACATCGCGTATAGCAGGTTCTTTACGGGATGTGCTTTTCGATACTCATGGATGGGACCAAACTATATGAATCTGAGGCCGTTCGTTGAGATGCATAGCTAGACGTCTGGTTTCATTTGGGGCACAAGTATTTTCGGTGTTTCTTAGGACCCGAGTATCATGTAAAGCTAGGAGAAGAGAAACGGGCAAAGCAAGATCATATTATCAATAAAATAAAGATGGGCTCACCTAATCCTAATCCTGAGCTAACGAAGAAGAAGAAACTTAGCTGAATTATTCACGTATGTTGTACGCTACAGAGGAGCTAAAGTGTGCAGCTGAAGACCGGTTAAATGCACGGCCCGTGCCGAAGGACACCCATCGCTCACTTGACGAGTTGGCCCCTTTGAACCGTACCCTCACCATTCCATAGATGCAGCTCGAGCGTAGCAGTACAAACGTCGTATATGCTCTTGCCTCAGAGTAAGATGGGTCTGCCTCGTGTGTCCGAACTATTTTTACCAGGTCAGCCAATGGCTGTGAGAGAAACATCACGCATGGTGACAGTCCTCTCACAACTTGTACCTCGTCGACCATGAGTGCTTCAGCCATGAAAACACCCTTGCTCTTTGGCGCAAAGATCTCAAGTGAGTCGACACTGCTGTGGATTTTGAACTCTCTAACTCTCATTCCTAGCTATTGAGATAAAAGCGCCGATCGATATCTACAAGCCTCGATACAAGTATCTCATTCGAGTTAATCAGGATGGTCGGAAGATTTTGGAAAGGGAAAGTGGGAGTCTTTTGCAGGAAGCTGGGGAATTCAGTATCAAGTGGGATACCAACAAGGACTTGTGCGAAAACCGTTGGTTTCTTATCAATAAGACCCTGACCTGTTATCACCAGGTCGTTTGCGCTTTCATCCACCATCAAGCTCAGTGTGCACAGCAAAGGGTTCCGCGGACACAACATAGGAGAGTTTGAAGGGAATGTAGTCGATTTAGTAGATAACGGTGAGTTTCTATGCCATCGTTAGATTTGGGATGATAGAGACTGATGCGTGGCACGCAATCTAGACAGCTACTTTGAACTTGTGACAAAAGGCAAAAACACGCCGGTCAAGCTTCGTGTTACCATTACCAAGCCTGACGTGAAGACACACACCGCTGACTACGTCAAGGACGTTATGACAAAAGTCGACGGTGAACTCGCCGCTATGGCTACTTTGAGTCTGCCTGACCCGGATAACGGAGGTATGAAATTCGTTATGGGTCAAATACTGCAATCCACGAAGAATATCATGGATAAGGTTGCCGATGTACGTGCTAGGCCAAAGATCTAGATTCCAAACTTCTGTATACCTGGTTCTGACCAACGGCGCAGGCACACCCTTTCCTGAAGGTCGCATGGTCCGCCCTCGCTTTCGTCTACGAGGTACGCAAACTCGTGACAACTCATCATGCCGTTCGACTTAGATACATTTGTAGGCTGTCGAGAAGACAACGCTCGAAGATAAAGCAGTACACGACTTGGCCAAGAGTTTGCGCGAGATGTTAGGCGTTGCAAGCGCCCGCGCTGATTTGCTCATTATCAAGGACACTACCGATGTTATAGCTGAGATGAGCTTGCTGGCCCTCCGCATCGCCCAGGTAATTCATGAATATTCTTCAACTGGCATCATAGGTTAGTCGGCCATCTGATTGCTATTCCTGTGCTGTATTGTGAATGCTCCGCTCTAGGCCGTACAGTCCGTGGCAATTTGTCAACATCGTTCCATTCCCGTATCCAACAGTATCAAGCTGACTATAGAGAGCTGATGGAGCAGTTCAGGACGAGACTGGGGATCAATGTTGACGTCCAAGTCGGTACGTCGACACAGTCCATGACTTTGCAACCTCGGTTTTGACTTCCCAGATAGAGAAAGTATATCAGATGGTTCTTGAGTTGGCAAGTGCTCCCCTCTGAGGGTAATTGCTGTCCTTCTAACATGTCGTCCGCAGAAGACTGTCGGCGGAGGGAGTGAGGCGCAGACATCTGTGCGGCTGTTCAGGCCTATAGCGACGACCCGCTTTATCGGTCGCCAGAAGGAAATCGGACTGTTGAAGGCACACTTTGAAATACGAGACACTACGGGTGCTCGTCGACGGGACACTTCGGGTGCTCGTCGTTCGCTCCTTGTTAGTGGCATGGGTGGGATTGGCAAAACCCAGCTCTGCTTGCAGTTCGTCGAAGATGCTATGGACAATTCCACTTTCTCCCGTGTCTTTTACATTGACGCGGCCACGGAGGAGTCCATTGCGTCCAGCTTTAAGGGAATTTTTCATAATATGTCAGGTCTTAAGTCTTCAGGGCTGTCGGAATCACCCGATTCAGTCCTGGCCTGGATCTCCAGGTTAGAAGAAGACTGGCTGATTGTGTATGACAATGCCGAAGAGTCCGTAGCCAAATACTTGCCCAGAGGACGGCGAGGTAACATCTTGATGACCAGCCGGAACCCGGGTCTGGCTAGGCATACCGGCGGAGCGCACATTGCCCTTGACGAGATGTCCGAGGAGGATGCACTTGCATTGTTCAAGTCATCCGGTTGTCATGAGCTTCTTTCACCTGAGGATGAATGGCTGAGTCGGAAAATTGTTTCCTCTCTTTCATTTATTCCTCTTGCTGTCGACCTCGCTGGTGCATACACTGCATCCTCTTCTGGATTCTGTGATCTGCATGAGTACCTTGAGCTACTTTCTGTAAAACGCGCTCAAGTGCTCGATCCTCTCTCTATTGCTGATGCCACCCCATACAATAACACTGTCTATGGTGCATGGGAACTGTCCATGAAAGGATTGGAGGACATGGCTGCATCTTCTCATGCACGCCAGGAAGCTGCACAATCTGCACTTGCTATCCTTCAAATCTTTTCCTGGTTTCATCATAGTAACATTGACGAGAGCATTTTCAAAAGAGCAGCAGTTGCTTATCATACTGCCAGTGCTTATGGGAATGATTTCTTCCATCCTCCTATGTTATCATCCCTTTCACTAAAGATATTGCAACGAGATGGCACAAAAAATGATTGGGACAATGGATACTTCAGAGAAGGCATTCAAATGTTACTATCTGCTTCTTTGATCAAAAAGAGTACGGTGTCAGAAAGGGTTGTCTACTCTGTCCATCCTCTCATTCATGAATGGGTTCGGAACAAGCATATAACTCAGAACCAGACCTTGGCCCAGGATGCACATATTATCATGTTGTCCTCTATATCATTTGATGATGTCCTCTATCAACAAACAATCACCCCTCTTCTTCCACATATAAAAGCATACCAGCAATATACATTGGATCAGATTCTTATAAACCAGGAATACAATGATTACATATTTGAAAGACTTGGGTTCTTCTACAGGCACACCAGTTTGTTCAGGGAAGAAAAAAATATCTTGCTAATTATCATTGAACACCGAAAGCAAGCACTAGGAGAAAACATGAATACTCTTGTTTCCATGGGTGATTTGGCTTTCTGTCTCAAAAACCAAGGAAAATTGGCTGAAGCAGAGGAAATGTACTACAAAGTGATAACCCTCAAAACAAAGATCCTGGGAGATGACCATCTATCAACTCTCACTAGCAGACATAATCTGGGATCACTGTATGCAGATAAAGGCCAATGGGAGGAAGCAAAAGCCATTTTCTTAGCAGTATTAGAAGCACATACAAGGGTCTTTGGTGAAGAAAACATGGATACTCTTGATTCCATGCATGAGTTGGCTCGCTGTCTCCAAAACCAAGGAAAACTGGCAGAAGCAGAGGAAATGTACTCCAAAGTGATAGCCCTCAGAACAAAGATTGCAGGAGATGACCATCCATTAAATCTCACAAGCAAGCATAATCTGGGATCACTGTATGCAGATAAAGGCCAATGGGAGGAAGCAAAAGCCATTATCTTACCAGTGGTGGAAGCATATACAAGGCTCTTTGGTGAAGAAAACATGAATACCCTTGATTCCATGCATGGGTTGGCTGACTGTCTCCAAAACCAAGGAAAACTGGCAGAAGCAGAGGAAATGTACTCCAAAGTGATAGCCCTCAAAACAAAGATCCTAGCAGATGACCATCCATCAACTCTCACAAGCAGACATAATCTGGGATCACTGTATGCAGATAAAGGCCAATGGGAGGAAGCAAAAGCCATTTTCTTACCAGTGGTGGAAGCATATACAAGGGTCTTTGGTGAAGAAAACATGAATACCCTTAATTCCATGCATGAGTTGGCTCGCTGTCTCCAAAACCAAGGAAAACTGGCAGAAGCAGAGGAAATGTACTCCAAAGTGATAGCCCTCAGAACAAAGATCCTGGGAGATGACCATCCATCAACTCTCACAAGCAGAAATAATCTGGGATCAGTGTATGCAAAACAAGGTCAATGGGAGAAAGCAGAAGTCATTCTCATACCAGTGGTAGAAGCATGTACAAGGGTCTTGGGCAACAATCACGAGCTTACATTGGCAACACGCGAATGGTTGGAATTTGTCCAACAATCTAGGATGGCTAGCGAATCCAATAACAATGCAAAAGGAATCGAGGATAGTAGCAACCCCCAATTGGCTTCGACAACGATAACGATGATGCAGGAAGGAGACATCAACGACACCAGTGCACACGAAGAAGCGGAGAGAGAGGAGTGAGCCAAGCGGTAACAACGGCGGTGGTGGGGGAGCTAAAAGGCAGTGGTTGAGGTTTTGAACTCGGCGGAAGTCGACTGGAAAACGGAGCGAAAAGCAAGCACTCGAAGCATCACTGAACCGCGACCAACAAAAGAGACTAGACTAAACAAACAAACACAAAGAACGCATCGAACTCGACAGACACGGGAATTTGGAATTGGACTGGAACTTGAACTTGAACACGAATGTCAGAAAGAAAGAAAAGACTCGAAACGGACTCGGAATACAAAATGGACAAACCAACCTAAACAAACCCAACTATGAATCGGAATACACGTGTTTCTCTTTTTCTTTCGCCTTGCCTTGCTGTACCCAAAAACCACCCAAAAAAAAAGGAGAAAGGAACTCCCATCAGCTTCGAAATTGATAGTTTGAACACTGTACTACCACGACTGTGATGATTGACCGCATGTGTATGTGCACCCGTAACTACCTAGACTGTATGCCTCGTGAATATGAAAGATAAAGTTGATTTGACAAGTGTTCGAGACTATCAAGTGAGCGAGATTGAATCATACGTGGTACGGGGTAAGACTATCTAACGTCTAGGTAAGAGACAACGTCCTAGCCCGGAAAAGACAACGTAAAAGCGCAAGAAAGAAAGTAAGCAAAAAAATCCGGACAAGATACAGAAAAGCAAAGACACATACGTAGGCAACTAGGTAGTCGTCGCAGAAAGGGTCACCTGAACCTTTCAGAGACACAACTCAACACATTCCGAAATACACAAGAGAAAGAAAGAAGAAAGTCGGACAGGTAAGAGAACATTAAGCAAGCAATGGGCCCCTGTGGATGGGCCCTCAGAATTAGAAGAGAGACATTAAGAAAAAGAAGAAAAACGCGACCGAAAAGTCTAGTGCAGTAGTAAACCCATACATAACATACATTTTAATTTTTCCCTTTTACCACATCAGAGTGCCTGCTCATATTTTGTTCATATACTCACGCACTAAGGTGCGTCAACGGGTCCACACAGATCACCCCATCCTTATCATGCCATGGGTAACCCCAGCGATGCAACCACTCCTTCACCGCCATTGCCAACCTCCCACTTCTCACCGGTGCCGCACCACCCCTTGCCACCTCCTTCAACTCCTCTCCCACAATCACAAATGCCAGCCCATAAAAGTGTTCCTGCAAGCAAGAACTTTTCCAACACCTCCGTCGCCTCGTTCGAATGCAGACCATGCAGATCCACCATCGCCTCCGTCCTCTCCTCCTGCGTCAGCTCCGTCCCACCTCCGCTAGTACCCAATGCAGGGACAAAGAACGGCAACGACCCTGAAGAAGTCGCCGCACTGCTCAGCCGGCTCCTACCCACCACACCCTGGCACACTCCCAGCCCAGCACCCATCACGCGTCTTCGAGTACCCCTATCCCCTGAATCATCACTCCATCCAGCATCCCACCCTCTAACTGCCCCTTCGGCAACCTTAACACGGTCTTGCACAAGGCCTGCCACAGCTTCTCTCATCGTCTCGTTCATTGCCTGGCCCTCCTTGCTGAACCGTTTCGCAGACGCTCCGTCTCCTCGACGAGAGAGACACGTATTCCTCATCGAGCCCAAATGCAGGGCCCGGCTCCGGTAAGACATGTCGAAAGACTTCCACCAGTCGGAAGCGTAGGAAGCAACAACGGCGAGCGCAAGCTGATTCTCGGAGATGCTTGAGGCGCCACGACAGCCGAAGGGTGATACAAGTTATCAGCAGCAGATCCGGGAACATTCCTCGGTGCCGTTCCATTCGCAGACGCATCGTCTCCAAGCTGATGATGAGGTGGTGGTGCAGGTTTCTTAACAGCAACCGCGAACCTCGTCCGGCTCGGGTCGTTCACGTACACAGCGAACTTCTTCCCTCTACCAACACCTCCAACCCCAGTGCCATTCGCCCCGTCGTACCGCAGCGCTGGGAACTCATCTTGCTGCATGCCCATGCCATCGTTATAAGGGCTGGCCCCCATGAATGCCGCCAGTGGTCCCGTACCAGGCTGCACGTTCGCACGCGCCAGGACGGCGTTCAGGCTGGCCATGTCGACGTCCTTTGGGAGATGATGCAGAAACTTGCAGTTCTCTCTTGTTTGGCGCAGGTGCCGCGCAGCCAGGAGTGGCAAAGTGCGCGTTCGAGATCTTGACTGCAAGTGAGAGGAAATCAATGTGGAGAGATATAGGTAAAGATTGCAATAGAATATATTTTCATCAGAACACGCAATGTAGAAAACAAAAAAAAGAACAACCCACCTGAATCGACAATCTGCTCTCAAATATTCCCCAGCAACAAAGTACCTACACACCCTATTTGCACCAGGCACTGCGCGGCCGTTGGCATATCTAGGCGCTTGCTGCTGCTGCTGTCCCTGCTGTCTCGCACCACCCAGTCCCATCCCACCAGGTCCACCCGTCATGGCATTCGAATTTCGGCATGCCACCTCTTCCTGGAATACCCCCCACAGCTCCGCCTCTACCCACAAGGGTCACCCTCGCGCCCATAGGTTGCATCCTTCCTGGACCGACTGGACCCTGCTGGCCTTGCTGAGCGTTAATCGTCGAAGTCGCTCCTCCAGGTGCAGCACTAGCCCTGCTATCGACAAGCCACCCCATGGCGTGCTCAAGGTCGTATCCATTCGCGGCCAACACGTCTTCGAGCTCGCTTGGTACGATTGTGCTACCAAAGATGGAGGTAAGCACGTCCACGTCGAATGTGAGCGTCTCGTCCGGCGACGTTGGGTCGCCCAGGGCATTGTGATTGTTGGAAGAAGACGACGACATGGTGTTCAAGCTGTAGTTTGAATTATAGATGTTCGCGTTAGCAAAGCCAGCCGTAGGATCGTCGTTGGCGTCAAATTCATCAAAGTAACTAGTACTATTGACATTAGGGAAATCCAAGTCCGAATCTGAAGGATAGAAAGATAAAGGGAAGGGTTGCATTTGCTCTTGATTTTGAGAGCCAACGCCACCAGCTGAGGGCGAGCCAGACCAGGATCAGGAGCTGTCAAAGTCCGAGACGGCGATTGAATGAAAAGAGGGTATCGGGTTCGAATTCGTGTTTCCGCTGTGCCATTGCCTTTCTTTCCGTTAGTTCGACGAAAATGTATCAAACGGGTCGTCCTCTTCGTCGTAGAGATCCTTCGGACGATGAGACGAGCGCAGGGGTGTACCATGAGAAACGGTCGTTTCTGCTACGAGTGGCCAGCGATGGCCAAGTAGTTGGACGCGCGAGTATCCCACATATCTGGAGAATGGGTATCTGCCCTCAAATCGAGCAAAGACGAGGTGGTGTAAGAACTGTTGGACGATGAGGTGTAGGAGGATGGAAAATGTGGTTGAGTCGCGGCGGTGGAGAGAGGGTGGGGAATGGGCCTAACCTCATTGGCTTTTGCGTTGAGGGGACGAGGGGGAGGAGAGTGGGGGTGCTGGAAGGGAAGCGGTGAACTGTGATTGGGCAAAGGAGTGCTCTGACATGGTAGGTTTCCTGAAAAAATTGGCCAAAGGAGAAGTTGGCGCAGAGATGGGTGTCTCTGGACGTAGTCGAGAGGTAGAAGAGGCTCTCGACGACGGGCGCGAGATTGAGCGCCGGGTCGGGGTCAGAAACAAGAAGGGAACGCCGGCGACGTCGTCCAGGTGCTTGTGCATGAGCTCGAGGACGACATGCTCGACCTGCTCGTAGTTAGTGCCGTTCTGCACTGTTCTCTATACGATTTGTTGTGTCCTGGGACCCGGTCGCGCGTCCGGCCACCACCATTTGGTAATTGATTATGTAATATATCCGACCTCCCCTAATTGCCCTCACGTCCGTCTACCCACCTTCCCTTCGCGTCGCGTTCATTCCCCTTCTCCACCTCTCTCCATTCCCGCCTCCCTCGTCTGCTAAGTCCGTTAGCAGATCGCGACTTGGACCTGCGCTTGCCGTGTCACGCTCAGGACACAAACGACTCGCAGGCGATTCGACGTCCAGGACACAAAAAACGCGACTCTCGGTCCTCGTTTTGGTACCTTCCGGAGGCTCGTCGGTGAGCGCGTCGCGTGTGCGTTCCAGCAATCCCCAGTAAGTTCCCTCCTCGTACCTTTCACCCTCCTCGTACCTTTCCCACTTTCCTCGTTTCCCGCCACCCTATTTGGAGGCCCAAAACTGGGACTTAGAACTGGGCACGGGTTTCCTCGCCTCCTCCCTTTTCTACCTTTATTATTTTGTTCCTCACATCAATCGTTTCTCTCGCTAATTCTCTTGCTCTTAGCTCTCGACTTTGGAGGCTCGTCGGTGAGCGCGTCGCGCGTGCGTTGCAGCAAGAATCGCCACATCCCCTCTACTCACGATGAATAGGCAGGCAGGCAGGCAGGGCTGGACATTGGGGAATGGAATGGTAGAAGAGAGGGGAAGGAAGTCAGGTCTGGGAGCTAACCTACTGTCGTGCCTCTTGTTTAATGTTCTTTCTTCTCTTCTCTTCTCGCTACTTTCCATCCTTTATTTTATTTGACACCTTCAAGTTACTGCCCATATCATACATAGTATTACCTTATTCCAGAACTACAAGAGGCAATAAAACAGAGTAACGTACTTAAAACTGCGCAATAAAGAAGTACAATCAAAAGTCCGAGAGAGAGAAATAACAAAGTTCGAGAGGGAGAGAAATATTGATAATAAAAAGTCCACTGTCCAGTCCGTAAGTCCAGTCAGTCCGTTGAGTCCGAGAGAGAGAGAGAAAGGTTTGAGAGGGAGAGAAGTGTCCGAACTTAAGCTATAAGATGTAACTTGAGACTTGAGACTACAATGTGTGATACAGTTCGAGGAGATCCTCGAAGGAGGTGTCACTGAGCTGAGCCACTGAATCATCGAGCAACTCGAACAGTGCTCGTCGAGATTCGGGCTCTGCATTCGAGTGCTCGATTACAGCAGACTCGAGCGCATACCCTGCAGCGCGAGTCGTCCGAATGACACTGTGAACGACCGCCAGTGGATGGGCTGGGTCCAGAACAGACTCCACTGTCGGCAGCACAGCGTCTGTTTGAGGTATAAATCCTTGTTGAAGTTGAAATCCGATGGTAAGCAGTTTGAATAAATAATAATTCGTAAACGGCACATACCATGAGGGAACAGACCGATGCGTGGAGTATATCCAAAGGGCAGCCACACGCTAATTCTGGATGACCTTTTGGCAGTAGTCAATTGGCTGCCACTGCTGAGACTGGGAACAAGCCTTTCGAGGGTGTCTTCGAAGTTGGAAGTTGAGACGGATAACTGGAAGTACTAGGCGTTTATTGCCGTATTTGATGCAATATTGCCCCTTTCGTTCCTTCAACTTAACAGCAAGGATTCGAGCTTTGGAATCTGGTGTGGCGAGAAGTCCAGTACTGGGGTCATAGACAGCGATTGGCTGAACAAAAGAGGAAAAATTCTAAGCATCAGCCTGGGTGAACGGCAGTAAGAGACGACTCTCGTAGTGACTTACCAAATACACCATCCGCAAAAAAAATGCCTACCCAAAGACTCGCGTCAAAGTGCTGTCGTAAGTCAGCCAGCGCAGTCCAGCCGAAATGTTGCATACAGAACTGCACTATTAATGGGAAAGATATCTCGCGATGGATCCATCTTCCGTGATCTGGAACACCAGCAGGCGTAGAACTTGAAGTTAGAGGTTTGAGGTAAAGATCTAGGATGTCGAGTGACACTCGGGAAGGAATCCGGAATACTGGCTGCAACTGCTGGGCAGCGCTGGCTAAGGTTTCCCCGTGCATTGCTGCAGAGCTCAAGCCGCACCGCTACTCGCCATTCACCCATGAAACCCGTAAAATCATGGAAGTGATTGTCTCGGAGGCGTTCATATGCCTCGATGAGCGAGTCCCCAAATCCACACTTAGCTAGATCACGGGCAACCGTAAATCCGCATCCATAGATACCTCGACGGTCGTAGTCCTCACCAGCCATGAGGGCAATCAGCAGTGCGGTGCCCTTGGAGAATCCGATCTCGTCTTCTGCATCTCCGGCGTCGTATTTCAAGACCTGGTCATCATATTCTCTCTGGTCTCGAGGAATACTAAGCGTGTTAATGGACCAACATTAGTAAATGAGGTAGGGGCTGATAAAGGCATTACTCGCACCTCTTGTAAATCACGATAGCGCCAAACAGGATTGCGTCTGAGTCATTAGTGACAACCGCGTCTATCATCCCCAGCTGGTTAAGCATCGCCAGCTCGGCTTCTGCTTCTCCTGGAGCCTATTAGTAGTTCAATGTTTTAGAGAAGGAGGCTGACTGGCGGTACTACCATTTACTTACCACATGTACATGGTAGCCAAATGCTTGCACAAGCACTTTCGAGTGGTTTACCCACCAAAGTGGGGAATCGACAACAGAGTGTTCGTTTTTGATAGATGGGCGACCTGCTCCATCATACACAAAAACTAAAGTAACAGGCAGACTCGCAAGTTGGCACAGCCTATTGAAAAGCAGGCGAAGAGCTCCGCCTTCAAACTGGCCATTTACACCGGCTGCAAATGTAGCGCCAATGCATTCTGCCATAAGAATGCTGGGATGCGGTGTTAGTAACCTTTTAAAAGAGGATAGTGATGCATCAAGGATGTACTACCTCATATCTACTCCCCACCGAGGGAAGTACGACTGGCCTTGACCAACGGCTTCAAGCTCTCGCGAGACTCTCTTCAGTGAAGGGTTGACTATCTGCCAGTGAAAATATATCAGCGATTGGCAGATTAATTCAGAAACAATAATGTAGTACCTCCCATAAGCCCGTTATTCCCATCTCAAGGCTTGCATGAATGTGAAGGTTGCGCGAATATAAGAGCAGTTTCAATACAGGCGTTAGAAAGGGCGGTGGTAACTCGTAAAACAGGCTTGTGTACTACTCACTGTGGAATTCGACTGCCTTCATTTTATATCCACCGGCCGGTGCTAAAGTGAAACTGCTTGTAAACAATATCAGAGGGATACTCGTCATGACTTACAAGTGTGGTTGATTGCGGTTTGCCACCGCAGGTCATTGATGACGTTCCCGTTCATCCACCAGCGGGCACTGGCTTGAATGGTTGATACGAGGCACACACAGCTGCCGACTCCAGCAACTCAGACTTCGGGAGTTTGCCTTCAACAGCTGAACTACTACTGCAACCTGGTACGGGTAGTGCAAGAATGAGATATGAGATTAAACAAATGACGGTGCTACTACATGAAAGGTGTTTACAGTATTGATATTAATTCTTAGCTACGGTACTAGGTAGCCTTGTGCTTCTCCCCTGGGTGCCTTCTGATTTCCACGGGAGCCTTGCGCTTTCTAGTTTTTGTCGAATCCGGCACTGTCGAATCAGTTCCGTTGCTAACCCCAGTGCAGTCACTGGCGGGTTTCCTCGCAATGTTTTCCTCGCGACGTGCCTTGATCAACTTCGAAAGGGCAGAAAGGCCTTTCATCCGTCCGTTGTCCTCTTTCCGAAGCTGTTCTAACTCCTTGATAATCTCCTCGGGGGGTACAGAGCGCTCTTCGCATTGCTTGAGTATGTAGATAGGCAACTCGATAAACCTTTCCCAGGCTTTTCTTGCCTGTTGTAATCCAATACTAAGTTAACTAATGTGAACATCAAATAAAGAAATAGCACTTACCCCTTTCTCTCGTCGCCACTGAGCCTTCCAACGTTTCTCGACTTCTCGCAAAGGAGGTTTAACTCCTGTCTGATTTCCCATCTCGTCAACGACATACTCCCCAGAATTATATGCCCGCCATTGTTCCTCCAGCGTATACTTATCCAGAGTTTTTTAAGGGCCCCAGCAGCCCCACAGAACCTCGGGACGCTTAACGAGTTTGAAGACTTGCTCCCAGGTGATTGAATGCTGGCCGAACAAGGGTGGAAATATCATTCGTGGCTCATCTAGTAGCATATAGTGTCAGAATTTATGTATCTGCTACAGTATAGCTGAAATATTTACTTACTGGGTAGGAAGAACGCCTCCACCGGCGGTAAGACCAGGTCAACATCACTTCGAGCACGGGGTGTGATTGGAGTCTTCGGAGAACAATTTACGAAGGCTCGTAATGCCCCGCTGGGCGTCGCATACACAGCTGTGTCATCGACGGCGGGTAAAGGACGTCGAGGCGGTGTTGATGGTTCTATTTGAGGAGCACGGCTCTGGGATACATTAATTTGCGGTGCGGAGAAATTCGAAGCTGTTCAAGAGAATCAATATCCTAATTTATGGGAAATGCGGTGACAAACGAGAACTTACTGCGTTCAAATGTCCTATGGTACACGTCGTGCGAATACTTCGAGGGCGAAAGGACTGACAGCCTGCGGGACACCATTTGCATGAAGGACTGCATTTCTGTCCTATCTGCTTGCATCTCCGAACGGCTTGCTGTTTGAGGGTTGACAACGCTTGATAAGATCTGTTTCATAGCCCCATCTTGAAGTCGCGCCAGGTCAATTTCGCTTCCGCGGCTCGCGTTTAACAGCATAAGTTGCGTAGGATATTCGGTCTTCATCCAGTTTTGGACATCTCTGTTGGCAAGAGCTGGCAAGCGGAAGATATTCGATTCCGGGCATTCTTGAAAGATAGCTGCCCCGCACTGCAAGAGTTATATCTCAGTAACGGACAGACACATCGTATTCGACATACCTGAAATAAAAATGGCCGCAACGAGATGACCATCTCCCAGAAGTTTGACGCACCGAGGAGATTTGGCTTCCCGACAACTTGTTCATGTATAGATTCTGCCATCGGGCACATCATCTCAAGGAAATGCTGCGGAACAGGGACATGACGCCAAACGGGGTCATACACCTCATGAACCTTGTATCCATGAGTACCGAGAATGGCCTGCGCGTAAAAGGAAATGTGGAGTTATAATACATAACTGAAAGTGCAGCTATTCTTTCTTACCTCCTTCGGAAATGCAGGGGCATAGGTATCGAAGTAAGTATTTCCGCGTGTCCAGCCCATTCTTGCAGTTTGAGACGGATCAACCCTTGAAGCCCCGTTAGGAAGCGAATATAGTAGGACAAAAGTATGGTAGTTACCCCATCTTCTCTTGTAAGTAACCCAGAATATGACGTGGAAGATGCACCTTAAGCCTCGATATGAACGAGGCGCGGTGGAAAGCGTTTACAAAGAGATTATACAATGCCTGTTCATTGAAAGGCATTGTCGGTGATCTTTGGCCATGCAAAACACGAATCTGAATGTAGAAATGATATCAGTTCTGAAGAAAAATGTTCGGCATACAGTGAGGACCTACCTGACGCCACGTCTTGTTCAAGGAGAAGTCGATGTCCGCCTTTTCGATGAGACGCATCAAATCAAACAAGTAATGAATTAGAAATGCCAACGCTCCACGAGTGCATTTCATCGGGTCCTTATGTGCTATAAACACGGAATAGACCGGATTGACTTTCTATAAACACGAAGTTCAAGTTGAATTAGTTTACTGTGCTATTATAACGATACAGACGTACGGTTTTCATCCCTCAACTTGCTCCAGCTTTCTCCTCTCCTTGACATCCAAGTATACATTCGATCCGAGTGACACCATCGGGGTGCGTGAACGTGTATGGCTGTAGCTCTGCGAGACGGAGAGCGCGGAAATCATCCCCACGATTACCGCTGGCATTTTGGGCAGTCCACGCACGGTGTCCATTGATAGTCGATCGAACTGGAAATATAGCGAGAGATACTTCAGTACACGTTCAGACGAAGAAAAAACTAGAACCTACGTTCTCGGTGAGTCAGGAACGCCTTCGACACTTTTGTCAGCTGTTCATCGGTTATTCCCTCGAGGAATGTATTTGCGGTTATATCCAGTGCATCGTCGTCGATCCCAATGCCACTAGTAAGGTAAGAGAGTTTAATTTGTTAATAGTTATCATTCAAAGAAAGAGGGAAGTGCATACGTTCGCTCTCGCTTTATGGCCTCATTCATCCGCCCCTTGAGAGAATTCCAGACGTATATAGTCTTGATAGGGCGGCTGTACTCCAGGTTCGGGTCCTCTGCTTCTTGGATCTTTCAAATACGAAGAGCTCCGAAGTATAGTTTCTTCAGGTGGGACTGATTATGTAGAAAATGAGTAGCTAGCGGCCAGAGAAGAAAAACGATGTGCTTACTGCTCCAATGCGGGTACCAGTCTTTGTCGAACCCTTGGGTGTTCGTTTGGGTCGTTCTGCTGAGTACTTGATGAATAGAAGCAAGTGGTGCTCGTCAATAATGGTATCCTTGATATGACCTTTTTCGAGCGCCTGATTGCAAAATTCCTACTCGCGAGTAGGAGTCAGTACATATATGAGCCCATAAAGGCTTTGGGGGAACGCACCTTCCACGCCTTTTCTACGGAATTCTGGGTTTTGATTCCTCCTGCCCGCCGATTTGCCTCTGCACGCTTTGCTTCCTCCACTCGAACCTTTTTCTGGAAGGCGCTGAACTTTCCGGGACTATCCAACAGATCGGGGTTGTCTTCTTCAGCGCTATCTTCATCGTCGTCCTCCTCTGACTCACTGCCTTCATCATCGCCAAAACCTAGAAGTTCTTCCGCTGCTGCGCCTTCAACACCGAATTGCTCGATAAGACGAGCTTCATCGTCGTCTACGTCCACATGCGGTTCCAAATACGAAGGTGGGACCGTCGGTATGCGAATACAAGGCAAATCGGGTTCTTCTTCTTCCCAAACGGTGTTGGGAGGTGTGGCAAGGCTTTGCGCTGAAGCAGGAAGTGGCACGTCGGCCACGGCGCTGGTGGTAAGACTTATGCTTGAAGTCAAGTCCGGTGTCTTTGGAAACCTAGACAATGAAACGATTTAGCCAAAAATATGATTTCATTTTTGTACTTATACATACCAGTAGTCGCACAAGATGTGCCTAAGGCGGTCAAGGGTGGCTGTTTTGGGGGCCGATATGCCAACTTTCTCGCATAGCTCTCGCAGTGGTTCTTTTCGTCGGACCACATTACTGTTTACGGAGCTAAGCCACAATGAATAAAGATATGATTTCGCACTCACAGCCTGGTGAAAAACGCGTCTCGTGTTTCGATTAATTTTCCGTTTGCTTCGTGAGGTGACAGGTTGATCAAGTGGGAAGTAGAGGGAGATGCGCGATGGGTCGCTCCAAGAATAGACGGGTTTCAAGATGCTGATGGCATTGCCACCGTCGATGCCACCGAGCCGAGACCGATGGCATCAGTCAAGTCTGAATCTGAGGGCATTGCTACAGTCGCGGACGGATAAAGGCGACCCGTGATTTCTGAGCTCAATTTTAAGTTTTTTGTGCCGATTTTTTCACTTTTGTAAGCAAACCGGGGAAGATATGCATAAAAATGACAATTCCGATATTTGGGTATATCACGTGACCAAATTCTACTTTCTGGAGAAAATTTTGCGAAGTTTTTGGGGCGCAGAAGTGAGATTAGAAAAAAAAACAAACATAAAACTACCAAAGACACAATATGGGTCGCAAAGGACGTCGTTCCGAGCAAGCAAAAGCCCAAAGAAAATCCGGAAAAAGGGGTTTTGACTCCGGTATACTCGAAAACCCTTTCGAAAAACTGCTCGACCCGGATTTTGAACCCGATCCTCTCGAGGATGATCTCGAGGATGACCCAGTAACAGGGGATGAAATGGACACAAACTATGCATTCTCACTGTATGAGAGGAATGAAGGGGAGGAACAACTTGAAGGTGTTGGGCAAAGTGGCAGAGAGCCAGATGAATCTAAAATCTCAGATGAGGAAGAAGAGTACAGTGATTTCGAGGGAGGCAAAGCTTACCAGGCATCTGAAAGGGTTCAACAGGTTACTGCATCTGTAAGTCATGTTTTTATTGATCTAGTAAGTCACATACATTCATCACTTTTCACAGAAAAAGCCGCGCCTTCTCTCTGCTCTCCCAACTTATAGCGGATCAGGAACTGCTATGGTGTACCGCCGGAAGCAGTTGTTGAAGAAGGCAGCCGCTGGTTCCAACAAGATAACGAGTTATTTCAATGCTAAAGAGGGTTCGGGTCCCATACCTGAGCCGGGCAAAGATAACAACGGCGGCAAGACAAGCGAGGATGATCGTGCCCATATAGGCAGCGTAGCCATGAGTGGCCAGACTCAGAGTTACAACGACTTCTGGAAAGCAGCAGCCTCAGGACCAGTGGGAGACCGGTACCAGCGAGCTTCCTCTGCCTCAGAGACGGAGCGCGATACGGACCACTTGGCAAGGCCGGATTCATCCTGTAAACAAAGTACCGAATCAGCAGCTGCCAACACACAAGCTCATCGCAATGTGATGAGCATATCGACACTTATCCATGGTCCCGATGTCGAATCAGAAAATCATGCGCCAGCTGAGGCCGAACCTGTCCCACCCAATGTTGAAGAAGAAACGAGAACCTCGCACAAAGATGCAGCAGAGTTCCTCGATGTGAGGGAGGATGATGGGAGTCAAGAAGACGACGAGCCGCCGACAGCTGCTGATATCGTCAGCCGATTGATCAAGGGTGCGAAGGCGCACAAGTCCTTTGCATCGCTGTTCAAATTGCATGCCGTCAAAAGTTTCCTTGAGCTCTGCGAGTTGTACAGGCGCGTACCTGCGATAAAAAACCCAAGGGTCCGTGCAAGCACAGCCGTTGCCCGTTCTGTGGGCAGGGGGCCCTACTTTGCGAAACAGATGCGCAAACTCTCCCTTTATATCCATCGCTTTCGTACCCTGCCGCCCACTGGTTCTGGGAAGCACCATGGACATCCATCACTGTTGAACGACGAGAGAATTGCGCAAGCTGTTCGCCGCTACCTGACAGTGACCGCCCTGGGAGAGGTGAGAACCTGAAGCTTAACAAAGGCGTGCATAACGATCACTGACTCGGTTCATTTCCCATCGCTTAGATAACAACTCTAGAACTTCAAAAAACCGTGAATACAATTATAATTCCTGCAATTGGTCTCGACCTTGGGGGTAAATCGATTAGCGAGCGATGCGCGAGACGTTGGCTGCATAAATTAGGGTATTCAATGACGGAGGTTAAAAAAGGGGTTTACATCGATGGTCACGAACGACAAGACGTCGTTGATTATCGCAAAGACTTTCTTAAAGAAGTAAAAGAGCTTGAACGGTGAGTAATCGCATTGCATATTAACACTAATAAGCACGCTACTGATTGTAGTATTTGATAGCCTACGCTACACTTTCAACCAAGAAACCTTGGAACCCGTCGCACCGAAGTTAGGGCCGGGTGAGAAGTTGCACATCCCTATTCATCAGGATGAAAGCATCTTCAGAACAAACGAGTTGCGACGTCGTGTGTGGGCGAAAGATGACAAAACCCCGCTCCGAAAAAAAGGTCAAGGAAAATCCCAACATGTGTCTGCATTTGCGACAGAACTCACGGGAACACTCAAGTTGAGCAAAGAGGTCGCGGAAGCTCAGAAAAACCTCCCCGAAAAAGACAGAATTCCTGAAGACTCGCGCGAAATCATGTATCCTGGCAAAAACAGCGATGGCTGGTGGAACGCGGAGCGCCTAATCAAGCAAGTCACAACTCGTGCCATCCCAATTTTTGAAAAGATGTATCCAGGTGCTGTGGCCGAGTTCTTCTTCGACCAGTCAACTGCACATGGTGCTTTCGCACCAGATGCTCTCAATGCAAACGAGATGAATGTCAACCCCGCTGGTAAACAACGCAAAATGAAGGATACCACCATCCCAGACAATAACCCAAACAACAGCCTTCGCGGCAAGATTCAAACCATGGTTTTCAGTCCGAACTTGCCGCCTGACCATCCGTTCTACGAATTCCGTGGTTTACCAAAAGGTATGAAGTATATTCTGAAGGAAAGGGGACTATGGGATTACTTGACCCATGCCAATGGGGGGAAAGAGATTCCCGGTGACTGCCAATACTGCAAGGCATCACGAAAAGAGAAGGAGAAGAGAGAGAGAGAGCTGGAGGCCATCATGGCGGGGCAGGACGAACCCGAGGAGGCAGACGAGGATGATGTGGTCGTTGTCACTGGTGCAACGTGCTGCATGCGCAAAGTTCTTTCTGAACAGGACGACTTCCGGCTGCAGAAACCGCTTTTGCAGGTTGTCATTGAAGAGGCCGGCCACAAATGTTATTTCCTTCCCAAATTTCACTGCGAGCTGAACCCAATCGAAATGTACTGGGGGTGGACAAAGATTAGTGCGTCGTTTTTCTTATCTTCAAAGCAAAAGGACATTGTCAATGTAATGAACCGCTGCAGAATATAGATGCCTCGCGGATGGAACCTGGAAAACAGCAAAGGAATTATTGCCTGAACTCCTGGATGCCTGCCCGGTAAAGACAATACGCGCTTTTTACCGTAAGACTTGGCGCTACATGGATGCATATGAGTAAGCTGGCGATAATTTCCTGTCTTCAGCCGTTGTTCTAATCCTCTTTATTTCACCTCTCTCAGAAAGGGTCTAAGTGCGAGACAGGCTGAATATGCGGTCAAAAAATATCGCCAGCACCGCAAAGTGGGGGCCAGAATCATGATGGATGTAAATTTTATTGCTCTAGGTTCATAAATGGTCACTCTGGGTTATTTGAAGGCAGAACGCGTTGAGAACGCGATTTCTCATGCTTCGAACTTTGAACCTCGCAACACGGTTGACGTCATTATTTGATCTGATCTTACCCTTTCGGGGGTAATTTATTTATAGGTTACTAAATATAGTACATATTCTACTTTTGGGTATGTCACGAGGTTCAAAACTCGGAATTTCACGATGATTTTGTGATGGTTCGAAAGCTCTCGTTAATCCGAAGCGATTCCGACGGTTTTCGACCAAAACTGGGTTTTTTTTGGAAGTCAATTAAGATTTCAAGTTTCGGCCCCTTCGGAGGTCGGTTTTGACCGTCCGCGACTGTACAATCCTCTGCTGGAAGAGAAACCTTCGACGAGATGAGAAGTAGTGCTAGATGACCAGGGAGGGAGACAAGAGCGACACCAATGAAAGCCTTTATTTTATTCCGATACATTTTTAAGAGTATACAGAGGGCCTTTCCTACTGACAATACGGAAATCAAGTTGATCAGCTAGCACGGCTCAATAATGTGTTCGGGCACAATGCATCAGTAAATCGTGGAAAAAGTGGCAGCGGCTTGTGACACGGATAGTGACCGGTAACTTTTTGGTAACGATGTCGCGTAGTTGTAGGGAATGACATTACCCATACCATCTTGGTACCATCTATATATCGAGTTATCCGTTGCTGCAACAATGAGCACCCTTTATCGGCCCAAGCCACCTTGCTAGGGAGTATTCAAGGTAGCTATAATTCTGATATTCATATGGTCCGTCGTGTGCCATGGTTATTAAACTATGCCAATGTAATAACAGCCCAGAGCCCGCCCTGCAACCGCCTGGCAGTCATCAAGGCAATTTTAAACGGTTCGCCGGATTCTTGCGTGACCGTGGGCTGTAGTCCCTTTGTCCGACAACTCGAACTTCATCGTCGCCGATTTTCCCCGCCCCCATCATTATGAATTTGTGCCCCCTGCCCCCACTTTGCTCGCCGTCATGCTCGCCCTCTCCCGCCCTCGACATACGTGCGCTGGGTTTAGTGGTTGACTCGAACGTCTTTCTATTCTTTAATTCGGACGTGGTTACTGGTGAGTAAGTTTTTTCCTCATTACATCGTGGCATACATATCTAATTCTTCTTCCAAGTCATCTAAGATCTTCAGCATCAGATTCCTCTTTGGTAAGCCACCCACCCCTATCCTCGTCCTCGTCATCCACTAAATGTGTGCCTGCAGCAGCCTCGAAATCGTCGTTATCAACATCCATCGTGCCAGCACCTTCGCTCTCCTTGTTTTGCCAGTGGATGGATCATGGGAGTGCCGACTCAGAAGCACAAATCATCGTGGGATCTGAGTCAGCCATCTAGACGAGTCACGAAGGCAAATGTTATTGCATATGCGGCCGTAATGGTAAGCCTTTACGTTTTTCCATTCGATAACCCTCTCTCATTGTTCTCGACTCTCCAAGCTTGTCTTCAACTTTGCCAAATTCTACAACCTTATCATTGACTCTTTCGAGGGAACCAAGAAACCGTGCCGAGACCATTGAAAGAAACAACAATCTTTTGGCATGGTGGAACAAGTACGTGTAATCAGCCACTTCTCCCAGCTATCTTGTAACTAATCCTCGCCATCTTTCCAGGAATGTGTTCCATGGCTATTCCACCAATCACAGTGAATCCGAGGACTCCCTCCTGGGAACTACTCAAAGCGCAATGTGCTGTTCGCGTCAAAACGAGGCGGATACAAGGAAATGCAGTGCAGTGTGCCACGGCTGGCAGGTCGTAGTGTGGCCCGCGAGCCCTGAACAAAGGTGTCAGCTACATGCATAAACTGTAGCTAAACCGTAGTTACCCCAGTCAATGCATATATGTTTTCTCGATATTGTTGCCCGGTGCGGCGGTGCCCAGGGCCAATTTGAGTAACGCCCTTGTATGATTTCGACACGAGGATATATTAACATCATCTGGTATAACTCGAAATACAGGATACATAATGTTATAACTACATAAAATCATGACACCAACTGGTAGCACGACGCCAACATTATGAGGGATTCCCCTTTCCTGCCATCATGTCATCAAGTGATAACCCATGACGGTTTATCTCTTAGGAATATATACCCGGTATATGCCTGTTGTCACCCTGAGATAAGATGATAACGGATGGCGGCGGTATGTGCCGGGTACCAAGACATTGTATCGGGGTGTAGGTTTTCCCCGAATTTACTGATGTGCCTATGAACACTGCGAGTCCCTACAGAGGTCACCAAAAGTTGTGACCCCCTGCCACATGACGCAGGCGGTCACAATTTTTTTTGTGTCCTGGTGCCATTCAATGCCACGGGGGTCTTCTGCATTGCATCATCGTGACACTTCCTTATTGAGATATAATTTGCTTCCGTCCTTGCCAAGCTACCACTACCACAACCACCACCGCATTCACCTTTCGTCTTACACCACATTTGCCTTTCGGTCTTCTTCCGTCCTCCATGCAGTCAAAACTTATACTACTAAGCAACCACCAGGCACAATGGCCTCCGCCATGTAGGGATTCGGGAACGTTTGAGGAACCCTCGCCTTCGCCTGAGGTGTAAGGTAACTCGCTCACCTGAAGGTAAGTTCTGCCCTCCTTTCTTTCGTCTGCTTTTGTCTTCCTGTATTACTCTTGTACCCGGCCTGTAGGAGACCCAAAACTGGGGTTTAAATGGGTGCTGAAATTGAAATTCTTTTTAATTTATATTATCTCGCATTGCATCTCGCTTTCGTCGTTCAATTCATAGCTGATTGTTTTCTCTTTGGGCTTTCAGTCGTGCTCTACTCTGCTCTTCTCAACTTTCCGGGCGCTGTGCAGTCCGCCAGTAGCCCTGGAACTCTCATTACTGGCTATCAACATCCCTCATCCATGGCGCGCTTGCATAATATCGTTGCTGCCCCCCTCTTCGCGTCGCTTCATGTTCTTTGCATCGAGTCACCATACACTCACGACCTCTTTCCATCACGGCTGCTTTCCATTCCTTGTATTCTATCAGTACTCGGAGTGGGATAGGATGTAATTAGTATAATGAAAATGATACTTCCATCCTCGCCTTTCCCTAGCTGACCGCTGTCCGGATAGCGGCATGAGAGCCCTGTTCAGTCATGTCCTGGCGACCACCTCTTGGATATAACATGACTACTTGCCTTCAACCTCGTAATTCTGTGGATGCTAATAGGGAAGTTGAACCTCGGCGGATTCAGGTGAGCCATTTTCGGCGTTCGCTTCCTCTTTTCTTCACATACTGATTCTTGCGTGTAGGCTTGATAGGAGCAGAGGCCCTTCTTGCATTGGAATACAGCTCGTCGAAGGCGACAAGATCAAGTTCCAAACTATATCCACGCAGTGAGTAACAAGGCTCAAAGCAGATCAGTACCAGGACTTACCGTTGAAACTGTTTAGCAATCAACTCCCTCTGTCATCGCGTCGAACCAGTCCACTCCCTCATCACGCCACTTTACCATTCTACCGGCCAGTCTTCTAGGTGCAATCCACGGTCTGGATCTCCCATCTCCACTGTTTACAGCTTCCATCCAGGAACCTTTCTTCCGACCGTTCCTAACGCCTGGGATTGAATCACGCTCATGTAACTTGAAGCGTTTTCTTGAATTTCTTGTGCCAGCAACCTCTATATGCGGCATATTTGGGACGGTAACGCAAGTCGAACAAGGTGAGTTGAGGCTGTTTGATACCACTGCCGCATGCGTAGTAAATCTGACAAATGGATCACCTCCAGACTGCGGCGTGATTTCAGGGGCTGTAGGACTACTGCTGGTGTCCCAAGAAGACGGTGCAGCGCCCTGCGAATTGATAAGCTGGGAGGTTCCGAGGACAGATTGGTGGGAATAGGGTGATGCAATGTTGGTGCAGGTGCCAGGTGCCGTGTAGTATGTCTGCTGTGCTACTACAGGCGGAGCTGCCAAGGCCGAAAGGCAGCTGCGTGAAACATCATACATCCTGGCCCTCTCTTCAATGTTCGGTGGACTCTGCGTTGGGCTTGACGGCTGTCGCAAGAGCTGTTCAGGCTTCGTGACGATTGTGTTCGTCATCTTTCATACATCATGTATGGTTGCAGGGTGTATAAGATCTCTTATCCCTGAAGGTCTTTTTGGGTCGACGCGTGTTGGACATAATGCGTCAATGTATCCGTTCTCGTAGCTTTGGAGGGAATCAACAAGATATTTGATGACTGTAGGACTCGTTAGTATCCCCTGCTACCGTGTCGTGTTAATATGGAAATGGAATGCCTACTGACTTAAGTATTCACTCATTTCCCAACTTGCTCACCACCCTATAATTGACAGTGACCATCTCTCGTCAAGTGGAGCAAACATCACCCGGTACTGTGCACCGCCTCTCCGAAGTGAGTGTATCGTAAAATATTTCTCTACTCCGGCCCCTGGCATCGAAAATTCGTTGAACTAGCTTTGTACAACGTCATAGGACATAGGCACTGTGGGATCCACGAGTCCGTTGGATGAGATATGGGAAGAAATAATCAATTGGACATCATAATGGTCTTCCCAGCTGCTTTTCGAGAACTTTCATCCACAATGGCAGGTGAGTATACGTGTCCATTGCCCGGTTCATACCTGCACCAATACAAGTCTCAAGCATCTCCTTCCAATTCACAATGTCTATCCCCTTTTCGAACCTGACCCTCTGCCCAGCCACGCCTGCTCAAATACTAGAATCTCATCGAAGGACAAATGAAGAATGGGGCATTCCGTTTGCTGAAGGAATGAGCATGGAACAATATCTCGAAAGAGAGAAACGAACCAAGGAGCTGGAATGCGCACGGAATGGAAGGATCTTTTTTTCAAATTGTTGTCGCTGACTTCTTTACAAAGGGTGCTGATAAGGAGGGATGATCCGGATAGTCTAGATTTCCTATGCTCTTGCGAAACGTGAGCTCTAAAGAGTCCCTTCCAGGCATGCAAAGCTGATTCGCCTTCGTGCTAGATTCAAACGTGAAGCATGGGTCGTGCACTAGACGTCGGGAAAAGGACAACCATGCACAGGCTACGGCATAGCTTCTGTGTTTACGCCCGTACGGAACAGAGGGAAAGGGTACGCGAAGCATATGATGCGCCTATTGCATTGGGTGTTGGCAAAGAGGGAATATCTTGACCAACTTGAATGGCCATCAGAGGAGTGGGGTGAAAAGCCCAAAGTTGTTTCTCGAGCAGAGCAAGAGGGAAGCTACGGAGGAGACACGCTCTTCAGTGCTTTGTGGAGCGACGTGGGCCCGGATTTCTATGCGAGATGCGGTACCGGCATTCGAGAGGAAGGGGGTTGGCAAGTGCAAGACTCGAATATACGCATCTGGGAAGGTAGATGATGCGCACTCGTCCACGGTGCATGGAGAGTGGGAGTGGTTGAATGAACAAGAGGCACACGACATCTGGAAAGAAGAATCGGAGCGCATGAAGCTCGAGCTGGAAGAACAAGCGCACGAGAGCCAGACCAGCATCTGCACCTTCTTACCTGGTAATGGGGTTGCAGACTTTCTGACCGACAGGAAACGGATGGGTTGGATGCGAATGGAGTATGTTCCAAAATATTGGGGTATACGACATTCAACAGCAGGACTTGATCAATTCTCGACGTGGACTATCGAGAGGAGAAAGGATGGAAGTTGGGTCATGGTGATAACCAGACTGAGAGGAGACGCAGAAACAATTATTCAGGAAATTATCGCAGAATTTGCCAAGAAGCATGGTGTGTCGATCATTGAATGTTGGGGAGTAGGTGATACCGAACAAGATGATCACCTTCCTTGCTTCACTTGTTTTGCTGGGCCATTGCTTTGCATGGCGGTACGAGTCTTTTATACTTTTTTTTTTTTTTTTTTTTTTCTCATTAGCACTGGAGCCAAGGTTGGACAAACAACAGCACAACATATCTGATACCACGCACACAATTCGGGATTCGGGAGCAGTGAACGAAAGAACGTACAGGCATTATGATAACTTGACAAATAAACATACTTACGCTGTTAATACAGATCTTTCGAGCCTTAAATACCATACTGGGGAAGAAGAGTGGACATGGCATATAATCTTAGGCGCTGCACCGCGCGCGAGAATGAGTACAGCAGATAAAAGAACACTACTATGAACAGCTCACTCAGTGACCGGCAAACAATAACATGCAGTGCAGGGAATCGACGCGCGACTCTCAGGAGTCAGGCCCCAGACAAAGAAAACGACAAGCCAGGTGCCCTACTACAAGAGCAATAAGAACCCGCAAGCATGCAATCAAAAGATGACTCACCCAATGTCATTTAACACCGTCCACGCTCGGACCAAGTTCCAGCTCGCAAGACATGGCACCCAGTTGAAGATAGTGTACTACGCGCGCGACCAGACCTGTGTAAAAGAATAGTCGACGTAAAGTTCAGATCTTGATTCTTCAGTGCTTTTGCCATCTCGGTCAAGAGGAGGTACTTTCGCCGAGTGGTCAGCTAGTAATTACTAATAGATATCAGTCCAAGCTAAAAACTCACCATACGCGTGGAGGCCTGGGCGACGTAGGAAGTGGGAGGCCACAGAAGGAAAGAATGGGAGACGATGCCAGCAGGGAAGAGACGAAGTGCACGACGACACGTTTGAGGATGGCGTCCAAAGGTTCTCTGAAAAGAATGAGTTACGAATTGAAAAGGAAAGGGTAAAAACGATCCTCTGAGTCGCAATCCTATGCACCCTGGAGCCCTCCTCTGCAAACTCCGTATATAGGGGTACACCTTGCCGTACCCACACTACACTTCGCCTCAACTGATTCTGCATCGCTGGCCCACGTATCCAGCCCCTCCTCCTCCTCCACACCAATCCCAGTCTAAGCTTTCATGATAGCCTCGCACGTTCTCGGGTTCCATGTCGCGTGAGGTCGGTATGATCTTACACGGTTTGCCATCAAGGACAGGGGCAGAAGGATCGGTTTCTTTCCTGAGACGAATGGGTAAGGACAAAGTTAACGGACCATGGAAAACATAGCTCACGGTGAAAGCTTGAGGTTAATGACACCGCACAAGCAACGGTGCCGGGAGCATTGGTGGAAGACCAAGAAGCAGCGCTAACCCTTTCGAGGGACGGGTAAGTGTCTCCTTCCGCGCGTGGATATCAGTGGTTTACTTACCAAGAAACGCCCTCTCGTTGTGTTGCCGACTAGCATAAGTTGACCCTCTCATTGTTGTCTGGCACCCTAGCCTGTCCATCTCGAAGTTGTCGACGCATGCTGGGTGGGGAACACTGCTTAAGAAGGACGGGTAAGTATCCCCTTCCCTGCGTAAATGATTCCTTTACCCACCTAGGTCCATCTGTCAAGTCTCTCGTCATTTTCGGAAGCGTTCTGCATGTTGACTAAAGGTGAGCATGTTTCCCACATGAGAGAAGACAAAAGAGAGGATCGAGCGTCGAAAAATATCGGATCTGATACTGCATGACGTGACGTCACGCGAGCGCGACGCGTCTTCAAGTTACATACTCCTTCCAAACTCCTTCCTCGTAGTTGATCACAAAGTTGACAGCAATCTTGGCGCCGTTTGCCCAATTGAGATTTGGTGGAAATCCTCCATAACCTTTGAAGTTGCGAGGGAGATCATCAATATTGTAAGTATACAATGTATGAGACTACGAGTACAAGAAGCACGAAGAGCTGCACAGTGCAGAGCACGAAATCGTACACCCGGCGTAACGGCAAGCCTGGAATGTTACCCAACGCGTAAGGTTCAATAGAGGTAGCCCAAACAAAGCCCAAAGCAAAGTGTACGACAGAATCTGAAGAGGAGGGATACAAAGATCCCCGCCACAGTCGATCTCGCGTAACGTCGAGAATAGCTGCAAACCCTTAGACACGTTTGGACTGGTCAAACATTTTATTTCCTCTACCGAAATACACGGTGTCAAAATGTATAAAAGCTCTGGACTAACCTCGAGCTAAGAAACTCATCCCCAGCTCTTTCCTTCTCTCCTCTTCCTTCTCTCTCCACTTCAAAGCTCGGCAACGAGCTCGACTACATCTCGCCTTCTTCCTCGCGATCACGGTGGGCACGGATCCGCATTCCTGATACCACTGCAACGCCGTAGCCTTGCCGTAGCCTCCAGCATGTGTCTTCATCTCCCTTCGCTGGCTACTGGGTTCGTCGTTGCCTGTAGGTCAAGGCCGATGGTACTGGCTGGTCCTTTCCTTTCCGTTCCTGCCAATGCGACACGTTTCTGATACGCTGCGATGGTAGGAACATTCCCAAATGCGCTCGTTCTTTGTGGTTTGGACAAGTGGAGGCTCCGTGAGGGAAGTTGCTTTGGGAAGAAAGTAAGTACTGCTCTTCTTGTTTGAGAACGACGCACTCACCTTTCACACGTCATCCAGTGCTCCCCACCCCACACGCGGACCATTTCAATACTCTCCCAAGCCCAGCTACGCGACCTTCCTTCGATGGACCCATCTCGTTCAATACAAGTCGCTAGTCGGGAGTATGACGGGGCTGACAGAGGGTAAGCTAAATTCATTCCAATGTCAATGTGATGAACGTACCTGATGCTAATGCCCCGTTCCGTTGCTCCAGATGCTGAAAGGAAGGTGAGGGTTAACAGACCAGCGTGACGTCTTCACGAACATGCAGTGTCTTCCATCCTCCCTTTCCCTCGACGATGCTTCTGTGACCTGTCAGTCGGACAGAGAGAATGAAACATACTATGGAATCAGAGTAAGTATTGATACCTTGTATCGAGTACGAAGTACTCACATTAGCCTTGCCCAGTCGTTCTCACTCACCATCGTCCGCGACGGGTCTAGCGTTGGTGATGAAGGGTGCTCCAGATGACGGCTCTGAAAGAGGTAAGTACAGTTGTCTTGATTTTGAGCATGAATCGCGCTTCATACCGAGTCGTTCGTTGCCACAGATGGTCTCTGCTCGCAGTAACCCCCTCAAGAGATAACACCGTCCCCTCGTCGGCTCATCTTATCAAAGTTGCTCTAGGACAGAATGGTAACTGGGGTCTGCAAAAGGTTAGCACTTGTGTCATTCTCAGATAAAAAGTCAACTCACTGAATGTCCCAGTTCTTCCATGCCCTTCCGTCTGTCGATCCCCTCGTCCATGTGAAAGCGCCACGATAATTGTCTGGGATGAAATCGAATGGCAGCTTCCGACCAAACATGGGTGGTGTCCTTGTCGATGACAAGACCTCTCTTCACCTTCCCAGCACTTGACGTCGATTCGATTCGCGGACGTAGACGCATGTATGGATGTACCTCCATGGGTCGAGGTCCAGAGTGGCAAGTGGGTTCGAAAGGTCAGTAGGATTGTGCCGTCGTGGGATAACGAACTACTCACCGCATATCGCCGTTCCATAGCCCATTAACCTCTTCCTACTCGCTGAGGCTGAGAACGACGCCAGGTGTTAGAGAGAACGTTGATGCACGACATGGCACGACCATTGGCAAGGGTTAGAGCCGTTTTCTCAATTGCAGACCGTGACTACGGTAAGTAGGCGTCCATTTCGACATTGCTATCCTTGGCTGGTAGGTTCTGATGTAGGATAAGACGGAAAGTGCACTGTGAACTGTGAGCACAGAGATCTTGATCGACAACAGAATGCTTACCACAAACTATGCTAGCAGCCATGGTTCCGTGTGGGGTTCTGGTAGTCGAAGGACTGGAAACTTCGAGGTAAGCATCGACGTCTCACTGAGCCCCTTTCCATGGCATACAACTGACGTGACTGTTGGTAGTTCAACCTGAGCGCGACGAGGGACGAGGTGGACATGACTGTAGATGGCGAGAAGGATGGAGTAGAGGTGCAAAGAGAGGAATGCTGATTTGGGTTTGATCAACAGTTCATGACGTCGCGACGCGGGACTCGATCAGCGGACAAGTCGACGACATCTTTTAGCGTCATCGGTAAGGCTTCCATGGTATAAGCTGGAATATAAATGGCTGATTCTAACTATAAAAGACTCTCGTCAGGCGCTTCTGGGTGCCTATCCCGCGAAGGCCGTCTATCATTGCCAAATCGACACGGTTCTCCTGGAGAAATGCAGTGCGGAAGGGGTAAAAAGATTCAGAGCATGCGATGGCATGCAGAGGGATGTTCCATAGTTCGCGGTAGGAGAATATTCGGGCACTGGAGTCGAACTCGTGCTCGTATTCGATAAGATCATGTCCAGACTTGAACGAAGCAAGGGTCGGCTGTTCCATCGAGTAGGTTATTACACGGGCCATTCTGTTAATCCTGAGCTAACGAAGAAGAAACTTAGTTGAATTATTCACGTATGTTGTACGCTACAGAGGAGCTAAAGTGTGCAGCTGAAGACCGGTTAAATGCACGGCCCGTGCCGAAGGACACCCACTGTTGACTTGGCAAGTTGGTGGCTTTGAATCGTACCCTCACCATTCCATAGATGCCGCTTGAGCGTAGCAGTACAAACGTCGTATATGCTCTTGCCTCAGAGTAAGATGGGTCTGCCTCGTGTGTCCGAACTATTTTTACCAGGTCAGCCAATGGCTGTGAGAGAAACATCACGCATGGTGACAGTCCTCTCACAACTTGTACCTCATTGACCATGAGTGCTTCAGCCATGAAAACACCCTTGCTCTTTGGCGCAAAGATCTCAAGTGAGTCGACACTGCTGTGGATCTGGAACGTTAGTATCCTTAACTCTCATTTATAGCTATCGAAATAAAAGGGCCGATCGATATGTTCAAGTCCCGATACAAGTATCTCATTCGAGTTAATCAGGATGGCCAGAAGATTTTGGAAGGGGAAAGCGGGAGTACTGTGCGGGAAGCTGGGGAATTTAGGATCAAGTGGGATATCAACAAGGACTTGTGCGAAAACCGTTAGTTTCTTATCAATAAGTCCCTGACCTGTTATCATCAGGTTGTTTGCGCTTTCATCCACCATCAAGCTCAGTGTGCATAGCAAAGGGTTCCGCGGACACGACATAGGAGAGTTTGAAGGGAACATGGTCGATTTTGTAGATAACGGTGAGTTTCTATGCCATCGTTAGATTTGGGATGATAGAGACTGATGCGTGGCATGCGATCTAGACAGTTACTTCGAACTTGTGACAAAAGGCAAAAGCACGTCGGTCAAGCTTCGTGTTACCATTACCAAGCTTGACGCGAAGACACACACCGCCGACTACGTCGAGGAAGTTATGACGAAAGTCGATGGAGAACTAGCCGCTATGGTTACTTTGAATCTGCCCGATCCCGATAACGGGGGTGTGAAGTTCGTTATGGGTCAGATCTTGCAATCCACGAAGAATATCATGGATAAGGTTGCCGATGTACGTGCTAGGCCAAAGATCCAAATTTCTGCATACCTGGTTCTGACCAACGCGCAGGCACACCCTTTCCTGAAGGTCGCATGGTCCGCCCTCGCTTTCGTCTACGAGGTACGCAAACTTGTGACAACTCACTGTCATGCCGTTCGACTTAGATACATTTGTAGGCTGTCGAGAAGACAACGCTCGAAGATAAAGCAGTACACGACTTGGCCAAGAGTTTGCGCGAGATGTTAGGCGTTGCAAGCGCCCGCGCTGATTTGCTCATTGTCAAGGACACTACCGATGTTATAGCTGAGATGAGCTTGCTGGCCCTCCGCATCGCCCAGGTGATTCATGAATATTCTTCAACTGGCATCGTAGGTTAGTCGGCCATCTGATTGCTATTCCTGTGCTGTATTGTGAATGCTCCGTTCTAGGCCGTACAGTCCGTGGCCATTTGTCAACATTGCTCCATTCCCGTATCCAACAGTATCAAGCTGACTATAGAGAGCTGATGGAGCAGTTCAGGACGAGACTGGGGATCAGTGTTGACGTCCAAGTCGGTACGTCGACACAGTCCATGACTTTGCAACCTCGGTTCTGACTTCCCAGATAGAGAAAGTATATCAGATGGTTCTTGAGTTGGCAAGTGTTCCCCTCTGAGGGTAATTGCTGTCCTTCTAACATGTCGTCCGCAGAAGAGTGTCGGCGGAGGGAGTGAGGCGCAGACATCTGCGCGGCTGTTCAGGCCTATAGCGACGACCCGCTTTATCGGTCGCCAGAAGGAAATCAGACTGTTGAAGGCACACTTTGAAATACGGGACACTTCGGGTGCTCGTCGACAGACCACTACGGGTGCTCGTCGTTCGCTCCTTGTTAGCGGCATGGGTGGAATTGGTAAAACCCAGCTCTGCCTGCAGTTTGTTGAAGATGCTATGGACAATTCCACTTTCTCCTGTGTCTTTTACATTGAGGCGGCCACGGAGGAGTCTATAGCATCTAGTTTTAAGGGAATTTTTCATAATACGCAAGGTCTTAAGTCTTCAGGGCTGTCGGAATCACCCGATTCAGTCCTGGCCTGGATTTCCAGGTTAGAAGAAGACTGGCTGATTGTGTATGACAATGCGGAAGACTCCGTGACCAAATACTTGCCCGGAGGACGGCGAGGTAACATCTTGATGACCAGCCGGAACCCGGGTCTGGCCAGGGAAACCGGCGCAGCGCACATTGCCCTTGACCAGATGTCCGAGGAGGATGCATTTGCATTGTTCAAGTCATCCGGTTGTCATCAATTTCTTTCCCCTGAGGACGAGCAGATGGGTCGGGAAATTGTTTCCTCTCTTTCATTTATTCCTCTTGCTGTCGACCTCGCCGGTGCATATACTGCATCTTCTACTGGATTCTGTGATCTTCATGAGTACTGTGAGCGGCTTTCCGTAAAGCGCAATGAAGTGTTTCATCCTCTTGAAATTGCAAACAAGACCCCGTACAATAACACTGTTTATGGTGCATGGGAGCTGTCCATGAAAGGCTTGGAGGATGTGGCTGCATTTTCTCATCCACGCCAGGAAGCTGCACAATCTGCCCTTGCTATCCTTCAAATCTTTTCCTGGTTTCATCATAGTAACATTGACGAAAGCATTTTCAAAAGAGCAGCAGTTGCTTATCATACTGCCAGTGCTTATGAGAATGATTTCTTCCATCCTCCTATGTTATCATCCCTTTCACTAAAGATATTGCAACGAGATGGCACAAAAAATGATTGGGACAATGGATACTTCAGAAAAGGGATTCAAATGTTACTATCTGCCTCTTTAATCAAAAAGAGTATGATGTCAGAAAGGGTTGTCTACTCTGTCCATCCTCTCATTCATGAATGGGTTCGGAACAAGCATATATCTCAGAACCAGACCTTGGCCCAGGATGCACATATTATCATGTTGTCCTCTATATCATTTGATCATGTCCTCTATCAACAAACAATCACCCCTCTGCTTCCACATATAAAAGCATACCAGCAATATACATATGATCAGATTCTTATAAACCAAGAATACAATGATTACATATTTGAAAGACTTAGGTTCTTTTACAGCAACACCAGTTTGTTCAGGGAAGAAGAAAGAATCTTGCCAATTATCATTGAACACCGAAAGCAAGCACTAGGAGAAAACATGAATACTCTTTCTTCTATGCATAACTTGGCTCTCTGTCTCCAATACCAAGGAAAACTGGCAGAAGCAGAGGAGATGTACTCCAAAGTGATAGCCCTCCAAACAAAGATCCTGGGAGATGACCATCCATCAACTCTTGCAAGCAGACATAGTCTGGGATCACTGTATGTGGCAAAAGGTCAATGGGAGAAAGCAGAAGCCATTCTCATACCAGTGGTGGAAGCACATACAAGGGTCTTTGGTGAAGAAAACATGAACACTCTTGATTCCATGCAGGGGTTGGCTCTCTGTCTCCAAAACCAAGGAAAACTGGCAGAAGCAGAGGAAATGTACTCCAAGGTGATAGCCCTCGAAACAAAGATCCTAGGAGATGACCATCCATCAACTCTCACAAGCAGACATAATCTGGGATCACTGTATGTGGCAAAAGGTCAATGGGAGGAAGCAAAAGCCATTTTCTTACCAGTATTGGAAGCACGTACAAGGGTCTTTGGCGAAGAAAACATGGATACTCTTTATTCCATGCATGAGTTGGCTTTCTGTCTCCAAAACCAAGGAAAACTGGCAGAAGCAGAGGAAATGTACTCCAAAGTGATAGCCCTCAGAACAAAGATCCTGGGAGATGACCATCCATCAACTCTCACAAGCAGGCATAATCTGGGATCACTGTATGCAGATAAAGGCCAATGGGAGGAAGCAAAAGCCATTTTCTTACCAGTATTGGAAGCACGTACAAGGGTCTTTGGCGAAGAAAACATGGGTACTCTTTATTCCATGCATGAGTTGGCTTTGTGTCTCCAAAACCAAGGAAAACTGGCAGAAGCAGAGGAAATGTACTCCAAAGTGATAGCCCTCAGAACAAAGATCCTGGGAGATGACCATCCATCAACTCTCACAAGCAGGCATAATCTGGGATCACTGTATGTGGAACAAGGTCAATGGGAGAAAGCAGAAGCCATTATCTTACCAGTGGTGGAAGCACATACAAAGGTCTTTGGTGAAGAAAACATGAATACTCTTTATTCCATGCAGGGGTTGGGTCTCTGTCTCCAAACTCAAGGAAAACTGGCAGAAGCAGAAGAAATGTACTCCAAAGTGATAGCCCTCAGAACAAAGATCCTGGGAGATGACCATCCATCAACTCTCGCAAGCAGGCATAATCTGGGATCACTGTATGTGGAACAAGGTCAATGGGAGAAAGCAGAAGTCATTCTCATACCAGTGGAAGAAGCAAGTACAAGGGTCTTGGGCAACAATCACGAGCATACATTGTTGGCACGCAAATGGTTGGAATCTGTCCAACGATCTAGGATGGCTAGCAAATCCAATGACAATCCAAAAGGAATCGAGGATAGTAGCAACTAGTGTTGCCGCGGTCGCGTTCTGAACTTCGGTTCGAACGCGAACCGCTTCTGAACTGGACGCAAGTCCGGTTTCTGAGTTAGATGTTTTTCTGAACCGAACGGACGGTCGGGTTCTGCGTTCGCTGATCGGTAATTAGATTGCGAACACGTCCAGAATTTAGGTGAACGTTCCCGAACGCAGAACGCGAACTTACCAAGCCGTACTGCCTAGCAGTCAATTTAGCATTGGCAAAACCCATGCCGACCCGTTCACTGCTCCTTTAGCACGGACTACATTCATTTGACATTCATGTAAGGCAGTCTTGGGTGATGGCGACACATATAATGAGTCACCATGCTTGATTTGAGTAGCCTTCCAGTATGTATTACCGTGTATTTAGTGGTGAAAAGCCATTCCATCATTCAAGTCATGTTTTCTTCGCGTTTTGCAAGTTTTTTTGAATTTATTTACTTATTTTTTGTCTGTCCGTACTGCCTACTCGTTCGGTTTGAGTTCACAGCCGTCTGAACGCGAACCGAACGCAGTGAACGCGTCCGGGCTACGTCCGGTCCAGGGTTCAGGAAATTTCGTGAACTGGACCAAAGGTCCGGTCTCCAGTTCACTCAATCTGGTCGCTGAACCGGACAGAACCGGACCGCGGCAACACTAGTAGCAACCACCAATTGGCTTTGACAGCGATGACGATGATGCAGGAAGAAGAAGGAGACATCAGCGACACCAGCACACACAAAGAAGCGGAGAGAGAGGAGTGAGCCAAGCGGCAACAACGGCAGCGGTGGGGGAGCTAAATGGCAGTGGTTGAGGTTTTGAACTCGGCGGAAGTCGACTGGAAAACGGAGCGAAAAGCAAGCACTCGAAGTGTCACTGAACTGCGACCAACAAAAGAGACTAAACAAACAAACAAACACATCGATCTTGACGGAAACGGGAATTTGGAATTGGACTGGAACTTGAACTTGAACACGAATGTCAGAAAGAAAGAAAAGACTCGAAACGGACTTGGAATACAAAACGGACAAACCAACCTAAACAAACCCAACTATGAATCGGAATACACGTCCTCACCTTGCTGTACCCAAAAAACCACCCAAAAAAAAGGAGAAAGAAACTCCCACCGGCTTCAAAATTCAGAGTTTAAACATTGTACTACCACGACTGTATGCCTTGTGAATATGTAAGACAGATTTTGATTTGACAGTGAGCGCGACTATCAAGCAGTGAGCGAGACCGAATTGTACGTGGTACGCGGTAAGACTATCTAATGTCTAGGTAAGAGACTCGTCTTAACCAGAACCAGACGACATAAGAGCACAAGAAAAAAAGTAAAGAAATCCGGATAAGATACGGACAAGCAAAGGTATATACGTAGGCAAGTAGGTAGTCGTCGCAGAAAGGGTCACCTGAACCCTTCAGAGACACAACTCAACACATTCCGAAATACACAAGAGAAAGAAAGAAGAAAGTCGGACAGGTAAGAGGACATTAAGCAAGCAATGGACCCCTGTGGATGGGCCCTCAGAATTAGAAGAGAGACATTAAGAAAGAGAAGAAAAACGCGACCGAAAAGTCTAGTGCAGTAGTAAACCCATACATAACATACATTTCAATTTTTTCCCCTTTACAGTTCACTTTCACTTTTTTTCTCCACATCAGAGCGCCTGCTCATATTTTGTTCATAAACTCACGCACTAAGGTGCGTCAACGGGTTCACACAGATCACCCCATCCTTATCATGCCATGGGTAACCCACCCCAGCAATGCAACCACTCCTTCACCGCCATTGCCAATCTCCCACCTCTTACCGGTGCCGCACCACCCCTTGCCACCTCCCCCCACATCACAAACGCCAGCCCATAAAAGTGTTCCTGCTCCAAACCAAGCAAGAACTTCTCCAACACCTCCGTCGCCTTGTTCGAATGCAGACCGTGCAGATCTACCATCGCTTCCGAGTCCGTCCTCTCCTCCTCCTGCATCACCTCCGTCCCACGAGTCCACTAGTACCCGATGCAGGGACAAAGAACGACAACGACCCTGAAGAAGTCGCTGCACTGCTCAGCCGGCTCCTACCCACCACACCCAGGCACACACACAGCCCAGCACCCATCACGCATCCTTGAGTACCCCTATCCCCTGGATCATCACTCCATCCAGCATCCCTCCCTCTAACCACCCCTTCAGCAAGCTTAACATGCTCTCGCACAAGGCCTGCCGCAGGTTCTCTCCTCTCCTCTCTCATCGTCTTGTTCATTGCCTGGCCCTCCTTGCTGAACCGCTTCGCAGACGCTCCGTCTCCTCGACGCCACGCCTCTGCTGCACGAGAGAGACACATATTCCTCATCGAGCCCAAATGCAGGGCCCGGCTCCGGTAAGACATATACAATGTCGAGAGACTTCCACCTGTCGGAAGCATAGGCAGCAACAACGGCGAGCGCAAGCTGATTCTCGGAGACGCTCGAGGCGCCACGACACAGGCCGAAGGGTGATACAAGTTATCAGCAGCAGATCCAAGAATATTCCTCGGTGCCGTTCCATTCGCAGACGCATCGTCTACAAGCTGATGAGGAGGAGGTGGTGCAGGCTTCTTAACAGCAGCCTTGAACCTCGTCCGGCTCGGGTCGTTCACGTATGCAGCGAACTTCTTCCCTCTACCAACACCTCCAACCCTAGAATCATTTCCCCCATCGTGCCGCAGCGCTGGGAACTCATCTTGCTGCATGCCCATTGCTCATGCCGTCGTTATAAGGGCTGGCCCCCATGAATGCCGCCAGTGGTCCCCGTACCAGGCTGCACGTTCACACGCGCCAGGACGGCGTTCAGGCTAGCCATGTCGACGTCCTTTGGGAGATGATGCAGAAACTTGCAGTTCTCTTGTTTGGCGCAGGTGCCGCACAGCCAGAAGTGGCAGAGTGTGCGTTCGAGATCGTGACTGTAATTGTGATGAAATGGATGTGAGAAATATAGATAAAAATTGCAATAGAAAAGATTTTCATCAGAACACGCAATGTAGAAAACAAAGAAAAGAACAACCCACCTGAATCGACAATCCACTCTCAAATATTCCCCAGCAAAAAAGTACCTACACACCCTATTTGCACCAGGCACTGCGCGGCCGTTGGCATATCTAGGCGCTTGCTGCTGCTGTCCCTGGTGTCTCGCACCACCCAGTCCCATCCCACCAGGTCCACCCATCATGGCATTCGGCATGCCACCTCTTCCTGGAATACCTCCCGCAGCTCCGCCTCTACCCAAAAGGGTCACTCTCGCGCCCATAGGGTGCATCCTTCCCGGACCGACTGGACCCTGCTGGCCTTGCTGAGCTTTAATCGTCGAAGTTGCTCCTCCAGGTGCAGCACCAGCCCTGCTATCGACAAGCCACCCCATGGCGTGCTCAAGGTCGTATCCATTCGTGGCCAATGCGTCTTCGAGCTCGCTTGGTGCGATTGTGCTACCAAAGATGGAGGTAAGCACGTCCACGTCGAATGTGAGCGTCTCGTCCGTCGACGTTGGGTCGCCCATGGCGTTGTGATTGTTGGAAGAAGACGACGACATGGTGTTCATGCTGTAGTTTGAATTATAGTTGTTCGAGTTGGCAAAGCCAGCCGTAGGGTCGTCGGTGGCGTCAAACTCGTCAAAGTAACTAGTACTATTGACTTTAGGGAAATCCAAGTCCGAATCTGAAGGATAGAAAGATAAAGGGTAGGGTTGCGTTTGCTCTTGATTTTGAGAGTCTTCGCCAGAGTGATCATTATCGTTCGAGGAATCAGCAACAGAGTCAACACCACCAGCTGAGGGCGAGCCAGACCAGGATCGCGAGCTGTCAAAGTCGGAGACGGTAATAGAATGAAAAGCTAGGGTATCGGGTTGGAATTCGTTTTCCCGTTGCTTCCATTGCCTTGCTTTCCGCTGGCATTGGACGAAAATGGGTCGATGGGATCATCCTCTTCGTCGTACAGATCCTTGGACGATGAGACGAGCGCAGGGGTGTACCATGAGAAACGGTTGTTTCTGCTGCGAGCGAGGAAGCGATGGCAAGATTGCTAGACGCGCGAGTAGCCCACATGTCTGGAGAAGGGGTACATGACCTCAAACCGAGCAAAGACGAAGTGGTGTATTGGACGGTGAGGGAAAGTGTGGATGGGTCGCGGCGGCGGAGAGAGGGCGGGGAATGGGTCTAAACTCGTCTGCTTTTGCGTTGAGACGAGGGGAGGAGAGTGGGGATGCCGGAAGGGAAACTGTGAATTGCGATTGTGCGAAGGAGAGTGCTCTGACATGGTAGATTTCCTGGAAAAATTGGCCAAAGGAGAAGTCGGGGTAGAGATGGGTGTCTCTGGACGTAGACGAGAGGTGGAAGAGGCTCTCGACGACGGGCGCGAGATTAAGGGCCGAGTCGGGGCAGAAACAAGAAGGGAATGGCAATGGCAGTGACGTTGTCCCGGTGCTTGTGTATGAGCTCGAGGATGACCTGCTCGACCTGCTCGTAGTTAGTGCCGTTCTGCACTGTTCATCACAGCACTCACCGCATCATTGTAAGCCTGTCAGCCTGTCTTCTCTCTCTTACTGATCCACAAGCCGCTGCTCAATTTGGTCCGACCCCGCATTTCTGCTTTCGCTGTGAAGAGGTGGCTTGCAGAAGTTGTGATCGAGCGCGAAATAATGTCCCACGATAAATGATGGGATAAACGGCAGCCCGCCGATGACTTCCGAGCCAAACAAAGCGACGGGGCAGCCAAACACTTCGTCGCGGCGGCTAAACTCGTCATAACCATGTACCTCGACAGGGACCGCTGCCCAAATCATCCATACTCTCTACATCAGCCTCCTGTTATAGACGTAGGTGTGTGATATATTAGATAAACCCACTGTGGTGGATCACAAAGGCTAGAACCTACATTTTTAACCTTGAACGGGGTGTGTGGACGAGCAGCAAGCCCTTAGCAGCAAGACCCGTTTCCTCTTTTCATGACAGCGCTAACTGGCACCCTCACCTACAGTTCTATGGCTTGCGTCAATGCGTTACGCAGGTAGGTTTCGTGCCCTCGCGTTCCGCCATCGACAACAGCAACGAACGGCCACAAATTGAAACAACGACGAACGGGTAAGTACAGCGTCTGTCCACTGCCAAGATAACACGCCCACCGATATACTGAACTTCACTTTCCCTCCAGCCCAACGTGTGCCATCCTCACCGCTCCACCTGCTCGGAGGCTGCTTGCTGCCATGTCAGGATTGTTTGGAAGGGAGAATACGAGTTCGAGCAATAGCTCGCATCTGGCAGGTAGCTTTGGGAAACCGGTAAGTGCAGAAACTATGTTTTTGAACACAACGTACTCACCGCTGGCATACCAGAGCATGCGCAACCCGTACTCCATCCCGTGAAGGTTGTTCCCTACGATGGAAGGTGACTCGAGAGCACTGAGCACCGGGTAAGTTCAATCCATCCATCCATCCATGATTCATCATGCTGATGCTGACCGCTCTATGTGGGTACATTTCGTGCAGCGTGCTCCGTGTTTCGCCATTGCCACAACGAACTCGGAAGAACGGGATTGAACGACGACGATTGGAAAGACGTTGGACAACAACTCAACGACGTCCGACCGACTCGGACCGTGGATGACGAGCAACGACGATAGCGATAACGAACGACTTCGACAAGCTGCCCTCTCTTGAAAGAAATGTGTTCGCCAACTTCGCGTCCTGGCTTTCTACTAACGTTATTTATTTCAAAGGTTCTTTTCTGTCCAGCGCTCGATGAATGGTAAGTCCTTTCGTTGTTATTTTTTACTTCGGGCTCGGGTGTTCGACAGCGTGTTGAATTTGGCATCCTGCACCCTCACCAGTAGCAGACTAGCAGTCGCAATTAGTACCTTCGAATATCAATGTATATACAACGTAACGTAGTATTTTATTTGTTATTGAACAACATGTCTAATTACTTTTTGAATAATATGTTTCGGATTTCCTTCCACCTACATCTGCGTCTGGGTAGTTGAAGGGAAAAACATTTCGATAGGAATGTTCCAGGGATGGTAACCCTTAACCTCAAGGTCTCGTACCTTGAATCTGTTATACCTTTTGACCATTTCGTCGAGATAAAAATTGAACCTTGTGCCCTCCATGTCTCGAAGTATGGCCTGATATCCGCCCAGCCATCGATTGGTTTGCTCGCAAATCGAGGCATTTATCTTCCACTTATCGCCTTCAAAAATTTCGGGATACATGGCGGGGTTGCAGTTCTCCTGGCAGTGTCTGTCGGTTTCTCTGTGCTTGCTTCTGAAGTGGAACACGTCTACTAGAAACCCAGTGTGCTGGAAGTGCTGATAACCTTGAGCTTTGATATGCGCGTCAAGATTACAGCTGTTATCATAGATGAATAACTCCGGTGTTGACTCTGCTGTTGGAAAGGTGGCTTTTGCGAAGTCCTGATTACTGTGAACACTAGAACTGACGAGCGAAGCAGCACAGAAAACTCACATATACGGCTGAGACTGATTCCGAGCCAAACAGAGTTGCTCGAGAAAGAATGATACCGCACGGCCGCATAATGAATTGCTCGTTGTGCGTACGCTTTCGTGAAAATGATGATTTGAATTGTCGGTTTCCTGTTTCTGGCTTCCCCGAGCAGTCAATAGGTTCATCCGAGTCCTCTTCCTCATCCTGCAGTAACGACGGGCCCGACTTGTCTCCCATGACACTTTTCAACCTTTCTTTCAATTGAAAAATCGACTTTCCTTTAGAAAAGTATTGTTCCTCCTTTGTGCGATGCTCTGGAAGTGCACAAGTACGAAAATCGTCAACACAGGGCATAGAGCAACCTTCAATCGAACACGAGTCAGCCTGCTTGTACATGTGCGCCTCGCAGTAGCGGAATTTATTGTTTAGTAGCGAGTTAGCACAGTCGTGTACAGAACAGCAGGGATGCCCGAGTGTAATCCCATCAGATACTGCTGGATGAATTTTAGCTGAAATATCATTTAGCTTCGTTCATCTCAGCACCATTTCATTGCAACTCACTTTTGCGGCCTTCGGAATCAACAGAAACGAGGAAGCATGCATCACAAGCATGAGTGTATTCCTCCTGTCCTGTTCCTTCCATGCGACGGTTTCTTTCTTGAAGCGCAGGCCGTAGTCAGTCTGTCTGAGATGGAGCATCGTGATCAAGTAATAAAATTCTATTATTCTCTGTATAATCAAGTAAGATGCTGTACAAGAAGAAGCCGTTGAGTACTTGAGTGTCTTGTAATGCTAAGCGCGAGGTCCCGAGGCCCGAGTACTCTAACAGGCTTTGCTTGTACATTGTCGTTAGCTCAGGAGGGAAGGCACGAGGGTTGTTGAGAACGTCCGCGTGTCGGTTTGCAATGGCAGCGTTGTAAAGTTTGGCACAGTTGAGAGAAAAAAAGCCTAACACAGAAAGAATTAGCATTTCATAAAGCACAACATATGAAAAAAGAGAACACGAACCAGCCAAACAACATACACATAGAAAAGAACTCAAGTAAGCTCCGCTCCATGTAGCAGTGTTCTGCTACCTGGATGACATCCGGCACACCTTTGTAATAGCTTCGAATGCCTGTATCGAGATCAAGTGAATAGTTGTTATGATAGCGAATACGGCATTCTGTTAACAAGAATTAAATGCTATAGGAAGTGTTAGAAGATGTACACGCACCTGAACAGGACAGAGAGGTGGTGAAAATGGGAAGAATACCCTCTCGAAGGGTAAAGAGAGTAGCGGCATACGTTGAACCGCTGGTTAGAGTGGCGAACACATTATTGTCGCGGTGATTCTTACAGCCTGGTACTAAGCAGACGTGGGTTGGCGGGTAAAGGTGTCGATATGCTAATTCAGCGTATCAGGATAGAGTTGCTCAATCGAGTGGAATAGACTCACATGTTTTCAACGGCAAGGCATACACATTGAAACTCTCAATTTCGTGCTCTGTCGGCAGACCCTGCGCAGCCTCCCATGCTTCATTCTTGAAAGCGGACCACAGATCTCGAATAACCTGGTGCTCAACATGCATGACCTGTGCTAAAAGTGTCTCGGCGTCGATGCATATGATGTCGGGAGGGTTGTGTGCTTGTCGTGAAGTGTATGCAATGAAGGGCTTTGCCATGCGTGAAAAGCAAAGAAATTCAAAGAGCTTGCTAAGTTCAAACACACTTAGCGAAAGGAACCTAGGAAGCACGCGTGCGATAGTCTGGAGGTCCATAGGGTGAGTGCGAACGACGAGGAAGAACGTACTTCAATAAATGACGTTGTTTGTTAGTCTCGGTCCGACCTATACCTTGCCGGGAAGGTGCCGTTGATGGTGCCGTTTCTCTGGGCATCAATTTATCCCATCATTATCGTGAGACGTTATTTCTCTCTCGATCATATGCTCCTGGCTTGTAACTTACTAGCGTGCAAGGGCAGCAAGCTGTGCGCGTAGTCTCGACCCAGACTCTTGGGCCAATTGTGGCTGTGCCAATCCTTTTGGGACGGTGTCCCCGGATGTAATTGGAATTGGCGTAAGGCAGTACAGGAGATTTTCAACTCCGCCATCAAATCCCAATATGGCATTTTTTGCGTCCTTTCTATACGTTCAGTGTTCAGTTCGATTATTTCTGCCTCTCCGCAAGATTTTGCGCTGGAATAATGTCTGTAAGAATAGGGTTCAAATGTACTAGCAGCGAATTTCACATTTATTTGAAATTTGCGCCCCACAGGGGCTCACAACACGAGGATGGACCACTGATAGATAACATTTCAAGTCCATTCCTCTCCCTCTTAGCATTCTTCAGATGAAAGTAAAGCCGGCCAGTTGATACTTAAGCACAGTAGATGATAGATAACAGAAATGCATCCCTAAAAATGCCCCCACCAGGCAAAATCCGCCATTTTCGCGAAGATTCCGTTGAGCTAGCCGCCATTTCGACCAAAGCTGTCGAAATATTAGGCAAGCACCCATTCGATTGGCAACTACAAGCTGCGAAGGCGATTTACTGTGGTCAAGATGTTGTATTGGATGCGGGTACTGGGTTTGGAAAGACATTGTGTTTCTCCTTACCTTTACTCTTGGATGAGAATGACCTAGCACTTACTATCTCGCCACTTTCGGCGCTCATGATTGAACAAGTTAAGTTTACTTAAGTCATAAGTATGATTCAGAAACAAGACTAATGGAATACCAGGCAGCTGCAAGTCGTCTTCCCACTGTTGCAGTCTGCCAGCAAACGACCTCGCGAGTGGGATCCGAACACTTATATCATGTAAGTACTCACTGACAAACTGTGTGTCCGATGAGGCATTCAACCTGCGCAAAAATACTAAAAGAAAGAACATCAGGACACCGTCAATAGGAAGTTCCGGCAAGTCATCGTCTCACCCGAAATAGCTGTCTCCAACGAGTTTCTTCGTTTGGTCCTATCCAAGAAATCCTTCACTGATTCTGTGCGTGTAGTCAACATTGACGAAGCTCATTGTATAAGTGAATGGGGAGGTACCTTTCGAAAAGACTACAGCCAGCTTGGGACTCTGCGTGGACGCTTTCCAAAGGCGGTTTGCTTCCAGGTTGCATCGGCCACGCTCCCAGAACATGTCCTAGACAGAATCAAGAGTACCCTGCGGCTTTCTAAAGACATAAAGGCTATACGGTTAACGAATGAACGCCCTAATATCGCACTCTCAGTTCGTACACTGCGACATTCAAAGGATTCAAAGGCGGACCTACGATTTCTTATCCCAGCACATGCAACATCAGCTCAAGATATACCCATTACACTCGTTTACTGCAACAAACGGGATGAGGCAGAGGACTGCGTTGACCGTCTGCGTGAATGGGCAGCTGAACAAGGAATCTCACCTGACGCAATAGCCTATTACCATGCACTCATAGGCGAGGATCAAAAGCGACAGCTTGAAGACAGATTGGACAAGGGTGACGTTCGGATTCAACTAGCAAGCGAGGCGCTGGGAATGGTAAGTTTACGAGTGCCGCATTCAATCTCCAGTATTGTAATGAGACTAACCAGGGGCACGGTCTTTTCGCAGGGTTGTGACCTTCGCAAGATTCGTCGTGTCGTTTTATGGGGACTCCCCCTAACATTTTGCTCTCTAGTACAACGCGCGGGACGAGCGGGACGTGATTTGACCTTGGAAGCCGAAGCAATCTTGTTAGTACCGAGCAGCGTAATGAAACAAAGGGCGGAGCACTCGACAGAACTTACGACCCGGGTCAATCCGATTTCAAACGAAACAAGCCTCGAAGACGCTGGTGCAAGTGCGAGCGGCACATCCGGTTTCAATGCACTGGTTGATAACGAAGGTGTCCGCATAGCTGCAGATGCATCAGATGGCGACAACGACGACGAAATTCACAGACCTTCGAGCACGACAACTTCAAATGCAAAGGGTCGGAGACAGCTATTTGACAGGAACAGTAACTCTAAAGACTTACGGGCTCTTCTTGACTACGCGCAGACTAAGAGATGCCGTAGAGAGCCTTGGAACCAGTACTTTAATAATAAAAATAAACGTGAGTTGGATAATACACTTTAAAATGCTTCAATTAGACTCACCAAAATCCTCGTCGGCCCTCGGCACAGTGCAGCTCCTGCCCAGTGAGACAACCACATACAATCCAGCTAACCAGACACGTTGCTGTGACAATTGCGAACCTCGTCTGTTTCAACAAGAAAACATCCTCTCTTCGACTGTGGACAAGGGATTCAAGAAAGGGAAGAAAAAGAAGAATGACAAACACAAAGCAGATTACATATGCACATGTTTACGAGGCTGGCGCAAGGAAGTCCTTGCTCCAGCACATTACGGAGAGAATAGTGCGCTGTCAACCGCCACTCTCATGTGGGACAAGATCATTGAAGCCCTTGCAACCTGTGGCGAACAACTTCTGGATTACGATCAGCTGCGGAGGCGGACAAGGTGGGCAATGGGACATGACAACATTTCGGGAAGACCGAATTCATGGGGTGTGATGTTGATGGGTGAATTGGCAAAGATCTACAAAGCTCTCGATGAGAAGGAAGCGATCCAACAAAAAGAAAAAGAAATCGAACAACAAAAGAAAGAAAAACACGATGACGAGATGGCATATCGAAGAAATACATTGATCTTTGACAACAAGACACCGGAAGATTATGCCTAAATCTAATAACCCATAGATTCAAATTCACCTACAATTTCCTGTACAACGTCAATATATCTATCTGAATCAAAATTGGTGGATACTCATCATCATCCAGGAGAAGATCCTCAAATTCAACATGAGGCCGTAGCGGATGAATAATCTCTTCTTCTTCACTATCCGTGTCACTTTCGACAGCCGCGGCGTCCACATGCGATGGTGATATGCCATCCTCTGGTATGCCTTTGTTGATAACCTTGTATTTGGTATCACGGAAATTCCGAAAGGCGGCAGGCTTGTCTGCATACATGGCACCTTCCTGGATAAGGTCCCGAGCCTTGGAAACATCGTCGTTACCCGGACGGCGCAGAGTAGGAGTCTGGATGTTTTCGTCTTTCAGATATCTGCAAAGATTCCTGATATCGGTTGAGGTAGACGGGTTCGTATGGCTTGAGCTATTGAATGGAGTTGCAAATTCTTTCTGCACCTTGCGAATCACGTCACGGAGGGCAAAGATAGATACCGAGACCATAGTAAGCCATTTCCAGGACCGGTTTGAGCCTTGGGCATTGTATACAATCTATTCGGATATTAGCAAGATGGCAAATTAGAAGATAATTTGAAGCTACCTTGAGCCAAAAGTTCAAGTGTTCCTGCAGCAAATCCATTTCCTTAAATGAATTTGGCCTTCCACTTGGATTCGCGAGCCAATTGTTGAGCCACACCTCCCTATATCACATATAAGAAAGAGAAAGTCAAGGGAGACAGAAGAACGTACCGCATTTTTGGGTCCATGGAGCGGAGATTCATAATGACGTGGAAAAGAGTATCGGCATACTTGGACATCTTTCCAGTGCCTCGAAAAGCGAGCACGATATGGGTTATTAAGTCAAGTACAGCCCCGACATCGCCCCTCTTAACAGCGTATTTGAGTTGTCGAAGATGGAGCGCATCACGATTAAAAAGGACTATATTCTCGAAAACTAGGTCGCGGTCGAGAGGTTTCTGATAACGCATCTCCTCTACGCGAGCACCGGAGCACAGGTTGTTAAGAACCTGTTTCGCGACTGCTTGGACTTCAGAGACAGTTTTCACATCCTTGACCCACGCCTCGATGCTATCCCTACCACAATACAACCTGAATCCATCGAGAATGTTGGCAGGAAGGGCAAGGTCGAGCATCAGCTCATATACGGGTCGAAACGGCGGAGGTGTCTTGTTTTTCCAGCCAACGGAAATTGCCTTACGCCCTAACAGCGTGTTTACTTTCCACAATGACCAGGCAGCTCGTCCATTAGGTTTACCCCAATACTCATTTGCTAACATACGAGCATGCGAGAACTTGACATGCAGGAGCCCTTCCTGGCCCATGGTATATGCTCCGACGTTATCGAGCAACATGGAATCATCCCGTCGAATAGCTGACACCTAGGAGATAGATTAGTATCTTTCAAAAGAAAACAAACAAAAGAATACCTTATCAAGTAACGACAAGGTTAGTTGGTCTCCGGCACACAAGAAAATGCCATGTTTGCGAACATCGTCCTCTGTCAGCCCAAGTGATACTTGAATCATGCTTTTCAGCACCTGTAAGGTGCCCTCCAAGCTTGATTCATCGATGGGCATCGTCGGTAGTGGGTACTGGTCGGTTTTGTGCACGGGAATCTGCTTGACGGTGGGCGGTGGAAGGATAGACTCTGCGAGCCGATTTCGCAAGTCCGGATAGAAGTCGTATAGGATATCCATGATATGCCAGAGTTGGGCTGTTTGTACGCGTGATATCTCTGCAGGAGATGGAAGCAAGTCATCAGTCTTGATATCTAAGATTGGTTTGCGACGTGTGCGAGGAGGTTTGAGTGAAGGGGCAGAACCCCTTGCTTTGCGCCGTAAAGGGGGATCAAAGTGGCAGTCGTCCCGTTCTCATACGAATCCTTGTTATCGTCTCGTTGCTGTGCTACCTTCAGGGCGATATTGAGGTTGTCCCAGACAAGCATACACACATGCTCGCGCACCGTTTCCTTTGAAAGCAAGTTTCTCTCTTCACCGAGCTGTCGCAGCTTTAACACAGCTTGAGTATACGAAATGGTGAAGCCGGCGTGGTTAAGAACACTGAAAAGGGAACGAGATGTCCCATATGCAAGGAGATAGATAGCCATTGGGGTTTGGAAGCTCGTAGCATGCTCATTGCGCGACTTGATGAGCATACATACGGTGGTGGCGATAATCTAGTCATACCACGAGCATTATTAGACGTGATGATTAAAAAGGAATAGCGAACTCACCAGGTCTCGATCCTTGAAAGAAAGCTCCTGTCCCTCCAGTGGGTGTGCGAGCCCAATCTGCCTCAGGATATTGCTGGTAGTAGGTGCTATACTCTCAGCATCCTCCAGGAATCCTTTCAAAGAGAATTTATCCAACATTTCCGTGACCGAAGCTCCATAGCGTGGCTGAAAACTCGACACGAGTGCTTCGCTTTCCATAGAGAAAGTTGGCGGCATGTGGAGAGCGCGAAATCATTAACAAGAGCCGGCGCACGCTGCTTAATGTCTTCGAGCAATGTTTGCCCGTGACTCTTCAAGAGCTTCGTCGCCTGCGACGAGTGCTGTTGATCTTGACTTGTAAGCACTTCGTGAACGAACTCGTGGAGAGGTAGTTGAAGTGATCGCATAGTCTTGAGGACTTCTTCAACCTTCGCTGCCTTGCTTGCCCTTTCCGCCTGAACGGCCCTTTCTGCTCGCTCCCTCTCTTGCTCTCTATGAGCCTTTCTCATCCTCTCAACGTCTTCGGGAGTCAAAAGAGGTATTGGCGGTTGCTTCTTCGGCGGTCGAGACGGCGTGTGAAAACAGAAGTCATCCGGCGTGAGAGGGGCGGACTTGAACGAGATGTCAGGTGTTGAAAAGAGTGGCTGCGATGGTTGACAGGGCGTGAGGGGTATGCGGAATAGATCGCGCGGAACCCTCTTCCGGCGAGGTTGCAGTGGCGTGTTCTCATTCTCATCCTGACGAGGTCGTTTGAGAGGTGTGCCCGAGACCATGAAAGAGATAAAAGTTGGTGATAAACGGTTGATAAACGGTTATTTAATTAACGATGTAAACGCTTGTAAACGACGCGCGCGACCACGTGCGGGCGATCAAATGTCCCAAAAATTACTATATTGAGCTCGGCTCTGAGTTTGAATCTCCTCTCCAAGCCCTCTCCAATTCCGTACCAGTCTCCTTGGTTGGAATATCCGTCGCCACAAGCATCCCTTTCCATACATTTGTCACATCCGTTACTCTTAGTCACATGAGTAGACGGATATTCCCCCAAGGAGACCTGGGTTCGAGTCTACTGTGCGCGAGTGTGAGGAAACTTTCGTCCGGATGGTTTACGCTTTTGGTTGCATTGCATCATCGTGACACTTGCTTATTGAGATACAATTTGCTTCCGTCCTTGCCAAGCTACCACTACCACTACCACCACCGCATTCACCTTTCGTCTTACACCACATTTGCCTTTCGGTCTTCTTCCGTCGCCCATGCAGTCAAAACTTACACTAATAAGCAACCACCATCCACAATGGCCTCCGCCCTGTAGGGATTCGGGAACGTCTGAGGAACACTCACCTTCGCCTGAGGTGTAAGGTAACTCGCTCACCTGAAGGTAAGTTCTGCCCTCCTTTCTTTCGTCTGCTTTTGTCTTCCTGTATTACTCTTGTACCCGACCTGTAGGAGACCAAAAACTGGGGCTTAAATGGGTGCTGAAATTGAAATTCATTTTAATTTATATTATCTCGCATTGCATCTCGCTTTCGTCGTTCAATTCATAGCTGATTGTCCTCTCTTTTAGCTTTCAGCCGTGCTCCACTCAGCTCTGCTCAACTTTCCGGGCGCTGTGCAGTCCGCCAGTAGCCCTGGAACTCTCATTACTGGCTATCAACATCCCTCATCCATGGCGCGCTTTGCATAATGTCGTTGCTGCCCCCCTCTTCGCGTCGCTTCAGGTTCTTTGCATCGAGTCACCGTACACTCACGACCTCTTTCCATCACGGCTGCTTTCCATTCCTTGTATTCTATCAGTACTCGGAGTGGAATAGGATGTAATTAGTATAATGAAAATGATACTTCCATCCTCGCCTTTCCCTAGCTGACCGTTGTCCGGATAGCGGCATGAGAGCCCAGTTCAGTCATGTCCTGGCGACCACCTCTTGGATATAACATGACTACTTGCCTTCAACCTCGTAATTCTGTGGATGCGAATAGAGAAGTTGAACCTCGGCGGATTCAGGTGAGCCATTTTCGGTGTTCGCTTCCTCTTTTCTTCACATACTGATTCTTGCGTGTAGCCTTGATAGGAGCAGAGGCCCTTCTTGCATTGGAATACAGCTCGTTGAAGGCGACAGGATCACGTTCCAAATTATATCCACGCAGTGAGTAACAAGGCTCAAAGCAGATCAGTGCCAGGACTTACCGTTGAAACTGTTTAGCAATCAATTCCCTCTGTCGTCGCTTCGAACCAGTCCACTCCCTCATCACGCCACTATAAAGGTACGTGCAATCCTCTGCCTGGATCTCACATCTCCCACTGTCTCACAGCTTCCATCCAAGAACCTTTCTTCCGACCGTTCCTAACACCTGGGATTGAATCACGCTCATGTAACTTGAAGCGTTTTCTTGAATTTCTTGCGCCAGCAACCTCTATATGTGGCATATTTGGGACGGTAACGCAAGTTGAACAAGGTGAGTTGAAGCCGTTTAATACACTGTCGCATGCGCAGTAAATCTGACAAATAGATCATCTTCAGACTGCGGCATGATTTCAGGGGCTGTAGGACTGCTACTGGTGTCCCAACAAGACGGTACAGCGCCCTGCGAATTTATGAGCTGGGAGGGTCCGAGGACAGATTGCTGGGAAGAGTATGGTGCAATTTTTGGTGCATGTCTCAAGTGCTGTGTAGTATGTCTGCTAGAAACCATCTTCCGTCAACGGACTGGCAAGATGTGCTACTACAGGCTGAGCTGCCAAGGCCGAAAGGCATACATCCTGCCCTCTTTTCAACGTTCGGTGGACTCTGCGTTGGGCTTGACGGCTGTCGTGGCAAGAGCCGTTTAAGCTTCGTCACGATTGTGTCCGTCATCTTTCGTACATCATATATGGTTGCAGGGTGTATAAGATCTCCCTTACCCCTGAAGGTCTTTTTTGGGTCGACGCGTGTTGGACATAATGCGTCAACGTATCCGTTCTCGTAGCTTTGGAGGGAATCAACAAGATATTTGATGACTATAGGACTCGTTAGTATCCCCTGCTACCGTGTCGTGTTAATATTGAAATGGAATGCCTACTGACTTAAGTATTCACCCATTTCCCAACTTGCTCACCACCCTATAATTGACAGTCACCATCTCTCGCCAAGTGGAGCAAACATCACTCGGTACTGTGTACCGCCTCTCCGAAGTGAGTGCGTCGTAAAATATTTCTCTACTCCGGCCCCTGGCATCGAAAATTCGTTGAACTAGCTTTGTACAACGTCATAGGACATAGGCACTGTGGAATCCACGAGTCCATTGGAAGAGATATGGGAAGAGATGATCGGTTGGACATCATAATGGTCTTCCCAGCTGCTTTTCGAGAACTTCCATCCACAATGGCAGGTGAGTATACGTGTCCATTGCCCAGATGTTCATACCTGCACCAATACAAGTCTCAAGCATCTCCTTCCAATTCAATGTCTATCCCCTTTTCGAACCTGACCGCCCAGCCACGCCTGCTCAAATACTAGAATCTCATCGAAGGACAAATGAAGAATGGGGCATTCCGTTTGCTGAAGGAATGAGCATGGAACAATATCTCGAAAGAGAGAAACGAACCAAGGAGCTGGAATGCGCACGGGATGGAAAGATATTTTTTTCAAATTGTTGTCGCTCACTTCTTTACAAAGGGTGCTTATAAGGAGGGATGATCCGGACAGTCTACATTTCCTATGCTCTTGCGAAACGTGAGCTCTAAAGAGTCCCTTCCAGGCATGCAAAGCTGATTTGCCTTCGTGCTAGATTCAAACGTGAAGCATGGGTCGTGCACTAGGCGTCGGGAAAAGGCCAACCATGCACAGGCTACGGCATATCTTCTGTGTTTACGCCCGTACGGAACAGAAGGAAAGGGTACGCGAAGCATATGATGCGCCTACTGCATTGGGTATTGGCAAAGAGGGAATATCTTGACCAACTTGAATGGCCATCGGAGGAGTGGGGTGAAAAGCCCATTGTTTCTCGAGCAGAGCTCTGAGCAAGAGGGAAGCTATGGAGGAGACGCGCTCTTCAGTGCTTTGTGGAGCGACGTGGGCCCGGATTTCTATGCGAGATACAGTACCGGCATTCGAGAGGAAGGGGGTTGGCAAGTGCAAGACTCGAATATACGCATCTGGAAGGTAGATGATGCGCAGTCGTCCACGGTGCATGGAGAGTGGGAGTGGTGAACGAACAAGAGGTACACGACATCAGGAAAGAAGAATCGGAGCGCATGAAGCTCGAGCTGGAAGAACAAGCGCACGAGAGCCAGACCAGCATCTGCACCTTCTTACCTGGTAATGGGGTTGCAGACTTTCTGATCGACGGGAAACGGATGGGTTGGATGCGAATGGAGTATGTTCCGAAATATTGGGGTATACGACATTCAACAGCAGGACTTGATCAATTCTCGACGTGGACTATCGAGAGGAGAAAGGATGGAAGTTGGGTCATGGTGATAACCAGACTGAGAGGAGACGCAGAAACAATTATTCAGGAAATTATCGCAGAATTTGCCAAGAAGCATGGTGTGTCGATCATTGAATGTTGGGGAGTAGGTGATACCGAACGAGATGATCACCTTCCTTGCTTCAAGTCGTATGGTCCAGAACGCTCTACGTCGTGCTTCAACGAGAAGTCCCCTAGTACTAGCAGTTATCCCAAGCTATTTGCTCACAGTAATCTGCAGATTCTGTTGGTGTTGACCAGCGTCCAAGATGGCTTCACTTCAACGGCTGCTTTTCGATATTCATGGCCGCAACCAAAACGTGACTAGATATGAGTCTGAGGTCGTTCGTTGAGATGCATAGCTAGATGTCTAGTTTCATTGGGGGTACAAGTATTTTCGATGTTTCGTAGGACCAGAGTATCATGTAAAGCCAGGAGAAGAAAGGAGAAAAGCAAGATCATATTTTCAATAAAATAAAAACGGGTTCACCTAATCCTGAGCTAACGAAGAAGAAGAAACTTAGCTGAATTATTCACGTATGTTGTACGCTACAGAGGAGCTAAAGTGTGCAGCTGAAGACCGGTTAAATGCACGGCGCGTGCCGAAGGACACCCACTACTCACTTGACGAGTTGGCCCCTTTGAACCGTACCCTCACCATTCCATAGATGCAGCTTGAGCGTAGCAGTACAAGCGTCGTATATGCTCTTGCCTCAGCGTAGGATGGGTCTGCCTCGTGTGTCCGAACTATTTTTACCAGGTCAGCCAATGGCTGTGAGAGAAACGTCACGGGCGATGACAGTCCTCTCACAACTTATACCACGTCGACCATGAGTGCTTCAGCCATGAAGACACCCTTGCTCTTCGGCGCAAAGATATCAAGTGAGTCGACGCTGCTGTGGATCTGGAACTCTCTAACTCTTATTCCTAGCTATCGAGATAAAAGGGCCGATCGATATGTACAAGCCTCGATACAAGTATCTCATTCGAGTCAATCAGGACGGTCGGAAGATCTTGGAAGGCGACCGCGGGAGTACCGTGGAGGAAGCTGGAGAATTTAGGATCAAGTGGGATATCAACCAGGACTTGTGCGAAGACCGTTACTTCTTATCAATAAATCCCTGACCTGTTATCACCAGGTTGTTTGCGCTTTCATCCACCATCAAACTTAGCATACATAGCAAAGGCCACCTCGGACACGACATAGGAGAGTTTGAAGGGAACGTGGTCGATTTTGTAGATAACGGTGAGTTTCTATGCCATCGTTAGATTTGGGATGATAGAGACTGATGCGTGGCATGCGATCTAGACAGTTACTTCGAACTTGTGACAAAAGGCAAAAGCACGTCGGTCAAGCTTCGTGTTACAATTACCAAGCCTGACGCGAAGACACACACCGCCGACTACGTCAAGGAAGTTATGACGAAAGTCGACGGCGAACTAGCCGCTATGGTTACTTTGAATCTGCCCGATCCCGATAACGGGGGTGTGAAGTTCGTTATGGGTCAGATCTTGCGATTCACAAAGAGTATCATGGATAAAGTTGCCGAAGTACGTAGGCAACAACTCCAACGTGTGCCGAGTCCTCACCAGCGCACAGGCACATCCTTTCCTAAAGGTCGCATGGTCTGCCTTTGCTTTCGTATATGAGGTACACAAAATTGAAAATGTAATCCTGCGTAACTTACAGACGTTTGTAGGCTGTTGAGAAAACAACACGAGAAGATAAAGCTGTACGCGACTTGGCTAAGAGTCTGCGGGAAATGCTAGGCGTTGCAAACAAACGCCCGGAACTGCTCGTTATCAAAGACACCACTAATGTGATAGCAGAGATGAGCATACTGGCGCTCCGCATCGCTCAGGTGATTCATGAATATTCTTCGACTGGGGTCGTAGGTAAAGTGGTCATTTTTGTGTGATCCATGTTCCGATTATGAACTCACACTTCTTAGGTCGTGTGCTTCGTCTCAACATTCCGGGCTCCTCGTTACATTCTCGCATTCAACGGTACCAGGCTGACCATAGAGAGTTAATGGAACAGTTCAGGACGAGATTGGGTATTAGTTCTGATGTCCAACTCGGTACGTCAGCTGAGTCAATGCTCACGAACCTCGATTTTGACTTCGGGGTCAGAGAAAGTCATCGAGTTGACAAGTCCTATTCCGAAAGCGATTGAGGAAGTCCGCCAAGCAGTCCAGGAGTTGGCAAGTCCCGATCCGAAGATAATTGCTGATTCGTCTAATGTGTCGCTTATAGAAAATTGCCAGTGCAGGCATCGAGTCACAGACATCCGTACGGCTATTCAGGCCTATAGCGACAACCCGCTTTATTGGCCGTGTGAAGGAAATCGAGGAGTTGAAGGCACACTTTGAAATACGGGACACTTCGGGTGCTCGTCGACAGACCACTACGGGTGCTCGTCGTTCGCTCCTTGTTAGTGGCATGGGTGGAATTGGTAAAACCCAGCTCTGCTTGCAGTTCGTCGAAGATGCTATGGACAATTCCACTTTCTCCCGTGTCTTTTACGTCGACGCGGCCACGGAGGAGTCCATTGCATCCAGCTTTAAGGGAATTTTTCATAATACGCAAGGTCTTAAGTCTTCAGGGCTGTCGGAATCACCCGATTCAGTCCTGGACTGGATCTCCAGGTTAGAAGAAGACTGGCTGATTGTGTATGACAATGCCGAAGACTCCGTAGCCAAATACTTGCCCGGAGGACGGCGAGGTAACATCTTGATGACCAGCCGGAACCCGGGTCTGGCTAGGCATACTGGCGGAGCACACATTGCTCTTGACGAGATGTCAGAAGAGGATGCACTTGCATTGTTCAAGTCATCCGGTTGTCATGAGCTTTTTTCACCCGAGGATGAACGGCTGGGTTGGGAAATTATTTCCACTCTTTCATTTATTCCTCTTGCCGTTGATCTTGCCGGTGCATATACTGCATCCTCTTCTGGATTCTGTGATCTGCATGAGTACCTTGAGCTGCTTTCCGTAAAGCGTGCTCAAGTGCTCAATCCTCTCTCTATTGCTGATGCCACCCCATACAATAACACTGTTTATGGTGCATGGGAACTGTCCATGAAAGGATTGGAGGACATGGCTGCATCTTCTCATGCACGCCAGGAAGCTGCGCAATCTGCCCTTGCTATCCTTCAAATCTTTTCCTGGTTTCATCATAGTAACATTGACGAGAACATTTTCAAAAGAGCCGCAGTTGCTTATCATACTGCCAGTGCTGATGAGAATGATTTCTTCCATCCTCCTATGTTATCATCCCTTGCACTAAAGATATTGCAACTAGATGGTTCAAAAAATGACTGGGATAATGGATACTTCAGAAAAGGCATTCAGATGCTACTATCTGCCTCTTTGATCAAAAAGAGTATGGTGTCAGAAAGGGTTGTCTACTCTGTCCATCCTCTTATTCATGAATGGGTTCGGATCAAGCATATATCTCAGAACCAGACCTTGGCCCAGGATGCACATATTATCATGTTGTCCTCTATATCATTTGATAATGTCCTCTATCAACAAACAATCACCTCTCTTCTTCCACATATAAAAGCATACCAGCAATATACATTGGATCAGATTCTGATAAACCAGGAATACAATGATTACATATTTGAAAGACTTCAGTTCTTTTACAGCAACACCAGTTTGTTCAGGGAAGAAGAAAATGTCTTGCTAATTACCATTGAACACCAAAACCAAGCACTAGGAGAAAACATGAATACTCTTTATTCCATGCATGAGTTGGCTGGCTGTCTCCAAAACCAAGGAAAACTGGCAGAAGCAGAGGAAATGTACTCCAAAGTGATAGCCCTTGAAACAAAGATCCTGGGAGATGACCATCCATCAATTCTCACAAGCAGACATAATCTGGGATCACTGTATGCAGATCAAAGTCAATGGGAGAAAGCAAAAGCCATTATCTTACCAGTGGTGGAAGCATGTACAAGGGTCTTTGGTGAAGAAAACATAAATACTCTTTCTTCCATGCATGAGTTGGCTCGCTGTCTCCAAAACCAAGGAAAACTGGCAGAAGCAGAGGAAATGTACTCCAAAGTGATAGCCCTCAGAACAAAGATCCTGGGAGATGACCATCCATCAACTCTCACAAGCAGACATAATCTGGGATCACTGTATGCAACAAAAGATCAATGGGAGGAAGCAAAAGCCATTATCTTACCAGTGGTGGAAGCAAATACAAGGCTCTTCGGTGAAGAAAACATTAATACTCTTTCTTCCATGCATGAGTTGGCTCGCTGTCTCAGAAACCTAGGAAAACTGGCAGAAGCAGAGGAAATGTTCTCCAAAGTGATAGCCCTCAGAACAAGGATCCTGGCAGATGACCATCCATCAACTCTCACAAGCAGGCATAATCTGGGAACACTGTATGCAGATAAAGGTCAATGGGAAGAAGCAGAAGTCATTATCTTAGCAGTGGTGGAAGCATGTACAAGGGTCTTTGGTGAAGAAAACATAAATACTCTTTCTTCCATGCATGAGTTGGCTCGCTGTCTCCAAAACCAAGGAAAACTGGCAGAAGCAGAGGAAATGTACTCCAAAGTGATAGCCCTTGAAACAAAGATCCTGGGAGATGACCATCCAGCAACTCTCACAAGCAGACATAATCTGGGATCACTGTATGCGGAACAAGGTCAATGGGAGAAAGCAGAAGTCATTCTCATACCAGCGGTAGAAGCACATACAAGGGTCTTGGGCAACAATCACAAGCATACATTGACGACATGCGAATGGTTGGAATTTGTCCAACGATCTAGGATGGCTAGCGAATCCAATGACAATGCAAAAGGAATCGAGGATAGTAGCAACTCCCAACTTTTGGCTTCGACAACGATGACGACGATGCAGGAAGAAGAAGGAGACATCAGCGACACCAGCGCACACGAAGAAGCGGAGAGAGAGGAGTGAGCCAAGCGGCGACAACGGCGGTGGTAGGGGCAGTGGTTGAGGTTTTGATCTCGGCGGAAGTCGACTGGAAAACGGAGCGAAAAGCAAGCACTCGAAGCGTCACTGAACCGCGACCAATAAAAGAGACTAAACAAACAAACACAAAGAACACATCGAGCTCGACGGAAACGTGAATTTGGAATTGGACTGGAACTTGAACTTGAACTTCAACACGAATGTCAGAACAAAAGAAAAGACTCGAAACGGACTCGGAATACAAAACGGACAAACCAACCTAAACAAATCCAATTATGAATCGGAATACATGTCCTCGCCTTGCTGTACCCAAAAATCACCCAAAAAAAGGAGAAAGGAACTCCCATCGGCTTCGAAATTGATAGTTAGAACATTGTACCACCTAGACTGTATGCCTCGTGAATATGAAAGACAGATTTTGATTTGACTAGCAGTGAGCGAGACCGAATTGGACGTGGTACGCGGTAAGACTATCTAATGTCTAGGTAAGAGATTCGTCCTAACAAGAAAGAGACAACTTAAGAGCACATGAAAGAAAGAAATAAAGAAATCCGGATAAGATACGGACAAGCAAAGGTATATACGTAGGCAACTAGGTAGTCGTCGCAGAAAGGGTCACCTGAACCCTTCAGAGACACAACTCAACACATTCCGAAATACACAAGAGAAAGAAAGAAGAAAGTCGGGCAGGTAAGAGAACATTAAGCAAGGAAAGGACCCCTGTGGATGGGCCCTCAGAATTAGAAGAGAGACATTAAGAAAAAGAAGAAAAACACGACCGAAAAGTCTAGTGCAGTAGTAAACCCATACATAACATACATTTTAATTTTTCCCCTTTACCACACCAGAGTGCCTGTTCATATTTTATTCATATACTCACGCACTAAAGGTGCGTCAACGGGTCCACACAGATCACCCCAGCAATGCAACCACTCCTTCACCGCCATTGCCAATCTCCCACCTCTTACCGGTGCCGGGCCCGCACCTCCCCTTGCCACCTCCTTCTCCTCTCCCACAATCACAAATGCCAGCCCATAAAAGTGTTCCTGCTCCTAACCAAGCAAGAACTTTCCAACACCTCCGTCGCCTTGTTCGAATGCAGGTGACCGTGCAGATCCACCATCGCCTCCGTCCTCTCCTCCTGCGTCAGCTCCGTCCCACCTCCGCTAGTACCCGATGCAGGGACAAAGAACGACAACGACCCTGAAGAAGTCGCTGCACTGCTCAGCCGGCTCCTACCCACCACACCCAGGCACACACCCAGCCCAGCACCCATCGCGAGAGAGACACGTATTCGTCATCGAGCCCAAATGCAGGGCCCGGCTCCGGTAAGACATATACAATGTCGAAAGACTTCCACCAGTCGGCAACGTAGGCAGCAACAACGGCGAGCGCAAGCTGATTCTCGGAGACGCACGAGGCGCGACCACAGCCAAAGGGTGATACAATTTATCAGCAGCAGATCCAAGAACATTCCTCGGTGCCGTTCCATTCGCAGACACATCGTCTCCAAGCTGATGATGAGGAGGTGGTACAGGTTTCTTAACAGCAACCGCGAACCTCGTCCAGCTCGGGTCGTTCACGTACGCAGCGAACTTCTTCCCTCTCCCAACACCTCCAACCGTACCCCAGTGCCATTCGGCCCATCGTACCGCAGCACTGGGAACTCATCTTGCTGCATGCCCATGCCGTTGTTATAAGGGCTGACCCCCATGAATGCTGCCAGTGGTCCCGTACCAGGCTGCACGTTCGCACGCGCTAGGACGGCGTTCAGGCTGGCCATGTCGATGTCCTTTGGGAGATGATGCAGAAATTTGCAGTTCTCTTGTTTGGCGCAGGTGCCGTGCAGCCAGAAGTGGCAAAGTGCGCGTTCGAGATCGTGACTGTAATTGTGATGAAATGGATGTGAGAAATATAGATAAAAACTGCAATAGAATATATTTTCATCAGAACACGCAATGTAGAAAACAAAGAAAAGAACAACCCACCTGAATAGACAATCCGCTCTCAAACATTCCCCAGCAACAAAGTACCTACACACCCTATTTGCACCATGCACTGCGCGGCCGTTGGCATATATAGGCGCCTGCTGCTGCTGCTGTCCCTGCTGTCTCGCACCACCCAGTCCCATGCCACCAGATCCACCCATCATGGCATTCTGCATGCCACCTCTTCCTGGAGGACCCTGCTGGCCTTGCTGAGCGTTAATCGTCGAAGTCGCTCCTCCAGGTGCAGCACCAGCCCTGCTATCAACAAGCCACCCCACGGCGCGCTCAAAATCGTATCCATTCGCGGCCAACGCGTCTTCGAGCTCGCTTGGTGCGATAGTGATACCAAAGATGGAGGTAAGCACGTCCACGTCGAATGTGAGCGTCTTGTCCGCCGACGTTGGGTCGCCCATGGCGTTGTGATTGTTGGAAGAAGACGACGACATGGTGTTCATGCTGTAGTTTGAATTATAGTTGTTCGAGTTGGCAAAGCCAGCCGTAGGGTCGTCGTTGGCGTCAAACTCGTCAAAGTAACTAGTACTATTGACATTAGGGAAATCCAAGTCCGAATCTGAAGGATAGAAAGATAACGGGAAGGGTTGCGTTTGTTCTTGATTTTGAGAGTCTTTGCCAGAGTGATCGTTATCGTTCGAGGAATCAGCAACAGAGTCAACGCCACCAGCTGAGGGCGAGCCAAACCAGGATCGCGAGCTGTCAAAGCTAGAGACGGTGATTGAATGAAAAGAGGGTATCGGGTTCGAATTTGTGTTTTCATTGGCGTTGGAGGAAAATGGGTCAAAGGGATCACCCTCTTCGTCGTACAGATCCTTTGGACGATGAGACAAGCGCAGGGGTGTACCATGAGAAACGGTTGTTTCTGCTACGAGGCGGCAGCGATGGCCAAGTTGCTGGACGCGCGAGTAGCCCACATCTGGAGACAAAATATCTGCCCTCAAACCGAGCAAAGACGAGGTGGTGTAGGAATTGTTGGACGATGAGGGAAAATGTGGATGGGTCGCGGCGGCGGAGAGAGGACGGGGAATGGGTCTAAACTCGTTTGCTTTTGTGTTGAGGAGACGAGGGGAGGAGAGTGGGGATGCCGGAAGGGAAGCAGTGAGCTGCGATTGGGCGAAGGAGAGTGCTCTGACATGGTAGGTTTCCTGAAAAAATTGGCCAAAGGTGAAGTTGGCGCAGAGATGGGTGTCACTGGACGTAGACGAGAGGTGGAAGAGGCTCTCGACGACGGGCGCGAGATTGGGGGCCGAGTCGGGGCCAGAAACAAGAAGGGAATGGCAGTGACGTTGTCCCGGTGCTTGTGCATGAGCTCGAGGATGACATGCTCGACCTGCTCGTAGTTAGTGCCGTTCTGCACTGTTCTTCACAGCACTAACCGTATCATCGTAAGCCTGTCAGCCTGTCTTCTCTCTCTTACTGATCCACAAGCCGCTGCTCAATTTGGTCCGATCCCGCATTTCCGCTTTCGCTGTGAAGAGGTGGCTTGTACTAGCGTGCAAGGGCAGCAAGCTGTGCGCGAGTGTGAGGAAATGAGGAGACCCCAATGGGACTCGTTCAAGTTGGCTCAAGGTCACGACGCGGCTGCTAAAATAAGCCTGCTTCCTCCCACCGACAATGATGGTCGACCCCTCATTCCTCGCGACCAGTACCTCGTTCAACTCGATGCCGTTAAGAGGAAGGACCCACTGCGAGATGCTTGCACTGCTCTCGGAATAACTTATCGCAAGACGGCTAACCTCGATCAACTTCGAGCTGAACTCGTCAATTACTGGTAAGTGCCACCCTCTCACTCCCAGCTTAAACCATGCAAACAGCTCACTGCCTTTTGATCTGTACATAGGTTCGCCGATCCGACCCATACATTGAATGCACCACCCGCTTTGGCTGCAGAGATGAGCTCGTTGTGGCATATGGGGTTGACGGAGCCCCTGCGGAAGAGCTGTTGGGCTATGACGACGACGAAGATGACGACGAAGACGAAGAAGGTGCAATGGTGGCTGCCGGAGACGAAAGTGACGACGACGGTATGGGCGGCGGTCCGCGTCGCGGAGAAGACTACAACCAGTTCAAGACTCGCATTCGACTGCAGGAAACACAACGTGCCGAGAAGCTACGTCGTCCCGGGGGTGTAAAGACACAACAGGCAATGGTAAAGGCCTGGGCAGTAAGTCGAGTTGCTTTCTCTTCCAACCGAGTTTGCGCTGATTGATTAACCCATAGGAGTTTTGCGCCATTGCCTTGAACAAGGGTGATATACAAGACGACATCATTGATGAACACCACCTCCTATTGTTCATCAAGTACTGTTCTGAGCGACCCAAACGTTTTTTTTTTTTTTTTTTTTTTTTCTTGTCAATTTAGGTCTATGGAGGTACAACCTCATGCAGACATTACTATTTAGGAATGAAAGTCTTCCAGGTCCTCTAGAGATCCCCTGTGCGCTGCTGAGGTACGCCCGAAGCGATCCCCTCCCCAGTCAGCCCGGTATGGAAACACCGTTTTGGGGCCGTCTCTTTGGCGTGGTGAGGTTCCATCCGTTCCTTGCCTCTCAGTTTACTCCCTTATCTCTTGGTCTGTCCGCTAAGTGTCTTTGCTCCCGCATTGACACGAATTGTTTGTGGTGACTGTATAGGTTTCTTTCGGATGGTCGCTGGGGTATGGTGCCATGCGTCTGTCTTGTTAGCATGGGTTTAGGTGCTCGGTACTGTTGTCTTCAAATTGCTGGATAACATGTGCTCTAAGTAGGATGACAGGTCATTTGTTCGATTTTTAGTTAGCGGCTGGTTGTACTTCACCTGGTTTGGTTTTTAGTCTCTTAGTGTGTCCTATGTATTTTAGCAATGTCTTGATGTTCTTCATGCTTCCGAGTATGACTTTGAGATTTCTTGAGTCGCGTCCGAGTTTCTTGTCCATTTCTGCTCGTTCCCATCTGTATTCGGGGCATTCGAAGAGGTAGTGTTTGAGATTCTCTTCTTTGTGTCGCCTGGTCCGTTCGTAGCAGGCGTTGCACCTGTTCGTGTGATGTTGGCCGAATCGACGGAGGTATGAGTTTAGTGGGATGTGTCCGGTTCGTATTTGCATGAGTAGGCTTGCTTTCGCGCGTGTCAGCTTTGCTGCGACCCAAACGTACCCGCAAAGGCGTTGACATTCCGGGGACCTTCATTGGAGCGGTAAGTACTGATCACTGCTGTCTGCTCTTATTGGCCTTGTCTCTTACCTTCCTTACCTCAGTCTCATATCAAGAAGCTGTATTTTGGTGCGCTTCGGGTTCGAAAGGAGCAGGATGCGAAGAATCCAGCTCTTGCGCACACCCGACCCGCCGTTTCGATTCATGTATGGGATGCATTGCGTAGTCGAATGAACGAGGCCATCCGACGCAGCAGACAGTGAGTGTACTTCACTTTATTTAACAGACTCATCGTTCAACTATTCACCAGTGGTCTTGTTCCAGGTGAAGACGCGCCCGATATCACCGCCAACACCTTTCTTCAAAACATCACCGACGAACAGATGATTGAAGTAGGACAGGGTTTCTTGAAGCACAGAGAATGTAATTTCGTATAAACTTTACTTTATTATCTTGATTATCCTTGTAACCTTGATCTTTCCTGTAGTACGTTCTGTTATAAATGGACATTCTGCATGGACTGCTCAAAATGCCTCTGGAAACCGTGGCGATGATTTTCGGGCGCTCCTCTTAGCGGAGCTTCAGCCAACTACGTTCTTACATCCCAATAAATCAACCGCCATATGGGCTGTCCTGGGCTGTCAAGGCGAGGAGAAAGCGGGTGCTAGTAGGGGCATGCGCACGGTGAGTTAGTTAATTGAGTTTTGTTGTGATTATAATACTGACTTTCTTCGTAGAAAGTTAACCCCGTTTATAGCGTCTTCATCGCACATCATGATCCAACACAATGTTCTTTAGGCGCCTTTTCATTTTACCATCATTTCCTACACGGCGTCGTTAATATCACCAGCCAACTTGACATTGATTGGTCCGTGAACAAAAGCTGGCGCATGATCCGAGTCCTCCATGGGAAGAAGTCATTGTCTACACCATACCACGAGCAGAGTTTGTACAACGCATACAAGAAGACTTTCAGAAATTGCCGGCCTCGAGTCCAAGATCATCGTACATCTCCCATGGCACATGCTTGGTTACAGACAAGAAAAAATGGGGTATGTTTAGTTCCTATCTCTAAGCAGATTTCTTATTCACGAGCTTTGATTAGTGTGGCAGCTGAACAAACATCGAAGCTCGGCTGGGTTCTCTCACGGGTGCCACAAACTATTGGAGTATGGTGATTGCTCTCCGACCATATTTATTCCAGGTAAGATTTAATCTTCGCTTTGTTGAGCGTAGCGACTAAACACATCAACCAGTGCGGGGCTGCAATATACCAAATATGCCCTGAGTTGGCCTTGTTCCGTGGCCTCCCAGCACTTGCCGATCCGGATGTCCAGAACTGGATGAAGACTCAGTTTCCGAACGATCTGGCGCTTCTGAGAGCCAACACCGGTAGCGAGCTCGACCTCGCGTTAATTCAGAACAATTTGCTCCGGGTCGCGCTTGAGGAGCAGCGCATTCTTCTCACGCAGCAAGCACTTCAGCTCGCTGAAGTTGTTCGGCAGCAAGGTATTCTCATTCGTCGCACTGAGGTTCTCACTCCCGCCAAGGGGTTCTCTGTGCAAACATATCAAGAGCGATACAATCACGCCCAAGGTGTGTACCTGTTTTCGTATGTCGGTTTTTATTTCTACACGTCCGGACGCTCAGATGCGTCAAACTTGAATCTTGATTGAAATAAACTTCGGTAATTCTGCCCTCGTGATTTGAGTTTTATTCAAGATTTACTCGAACAAGAATGGTCATCATTTGATATGAATGGCACACAGTTCTCGGTCCAAGAAAAACATAAGAAAATTTCTCTTTAAGTATTTTTTAACTTTAGCAACCTATACTTTTTTCCTCTCGCCCTTCATACGAGAAAAACTTGAAAACCGCGATCCGACTCGATCCCACATGGCTGAGAAATCCACAGCTCCAGACCCGAAATGTAAGCCGAGTGATGCCATCAATTCCCCAGCCGTTGTTCAGCGTCATTCTCAACGACGCGTTCTTTTGCAGATTAGTCTCAACACACAGTCGATGGACGTGTGCTTTATAGCTGCAGGGTGTGCAACGATGGTCGCACTCACGAACTACGCAAATTTGATGCTCACGAAGCCACCCGAAAGCACTGTTCGAACCTCGTTTCCTTTGAACGAAATCCCACACCGCCTATCGCAGATGAAGTTTTGGTCGAAGATAGCGTTCGACATCTAATCGACTCGTTCATTCGCGATCCAGAAGAGCACCCCTATCCACTCGAACACCCGTCTTTACCCCCTGGTGTCGATCTTGGATCGCATCCGAGGACAACTTCAGCAGTTACTGGAATTGACTATCACCTCTGGTTAATCAGTGAAGATACAACAGCCGAAAAGTCATATGAAGACCGCCTCAAGGAAGATGTCGGCCGTGCTCTACGCCATTACATAGACGACAGCATAATCGAGGACTACGACAATCCGTTCGGGTCAGATTTGGAAGGTGATGCGTCCACAGGTAAGCCTTCATTTCTCGAAACACTTCAACTGTACCTTTTTCATTGACTTGCCTTCGTAGCAGACCCTTTGCCTGAGGACTTGGATGACAGCTTGCCCCGAAAACGAGCGCGTGGCAATGATACGGACCCGCAAACAGCACGAAACTGGTATCCATGGCCGGACAGAATAGTGAGCCTGATTTTAACCTCGCCCTTACTTTCGGTATCTGACATGCCGCAGACGTGCACTTTGGATGTATTAATGCACTTGCCGCGCTCTGTATTCTCTAGGAAACAACTCGATCTTTTCCTGTGGTTGCTGCGTGTCAACAAGGTCGACGATGTCCCCTCTATCAGAAAGATGACGACTTTGCACAAGGCATTACAGAACATATGTGGTATACAAACGAAGGAACGCGTTGGGAGACTTGGTCATTGCTATCACATTAATGATTTACATCAGATGTTAGCACAAGTAAGTCAATATACTTTTACTGGTGGTGAATGTCGTTTGACCCTTGGAATAGGAGATGTGCAATCCAAAAGTGCGAAGCGTTCTGCACTTCTATCCTGAGGATGCAGGTGAAAGGCTTGCAGAGGCCCGCCAGGGCTCTCGTTGGCTGCACGACCTTCTGTTGGACGAAGCGACACCCATGATACGAGTACACGACGATTTCTACATTTTCGAACCCACCATGCTTCGAGACGGATCTGTCTGCGTCCCTATTCGTTGCTTCACGCGCCAGGATCCAACCTCGGGTAAAGACATTTTCTATTGCCGTGCATGGATGTTAGAGCCCCGCTTCGCCAGCCTCCCTGATGCACAATCAGGGTGGGTGGTTCGCCAGGACCGGGTTGTTGAAGTTTCACAATCCAATCTCCTCAAAAGTTTCCCGGCCTTGGTTCGCGACTTCTCTCGCTTCCAAATCCCGGATCCCAGATCCATTCTCGGTATGCTTTTAACTTACTCAAATTCTTTGTGAATACTAATTTATATTTATAGGTGTCTCTCGTAGCGAAGGGAACAGGACCAACGGCGAGTCCTTAGAGCCATGGTCGCTCACGGATCCGGTTGTAGGTAATCGATGGCGGTCTCTCTCAAAAGGCCATCGCACGCTAGCGTTACCTCTCTGGGTGTATTGCGATGATACATCAGGCAACACGTCCAAGAAATGGAACGAACACAACTCCTTTCTATTTTCATTATCTGGCTTACCACGTGAAGATGCTGCTAAAGAGTATAACGTACACTTTCTCTGCACCTCAAACTTGGCGCCGCCGTTGGAGATGATGGAAGGTGTCGTTGATCAGATCGAGTAAGTTTTTCAATCGCGATGATGGTATGCTATGGGTTCTAATATTTTAATCATAGGGATGGGCAGAAGAAAGGCATATGGGCTTGGGATTGTATAAACAAAGAGCCGGTCCTTGTGTTTCCCAGTGTGCTCGCCTTGTTAGGTGACAATCCAGTGTACAGTGAATTTGCGTGCCATATAGGACTTACGGGGAAATACTTCTGTCGAACATGCTGGGTCAAAGGGACCGATGCTCAAGATGCTGCTAATGTAGTACCTGCCGCCACTGATGCTCCAGAATCACTTCCACCTAATCCACCGCCCTCTATTTCAAGTTCAGTGCCAGAGTTTGAAAATTCGGGGGCTAATGCACATGGCGTGGGATTCGATAACCCACTGGATCATGCTGCTGGTACGTCTTCGACCAACCCATCCTCTATTGCAAGTGCGCTAAATATTGAGAACACAGGTGCTCACGTATCTAGGACTCACGCACCTCCACCTTCCGTCACATCGTCCGTAGGAGACATAGGTAGCGAGGTCGACTTTGACGGTACTCCAGTGCCGCACATAGCAAAACTTAATGCCTTAAAACCTCGAGGACGGTTTAAAGAGTCCATGCAGGCTATGGTTACAAGGATAAAGACATTCTTAAAGGTAACGTGTGTCGCTTTCTGATCTTGATTGACTGCTCTACTTACTACTCCTAACAGCCGGCTAAACTCCGGACGCGAAGCGAGACGATGAAAATTCTCGACTCGTATTTTGAGAAGGCACAGCATACTCACACCAAGACACGCCTGAGGGATGCGCGCAGAGACACAGGTATCATGGACACGGTTCAGGAATACTTTATAGAGAAGCTGCAGGCAGCATATGAAGGGAAAAGCAATAAAGAAGCAGCTTTGGCAGCTGCTGTATCAACCCTCCCATCCGACATCACTAGTCCGGTCTGGAGACTATCTGGTATGTGTTGATTCCGCCTGAACCAGAAAGCCTCGTCTTATTTAAAATGGCATTCTAGGACTGGATCCTCATCAAGATACTCCTGTAGAAATTCTCCACGTTGTCCTTCTTGGCTTCGTCAAGTATTTTTGGCGCGACCTGGTAAAGAATAGACTGAGCACTGATGAAGAAAGGAGTATTCTGATTATACGCCTCAATGACCTTGATGTTTCCGGTCTCGAAATCCCGAAATTGGCTGGGAAAACTCTTGTGAGGTATGCCGGGTCTCTTACAGGACGTGATTTCCGGGCTATTGCGCAGGTAGCACCCTTCGTTATCTATGGCCTTGTCTCTGAGGATATATATGAGGCATGGGTTTCTCTTTCTGCCCTTGTACCCCTCATTTGGCAACCCGTTATCCTAAATGCGACTTCATATCTGGTAAGCACATGATTTTTAGACTTGTGTCTCGCACCTAGCTCTGGATTTGACCTGAATCTCCTTAGACAACCCTCGAAGCAGAAATTCATAATTTTCTCTTGAAAACGGCCCGATGGTCAACGTCTTGGTTCAACAAGGCCAAGTTTCATATTGCTACCCACCTTCCTGAACATGTTCGCCGCTTCGGTCCAGCTATTCTCTTCGCAACCGAGGCGTTCGAATCTTTCAATGCTGTCATACGTGCCAAGAGCGTCCACAGCAATCGTCCTGCACCATCTCGAGACATTGCCCTTGCCTTTGGTCAAGGAAATCATGTCCGACACCTCTTCAGTGGAGGTTATTTTGTTCCACGGCTTGATACTCCTAAGGATGGCGAGTCCGACCCAGTGCACGAGGACCCGACCCCAGAATTACTCGCGCAGGCAGATTGGCAGAGGATAGGACCTGCTGCGAGTGTCATGATAGGCAATGACCGGATACCGCAAGGTTATTTGGGTCTAGCAGTGAATTCGCATACTCATCCAGGTCAATTTCAATTTCTTGTTTCTTTCTTCAATTATCACATCTAAGTATTCAACTCTGAGTGCAGGCCAGTGCGAAAATGACTCCACACCAGCTCGACCGTTCAATGCTACTCTAACATGGCAAAAATTTCCGAATATTCTTACTCCGGCACGCGGCTCAGCTACCAACGCTAATGATGTCCCCGAATTATTTATCACAAGTTCGAAGATGCGCCTTCTGAACGGCGACACATGCCCAATAGGGCAATATGTTATTTTACAGCAACGTTCTGGTGCGGGCAGCACTAACTTATCCCCTATAGTGTATTTAGGTTGTGTCCGTGAAATTCTGCAGCAGAAATTTATGGCGATAACCGTAAACTTGGGCTACCAGATGGGATCCTGATCCAGACTGCGTTCCAAATAGCTGCTCCAGAAAGTGGTCCCGGTGCAGCTCTACGAATGCCCCGACTTGCACTCGCTGACCAATGGTCGTTTGTTCACTTCTCGGTATCATTTTAACTTGGTCACCGCCTGCCGACATCCATGCTAACTTCTCCGATTTTGCAGGATATTCTTTGTACTGTCAATACACAACACAGCTGCCTTCAATATGACTGCAGACCAACGGGTTTTCGTCATGTCTACCAGGACCGCGTGCAAACTGGCACACGAGTGTCAATTCAACATTCAGGAAATCTGGGGGACAAAATCTTGAACACCGCTCAGATGCGTGATACTATCTACGTCCAACAATTCCGAATCCCTTCAACTCCTCTTGATGAAGATACTATCGTCGTAGAGAGTGTCGCAAGAACAATTGATCAACGACGTGCCGCCAGTGACTTAAAAGGCAACACAACTGCCACAAGACTTCGTGGGCAGGCACAACTTGGAGGCCAAGGGGCAGCTGCGCGTGGAGGTGCACCTATCAGCAGGGGTCGAGGATACCAACGACAATCAGGAACGCGACGGTTATCACCTTCGGGAAGACAAGCACCTGGAGCAAGGGAAGGACAGAGGCGAGAATCTAATCGTCGAAATACACTGCTATTACCGGGCGAGGGTGTGATAGACTTTACAAATACTTAGTAGCACAGTATCTACTCCGACTGCTCCTGCATTTCTATCATAATTTTACGTCTTTTTCCAACAAGCGCCTGTAAATCCTCCTGACCACTCTGATTTCCTCGTCGAGATCAAGCAATTGGTGTGCAGGAAACATGACACCGGGTGTTTGAAAGGGAGAGCTGAACCCGGATGGAGGTGATGATGGTACCTCGGGGCTTGATGGACAGCGTGAGGCTGGTGCAAGAAATAAACGTCGAGGATTTCTAACCGTGTTAGAAGAGTAGGGCTTGTGTCTCTATTATAACATACAAAGGTCAGACTGTAGGTAACTTGAAAGACTAAGAACCTGGAAAATAGACCAGACAAACCTTATTCGTGCCCAAGGACTTGCCTGCAGTGCATTCGTCGTCTTCTAGAAGTGGTGATGGCTCTGCATTGCCAGTGATTATGATACTGGCGGAGGGCACTGGCCCAACGGCTGCTGGAACTACTGTCGGCCGTGACGGTGGACGAGGAAAATAGCAGCGTGTCCCATCGGAAAGTATGGTGAAATCTGCTTGACTGTCTGACTCTGTATAGCTTTCTTCATCCTGGGAGTCTTCCAGAAATTCTTGGGAATATGGTGGTGTTTTTCGAGACTTCGAGTCTGACATTAGCGCGTGCGTGACAGGTGACTACAGTGACAATAATTTCGTTTGCTCCTGTCCCCCCTGCATGCTGCTTCTTTATATCTCCTCTGTCCCACCATTTCTCTCCATTCATGAGTGTTTCGCGTGAACTTGGCGTGAATTCAACGCGCTGCTCCGCAAATCATCGAGACTCGAGAGGCTACTGAAGCTGGTACTTAACCATGGCCCTCCAATATTCTTCGCAACTTCAAGTTGGCTCGTCTTCCGCTGCATCTCATGCAGGATACACTCTCCCTCCTCCCACGTCCATGAGGCCCACCAGTCTCGGGACCCTTGTCCAGGCTAGTAGAGCACAATCTGTCACCACACCCACCACACCCTTGTCCCGAAACGACAACCACTCAAGTGCTCGCCTGAGAGTAACGACAAGGCCGTCTGCGTCTGCACCAAGTCCAGCGCAGGGAGCAGAGACTCAACGACAAGTCTCGCGTCCAACACTGTTGATCGAGAACTTTGTTACAACCTTCCGCCTGTCCTCAAGTCAAGCCAAGGAGCTGTATGGATTGTACGAAGTAAGCAATTCATTTCAGCATGAAATACATGAACCTTACCTTCTGATTCCTAGGTTGCAACATCTTTGCCCGGTGACCTCTCCATGGCAGACATCATGTCGAGGGTTTACTCACTCGCCTGTCTCCTTGCGAGGGAAAATCGAATACTGTATGCCATTTCAGCAGGGTCTTCTGCTGCCGATCAAGGGGGAATATCCAGCGGAGAACTCAAGAGAATTGCCCTGGAAATCAAGACAATGCTCGACGACGGCTGGAAAGTTACGAGTCAACAAAAGGTGAGTACAGACTTATTTAACTATCTGTTTTATTAACTCGCTTACTACTGTGAATGTTGAAATAGACAATCGTGCGTCGAGTTGCAAAGGAGCAAATATATAAAGCCACGCGCACCTCCTTCAAGTCGCTGTTCGGTGATGTGAATGTGAGTGTCGTACGTTTGTGTATAGAGACTGTAAGGGATCTAAACCTTTGTAAAGCGCATACTCCGTGGCAAGCCAGAGCTGTACCGTATGAGCAATATCTACGGCCACGCTCAACGCGAAAAACTCCTCTCGTCCGTCATCAAGACACAAGTTTCGGCTGTGCGCAATACCTTTCGTTCGGAAGTAAGCTTGTCAAATTTGCCTTTGCATACCAGGACTGACCTCCGCCAAATTTGACTCAGATTCTGGACAGTGTGGTAGGCAAGAAGGCATGCTCGTTAGACGAGTTCACCGTTACCTGCTCGACGAAATATCTTGCGGATGCTGTAATGACCCCTGCGCAAAATCAAGGTTACACCGTTCATAATGTTCTTTTGGTTAGTTTGCCCATCCCATCGTTGTACAATGTCATGACAGCAGCTAACTTTCTTTGAACATGCTTAGAGACGCTTTGCATGGGAAAACACCGAGTTATTCAAGCTTCCCAACGAATCTACCGACAATGTTGAGAGCGGCGACGAAGAACACGAGCCATCAAGTCACAAACGTAAAAAATTCGGGCGAGGTAGCGGTCGCATCGCGGTTGGGGAGGATTTTTGGAGTAAAGTCGACACTTGGTTCGAGAAGGGTGTTGAGTTGTGTGGAGCAGACCTCACCTCCAGTGAATGGCAGCGGTGCGTTGTTCTTTCTCGTCATAGCTGCTTTCTGTGGTTTAATTGCCATCGATAGGTTTATCAACGAATCTCTTGAGGCCGACAATGCTCGATACCAGTCACGTCTACTACCACACCAGCTCCGAGTTAACGGTACCCTCAACAATAGTACCTCGATTGAAGAAACACCGACCACGGAAACATCCGCACCATCGTCGCAAAACTCTTCGGAGCAAGAGGATAGTACTATGGGGTCTCCTGGCTTATTGAGCCATCTTCGCTTGTTTCTTCATGGCCCAGTGGACGATTCTTTTGACCACAACACCTTTCAAGGACATCATAACCATGCCGATGATTGGGATGGCACTCAAGCTCCGAGTCAATTCTCACCAATCGCAGACTATCACCCTACGGGCCCTGCTCTTGGGACACGTCTCAACGTTCGTCATTCAACATCTCCGAGTCCATGAGTGGCAGTCAGATATAACATGTTTAACCGAGACTTTCACAACGAGTCTTCAAGTTCGAGAGCTTATTAACTTGGTTGGTACATACGGCATGAAGTGTATGATTCTCATATTATTATCATATGTTATTCTAACTGAAAGATTTGTTTCTCTTGATATCATTGCCTCGTTTCGCTCGGTTCAGAGTCACTTGAGAATCGAGGCAGCTCGAACTTCGAATTTCGAAGGTTGGCGGGACGCGCTTTGAGTTTGGCAATGCTTGTCTGAGCCGTTACTCAGTGAAAGGTTTCTTGCTCCCAGTTACTCGCAAATTTGTTACCACATAGTATCTTCACTTCTTGACGTGGGTATTACTCATATATGGGAGGTATGTGCTAGGCTAACCTGCAGTTATAAGTAATAACGATTTCTTACTGACTAACTTCGTGATTACTTCCACCTTTGTGGTCGTACTCTGTCAGGCTGTTTCGCCAGCTCTGGACTTCGCTTCATTGGAGCTTGAAGCTGTTGCCGGTACCAGCCGCTCTGAGCTCTCTTGTCGAACCCAACTCGATCGCTGTCAATTCCTCTGAAAATCACGAACATGCTATCTGGGGAGTGGACATGAGGTATGTATTAACTCGGAGTGCTGCCGCCGCTTGATGCTGCCTCAAAGACTTACTATATTGTGGACTCTGAACAGTGTACTTATGGCCGACTGCACAGCCGGAACCTTTGCAGCCGGAATTCATGGTCAATTCCACGGTGGCGCCCTCAAGATCAACAGACTATCATAATTCCTGCAGTTGCCCGTCACCCTGGTTTTTGTCTATGATGGGCCGCATCGTCCTACGGAGAAGCGCAGCCATTCGGTAATGGAAAGACAACTGTGGTGGATAAGTCCTTCAAAGGAAATGATTCAAGCATTCGGGTACTACGTCCATCAGGTCTAGACTTCACACTGCGATGTATGACTCATATTTATTGATAACTTATAATCTGACAGGCCCCGGGCGAAGCTGAGGCGGAGCTTGCCTACTTCAACAAACACGGAATCATTGATGCAGTCATCACTTCTGATGGAGACGCTATATTTTTTGGAGCCAGAGTCATATACAAGCAGTACGTCTACTCTGGCAAGGCTGAAGTTAGTACTTACTAATACGGATTCTTCCAGCATTCCCAAAGACGAGCGCTCTTTCGACGACGAAGTGTGCCGTTTTGTGCATGCAAAATTAGCGCCCGCTGACCTTTCCAATGGTTCTATTCTTCTCCTTGCGCTTTTGTGCGGGGGGACTACTACAGAGGTGTACCGTGTTGATCAATTTGGACGTCAAACTACCTTGGCGCTTGCTCGATGTGGCTTTGGCGAAAGCCTTTTTGAGGCCTTCACTCGCCTCGGCGTCGAAGACTTTAGGAATTTTGTGACCGTATGGCGTGCTGATCTTCGCATTCAGCTACGTACCAACTCGCAAGGATTTCTCAGAGGCCGCCGTCCTCTGCTCGCCGATAAGATCCCCGATAACTTCCCTTCGAGGGAAGTTATTGATCTCTACATCAACCCTGTGACATCCTGGTCAACAGCCACCTTAGCTTCAATTCCGGTACGCGCTTTATGGAGGCCGCGGTCCCCTACCATTCCTGCAGTTGCACTGGCGTGCATGAAGAATCTCGGGTGGGATTTTGGCACGCTCATCAAGAACTTCACGAAGCTGTGGCCGGGTATGTTTCTCCAGATGATTTATTCGGTAAGTTTCGCACTCTCGTGTTGCAACTTGCCTAGTATTGCAGCGAGCTTACCCAGTACTATCAGCCTCTGGCTATTTATGACAGATCAAGGCGTCTACTTGCTACGCCTACTACTCAGGCAGTAATCCTGGCGATGCGGTCAAAACCAAGAAAGGGCCAATATGCACTCAAGTATGGTGATAACCACCTGGTTCAATTTTCTCTCAAACCTACCAATTTTGTCGCGCTCGTTGCAAGTCTTTTCGACGGCATTGGCACTATAGTGCCCGTCAAAGAACATACCACTGTATGGCTGCCTTTGGGGTACAGTATACGCGAGGGACTATTTCCGGCCGGTAAGTCCTTTTATTCAGTTTCTTCAATGCTTCAATGCTTCATCACTCATATAATTGACGTAGGATTTCTTCCCGGAGTGCCCACTCTTGGTCCTGGTGTGCTACAGCTCACCACCCGTGGAGGAAGCAACAGTAACGAGGCTCAGGCCTCAGCTTCCTCACGCCGAAAAGGTGTGCTTGATGTTTCGAGCTCTGCTAAACGAGGCAAAAAAAGCGCAAGCACTGTCGTCATCAAACATCCCAAACCCGCCAAAACGGCGGTCCTCTCTGCTCTGGACGATTTCTTCAACGGGTCAAGTGCATCTTCGGTCATCGATTTGACAAATGACTTGGACTCGGATTAGGTATAGATATTAATTGGATTATGGGTTATGAACTTCAATTATGGACTTCAATCGGACGCTTTATCTCTTCCTCTTACTCTGTACTTCTTTTGACTTTCTCGGACTTGACTCGGACTTCTGACAGAGATTTATTACTCTCTCGGACCTTTACTCTCTCTGATTTTACTTGAACTAGTACTTTCCTTACCTTACTTGCGCTTTTGACTTTTGACTGGACTGCATCCTTGGACTTCGTAGTAATACTATTTTATTCCGTGTACTTAAACAGATATAAAGAAATAAAGAAGAACGGGACGGAGGAGAAACGCTGATACGGAATCCCAGTTTTGAGGCACGAAGGAGCGTGAAGCGAGCGTGAAGACACGAGAGGCGCGAAGACGAAAGCGAGAGGGTAGCTTAGGGTGACCGGTGGTTTGGGAAGGGCGAAGTCCACCTCGTTCACAGGTTCCATCGTTGCATCGTAGGTTGATAGTTGTTCTGAGAGGCGCGTGGTGTGAGTTGAGATGTGCGAAGGCTAGCGTACCACCAGGAAAGCAGGAGGGACGAGGGGAGAGCGAGGAGAGAGAGAGAGGGAGACGACGATAACTTGGGGGGAAGACAGTCAGTCAGTCAGCAACAGCAACTGGTCAAAAACTAAGTCAGCCGGTCAAAAACTAGAGAGAGAGGCGAGGACAAAACTCACCGCAAAAGGAGCCAATGGCAAATGAGAGGCAATAAACACGATGGACACGACGACACAGCGACACCTCGAGCACCCGTACCGAGTACCGAAGTGCACCATAGGTGGTACCGAACGGCGAAATTCCTGTGACCTAAGCGGCGATCCACCTGCGAGATGCTGGTGACCGCCGCTCGTCACTCTTGAGGGAGGGTCCTAGCGCGACGACGAAAAGAGGTTAGTTGACGAGGGGGAATGGAGGGGAGAGCTGTGAAATGGCGGGGAGACGCAAGTGACGCGGGAGGACCAAACAAAGTCGAGTTGTGAAATTACATAAGCATATAGCCTATTATGTCAGTGACAGGGACACAGCGGCCGCGGGCGTCACAGGGAGTGCATTGCATCATCGTAACACTTCCTTATTGAGATACGATTTGCTTCCGTCCTTGCCAAGCTACCACTACCACTACCACCACCGCATTCGCCTTTCGTCTTACACCACATTTGCTTTTCGGTCTTCTTCCGTCGTCCATGCAGTCAACACTTACACTACTAAGCAGCCACCAGCCACAATCGCCTCCGCCCTGTAGCGATTCGGGAACGTTTGAGGAACACTCGCCTTCGCCTGAGGTGTAAGGTAACTCGCTCACCTGAAGGTAAGTTCTGCCCTCCTTTCTTTCGTCTGCTTTTGTCTTCCACCACTACTCTTGTACCCGACCCGTAGAAGACCCAAAACTGGGGCTTAAATGGGTGCTGAAATTGAAAATCTTCAAATTTTATATTATCTCGCATTGCCCTTCAGTTCATAGCTGATTGTCCTCTCTTTTAGCTTTCAGTCGTGCTCCACTCGGCTCTGCTCAACTTTCCGGGCGCTGTGCAGTCCGCCAGTAGCCCTGGAACTCTCATTGCTGGCCTTCAACATCCTTCATCCATGGCGCGCTTGCTTGCCGCCCCCCTCTTCGCGTCGCTTCATGTTCTTTGCATCGAGTCACCACACGCACACGACCTCTTTCCATCACGCCTCTTTTCAAGCCCTCTACTCTATCAGTACTCGGAGTGGGATAGGATGTAATTGGTATAAGGAAAATGATATTCCTTCCTCGCCTTTCCCTGGCTGACCGCTGTCCGGTCAGTGGCATGAAAGCCCTGTTCAGTCATGTCCTCATTTGGATGTCGGCCACCTCTTGGATACAATATGACTACTTGCCTTCAACCTCGTAATTCTGCGGATGCGAATAGAGAAGTTGAACCTTAGCGGATTCAGGTGAGCCATTTTCGGCGTTCGCTTCCTCTTTTCTTCACATACTGATTCTTGCGTGTAGCCTTGATAGGAGCAGAGGCCCTTCTTGCATTTGAATACAGCTCGTTGAAGGCGACAGGATCACGTTCCAAACTATATCCACGCAGTGAGCAACAAGGCTCAAAGCAGATCAGTGTCAGGACTTACCATTGAAACTGTTTAGCAATCAACTCCCTCTGTCGTCGCGTCGAACCAGTCCGCTCCCTCATCACGCCACTTAACCATTCTACCAGCCAGTCTTCTAGGTGCAATCCTCTGCCTGGATCTCACATCTCCCACTGTCTCACAGCTTCCATCCAAGAACTTTTCTTCCGACCGTTCCTAATGACTGGGATTGAACCACGCCCATGTAACCCGCGCGTTTTCTTGAATTTCTTGCGCCAGCGGCCTCTATATGCAGCATATTTGGGACGGTGACGCAAGTTGAACAAGGTGAGCTGAAGCCGTTTAATACACTATTGCATGCGCAGTAAATCTGACAAATAGATCATCTTCAGACTGCGGCAAGCTTCCGTGTTTACGCCTGTGCGGAACAGAGGGAAAGGGTACGCGAAACATATGATGCGTCTACTGCATTGGGTTCTGGCAAAGGAGGGAATATCTTGGCCAACTTGAATGGCCATCGGAGGAGTGGGGTGAAAAGCCTATTGTTTCTCGAAAAGAGCAAGAGGAAAGCTATGGAGGAGACGCGCTCTTCAGTGCTTTGTGGAGCGACGTGGGCCCGGAGTTCTATGCGAGATGCGGTACTGGCATTCGGGAGGGAGGAGGTTGGCAAGTGCAAGACCCGAATATACACATCTGGAATGTAGATGATGCGCACTCATCGACGGTGCCCGGAGAGTGGGAGTGGTTGAATGAACAAGAGGTACACGACATCTGGAAAGAAGAAGCGGAGCGCATGAAGCTCGAATTGGAAGAACGAGCGCGCGAGAGCCAGACCAGCCTTCGCACCTTCTTACCTAGTAATGGGGTTGCAGACTTTCTGATCGATAGGAAACGGATGGGTTGGATGCGAATGGTTCCGAAATATTGGGATATACCACATTCAACAGCAGGACTTGATCAATTTGCGACGTGGACTATCGAGAGGAGAAAGGATGGAAGTTGGGTCATGGTGATAACCAGACTGAGAGGAGACGCAGAAGCAATTATTCAGGCAATTATCGCAGGATTCGCCAAGAAGTATGGCGTGTCGGCCATTGAATGTTGGGGAGTAGGTGATACCGAACGAGATGATCACCTACCTTGCTTCAAGTGGTATGGTCCAGAACGCTCTACGTTGTGCTTCAACGAGAAGTAATAAGTTCCTGCTCGCGTTGATTCCAGGACCTTTGCTAACAGTACTGCGCAGATTCTATTGGTGTTAATTGGCGTTCACGATGGTATGCACTTGAAGGCTGTTCGAAAAAGCTGCTTTTCGATTTCCATTATTGCCGCTACCGAACCGTAGCAAGAGAGGAACACGAGGCCGTTCTTCCAGACGCATAGCCAGACATATGGTTTCGTAGGCGGCACTAGTATTTTCGGTGTTTCGTAGGGCTCGGATATCGTGCAAAGCGAGAGCAAGATCCTCCACGGCTACACATTTTCAATAAAGTAAAATACCTAATTCTGGGCTAACGAAGAAGAATAAAATTTGCTGAATTGTTTGTGGTGGAACATTATCGTACATACGGTAAAGACGGGATTAATTTAAGCGTGAAGGTGAAGATCGGTTAAACGCACGGCGCGTGCCAAAGGACACCCACTGTTGACTTGGCAAGTTGGCGCCTTTGAACCGTACCCTCACCATTCCACAGATGCAGCTTGAGCGTAGCAGTACAAGCGTCGTATATGCTCTTGCCTCAGAGTAAGATGGGTCTGCCTCGTGTGTCCGAACTATTTTTACCAGGTCAGCCAATGGCTGTGAGAGAAACATCACGCATGGTGACAGTCCTCTCACAACTTGTACCTCGTCGACCATGAGTGCTTCAGCCATGAAGACACCCTTGCTCTTCGGCGCAAAGATATCAAGTGAGTCGACACTGCTGTGGATCTGGAACGTTGGTATCCTTAACTCTCATTTGTAGCTATCGAGATAAAAGGGCCGATCGATATGTTCAAGTCCCGATACAAGTATCTCATTCGAGTTAATCAGGATGGTCGGAAGGTTTTGGAAGGTGAAAGCGGAAATCTTTTGAAGGAAGCTGGAGAATTTAGGGTCAAGTGGGATGTTAACAAGGACTTGTGCGAAAACCGTTGGTTTCTTATCAATAAGTCCCTGACCTGTTATCACCAGGTCGTTTGCGCTTTCATCCACCATCAAGCTCAGTGTCCATAGCAAAGGGATCCGCGGACACGACATAGGAGAGTTTGAAGGGAACGTAGTCGATTTTGTAGATAACGGTGAGTTTCTATGCTATCGTTAGATTTGGGATGATAGAGACTGATGCGTGGCATGCGATCTAGACAGTTACTTCGAACTTGTGGCAAAAGGCAAAAGCACGTCGGTCAAGCTTCGTGTTACCATTACCAAGCTTGACGCGAAGACACACACCACCGACTACGTCAAGGAAGTTATGACGAAAGTCGACGGCGAACTAGCCACTATGGTTACTTTGAATCTGCCCGATCCCGATAACGGGGGTGTGAAGTTCGTTATGGGTCAGATCTTGCAATCCACAAAGAGTATCATGGATAAAGTTGCCGAAGTACGTAGGCGACAACTCCAACGTGTGCAGAGTCCTCACCAGCACACAGGCACATCCTTTCCTAAAGATCGCATGGTCTGCCTTTGCTTTCGTATATGAGGTACGCAAAATTGAAAATGTAATCCTGCGTAACTTACAGACGTTTGTAGGCTGTTGAGAAAACGACACGAGAAGATAAAGCTGTACGCGACTTGGCTAAGAGTCTGCGGGAAATGCTAGGCGTTGCAAACGCACGCCCAGAACTGCTCGTTATCAAAGACACCACTAATGTGATAGCAGAGATGAGCATACTGGCGCTCCGTATCGCTCAAGTGATTCATGAATATTCTTTGACTGGCGTCGTAGGTAAATTGGTCATTTTTATGTGATCCATGTTCCGATTATGAACTCACACTTCTTAGGTCGTGCGCTTCGTCTCAACATACCAGGCTCCTCGTTACATTCTCGCATTCAACAGTACCAGGCTGACCATAGAGAGTTAATGGAACAGTTCAGGACGAGATTGGGTATTAGTTCTGATGTCCAACTCGGTACGTCTGCTGAGTCAATACTCACGAACCTCGATTTTGACTTCGCGGTCAGAGACACTCATCGAGTTGACAAGTTCTATTCCGAAAGTGGTTGAGGACTCGGTTCGTCAAGCGGTTCAGGAGCTGGTAAGTCACGCTGCTCAAGGGACAATCACTTATTTGTCTAACGTGTCGTTTAAAGAAAATTACCGGAGGCATCGAGTCACAGACATCCGTACGGCTGTTCAGGCCTATAGTGACGACCCGCTTTATCGGTCGCCAGAAGGAAATGGAGAAGTTGAAGGCACACTTTAAAATACGGGACACTTCGGGTGCTCGTCGACAGACCACTACGGGTGCTGTTCGTTCATTCCTTATCAGCGGCATGGGTGGAATTGGTAAAACCCAGCTCTGCTTGCGGTTTGTCGAAGATGCTATGGACAATTCCACTTTCTCCCGTGTCTTTTACGTCGACGCGGCCACGGAGGAGTCTATAGCATCTAGTTTTAAGGGGATTTTTCATAATACGTCAGGTCTTAAGTCTTCAGGGCTGTCGGAATCACCAGATTCAGTCCTGGCCTGGATCTCCAGGTTAGAAGAAGACTGGCTGATTATGTATGACAATGCAGAAGAGTCCGTAGCCAAATACTTGCCCGGAGGACGGCGAGGTAACATCTTGATGACCAGCCGGAACCCGGGTCTGGCTAGGCATACCAGCGGAGCGCACCTTGCGCTTGATGAGATGTCTGAGGAGGATGCACTTGCGTTGTTCAAGGCATCCGGTTGTCATGAGTTTCTTTCACCTGAGGATGAACAGCTGAGTCGGGAAATTGTTTCCTCTCTTTTGTTTATTCCTCTTGCCGTCGACCTCGCCGGTGCATACACTGCATCCTCTTCTGGATTCTGTGATCTGCATGAGTACCTTGAGCTGCTTTCCGTAAAGCGCGCTCAAGTACTCAATCCTCTCTCTATTGCTGATGCCACCCCATACAATAACACTATCTATGGTGCATGGGAACTGTCCATGAAAGGATTGGAGGACATGGCTGCATCTTCTCATGCACGCCAGGAAGCTGCGCAATCTGCCCTTGCTATCCTTCAAATCTTTTCCTGGTTTCATCATAGTAACATTGACGAGAGCATTTTCAAAAGAGCAGCAGTTGCTTATCATACTGCCAGTGCTGATGAGAATGATTTCTTCCATCCTCCTATGTTATCATCCCTTTCACTAAAGATATTGCAACGAGATGGCACAAAAAATGATTGGGACAATGGATACTTCAGAAAAGGCATTCAAATGTTACTATCTGCCTCTTTGATGAAAAAGAGTACGATGTCAGAAAGGGTTGTCTACTCTGTCCATCCTCTTATTCATGAATGGGTTCGGAACAAGCATATATCTCATGACCAGACCTTGTCCCAGGATGTATATATTATCATGTTGTCCTCTATATCATTTGATGATGTCCTCTATCAACAAACAATCACCCCTCTTCTTCCACATATAAAAGCATACCAGCAATATACATTGGATCAGATTTTGATAAACCAGGAATACAATGATTACATATTTGAAAGACTTGGGTTTTTCTACGGGCACACCAGTTTGTTCAGGGAGGAAAAAAATATCCGGCTAATTACCATTGAACACCGAAAGCAAGCACTAGGAGAAGACATGAATACTCTTGATTCCATGCAGAGGTTGGCTGTCTGTCTCCTAAACCAAGGAAAACTGGCAGAAGCAGAGGAAATGTACTCCAAAGTGATTGCCCTCCAAACAAAGATCCTAGGAGATGACCATCCATCAACTCTTGCAAGCAGAGATAATCTGGGATCACTGTATGTGGAACAAGGTCAATGGGAGAAAGCCAAAGCCATTATCTTATCAGTGGTGGAAGCAAGTACAAGGGTCTTTGGTGAAGAAAACACGAATACTCTTAATTCCTTGCATGAGTTGGCTCTCTGTCTCCTAAACCTAGGAAAACTAGCAGAAGCAGAGGAAATGTACTCCAAAGCGTTAGCCCTCGAAACAAAGATCCTGGGAGATGACTATCTATTAACTCTCACAAGCAGACATAATCTGGCCCGGTTACTGTATGTGGCAAAAGGTCAATGGGAGGAAGCAAAAGCCATTTTCTTACCAGTGGTGGAAGCACATACAAGGATCTTTGGTGAAGAAAACATGGATACTCTTAATTCCATGCATCAGTTGGCTGTCTGTCTCCAAAACCAAGAAAAACTGGCAGAAGCAGAGGAAATGTTCTCCAAAGTGATAGCCCTCAGAACAATGATCCTGGGAGATGACCATCCATCAACTCTGACAAGCAGACATAATCTGGGATCACTGTATGCAGATAAAGGCCAATGGGAGGAAGCAAAAGCCATTCTCATACCAGTGGTAGAAGCACGTACAAGGGTCTTGGGCAACAATCACAAGCATACATTGAAGACATGCAAATGTTTGGAAATTGTCCAACAATCTATGATGGCTAGCAAATCCAATGACAACGCAAAAGGAATCGAGGATAGTAGCAAACCCCAATTGGCTTCGACAATGACGATGATGATGCAGGAAGAAGAAGGAGACAGAGTCAATGACACCAGCGCACACGAAGAAGCGGAGAGAGAGGAGTGAGCTAAGCGGCAACAACGGCAGTGGTGGGGGAGCTAAATGGGAGTGGTTGAGGTTTTGAACTCTGGCGGAAGTCGACTGGAAACCGGAGCGAAAAGCAAGCACTCAAACAAACACAAAGAACGCATCGAGCTCGACGGAAACGGGAATTTGGAATTGGACTGGAACTTGAACTTGAACACGAATGTCAGAAAGAAAGAAAAGACTCGAAACGGACTCGGAATACAAAACGGACAAACGAACCTAAACAAACCCAACTATGAATCGGAATACACACCTTTCTCTTTTTCTTTCGCCTTGCCTTGCTGTACCCAAAAACCACCCAAAAAAAAGGAGAAAGGAACTCCCATTGGCTTCGAAATTGATAGTTTGAACATTGTACTACCACGACTGTGATGATTGACTGCGTTTGTATGTGAACCCGTAACTACCTTGACTGTATGCCTCGTGAATATGAAAGTCAGATTTTCATTTGACCCGTGTTTGAGACTATCAAGCAGTGAGCGAGACCGAATTGTACGTGGTACGCGGTAAGGCTATCTAATGTCTAGGTAAGAGACCCGTCCTAACCAGAAATAGACAACGTAAGAGCACATGAAAGAAAGAAAGAAAGACATCCGGATAAGATACGGACAAGCAAAGGTATATACGTAGGCAACTAGGTAGTCGTCGCAGAAAGGGTCACCTGAACCCTTCAGAGACACAACTCAACACATTCCGAAATACACAAGAGAAAGAAAGAAGAAAGTCGGACAGGTAAGAGAACATTAAGCAAGCAATGGACCCCTGTGGATGGGCCCTCAGAATTAAAAGAGAGACATTGATCACCCCATCCTTATCATGCCATGGGTAACCCCAGCGATGCAACCACTCCTTCACCGCCATTGCCAATCTCCCACCTCTCGCCGGTGCCGCACCACCCCTCGCCGCCTCCTGGGACGTCCCAGTATACTTCTCCTCTCCCACAATCACAAACGCCAGCCCATAAAAGTGTTCCCGCTCCAACCCAAGCAAGAACTTCTCCAACACCTCCGTCGCCTCGTTCGAATGCAGACCGGCCGTGCAGATCCACCATCGCCTCCATCCTCTCCTCCTGCATCAGCTCCGTCCCTCCTCCTCCGCTAGTACCCGATGCAGGGACAAAGAACGGCAACGACCCCGAAGAAGTCGCCGCACTGCTTAGATGGCTCCTACCCCCCACACCCAGGCACACTCCCAGCCCAGCACCCATCACGCATCCTCGAGTACCCCTATCCCCTGGATCATCACTCCATCCAGCATCCCTCCCTCTAACCGCCCCTTCAGCAACCTTAACACGCTCTCGCACAAGGCCTGCCGCAGCTTCTCTCATCTCCTCTCTCATTGTCTCGTTCATTGCCTGGCCCTCCTTGCTGAACCATTTCGCAGACGCTCCGTCTTCTCGACGAGGGAGACACGTATTCCTCATCGAGCCCACATGCAGGGCCCGGCTCCGGTAAGACATATACAATGTCGAAAGACTTCCGCCTGTCGGAAGCGTAGGAAGCAACAACAGCGAGCGCAAGCTGATTCTCGGAGACGCACGAGGCGCCACGACAGCCAAAGGGTGATACAAGTTATCAGCAGCAGACCCAAGGACGTTCCTCGGTGCCGTTCCCTTCGCAGACGCATGGTCTCCAAGCTGATGAGGAGGAGGTGGTGCAGGTTTCTTAACAGCAGCCTCGAACCTCTGCCCCGTCGTACCGCAGCGCTGGGAACTCATCTTGCTGCATGCCCATGCCATCGTTATAAGGGCTGGCCCCCATGAATGCCGCCAGTGGTCCCGTACCAGGCTGCAAGTTCGCACGCGTCAGGACGGCGTTCAGGCTAGCCATGTCGACGTCCTTTGGGAGTTGATGCAGAAATTTGCAGTTCTCTTGTTTGGCGCAGGTGCCGCGCAGCCAGAAGTGGCAGAGTGCGCGTTCGAGATCTTGACTGTAATTGTGATGAAATGGATGTGAGAAATATAGGTAAAATTTGCAATAGAATAGATTTTCGTCAGAACACGCAATGTAGAAAACAAAGAAAAGAACAACCCACCTGAATCGACAATCTGCTCTCCAACATTCCCCAGCAACAGTGTACCTACACACCCTATTTGCACCAGGCACTACGCAGCCGTTGGCATATCTAGGCGCTTGCTGCTGCTGTCCCTGCTGTCTCGCACCACCCAGTCCCATGCCACCAGATCCACCCATCATGGCATTCGGCATGCCACCTCTTCCTGGAATACCCCCCGCAGCTCCGCCTCTACCCACAAGGGTCACTCTCGCGCACGTAGGTTGCATCCTTCCCGGACCGACTGGACCCTCCTGGCCTTGCTGAGCGTTGATCGTGGAAGTCGCTCCTCCAGGTGCAGCACCAGCCCTGCTATCGACAAGCCACCCATGGCGCGCTCAAGGTCGTATCCATTCGCGGCCAACACGTCTTCGAGCTCGCTTGGTACGATTGTGCTACCAAAGATGGAGGTAAGCACGTCCACGTCGAATGTGAGCGTCTCGTCCGCCGACGTTGGGTCGCCCAGGGCATTGTGATTGTTGGAAGAAGACGACGACATGGTGTTCATGCTGTAGTTTGAATTATAGTTGTTCGAGATGGCAAAGCCAGCCGTAGGATCATCGTTGGCGTCAAATTCATCAAAGTAACTAGTACTATTGACATTAGGGAAATCCAAGTCCGAATCTGAAGGATAGAAAGATAACGGGAAGGGTTGTGTTTGTTCTTGATTTTGAGAGCCAACACCACCAGTTGAGGGCGAGCCAGACCAGGATCAGGAGCTGTCAAAGTCCGAGACGGAGATTGAATGAAAAGAGGGTATCAGGTTCGAATTCGTGTTTCCGCTGTGCCATTGCCTTTCTTTCCATTGGTTCGACGAAAATGGATCAAACGGGTCGTCCTCTTCGTTGTAGGGATCCTTCGGACAATGAGACGAGCGCAGGGGTGTACCATGAGAAACGGTCGTTTCTGCTACGAGTGGCCAGCGATGTCCAAGTAGTTGGATGCGCGAGTAGCCCACATATCTGGAGACGGGGTATCTGCCCTCAGATCGAGCAAAGACGAGGTGGTGTAAGAACTGTTGGACGATGCGGTGTAGGAGGATGGAAAATGTGGTTGAGTCGCGGCGGTGGAGAGAGGGTGGGGAATGGGCCTAACCTCATTAGCTTTTGCGTTGAGGGGACGAGGGGGAGGAGAGTGGCGATGCTGGAAGGGAAGCGGTGAACTGTGATTGGGCAAAGGAGTGCTCTGACATGGTAGGTTTCCTGAAAAAATTGGCCAAAGGAGAAGTTGGTGCAGAGATGGGTGTCTCTGGACGTAGTCGAGAGGTAGAAGAGGCTCTCGACGACGGGCGCGAGATTGAGCGCCGGGTCGGGGTCAGAAACAAGAAGGGAACGCCGGCGATGTCGTCCAGGTGCTTGTGCATGAGCTCGAGGACGACATGCTCGACCTGCTCGTAGTTAGTGCCGTTCTGCACCGTTCTATCTCTATACGATTTGTTGTGTCCTGGGACCCGGTCGCGCGTCTGGCCACCACCATTTGGTAATTGATTATGTAATATATCCGACCTCCCCTAATTGCCCTCACGTCCGTCTACCCACTTTCCCTTCGCATCGCGTTCATTCCCCTTCTCCACCTCCCTCCATTCCCGCCTCCCTCGTCTGCTAAGTCTGTTAGCAGATCGCAGCTTGGACCTGCGCTCTCCGTGTCACGCTCAGGACACAAACGACTCGCAGGCGATTCGACGTCCAGGACACAAAAAACGCGACTCTCGGTCCTCGTTTTGGTACCTTCCGGAGGCTCGTCGGTGAGCGCGTCGCGTGTGCGTTCCAGCAATCCCCAGTAAGTTCCCTCCTCGTACCTTTCACCCTCCTCGTACCTTTCACCCTCCTCGTACCTTTCCCACTTTCCTCGTTTCCCGCCACCCTATTTGGAGGCCCAAAACTGGGACTTAGAACTGGGCACGGGTTTCCTTGCCTCCTCCCTTTTCTACCTTTATTATTTTGTTCCTCACATCAATCGTTTCTCTCGCTAATTCTCTTGCTCTTAGCTCTCGACTTTGGGGGCTCGTCGGTGAGCGCGTCGCGCGTGCGTTGCAGCAAGAATCGCCACATCCCCTCTACTCACGATGAATAGGCAGGCAGGCAGGGCTGGACATTGGGGAATGGTAGAAGAGAGGGGAAGGAAGTCAGGTCTGGGAGCTAACCTACTGTCGTGCCTCTTGTTTAATGTTCTTTCTTCTTTTCTCTTCTCGCTACTTTCCATCATTTATTTTATTTGACACCTTCAAGTTACTGCCCATATCATACATAGTATTACCTTATTCCAGAACTACAAGAGACAATAAAACAGAGTAACGTACTTAAAACTGCGCAATAAAGAAGTACAATCAAAAGTCCGAGAGAGAGAAATAACAAAGTTCGAGAGGGAGAGAAATATTGATAATAAAAAGTCCAGTCTGTAAGTCCAGTCAGTCCGTTGAGTCCGAGAGAGAGAGAGAGAGAGAAAGGTTTGAGAGGGAGAGAAGTGTCCGAACTTAAGCTATAAGATGTAACTTGAGACTTGAGACTACAATGTGTGATACAGTTCGAGGAGATCCTCGAAGGAGGTGTCACTGAGCTGAGCCACTGAATCATCGAGCAACTCGAACAGTGCTCGTCGAGATTCGGGCTCTGCATTCGAGTGCTCGATTACAGCAGACTCGAGCGCATACCCTGCAGCGCGAGTCGTCCGAATGACACTGTGAACGACCGCCAGTGGATGGGCTGGGTCCAGAACAGACTCCACTGTCGGCAGCACAGCGTCTGTTTGAGGTATAAACCCTTGTTGAAGTTGAAATCCGATGGTAAGCAGTTTGAATAAATAATAATTCGTAAACGGCACATACCATGAGGGAACAGACCGATGCGTGGAGTATATCCAAAGGGCAGCCACACGCTAATTCTGGATGACCTTTTGGCAGTAGTCGATTGGCTGCCACTGCTGAGACTGGGAACAAGCCTTTCGAGGGTGTCTTCGAAGTTGGAAGTTGAGACGGATAACTGGACTAGGCGCTTATTGCCGTATTTGATGCAATATTGCCCCTTTCGTTCCTTCAACTTAACAGCAAGGATTCGAGCTTTGGCATCTGGTGTGGTGAGAAGTCCAGTACTGGGGTCATAGACAGCGATTGGCTGAACAAAAGAGGAAAAATTCTAAGCATCAGCCTGGGTGAACGGCAGTAAGAGACGACTCTCGTAGTGACTTACCAAATACACCATCCGCAAAAAAATGCCTACCCAAAGACTCGCGTCAAAGTGCTGTCGCAAGTCAGCCAGCGCAGTCCAGCCGAAATGTTGCATACAGAACTGCACTATTAATGGGAAAGATATCTCGCGATGGATCCATCTTCCGTGATCTGGAACACCAGCAGGCATAGAACTTGAAGTTAGAGGTTTGAGGTAAAGATCTAGGATGTCGACACTCGGGAAGGAATCCGGAATACTGGCTGCAACTGCTGGGCAGCGCTGGCTAAGGTTTCCCCGTGCATTGCTGCAGAGCTCAAGCCGCACCGCTACTCGCCATTCACCCATGAAACCCGTAAAATCATGGAAGTGATTGTCTCGGAGGCGTTCATATGCCTCGATGAGCGAGTCCCCAAATCCACACTTAGCTAGATCACGGGCAACCATAAATCCGCATCCATAGATACCTCGACGGTCGTAGTCCCCACCAGCCATGAGGGCAATCAGCAGTGCGGTGCCCTTGGAGAATCCGATCTCGTCTTCTGCATCTCCGGCGTCGTATTTCAAGACCTGGTTATCATATTCTCTCTGGTCTCGAGGAATACTAAGCGTGTTAATGGACCAACATTAGTAAATGAGGTAGGGGCTGATAAAGGCATTACTCGCACCTCTTGTAAATCACGATAGCGCCAAACAGGATTGCGTCTGAGTCATTATTAGTGACAACCGCGTCTATCATCCCCAGCTGGTTAAGCATCGCCAGCTCGGCTTCTGCTTCTCCTGGAGCCTATTAGTAGTTCAATGTTTTAGAGAAGGAGTCTGACTGGCGATACTACCATTTACTTACCTCATGTACATGGTAGCCAAATGCTTGCACAAGCACTTTCGAGTGGTTTACCCACCAAAGTGGGGAATCGACAACAGAGTGTTCGTTTTTGATAGATGGGCGACCTGCTCCATCATACACAAAAACTAAAGTAACAAGCAGACTCGCAAGTTGGCACAGCCTATTGAAAAGCAGGCGAAGAGCTCCGCCTTCAAACTGGCCATTTACACCGGCTGCAAATGTAGCGCCAGTGCATTCTGCCATAAGAATGCTGGGATGCGGTGTTAGTAACCTTTTAAAAGAGGATAGTGATGCATCAAGGATGTACCTCATATCTACTCCCCACCGAGGGAAGTACGACTGGCCTTGACCAACGGCTTCAAGCTCTCGCGAGACTCTCTTCAGTGGAGGGTTGCAATTGACTATCTGCCAGTGAAAATATATCAGCGATTGGCAGATTAATTCAGAAACAATAATGTAGTACCTCCCATAAGCCCGTTATTCCCATCTCAGGGCTTGCGTGAATGTGAAGGTTGCGCGAATATAAGAGCAGTTTCAATACAGGCGTTAGAAAGGGCGGTGGTAACTTGTAAAACAGGCTTGTGTACTACTCACTGTGGAATTCGACTGCCTTCATTTTATATCCACCGGCCGGTGCTAAAGTGAAACTGCTTGTAAACAATATCAGAGGGATACTCGTCATGACTTACAAGTGTGGTTGATTGCGGTTTGCCACCGCAGGTCATTGATAACGTTCCCGTTCATCCACCAGCGGGCACTGGCTTGAATGGTTGATACGAGGCACACACAGCTGCCGACTCCAGCAACTCGGACTTCGGGAGTTTGCCTTCAACAGCTGAACTACTACTGCAACCTGGTACGGGTAGTGCAAGAATGAGATATGAGATTAAACAAATGACGGTGCTACTACATGAAAGGTGTTTACAGTATTGATATTAATTCTTAGCTACGGTACTAGGTAGCCTTGTGCTTCTTCCCTGGGTGCCTTCAGATTTTCACGGGAGCCTTGCGCTTTCTAGTTTTTGTCGAATCCGGCACTGTCGAATCAGTTCCGTTGCTAACCCCAGTGCAGTCACTGGCGGGTTTCCTCGCAATGTTTTCCTCGCGACGTGCCTTGATCAACTTCGAAAGGGCAGAAAGGCCTTTCATCCGTCCGTTGTCCTCTTTCCGAAGCTGTTCTAACTCCTCGATAATCTCCTCGGGTACAGAGCGCTCTTCGCATTGCTTGAGTATGTAGATAGGCAACTCGATAAACCTTTCCCAGGCTTTTCTTGCCTGTTGTAATCCAATACTAAGTTAACTAATGTGAACATCAAATAAAGAAATAGCACTTACCCCTTTCTCTCGTCGCCACTGAGCCTTCCAACGTTTCTCGACTTCTCGCAAAGGAGGTTTAACTCCTGTCCGATTTCCCATCTCGTCAACGACATACTCCCCAGAATTATATGCCCGCCATTGTTCCTCCAGCGTATACTTATCCAGAGTTTTTGAAGGGCCCCAGCAGCCCCACAGAACCTCGGGACGCTTAACGAGTTTGAAGACTTGCTCCCAGGTGATTGAATGCTGGCCGAACAAGGGTGGAAATATCATTCGTGGCTCATCTAGTAGCATATAGTGTCAGAATTTATGTATCTGCTACAGTATAGCTGAAATATTTACTTACTGGGTAGGAAGAACGCCTCCACCGGCGGTAAGACCAGGTCAACATCACTTCGAGCACGGGGTGTGATTGGAGTCTTCGGAGAACAATTTACGAAGGCTCGTAATGCCCCGCTGGGCGTCGCATACACAGCTGTGTCATCGACGGCGGGTAAAGGACGTCGAGGCGGTGTTGATGGTTCTATTTGAGGAGCACGGCTCTGGGATACATTAATTTGCGGTGCGGAGAAATTCGAAGCTGTTCAAGAGAATCAATATCCTAATTTATGGGAAATGCGGTGACAAACGAGAACTTACTGCGTTCAAATGTCCTATGGTACACGTCGTGCGAATACTTCGAGGGCGAAAGGACTGACAGCCTGCGGGACACCATTTGCATGAAGGACTGCATTTCTGTCCTGTCTGCTTGCATCTCCGAACGGCTTGCTGTTTGAAGGTTGACAACGCTTGATATTATCTGTTTCATAGCCCCATCTTGAAGTCGCGCTATGTCAATTTCGCTTCCGCGGCTCGCGTTTAACAGCATAAGTTGCGTAGGATATTCGGTCTTCATCCAGTTTTGGACATCTCTGTTGGCAAGAGCTGGCAAGCGGAAGATATTCGATTCCGGGCATTCTTGAAAGATAGCTGCCCCGCACCGCAAGAGTTATATCTCAGTAACGGACAGACACATCGTATTCGACATACCTGAAATAAAAATGGCCGCAACGAGATGACCATCTCCCAGAAGTTTGACGCACCGAGGAGATTTGGCTTCCCGACAACTTGTTCATGTATAGATTCTGCCATCGGGCACATCATCTCAAGGAAATGCTGCGGAACAGGGACATGACGCCAAACGGGGTCATACACCTCATGAACCTTGTATCCATGAGTACCGAGAATGGCCTGCGCGTAAAAGGAAATGTGGAGTTATAATACATAACTGAAAGTGCAGCTATTCTTTCTTACCTCCTTCGGAAATGCAGGGGCATAGGTATCGAAGTAAGTATTTCCGCGTGTCCAGCCCATTCTTGCAGCTTGAGACGGATCAACCCTTGAAGCCCCGTTAGGAAGCGAATATAGTAGGACAAAAGTATGGTAGTTACCCCATCTTCTCTTGTAAGTAACCCGGAATATGACGTGGAAGATGCACCTTAAGCCTCGATATGAACGAGGCGCGGTGGAAAGCGTTTACAAAGAGATTATACAATGCCTGTTCATTGAAAGGCGTTGTCGGTGATCTTTGGCCATGCAAAACACGAATCTGAATGTAGAAATGATATCAGTTCTGAAGAAAAATGTTCGGCATACAGTGAGGACCTACCTGACGCCACGTCTTGTTCAAGGAGAAGTCGATGTCCGCCTTTTCGATGAGACGCATCAAATCAAACAAGTAATGAATTAGAAATGCCAACGCTCCACGAGTGCATTTCATCGGGTCCTTATGTGCTATAAACACGGAATAGACCGGATTGACTTTCTATAAACACGAAGTTCAAGTTGAATTAGTTTACTGTGCTATTATAACGATACAGACGTACGGTTTTCATCCCTCAACTTGCTCCAGCTTTCTCCTCTCCTTGACATCCAAGTATACATTCGATCCGAGTGACACCATCGGGCTGCGTGAACGTGTATGGCTGTAGCTCTGCGAGACGGAGAGCGCGGAAATCATCCCCACGATTACCGCTGGCATTTTGGGCAGTCCACGCACGGTGTCCATTGATAGTCGATCGAACTGGAAATATAGCGAGAGATACTTCAGTACACGTTCAGACGAAGAAAAAACTAGAACCTACGTTCTCGGTGAGTCAGGAACGCCTTCGACACTTTTGCCAGCTGTTCATCGGTTATTCCCTCGAGGAATGTATTTGCGGTTATATCCAGTGCATCGTCGTCGATCCCAATGCCACTAGTAAGGTAAGAGAGTTTAATTTGTTAATAGTTATCATTGAAAGAAAGAGGGAAGTGCATACGTTCGCTCTCGCTTTATGGCCTCATTCATCCGCCCCTTGAGAGAATTCCAGACGTATATAGTCTTGATAGGGCGGCTGTACTCCAGGTTCAGGTCCTCTGCTTCTTGGATCTTTCGAATACGAAGAGCTCCGAAGTATAGTTTCTTCAGGTGGGACTGATTATGTAGAAAATGAGTAGCTAGCGGCCAGAGAAGAAAAACGATGTGCTTACTGCTCCAATGCGGGTACCAGTCTTTGTCGAACCCTTGGGTGTTCGTTTGGGTCGTTCTGCTGAGTACTTGATGAATAGGAGCAAGTGGTGCTCGTCAATAATGGTATCCTTGATATGACCTCTTTCGAGCGCCTGATTGCAAAATTCCTACTCGCGAGTAGGAGTCAGTACATATATGAGCCCATAAAGGCTTTGGAGAACGCACCTTCCACGCCTTTTCTACGGAATTCTGGGTTTTGATTCCTCCTGCCCGCCGATTTGCCTCTGCACGCTTTGCTTCCTCCACTCGAACCTTTTTCTGGAAGGCGCTGAACTTTCCGGGACTATCCAACAGATCGGGGTTGTCTTCTTCAGCGCTATCTTCATCGTCGTCCTCCTCTGACTCACTGCCTTCATCATCGCCAAAACCAAGAAGTTCTTCCGCTGCTGCGCCTTCAACACCGAATTGCTCGATAAGACGAGCTTCATCGTCGTCTACGTCCACATGCGGTTCCAAATACGAAGGTGGGACCGTCGGTATGCGAATACAAGGCAAATTGGGTTCTTCTTCTTCCCAAACGGTGTTGGGAGGTGTGGCAAGGCTTTGCGCTGAAGCAGGAAGTGGCACGTCGGCCACGGCGCTGGTGGTAAGACTTATGCTTGAAGTCAAGTCCGGTGTCTTTGGAAACCTAGACAATGAAACGATTTAGCCAAAAATATGATTTCATTTTTGTACTTATACATACCAGTAGTCGCACAAGATGTGCCTAAGGCGGTCAAGGGTGGCAGTTTTGGGGGCCGATATGCCAACTTTCTCGCATAGCTCTCGCAGTGGTTCTTTTCGTCGGACCACATTACTGTTTACGGAGCTAAGTCACAATGAATAAAGATATGATTTCGCACTCACAGCCTGGTGAAAAACGCGTCTCGTGTTTCGATTAATTTTCCGTTTGCTTCGTGAGGTGACAGGTTGATCAAGTGGGAAGTAGAGGGAGATGCGCGATGGGTCGCTCCAAGAATAGACGGGTTTCAAGATGCTGATGGCATTGCCACCGTCGATGCCACCGAGCCGAGACCGATGGCATCAGTCAAGTCTGAATCTGAGGGCATTGCCACTACAATCCTCTGCTGGAAGAGAAACCTTCGACGAGATGAGAAGTAGTGCTAGATGACCAGGGAGGGAGACAAGAGCGACACCAATGAAAGCCTTTATTTTATTCCGATACATTTTTAAGAGTATACAGAGGGCCTTTCCTACTGACAATACGGAAATCAAGTTGATCAGCTAGCACGGCTCAATAATGTGTTCGGGCACAATGCCTATGAACACTGCGAGTCCCTACAGAGGTCACCAAAAGTTGTGACCCCCTGGCACATGACGCAGGCGGTCACAATTTTTTTTGTGTCCTGGTGCCATTCAATGCCACGGGGGTCTTCTGCATTGCATCATCGTGACACTTCCTTATTGAGATATAATTTGCTTCCGTCCTTGCCAAGCTACCACTACCACAACCACCACCGCATTCACCTTTCGTCTTACACCACATTTGCCTTTCGGTCTTCTTCCGTCGTCCATGCAGTCAAAACTTACCACACTACTAAGCAACCACCAGCCACAATGGCCTCCGCCCTGTAGGGATTCGGGAACGTTTGAGGAACACTCGCCTTCGCCTGAGGTGTAAGGTAACTCGCTCACCTGAAGGTAAGTTCTGCCCTCCTTTCTTTCGTCTGCTTTTGTCTTCCTGTATTACTCTTGTACCCGACCTGTAGGAGACCCAAAACTGGGGTTTAAATGGGTGCTGAAATTGAAATTCTTTTTAATTTATATTATCTCGCATTGCATCTCGCCTTCGTCGTTCAATTCATAGCTGATTGTTTTCTCTTTTGGCTTTCAGTCGTGCTCCACTCTGCTCTTCTCAACTTTCCGGGCGCTGTGCAGTCCGCCAGTAGCCCTGGAACTCTCATTACTGGCTATCAACATCCCTCATCCATGGCGCGCTTGCATAATGTCGTTGCTGCCCCCCTCTTCGCGTCGCTTCATGTTCTTTGCATCGAGTCACCTTACACTCACGACCTCTTTCCATCACGGCTGCTTTCCATTCCTTTTATTCTATCAGTACTCGGAGTGGGATAAGATTTAATTGGTATAAGGAAAATGATACTTCCATTCTCGCCTTTCCCTGGCTGACCGCTGTCCGGTCAGTGGCATGAGAGCCCTGTTCAGTCATGTCCCCATTTGAATGGCGACCACCTCTTGGATATAACATGACTGCCTTCAACCTCGTAATTCTGTGGATGCTAATAGGGAAGTTGAACCTCGGCGGATTCAGGTGAGCCATTTTCGGCGTTCGCTTCCTCTTTTCTTCACATTCTGATTCTTGCGTATAGCCTTGATGAGAGCAGAGTCCCCTCTTACACTGGAATACAGCTCATTGAAGGCGACAGGATAACGTTCCAAACTATATTGACGCAGTGAGTAACAGGGCTTAAAGCAGATCAGTACCAGGACTTACCGTTGAAACTGTTTAGCAATCAATTCCCTCTGTCGTCGCTTCGAACCAGTCCGCTCCCTCATCACGCCACTTTACCATTCTACCGGCCAGTCTTCTAGGTGCAATCCTCGGTCTGGATCTCCCATCTCCCACTGTTTCACGGCTTCCATCCAAGAACCTTTCTTCTGACCGTTCCTAACGTCTGGGATCGAATCACGCCCATGTAATTTGACGCGTTTTCTTGAATTTCTTGCGCCAGCGACCTCAACATGCGGCATATTTGGGACGGTAACGCAAGTTGAACAAGGTGAGTTGAAGCCGTTTAATACACCGTCGCATGCGCAGTAAATTTGACAAATAGATCATCTTCAGACTACGGCATGATTTCAGGGGCTGTAGGACTGCTACTGGTGTCCCAACAAGACGGTACAGCGCCCTGCAAATTTATGAGCTGGGAGGGTCCGAGGACAGATTGCTGGGAAGAGGATGGTGCAATTTTTGGTGCATGTCTCAAGTGCTGTGTAGTATGTCTGCTAGAAACCATCTTCCGTCAACGCACTGGCAAGATGTGCTACTACAGGCTGAGCTGCCAAGGCCGAAAGGCAGCTGCGTGAAACATCATACATCCTGGCCCTCTCTTCAATGTTTGGTGGACTCTGCGTTGGGCTTGACGGCTGTCGCAAGAGCTGTTCAGGCTTCGTCACAATTGTGTTCGTCATCTTTTATACATCATGTATGGTTGCAGGGTGTATAAGATCTCTTATCCCTGAAGGTATTTTTTGGGTCGACGTTTGTTGGACATAATGCGTCAATGTATCCGTTCTCGTACTAGCTTTGGGGGGAATCAACATGTTATTTGATGAGTGTATCAACCTGGCATGATGAAGGACTTGTTAGTGTCATGCTAACATTGATATGGAATGCCTACTGACTTAAGTATTCACCCATCTCCCAACTTCCTCACCACCCTATAATTGACAGTGACCATCTCTCGGTACTGTGTACCGCCTCTCCGAAGTGAGTGCATCGTAAAATATTTCTCTACTCCGGCCCCTGGCATCGAAAATTCGTTGAACTAGCTTTGTACAACGTCATAGGACATAGGCACTGTGAGATCCACGAGTCCGTTGGATGAGATATGGGAAGAGATGATCGGTTGGACATCATAATGGTCTTCCCAGCTGCTTTTCGAGAACTTCCATCCACAGTTACAGGTGAGTATACGTGTCCATTGCCCAGATGTTCTGCTCGTAGATGTGCTATATGTTGTCTGACATGTTTATTCCATTTTAGAAAGAATTGCTGAGATCCAATGGAAAGAATGTCGCTTACTTTCGAGAGGCCCTTTCTATCCTTGCTTATTCTGCCAACCTTTCCTCTCTTCTAGTATAGCTTTGAAGAAAGGAAGGTAGAGAGGTACGTTGCGTGTGCAGTTGAGTACAAGATCTCTAAATGGCAACTCACAGTTCCTAGGAAGTTAATAACCAGTGTCAATTGGATGTCGAAGCATCGCGGCCCCACGTTCTCAGAGAGTAAACTTACCGTGTCCACAGCGTAAAACCCGAAGACAGAAACACACGCATCGTAACATGCTTCAACCTCGTAGCCAAGTCAAATCTTGGATGCCCTGTTCTCCGAGAGGCAACTTGGAGTTGGTACTGAGGTTATGGCCGACCATTCCATCATTTTCTTTATGTCTTCGATGCGCATTGCCTCTGCATGGTGCCGCATAGCAGCAGCACCTTTGGCACCGTCTTTAGCCTCCACCATTTTCATCATACTCCGGATAATGGATAGTGGTGGAACGAGCAGGATATCCAGTCACAGCGCTGGTAGCTTTGTCGAATTTGTATTCTCCTGCGCATCTGTCGCCATCCCTGCAGATCATTCAAAGATCATTACAACCGTGAGTCAATTATTCAATTTTAAATTGTTAATGAATGATTGCTTAAATATGATCCCAGTAGTCTGTAAAGGCATCCCGATTCCCGGATACCTTCTGCGATGCCAGTGATACCTTTATTCTCCGTCAAATATTTCTGCGTAAGAAATAATTTCAAGGCCAATACGGAAGATTTATTTGGTCCATCCTCGTCAAACGCCTTCACCAGTTTTCAGTATCCATCTTATCCTCCAGAGGCTTTCCCTCTCGTTTTTCCTTTTTGTAGCACTCGTCTACGAGTTTCTCCCGAAACACTTTCTCATGAACAATGTAGCTTTCATAGTTTTTTTTCGAGTTTTAGCTGGAGGTTGGAATTCGGCACGTTCTTCTGCAAGGGTGCGCTGCAAGTCCTCCGAGAAATTTGTTGTCTCTGCACTGGGAGGGAGTCGAGACTGTCGTTGCTTTGGTTTTCTTCCCTGCAGGCATCGGTCGTGCCATAACAGAGAATTGAGGTTAGGGACTAGTAGAGTTTTGAATTGTGTTGTCTTAAAGTTGACAAACAGAAATCTTGTGCAATATATGACCAAGTATGTTGTTCGTAATGTGATGGGCGGACTGCCTTATCTGTCAACAAAAAAGAAACCAACAAAAACCAGGCGAAAACAGAAGGTCTCTATTACACACTGTAATGTATAGAGAAACTACTAGGTAAGATCAATGAAATCTATAACCTCGTATTTTGGACGCTCCGAATGACCGTGACATTGGTGCTCGTCCAATCTTTCTATATCGCCATCAGACTCGTCCACTGTGAGGTCAATGATTTCGTCGCAAATGAGATTTCAAGGGGCATGATCCAATTTGTGGTAACTTGAACCGTCTTCAAGGTTATTTCTTGCAACTTGCAACTCCAATGGTGACTTCAGTTCTTTCGCTTTCACGCACTCGAATGCGTCTAATCATAGTTAGAGAAGTAGAAATCATGGCAGGTTCCTTCCATATCTGGCTGTGCTTCAATAAGTTCCTTCTCCGTGCTCGCATATGTTGAGACCTCACAAAAAATCAGCTTGTTGTCGTATAGGCGCGCACTTCAAACACTGAAGCGCCTCGACAAGCCTTCCCTACAGCCGGTTGGGCCGTTTGCTGATAGTGATTCCCGCTGCTGAGAATGTCCGCTCGCTGGAAACCAAGGATGCCATCACGGCAAGGTAGTCACGGACAAGGGAAGCCCCCACCAGATAACGATGGGCATTGAACTAGGAACATGTTAGTGCTCATGCAGAAGACGATACACAAATCAACACTTACACCCCACCATTGGACTATGTCCATATCCTCTGACATAGACTCCACTGTATCCAAGGATAGGTTGTACTCCATGAGCCATGGCTTTCGACGAATCCCCCCCGGCTGCGAACTGTTCTGGAAGTCGTCAGAATCATCGTCAGAATCAACGACAGCACGGCGGCGAGAACTTCATGCAATGGCAACAGCAGGGCGAGCATGTGGACTGAGGTGTTGCCGAGTAAGGAATAGCGTTCAGAAAACTAATGAGGAGATATCAGATCAATTGATTAGTTAATGAAGCTAGAAGACTGCTCACAGCTGCTCACCTTTTTCTCCGCAAGTGCCTTTAAGTCACAAGTCATCAACGAGATGACTACCCCAGTTCTGTTTGAAGTAAGATAGCTTTAGTCCAAGATGGACTTGCAAAAATAAAAAATAAGTAATTCCGTAGAAATATATCGCAAAGAACTTGGAACTTACGCATGGCCATGATATGCACATCAGACGCAGCAGTTTTACAATAATACTCGTCGACCTTTTCCATTCCTGCCTCCAACGCAGCCGCAAAGGGCTTGTACTTGTCCTTTCCGAGTGCTTTCTCCCACTGCGCATACAACTTCTTGATCGCGGGTAGGGCGTTGAAGAGTGTGGGCGCTGCCTCTGCCGAAAATGCTTGCTGCACATCGTCGGCATACTGCAAAAAATGTAAGATATCATGCATAAAAGCAAAGAAAACCACGTACCCCTAGTAAGTTAAGAAATAATGTCACCCGCTTCCACTCGTCGTTACTAAGCTGCAGCGCGACAATCTTCCTTCGCTTCCCGAGGTTCTTTTCGCGCATGCTAAGCTCGAAGATGAAGTCGTTTATCACTTAATGCAAGAATTAGTGATAATGAAGATGAAGAACTGAAATATTACTCACGGAACGACGAGACTCTGCACGATGAAGCATGATATATGTCGAACTCCACCTAACCATAAGGTCGAGCAGTAGCTTCAATGCCTTGACCCCGTGTTGACCCTGAATTGCGTCGAAGAATTCCTTGCGCTGCAATGACGAACGAGCCTGGAAAAGAAGAAACGTACAGTGAGCAACGTTGATACGAAATGAATGAGATAACAGCAACTTACCTTAACGCAAATTGCTCGCACAAGACCGATTTCGTCCCAATCATTAGCCATGACGTCTGGCATGTGGTCGTCTTTGGTGTGCGGGTTGTAATACTTGGTTTGACTGCGTGTGGAGATGACGGCTTGCGCACTGAGATTGATCATATGCGCAAGACAACTGCAATGTTTGGGTCAGACCAAAAGCTCGTAGAAGACAACATCGACGTGAGAAGGCTTTACTTACCGTACATGCCACGTCTTGCATGGGAATACCTTTCCGGTCCTTTTCTCGTAACATTCTGCAAACTCCTGTATCATCGTGTCGTTGTTCGTAGCGTTGTCCGAGGCAATGTGACCGATCTGGTAGAAACATTAGCACGTCGAATACGAGAACAAGGACTGAGTTGCATATACCTTTTCAACGATCTTGAGACGGTCGCAAAGCTTGAAAAGAGCTTCGCCTAAGTGAGCTCCATTGTGGGCGGTGTTCATGCTAGTGAAGCCAATGACGGAGTGCTGGAGTACCCAGTTCCGGGAGTTTCTTCCTCAATCCAGTGACTAGTTGCGGCAAAATAGCTATCTTCACTAGATGCCGACCAGGCATCACATGTCAAGCTTACTTCGCCAGAGACAATTTACTCTGGGAACTACTTTTTAATACCAGTTGAAGGAAGAAAAGAGGCCTCAAACACTCACGTTGAGCCGCTCTGATAAAGCCGTCATCTGCGCCCCCAAACTCCTCCATTATTGCATCTTCCTTCCAGGTATCTTCGCACCCTTCGTTGCGCGAGCAGCCACCTCGATCATCTTTTTGAAGGCCGGGTGTTCAGCGCAAGCAATTGGCTAGCAAGCAAAGTAGTCAGAATAGAGACTTATATCCACGTGAAATGGAATTATTAAAACATACCTGATTAGGTTGAATGAACCACCTGATTGCAGCTTAACGAAAGCTGTAGGGCTGCACTCGCTCGAGAACCGCCTCGCGCTTATCTGCTTTGGGGAATTGGACTTGGGTTTGGATTAGGATCTTCTTTGCGTCTTCCTCTTGCTTTTTTCTCCGCGCGGATGAGTCCTCCGGTAGCATCGACAAGAAGTTGTTCGTGTCATAACAGGTCCGGTACGCTTTCTGTCAGCGGGTAACATAAGAGAAAAGAAAAAGGAAACTTGAAAAGAACAAAAGAATCCTCACCTTATGTTTATACGCTATGTGGCGTCGTAAAGTAGTACAGTTGTTTGAAATAATGGTCTCGATTTCAGGGCAACCGCCCAGACCAGTACTACAGTTAGATTAGCAAAGATCCGATGGACAATAAAATAAAAAGAAAACGTACCGGCACGGTGTACACTCCCGTCGCACTTGCTCATCTGTTCCTGCCGGCACCTTCTTGAAGAAGTGGTTCACGTCGGCGCTAGGACTCTTGTCGTTCAAGGAGGTTTTGCAGAAGCAAACACGGTACCAATGCCTTGGACCTCGACATCCAAGTACATTCCATTTTCGTAAGGGAACACTGTACAAGTCAGTAACTAGTAAGTAAAGGAACAGTAAAATTGACATCTTAACTCACCAATAGCTAGTCTGGGACGTTTGCGAGCATTCGCGCCTGACGTCTGGGGTGCCTGGGGCAGCGTTTCTGACTGGCTGCGTTTGTTCTTGATTTTGAGAGTCTTCGCCAGATGCTCGTTATCCGCCACCAGCTGAGGGAGAGCCAGACCAGGATCGCGAGCTGTCAAAGTCCGAGACGGTGATAGAATGAAAGGAGGGTACCGGGTTGGAAATCATGTTTCCATTGCTTCCATTGCCTTTCTTTCCGGTGGTGTTGGACGAAAATGGATCGAACGGATCGTCCTCTTCGTCGTGCAAATCCTTTGGACGATGAGACGAGTGCAGCGGTGTACCATGAGACACGGTCGTTTCTGCTACGAGTGGGCAGCGATGGCCAAGTTGCTGGACGCACGAGTAGCCCACATGTCTGGAGACGGGGTATTTGCCCTCAAGCTGAACAAAGACGAGGCGGTGTAAGAACTATTGGAGGGTGAGGTGTACGAAGATGGAAAATGTGGATAAGTCGCGGCGGCAGAGAAAGGACGAGGAATGGGCTGAAACTCATTAGCTTTTGCGTTGAGGAGACGAGGTGAGGAGAGTGGGGATGCCGGAAGGGAAGCGGTGAACTACGATTGGGCGACGAAAGCAGAAGACGTCACCGAGTGGGACAAGACGGGAGACGATGAAGGCAATGAGTGTTCTTACATGGTCAGTTTCCTGAACAAGTTGGCCAGAGGTGAAGTTGACGCAGAGATGGGTGTTTCTGGGTGTAGACGAGAGATAAAAGAGGCCCTCGACGATAGGCGCGAGATTGAGCGCCGGGTCGGGGTCAGAAACAGGAAGGGGACGCTGGTGATGTCGTCCCGGTGCTTGTGCATAAGCTCGAGCACGACATGCTCAACCTGCTCCTTATTAGTGTCGTTCTGCACATTCATCACAATACTCACCATATCATCCTCAAGCCCATATACTTCCCGCAGCAAGCCTTTCAGCTCGTCTTCTCTCTCTTCCTGGTCCACCAGCCGCTGCTCGACTTGATCCGACCACGCATTCCCGTTCTCGTTGTCTAGAGGTGGCTTGTACTGGCTTGCGAGGGCAGCAAGCTGCGCGCGGGTGTGAGGAAACTTTGTTAGGGTAAGATGGTCTGGAACGTTAGCTATACCGCGTACCGAGCGACGGGGATCGCCCTTGATCTCATCAATCTGTCCACGCGGTTTGTTCCATTCGGTAAGACCCGACGTTTGGATTTGGGAGCTGTTGAATGCTTGTTCGCGCTTCGATTTGCGACGTTGCCTTGCAACAGCAATAGACCCGGGTACAGCAAAGGTTGACGTTTCAGGGTCATTCTCTGACCCTCTTTTAGGTACAACGACCTTGTAGGAGGGCTTTGGGCGCGACATCGCGCATAGCAGGTTCTTTACAGGATGTGCTTTTCGATATTCATGGATGGGACCAAACTATATGAATCTGAGGCCGTTCGTTGAGATGCATAGCTAGACGTCTGGTTTCATTTGGGGTACAAGTATTTTCGGTGTTTTGTAGGACCGGAGTATCATGTAAGTAAAGCCAGAAGGAGAAGAGAAAGGGGAAAAGCAAGATCATATTATCAATAAAATAAAAATGGGTTCACCTAATCCTGTGCTAACGAAGAAGAAGAAGAAACTTCAAGTTAGCTGAATTATTCATGTATTTTGTATGCTACAGAGGAGCTAAAGCGTGCAGCTGAAGACCGGTTAAACGCACGGCGCGTGCCGAAGGACACCCACTGTTGACTTGGCAAGTTGGTGGCTTTGAATCATACCCTCACCATTCCACAGATGCAGCTTGAGCGTAGCAGTACAAGCGTCGTATATGCTCTTGCCTCAGCGTAGGATGGGTCTGCCTCGTGTGTCCGAACTATTTTTACCAGGTCAGTCAATGGCTGTGAGAGAAACATCACGCATGGTGACAGTCCTCTCACAACTTGTACCTCGTCAACCATGAGTGCATCAGCCATGAAAACACCCTTGCTCTTTGGCGCAAAGATATCAAGTGAGTCGACACTGCTGTAGATCTGGAACGCTGGTATCCTTAATTCTGATTTGTAGCTATCGAGATAAAAGGGCCAATCGATATGTTCAAGTCCCGATACAAGTATCTCATTCGAGTTAATCAGGATGGTCAGAAGATTTTGGAAGGGGAAAGTGGGAGTCTTTTGCAGGAAGCTGGGGAATTCAGTATCAAGTGGGATACCAACAAGGACTTGTGCGAAAAACGTTGGTTTCTTATCAATAAGTCCCTGACCTGATATCACCAGGTTGTTTGCGCTTTCATCCACCATCAAGCTCAGTGTCCATAGCAAAGGGTTCCGCGGACACGACATAGGAGAGTTTGAAGGGAACGTAGTCGATTTTGTAGATAACGGTGAGTTTCTATGCCATCGTTAGATTTGGGATGATAGAGACTGATGCGTGGCATGCGATCTAGACAGTTACTTCGAACTTGTGACAAAAGGCAAAAGCACGTCGGTCAAGCTTCGTGTTACCATTACCAAGCTTGACGCGAAGACACACACCGCCGACTACGTCAAGGAAGTTATGACGAAAGTCGACGGCGAACTCGCCGCTATGGTTACTTTGAATCTGCTCGATCCCGATAACGGGGGTGTGAAGTTCGTTATGGGTCAAATACTGCAATCCACGAAGAATATCATGGATAAGGTTGCCGATGTATGTGCTAGGCCAAAGATCCAGATTCCAAACTTCTGTATACCTGGTTCTGACCAACGGCACAGGCACACCCTTTCCTGAAGGTCGCGTGGTCCGCCCTTGCTTTCGTCTACGAGGTACGTAAACTTGTGACAACTCATCATGCCGTTCGACTTAGATACATTTGTAGGCTGTCGAGAAGACAACGCTCGAAGATAAAGCAGTACACGACTTGGCCAAGAGTTTGCGCGAGATGTTAGGCGTTGCAAGCGCCCGCGCTGATTTGCTCATTGTCAAGGACACTACCGATGTTATAGCTGAGATGAGCTTGCTGGCCCTCCGCATCGCCCAGGTGATTCATGAATATTCTTCAACTGGCATCGTAGGTTAGTCGGCCATCTGATTGCTATTCCTGTGCTGTATTGTGAATGCTCTGTTCTAGGCCGTACAGTCCGTGGCAATTTGTCAACATCGCTCCGTTCCCGTATCAAACAGTATCAAGCTGACTATAGAGAGCTGATGGAGCAGTTCAGGACGAGACTGGGGATCAATGTTGACGTCCAAGTCGGTACGTCGACACAGTCCATGACTTTGCAACCTCGGTTCTGACTTCCCAGATAGAGAAAGTATATCAGATGGTTCTTGAGTTGGCAAGTGTTCCCCTATGAGGGTAATTGCTGTCCTTCTAACATGTCGTCCGCAGAAGACTGTTGGCGGAGGGAGTGAGGCGCAGACATCTGCGCGGCTGTTCAGGCCTATAGCGACAACCCGCTTTATCGGTCGCCAGCAGGAAATCGGACTGTTGAAGGCACACTTTGAAATACGAGACACTACGGGTGCTCGTCGACGGGACACTTCGGGTGCTCGTCGTTCACTCCTTGTTAGCGGGATGGGTGGAATTGGTAAAACCCAGCTCTGCTTGCAGTTTGTTGAAGATGCTGTGGACAATTCCACTTTCTCCCGTGTGTTTTACGTCGATGCAGCCACGGAAGAGTCCATAGCATCCAGCTTTAAGGGAATTTTTCATAATACGTCAGGTCTTAAGTCTTCAGGGCTGTCGGAATCACCTGATTCAGTCCTGGCCTGGATTTCCAGGTTAGAAGAAGACTGGCTGATTATGTATGACAATGCCGAAGACTCTGTAGCCAACTACTTGCCCAGAGGACGGCGAGGTAACATCTTGATGACCAGCCGGAACCCGGGTCTGGCTAGGGAAACCGGCGGAGTGCACATTGCCCTTAACGAGATGTCCGAGGAAGATGCACTTGCTTTGTTCAAGTCATCTGGTTGTCATCAATTTCTTTCACCTGAGGATGAGCAGATGGGTCGGAAAATTGTTTCCTCTCTTTCATTTATTCCCCTTGCTGTCGACCTCGCTGGTGCATATACTGCATCTTCTACTGGATTCTGTGATTTTCATGAGTACCTTCAGCGGCTTTCCGTAAAGCGCACTGAAGTGTTTCATCCTCTTGAAATTGCAAACAAGACCCCATACAATAACACTATCTATGGTGCATGGGAACTGTCCATGAAAGGATTGGAGGACATGGCTGCATCTTCTCATGCACGCCAGGAAGCTGCGCAATCTGCCCTTGCTATCCTTCAAGTCTTCTCCTTCTTTCATCATAGTAACATTGACGAGAACATTTTCAAAAGAGCGGCAGTTGCTTATCATACTGACAATGCTCATGAGAATGATTTCTTCCATCCTCCTATGTTATCATCCCTTTCACTAAAGATATTGCAACAAGATGGCACAAAAAATGATTGGGACAATGGATACTTCAGAAAAGGCATTCAAATGTTACTATCTGCCTCTTTGATCAAAAAGAGTACAGTGTCAGAAAGGGTTGTCTACTCTGTCCATCCTCTCATTCATGAATGGGTTCGGAACAAGCATATATCTCAGAACCAGACCTTGGCCCAGGATGCACATATTATCATGTTGTCCTCTATATCATTTGATGATGTCCTCTATCAACAAACAATCACCCCTCTTCTTCCACATATAAAAGCATACCAGCAATATACATTGGATCAGATTCTTATAAACCAGGAATACAATGATTACATATTTGAAAGACTTCAGTTCTTTTACAAGCACACCAGTTTGTTCAGGGAAGAAGAAAATGTCTTGCTAATTACCATTGAACACCGAAAGCAAGCACTAGGAGAAAACATGAATACTCTTTATTCCATGCATGATTTGGCTCTCTGTCTCACAAACCAAGGAAAACTGGCAGAAGCAGAGAAAATGTTCTCCAAAGTGATGGCCCTCCAAACAAAGATCCTAGGAGATGACCATCCATCAACTCTCACAAGCAGGCATAATCTGGGAACACTGTATGTAGATAAAGGCCAATGGGAGGAAGCAAAAGCCATTATCTTACCAGTGGTGGAAGCACGTACAAGGCTCTTTGGTGAAGAAAACATGGATACTCTTAATTCCATGCAGGGGTTGGCTCTCTGTCTCAAAAACCAAGGAAAACTGGCAGAAGCAGAGGAAATGTATTCCAAAGTGATAGCCCTCGAAACAAAGATCCTGGGAGATGACCATCCATCAACTCTCACAAGCAGACATAATCTGGGATCACTGTATGCAGATAAATGCCAATGGGCAGAAGCAAAAGCCATTATCTTACCAGTGGTGGAAGCACGTACAAGGCTCTTTGGTGAAGAAAACATGGATACTCTTAATTCCATGCAGGGGTTGGCTCTCTGTCTCCAAAACCAAGGAAAAGTGGCCGAAGCAGAGGAAATGTTCTCCAAAGTGATAGCCCTCCAAACAAAGATCCTGGGAGATGACCATCCATCAACTCTCACTAGCAGGGGTAATCTAGGATCACTGTATATAGCAAAAGGTCAATGGGAGGAAGCAAAAGCCATTATCTTACCAGTGGTGGAAGCACGTACAAGGCTCTTTGGTGAAGAAAACATGGATACTCTTAATTCCATGCAGGGGTTGGCTCTCTGTCTCCAAAACCAAGGAAAAGTGGCCGAAGCAGAGGAAATGTTCTCCAAAGTGATAGCCCTCCAAACAAAGATCCTGGGAGATGACCATCCATCAACTCTCACAAGCAGACATAATCTGGGATCACTGTATGCAGATAAATGCCAATGGGCAGAAGCAAAAGCCATTATCTTACCAGTGGTGGAAGCACGTACAAGGATCTTTGGTGAAGAAAACATGGGTACTCTTGATTCCATGCAGGGGTTGGCTGTCTGTCTCCAAAAGCAAGGAAAAGTGGCCGAAGCAGAGGAAATGTACTCCAAAGTGATAGCCCTCCAAACAAAGATCCTGGGAGATGACCATCCATCAACTCTCACTAGCAGGGGTAATCTAGGATCACTGTATATAGCAAAAGGTCAATGGGAGGAAGCAAAAGCCATTCTCTTACCAGTGGTGGAAGCACGTACAAGGCTCTTTGGTGAAGAAAACATGGATACTCTTGATTCCATGCAGGGGTTGGCTGTCTGTCTCCAAGACCAAGGAAAACTGGCAGAAGCAGAGGAAATGTATTCCAAAGTGATAGCCCTCGAAACAAAGATCCTGGGAGATGACCATCCATCAACTCTCACAAGCAGACATAATCTGGGATCACTGTATGCGGAACAAGGTCAATGGGAGAGAGCAGAAGTCATTCTCATACCAGTGGTAGAAGCACGTACAAGGCTCTTTGGTGAAGAAAACATGGATACTCTTCATTCTATACATGAGTTGGCTCTCTGTCTCCAAGACCAAGGAAAACTGGCAGAAGCAGAGGAAATGTATTCCAAAGTTATAGCCCTCGAAACAAAGATCCTGGGAGATGACCATCCATCAACTCTCACAAGCAGAAATAATCTGGGATCACTGTATGCGGAACAAGGTCAATGGGAGAGAGCAGAAGTCATTCTCATACCAGTGGTAGAAGCACGTACAAGGGTCTTGGGCAACAATCACGAGCATACATTGGAGACATGCGAATGGTTGGAATTTGTCCAACGATCTAGGATGGCTAGCGAATCTAATGACAACGCAAAAGGAATCGACGATAGTTAGCAACCCCCAAGTGGCTTCGACAACGATGACGATGATGCAGGAAGAAGAAGGAGACATCAGTGACACCAGCGCACATGAAGAAGCGGAGAGAGAGGAGTGAGCCAAGCAGCGACAACGGCGGTGGTGGGGGGAGTGGTTGAGGTTTTGAACTCGGCGGAAGTCGACTGGAAAACGGAGCGAAAAGCAAGCACTCGAAGCATCACTGAACCGCGACCAACAAAAGAGATTAAACAAACAAACACAAAGAACACATTGAGCTCGACGGAAACGGGAATTTGGAATTGGACTGGAACTTGAACTTGAACACAAATATCAGAAAGAAAGAAAAGACTTGAAACGGACTCGGAATACAAAATGGACAAACCAACCTAAACAAACCCAACTATGAATCGGAATACACGTCCTCGCCTTGCTGTACCCAAAAACCACCCAAAAAAAGGAGAAAGGAACTCCCATCGGCTTCGAAATTGATAGTTTGAACATTGTACTACCACGACTGTGATGATTGACCGTGTGTGTATGTGAACCCGTAACTACCTGGACTGTATGCCTCGTGAATATGAAAGACAGATTTTGATTTGACCAGTGAGCGAGACTATCAAGCAGTGAGCAAAACAGAATTGTACGTGGTACGCGGTAAGACTATCTAATGTCTATGTAAGAGACTCGTCCTAACCAGAAATAGACAACATAAGAGCACATGAAAGAAAGAAATAAAGAAATCCGGATAAGATACGGACAAGCAAAGGTATATACATCACAGAAAGGGTCACCTGAACCCTTCAGAGACACAACTCAATACATTCCGAAATACACAAGAGAAAGAAAGAAGAAAGTCGGACAGGTAAGAGAACATTAAGCAAGCAATGGACCCCTGTGGATGGGCCTTCGGAATGAGAAGAAAGAATACAAAACGCGACATTAAGAAAAAGAAGGAAAAAAACGCGACCGAACTGAAAGTCCAGCGCAGTAGTAAACACATACATAACATACATTTTAGTTTTTTCCCCTTTACAGTTCACTTTCACTTTTGTTCTCCACATCAGAGCGCCTGCTCATATTTTGTTCATATACTCATGCACTAAGGTGCATCAATGGGTCCACACAGATCACCATGGGTAACCCCAGCGATGCAACCACTCCTTCACCGCCATTGCCAATCTCCCACCTCTTACCGGTGCCGCACCACCCCTTGCCACCACCTTCTCCTCTCCCACAATCACAAATGCCAGCCCATAAAAGTGTTCCTGCTCCAAACCAAGGAAGAACTTCTCCAGCACCTCCGTCGCCTCGTTCGAATGCAGACCGGCGTGCAGATCCACCCTCGCCTCCGTCCTCGCCTCCTGCGTCAGCTCCGTCCCACCTCCGCTAGTACCCGATGCAGGGACAAAGAACGACAACGACCCTGAAGAAGTCGCCGCACTGCTCAGCCGGCTCCTACCCACCACACCCAGGCACACTCCCAGCCCAGCACCCATCACGAGAGAGACACGTATTCCTCATCGAGCCCAAATGCAGGGCCCAGCTCCGGTAAGACATATACAATGTCGAAAGACTTCCACCTGTCGGAAGCGTAGGAAGCAACAACGGCGAGCGCAAGCTGATTCTCGGAGACGCACGAGGCGCCACGACAGCCAAAGGGTGATACAAATTATGAGCAGCAGATCCAAGGACGTTCCTGAATCCTCGGTGCCGTTCCATTCGCAGACGCATCGTCTCCAAGCTGATGATGAGGAAGTGGTGCAGGCTTCTTAACAGCAGCCGCGAGCCTCGTCCGGCTCGGGTCGTTCACGTACGCAGCGAACTTCTTCCCTCTACCAAGACCTCCAACCCCGGTGCCATTCGCCCCATCGTACCGCAGCGCTGGGAACTCATCTTGCTGCATGCCCATGTCGTCGTTATAAGGGCTGGCCCCCATGAATGCCGCCAGTGGTCCCGTACCAGGCTGCACGTTCGCACGCGCCAGGACGGCGTTCGGGCTAGCCATGTCGACGTCCTTTAGGAGATGATGCAGAAATTTGCAGTTCTCTTGTCTGGCGCAGGTGCCGCGCAGCCAGAAGTGGCAAAGTGCGCGTTCGAGATCGTGACTGTAATTGTGATGAAATCGATGTGAGAAATTGGATAAAAATTGCAATAGAATAGATTTTCATCAGAACACGCAATGTAGAAAAAAAAGAAAAGAACAACCCACCTGAATCGACAATCTGCTCTCAAACATTCCCCAGCAACAGAGTACCTACACTCCCTGTTCGCGCCAGGCACTACGCGGCCGTTGGCATATCTAGGCGCTTACTGCTGCTGTCCCTGCTGTTTCGCACCACCCAGTCCCATGCCACCAGATCCACCCATCATGGTATTTGGCATGCCACCTCTTCCTGGAATACCTCCCGCAGCTCCGCCTCTACCCAAAAGGGTCACTCTCGCGCCCATAGGTTGCATCCTTCCTGGACAGACTGGACCCTGCTGGCCTTGCTGAGCGTTAATCGTCCAAGTCGCTCCTCCAGGTGCAGCACCAGCCCTGCTATCGACAAGCCACCCCATGGCGCGCTCAAGGTCGTATCCATTCGCGGCCAACGCGTCTTCGAGCTCGCTTGGTGCGATAATGCTACCAAAGATGGAGGTAAGCACGTCCACGTCGAATGTGAGCGTCTCGTCCGCCGACGTTGGGTCGCCCAGGGCATTGTGGTTGTTGGAAGAAGACGACGACATGGTGTTCATGCTGTAGTTTGAATCATAGTTGTTCGAGTTGGCAAAGCCAGCCGTAGGGTCGTCGTTGGCGTCAAATTCATCAAAGTAACTAGTACTATTGACATTAGGGAAATCCAAGTGCGAATCTGAAGGATAGAAAGATAAAGGGAAGGGTTGCATTTGCTCTTGATTTTGAGAGTCTTCGCCAGAGTGATCATTATCGTTCGAGGAATCAGCAACAGAGTCAACGCCACCAGCTGAGGGCGAGCCAGACCAGGATCGCGAGCTGTCAAAGCTGGACACGGTGATTGAATGAAAAGAGGTATCCGGTTCGAATTCGTGTTTCCATTGGCGTTGGAGGAAAATGGGTCAAAGGGATCACCCTCTTCGTCGTACAGATCCTTTGGACGACGAGGACAAGCGCAGGGGTGTACCATGAGAAACGGTTGTTTCTGCTACGAGGCGGCAGCGATGGCCAAGTCGCTAGACGCGCGAGTAGCCCACATCTGGAGACAAGATATCTGCCCTCAAACCGAGCAAAGACGAGGTGGTGTAGGAATCGTTGGACGAAGAAGGAAAATGAGGATGAGTCGCGGCGGCGGAGAGTGGGCGGGGAATGGGTCTAAACTCGTTTGCTTTTGCGTTGAGACGAGGCGACGAGAGTGGGGACGCCGGAAGGGAAGCGGTGAACTGTGATTAGGCGAAGGAGAGTGCTCTGACATGGTGGATGAGGCTCTCGACGGCGGGCGCGAGATTGGGCACCGGATCGGGGTCGGAAACAAGATGGGAACGGCGGTGAAGTTGTCCCGGTGCTTGTGCATGAGCTCGAGGACCACATGCTCGACCTGCTCGTGGTTAGTGTCATTCTGCAGTATTATTCGCAGTACTCACCGTATCATTGTAAGCTCTCTCTTCCTGATCCATAAACCGCTGCTCAATTTGGTTCAACCCCGCATTTCCGTTTTCGCTGTCCAGAAAACTGAGCCATTGTCGAGCTTGATGCATAAGGCGGACTATTGGCAGGTGCATTGAGGTTCCATTCGGTAAGACGCGACGTTTGGATTTGGGAGCTGTTGAATGCTTGTTCGCGCTTCGATTTGCGACGTTGCCTTGCATCAGCAACAGACCCGGGTACAGCAAAGGTTGATGCATGATGTTGTGGAGGGCGCTTCAGGGGCATTCTCTGACCCTCTTTTAGGTACAACGACCTTGTAGGAGGGCTTTGGGCGCGACATCGCGCATAGCAGGTCCTTTACGGGTTGGAGAAAGCGGAGGAGCGACAACGAGAGCGAGAGGGTGTGTGCCAAAAACTCCTACCGGCTCACGGTGATCTCGGATCAATGCTATTTTCGATCATAAGGGGTCCCCTGCGACGGGATCTCCCGGTATCCAGGTCCCTATATCGAGGTTCTAGAGGAGTGGCCGAGACTACACTAGGGGCCGACTACGTCGTCTCTGGGCTTGCTGCCATAACAGGTATTATATGATATATGATTTCAGAGCAAGGTTATTGTCATTTTTGCCTGTGCAGTTGGATCCTCCTTGAAAGTGCTAAAGAGCCGTGTTGGAACTTCGCTTGTAGCCACGGAACCTGACCCATATTTTCCTTACCTGATGGTTAAGTACATTCTGTACAGCATATTGTGTTATTGTAGTAGCGAGCCGTAACCCGTGTTTGCCATGCTTGTAAGTTGTTTCCCTCAAATCCGAAGCGAGGGAGAGAAAATAAACCTTCTAAAAACCCTTATATAAATTCATATCTACATTTACTTCTTAGGGTATGTAAGTAACTCTGTGCAGTGTACCGCTACCCGCAGCAGTAGTGAGCACTGTACGAGACTGTATGTGACTATGTCAGTGGAAACGTGATTAAATACGGCAAGAGCCGGTATCCAACATTCTTCCATATATAGTAGATTTTCGGGGTCGAGGAACCTTGCTTTGCAGCAAGCTGATTAGTGGTCTGCTGTGTGTTCACGCGGATCTTCACAACAGCACTGATAATTTCCGATAATTGGATTGTATTCATGAGCAAAACAGTATAACATTACTTGCCGTTTGACGGTACTAGCAATCGAGCAGCTGAGGGCCTCACAATGTTCAGGAGAGAAAGGTACGGGATTTCGGGAACTGGTAAGCTTAATTCAAGTGACCGAATCCTTAAAATGGACTGCACGTGATTTAGTTCCGGCTTTCCGTGCAGTCAACGCGTATCTATAGCCGCCGTGGGCCGTCGCGAGTCGCGACTCGCGGTGCGCAGCTGCGGGATCGCGTGATGTATATATGTGGAAAAAATCTATACATGCAGACATCACGGCCGTATCCAAAGTGAGAAACAGAGGGGCGTTCCTGCAGTGATTATTCATTGACGTAGGTGATTGTAAGTTACCGTCTCGTCAGATTCTTCATACTTTTATGCGGCCCGATCCCCGGAAGAACCATCGCTTGCAAGCAGCAAAAGTGCGGCAATCTATGAGCCTTATTTTGAGTCATTGCACACATGACTCTTGGATAGTTCTTTATGATCAGAGCGAACGGAGACATGGGCCTGAGTTCCGTGCATCGCATCCCTGTGACTTCAACAGCCAATGGAACGAAGCAGGAAGTGACTGGGGCATCATTCAGAGAAGAAACAACCAGTGAAAATAGCTTGAAATCTTAGCCAAACGATTGACAACTAGAGTCCGTAGGTCATGAGCACTATTGAGAGCCTGTCAAGCGGAATTTCTTGTTGGCATACTCCTCCATATTTTCCGACCTTACATTTCACGGCTCTGGCGTGGAGCTCGCCAGTCAAACCCAACTTCATCTTGTCTAGTGTGTGTGGCACGGAAACACGCGTAAACGGAGGTCATCGGGGTAAGTATCGGGTAAAGTATATGGCAAGTTCCAGCAGTGCTTATCCATTTCGCAACCGAGAGTGTGTGCTATAGTCCTCGTTTTATTTTTAGATGTCATGAAACGTAGGCAGAGGCATCGCTCTCTGACAAGTAAGTACATTATAACGTATTTCAAGCGTTGCGTCATGAATTATTGAAGTCTCTCTCTTAGATACTGAGGCTCCTTGTGGCAGATGGTTTTCCCGGAGGAATCATACTACAACTGCACGCGCGTTCTGAAGAGACGCCAACCGACGACAAATGATAAAAATAGGCTATCGGGAATAGGATTGTAAATTTGTCACCAAAAATATCGTTGTCAAACAGCTGTTGTGGTGAGGTCAGTCTCTCTGCTCGCAGGAATGTCGTCCATTTCTTCGGAAAATAGTATCAGTTCTGCGTTACAACGCACTTACGCGGTACAGTTACACTACATGTGTCCTTGGGGAATCTTCATTCTAGTGACTTTACGGAACGTATAAATGGGGGCCATGAACTAACTGGAACTCCATCACTACACCTCCCGGATTTCCAAAGCTTTGAAAATGTTGAAGCTCCAGTCCTTCGTCGTCCTTTCTGTCTTGGCTGCACCTGCCCTGTGCCAGACAGCTGTTTCCCTCCTCATTGACTTCCCTGGATATCAAAGCTCGGGCACTCTTAACCTGCGCTCGACTTTGCAGGCGGTCTCAGCCAAAAAGGGTTCTCCATTTATGTTTGGTTCTACCTACGACACGTACGACAGCAATGCCAGCTTCATGTCGAACGTATTCAGCACTTTCTTCAACCACGTTGTTGCCGAGAACGGTTGCAAGTGGGATGCGACCGAGCCCAGCCGTGGAACGAGCGACCTCACTGAGTGCAAAGCTGTCCAATCTTTCGCTTCCTCCCATGGCGCATCCTTCCGTGGCCACAACACTTTCTGGCACGCACAAACTCCAGTATGCTCTCGAGCCAATCGTATGGATTGATGCACATGCTAATGAAAATGCAGTCTTGGCTTCCAGGTGGTATTTCGGCCAGCGACCTTGTCAACAACGTCATTCCCCAGCACGTTCAGCAAGAGATTCAAGGAATGGGCTCCTCCGTATCGTCTTGGGACGTAGTCAACGAAGTCGTCGGTGATGGCGTGTCCAACGGCATGGTAAGCTTTAATTGGATTCCCCGATTGAGATGCCGTTGTCTAAAATCTCAAAATTCGTGTTTTAGTCCGCACTCCAATGTGTACAGAACAAGAAGGCCTGGCCTACGCAGACTTCGGACAACTCTAACACAGCCCTTGTGACTGACTTGTCCTTCATTCACTCTGCATTCAGCACCGCACTCAAGTACGCCGGTTCAAACACCCGCCTCGCCATCAACGACTACAACACTGGCGCCCAAGATGCCAAGACTGCCTGTGTCTTTGCTGTCCTGGCAGATATTAACGCAAACGCAGGAGTGCCATACAACCGGCTTGCTGTCGGCTTCCAGTCTCACGTTTCGTCCACTGGCTTCGCATCTAAGGCTGCCCTCGTGGCCAACTTCGCCAAGCTTGCCAACCTCGGCGCTGCAGCCTTGATCACTGAACTTGATATTTCCATCCCGTCTTCCTCAAGCGGTAACGAGCGCCTCCAAGCTGCCATCTGGGGAGATTATCTCGATGTTCGTCTTTCATACTGATTTATCACTTCATCCAAAATAACTGACTCGCCTTAGGCTTGCCTCTACGCTTCCAACTGCCATGAGTTCATCAACTGGGACTCTCGCGACGACATGTCCTGGCTCGGCACCTCCAATGCCGGCACCCTCTTCGACTCCAACGGCAACCCTAAACCCGCAGCATACGAAGTTGCCGCACGTCTCAAGCGCTACGCTGCCGGAGAGCCCATGCTCTGTGCTACTGCCCTCGGAACCAGCCAATGCAAAGCTTCTGCCCCGGCAGGTGGCTCATCCACCGGCGGAAGTTCGCCTTCCACTTCCAGCGCCCCACCCACCTCTACTGGTGGTGCAACTGCGGCTCACTACGGTCAGTGTGGTGGACAGGGCTGGACTGGACCAACCGGTGAGAATCCACGGTGATATGTAATATTGGTTGACTTGGCTAATGAGTTCTCCTCTTCGTAGTCTGCGCGTCGCCATATACTTGCCAGGTTTCGAACCCATACGTGAGTGTTTCCTTAGATATTCGTGTAAAATAGTTGAGGCTAACACGACATCGTGCGTATACAGTACAGCCAATGTGTCTAAATACCATATGGTGGCCGATGCCAGAGGTGGCCAACGGTGTTTAAATGACCTTAAAATAGCTTCAGTGACTCAATTGTACTATTTGACTTGTGCTACTACGTATATTGAATTCAATCTCGTTTTTTTCGGAACTCTCTTTGCGCGCGAAAGTTCGGTACCTAGCCGAGCTCTTCTGACCCTCAGGAAAGGCAATGATTTACAAGAAGATTACTTTATGAAACCTGTTGAAAGCAGTACTGACCAGCTGCAAAATGGAAGTACGTCAGGTTCAATGATTCTATTTATAGTACATAATCTCCTATTTATATCACTATCATAAAGTCACCGCGCGTAAAAGGATCAATTTGGATTATCTCCACATGATAAAAAAATCCAGGACACCCGCGCTGCTGAGCGGGTTTCATGGATTTAGATGTGGCACATGGTTTCCTGTAAGCAGAAAGATGGTTTTCGGCTTCCTGGAGAAGCAAGCTCGTGGACAGACACAAAACAGCGGCCTGTGCAAGAGTTGACGATCACTCGAGTCCTATGGAGCATTTGACAATTCTGCTATCATCATGTGGAATCACGCATATATATGACTCTTGATATCACTGTATTCGAGATAGAACCCAGTTCAGCACAATCGCAACGTTGAGAGTAAAATTATCCCAGTTTGAAGCGGCTATAAGAACAGACAACGTCGCCCGTGAGCTTGAAAGTGTTCCAATCTGCGAAGATGATATTCTCCGCACTATCTATTGCGCTCCTCATACCCTGGGCTAGCCATGCTCTTGCCGCACAAGTTCCAATAATTGATGGGGTACTTGGTGGAGTTCCCGGAACTCCTCCTCTCTCCTTGAAGGACGCAAGCACCTCGACAGCTGCCACTACCCCAGGAAAGCTGAGGGTTGTTGAGAATTCAGGTATCTGTGGTAAGTTTAGCTTGTGGGCTGAGTAGTGTGACTCTGGCTCAAGGCTGCTGTAGAAACTACACCTGGTGTATACCAAGCGTCCGGGTATGGTGATTTGACCTCGACTGAGAGCATTTGGTATCATAGAGCCTTTTCCGGCATCTTCTGCCCCAGACACTCACAACTGCTAGGTTCTGGTTCTTTGCTTCTCGGAAGAACCCCGATACGGCACCTTTGGCTCTGTGGTTTAATGGAGGCGTAAGTAAAGTTTCCCTTGCTTGGTGGTACAGTGAACTCACGTGAGTTTCACGCTAGCCTGGAAGCTCCAGCATGATTGGCTTGTTCCAGGAGCACGGACCTTGTCGTATAACAAACGACAGCTCTTCGGTTACCCTTAATCCCTTCTCCTGGAACAACGAGGCAAATGTTCTGTATATCGATCAGCCAGTGGGCGTCGGCTTCTCCCACGGGGACCTCAAAGTCGGCACCTCTCAACAAGCAGCCAGTGACATCTGGACTTTCATGCAAATCTTTTTGTCTGACTCGAGGTTCACCAAGTATCAGAAGAATAATTTGGCGATCTGGACTGAATCGTGAGTTCTCCTTCTTTCTACTTGTTCTCGCCCTTACACGACTATGTTTGTCAGCTACGGTGGTCACTATGGACCTACGTTTGCTGCGTATTTCCTCTCCCAGAACGCTGCCATTGCTTCTGGGAAAATCACCGGCATACCATTGAACTTGAAGGTGCTAGGCGTTGGCGATGGTCTAACAGTATGCTCCGGTGTTTTTGATACAATGCGATAATTATTAATACGCTTCTAGGACCCGTTGACACAATACCCAGGATATATAACGTATGCAGCAAGTAACCCATACCATGCTTTGGTATCCACCTCAGTTATATCGAAAGCCAATTCTTCGTGGACGTCATCAAGCGGATGCAAAGCTCAGGTACATCATTTTGTTATCTTTATCTCGTTAAATCGGTGCTGACAAAGTCGTTGCAGATCACGGCTTGCAACAACGGTGGATCAAACTCCGTCTGTTCCAAAGCTCAGAGCTTCTGCAACAACAACATCTTGTCCCCTCTTGCTGGCAATTTTGACGTTTATTACGTCCCCACCAGAAACCCAGACCCATACCCCCCGGACCTGACCAATTACCTGAGCTCTATCGCAAGCAAAGCAGGCGCGGAAACTACTTGGCAAGAAACGAACGAAAATGTCTACTCGAACTTCGCGGCAACAGGTATTATCTTTGTTGTATCATTTTTGAGAATAATGCTGCAGCTTGTTTTCAGGCGACTGGATGAGGAACTCGCGCCCGGACTTGGAGACGGTTATCAACGCTGGTGTGAGTAGCTCCGTGCGTCTGTTGACATTAATCTTCTGATACAAGGATTATAGGTTCGCACAATCGTCTACGATGGAGACGCCGTTCGTGCTTTTTTCGAGTAGTATTCATCCATATTGTCGCTAATTGTTTGGTGATATAGGATTATATTCTGAATTTCAACGGAGTAGAGGCTATGGTATGTTTTTAATGTTAATTTTATCATTCTGCACTGACAAACGTCGTACCGGATAGGTTGATGCACTAAACACACAGTTCACTTCGTTATACAAACAACAAGCCTTCCAGACATATACGGTAGCGGGACAGAGGACCGGTCAGTTCAAGAACGCCGGACTGTTCTCCTACATTCGTATATTCGGCGCTGGTCATGAGGTACCAGCGTACAAGGTGCGTGTCCCATGCGCATTGTGCATGGATATGAAGTTGTCGGCTGTTTCTAAAAATGGTTTTCTATTTATAGTTTGGCAGCTTGGCATATGGCCAGGCGGCTTCGCAGATGTTCAACCAGATTATGGCGAATCAGTCTCTCTCTTCTACCTGATTATACAGCCATATATAAAGTAGGAATTAGATCTTGGAATGTATCTTTAAGTAAATGCACTGCTTCTCTCCGTGTTACTCGTCCCTGAGGACGTTCGAACTTTGTATCTGAATGTTCAAACTTCAATGTAGTGACGTTCATAAGGTATAGCCTCTCTTGATGCATTTACCCCTCCCCAAATGCTTCTCGTCATCGCAGCGGTGCTTCACTGGGTAGCAGGGGTGAAGCCAAGAATAGATACAATACTAACACCGCTCTTGACACACATATGTATGGACATATGGACAGGTTTCTGTCCTATCTTTACTGATGACGAATAATACAGAATTTTGGAGGTCTTCCATTATGATAATGCAGCAAAAAGAAGATTCTTTTCAACTTCGCGTTATCTCACCATATGGTATCTCTTAACTTCTTCGTAGCCAGCGTAATCCTTCTACGTGGCGGGCCGTACGCAACATATGCTCAGGCTACTTACGCGTAAACCTGACTCAGTAGATGCAAAAATAAATTGTGCAAAGGTGAGATAAAAACTGCTATACTCGTAGAGAACGCTCCTTCCCATAAACCTCCAGATAATGAGATCCTTGCTCATTTCCCTTTTCCCGCTCTTTTCTACCGCCTCCAGGGCACTTGGAGGGCAGATACCCATTGTAGATGGCGTTATTGGAGGCGTCCCTTCAGCAGACTCTTCTAGTTTCTTCTTAGATGCACCTATTTCCAAACTCAGCAGCGTAACGACTACGCCTGGTAAATTAAGGGTAGTTGAGAATTCGGGAGTATGCGGTAGGCCCACCCTCTCGAGATGCACGCCTCTCGAGAGTCGTACTCACGCGCAAACAGAAACCACACCCGGCGTTTATCAAGCATCCGGATACGGCGATCTTACTGCCACCGAAAGTATATGGTTAGCAACCTTCCTTTTCTGGCTTCTGATAAGCCTTAATCAACAATATCTGACATGATCGATTCATGGGCGCTATAGGTTCTGGTTCTTTGAATCCCGCAGCAAAAATCCCAAGAATGCACCGCTGGCGCTGTGGTTCAATGGAGGTGTAAGTAACGCTTACGAATAACAACGCATGCTACTTTCAAACCTCCTTGCCCTTCTTCTAGCCGGGAAGCTCCAGCATGATTGGTCTCTTGCAGGAAAACGGACCATGCCGCATCACGAACGATAGTTCATCCGTTGTGTTGAACCCATACTCCTGGAACAATGAAGCCAATATTCTATTCATCGACCAGCCTGTCGGCGTTGGATTCTCTCACGGGGACCTGAAGGTCGGGACGTCCGAACAAGCCGCTGCAGATGTTTGGTCATTTTTGCAAATCTTTTTGGCCGACAAGCGATTCTCTCACCTGCAAAAAAATAAGCTTGCCCTCTGGACTGAGTCGTGAGTTTTAACATCCATTCCTTCCAGACGGTTTTTGCTGATTACCCTGGTAGCTACGGCGGTCATTATGGTCCCACCTTTGCAGCGTATGTTTCTTTTCTATACAAATGCGCAACTTGGCCGACCTGTTTCTAGGCATTTTTTGAGGCAAAATCTTGCCATACTTGAACGTAAAGCCTCGGGCCAGATTCTAAACCTTGAGGTCCTCGGAATCGGTGACGGCCTTACCGTACGTACTTCATCTAATTGCCGAATTTCTGTGAGTGTGTAATGACCACACAATCTTGAACCACAGAACCCATTGCTACAGTACCCTGGGTACATTGAGTATGCTGCGTCCAATCCCTACCACCCACTGGTTTCCCAAGACGTCATTGATGCAGGGAATGTCTCTTGGACGACACCTGTTACCGGTTGTAGAGATATGGTTTGTTTCCCAGGACCGAAACTTACAAATTTGATGAAGCCCTAACGAAAACCGCAACAGATTATCGCTTGTAACAGCGCCAACGGAACAAATGCCATTTGCTCCTCTGCTCAGAGCTTCTGTAACAATCGAATCCTATCCCCTCTCGCAGGAAACTATGACGTGCGTATCATCTGCCTGGGCTACGCTCGATGGTATATTGACTAACTTTATCCGGGCCGACAGGTCTACTTCGTTTTGGCGGAAGATCCTGATCCGTACCCACCTGCAATTGCCTCTTACCTGAACAAGGTTGCTCCTCAGATTGGCGGCGAAGTGACATGGACCCAGTCGAGCAACGCGGTATACCGAAACTTCTCTCTGACAGGTACATTCATCAAGATTTGTACCTTTCCCAAAGAGCAATAATGTTTAATACTACAATTTCAGGTGACTGGATGCGAGATTCCAGTCCGGACCTCGAGTTTGTGATCAATTCCGGAGTTCGAACCATCATATACGACGGAGACGCTGTGAGTGCGAATTCTTATTTATAGGCCTCCTCTACTCATTTTCCACGACAAGGATTATATTTTAAACTTTAACGGGGTAGAGGCGATGGTAAGTAAGCTGGCCATGCATTGTAAACACGGTCAGACTGAGCCGTTTGCTCATTTTTCAGGTGAACGGCTTGAACACGATCTGGTCTCCACTTTTCAAGCTTCAGAAATTCCAAAATTTCAAAGTAAGCGGAGAAAGTGCAGGTATGTTTAAGAATGCAGGGAAGTTCTCCTACGTGCGCATATTTGGCGCCGGCCATGAAGTGCCTGCCTACAAGGTTAGTTCTATCTTTGCCGTTTTTCGATGTACGGATTAATACTAATCATCAACGCCTCTTCAAAGCACGGAAACCTTGCGTATGGACAGGCGGCAGCCCAGATGTTCACCCAAATCATGAGAGACGAAGGCCTCTCGTCGACGTAAAAACAGGAATAAATTGTACTATCAATGGAGCGTTCTATACCCTCTTGTACTTTGGAATAAAAGAGATATTTCATACCGCACAAATCTCGTAATCTAATTTAAGAAGGCGACAATGGTCTTGTATCCTTGATTTGTGATTTTCAGACGAGGAAGGTCTTCTTGATAATATCCACAGCTTCCGGGAAGCGGGGTGTCATTTTGCACTTGAATGGAGCAGGCTCCCTTGGGTAAGGTCAGTAAAGTGAAATGCTCGAGGTGATTGATGAAATACGACCTACATTATAACTCCGCTATCCACAAAGTCGTTTTTCGGCGTCATGATTTCGTTATCATTGGCATCCATAACCTTGTCGATGTTCAGAGCCCACAGTAAAGTTGCTATATTTATATGCAGTAGCTGCATAGCAAAGTTTTGACCGACGCAGATTCTGTTGACCCTATGAGCCACATTTTTCCACGAATTGTCTGCTAAAAAGATCACCTTCTTCCAAAGCCGAATGAAGCGTGCCCCATATTGTGAGTGTCCTCGGGTATGTCGCCGTCGAGGTATCTCTCTGGACGAAATTCGCTGTAGTCAGGGAAGTATTCGGGATCTCTGCAAAAAGAGAACATCGTCCATGGGACACCGAACTTTGAGCGCCGGGCAAGTATTTACCTATTCATAGACCTAGTGGAGAAGGAGAGGGTTTGGAAGATTTAGCGACCCAGCGAAATTAGGCTACCTGAATGCAGGTACTTACCAGATATTCGCAAAAATTATGGTTCCTGTGGACATATTCGCCGAGTCAATTAAAGGCCACGTAACTTACTTAACCTATAGTGAAGTTGCAGACCAACCTTTTGGGATCAGGTAACCTTCGTACCAGTCATCCTGTCGTCGCCGGTGAGTCGGTACCTATTTTGTCGTTGTGTTGAAGGATGCTTACCTCCGTGGTAGAGTGAGGGACACCTTACAAGACTTCAGCATGAGTTTCATAGTATTACACCACGTCTTCTGTCTACTGACCCAGCGGTGCAACCGGCCTCCAGCGTAGAAGTTCTTTGACCACGGCTTGAATGTACGGAAGCTGGGGGAGATCGTCAAATGAAGGCAGGCGCGAGCGGCCCACTACTTCGTCGAGTTCCTCCCTTGCTTTGGCCACCACTTCGGGGTATAGAACTGCAGCCAAGATGAAGAAAGCAAGCGTGCCAGATGTCTATAAAATATTAATGTCAGCTGAAGCGCAAGCCTAGTACTAGGATCCAGGAAAAACGATGACACTGACAGTTTCCATTCCTGCTGCACTATTCAGGGCAAATATGTAAACGGTTGAGGACAAACGTAGCATATCTTCGCGCATGGACGGATAGATCGACACTTACAACATGATACCAGACAGCCAGGCTATTTCCTTTTCTGACAACCTATTCCGTTCGTTTCGTTCCTTAAGATCGCGGACAAGGCACTCTCCTACCGATCCAATGTCCTAATTAGAGGTTAGTTGATGCAGCAGAAGACGCTTCACCAACACATACCAATTTATCCTCGACATCCTTGAGGAGCGTGCGAAATAAGTCTGTTTCGTTTTCGTGCCATTCCTGGCCCTTCTTCTTAGGCCTGTACATCCACGTTGGGAGGTGGTCGAGGACGGGAAAGATGTCTATGAGGTAGGCACCGGGAACGACTGCTGCTGAGATTGTATTGCTGAAAGCATGAATCCGTTGAACGAGTGGATTTTGGCTATCAGTGATAGATGGCCAGGCGTAGACGGCACCTAGAATAGAAGAACCAGCGGCTCTGAAGTACGAGGTTGCTTTGGGAATTGGGTTGTCTGAAGTTATATAGTACGTACCGCTTGAGATGATTCTGCCAATCGTCTGGATTCTCCAACATGCGAAGAACAGCGAAAGCCGCCTCTCTCGCTTGTACAGGTCTGTATTTCTCTACCATCTTTGTGTTGAATGCTTCATGCGTGGCGCGACGCATTCGTCGCCACCTGCATAGGACCAGAATTCATTGAAGAAATGGCTCCGGGGGATTCGATGGAATAACTTACTGATCGCCGTATCTCGACAGAATCATGAATACGTTGCCACACAAAACCTCTTGGACCATGACGAGGCGTGGCCGATCGCTGTATATGGACGAACGGCGATCTGTTTTGGCTACTAAGTAAAGAAATATTCAGAATAAACATCGTCTTACCTAGAAGATCTGCTGCAGATTTGAAGCTGTTAAGGACGACAAGTGGCTGTCCAGCGAGGTTGAGAGAGAAAACAGATCCTTCATTGCATTTGAGGAATGAGGTTATCATTATTGGTATGATGCATTGATTCCACGCACCGTATTCTTTGTTCCATTCACTAAATTTAAGCCACTGCTGGCTGGATGGCATTTGAAGAACGTTGCCCAGGATAGGTAAGCCACGCGGACCTGGAGGCATCGCGCGCAGTCGTCTGTACGAGCGCCATGAGGAGGCAATGATGTATAAAAGTAGGAGTATGCTTGTGCCCCTCCATAGTGTGATGGTTGGGGTGAGACTGCCAATTGATACGTCCCACGTAGTCGCGTTCAGCATAGGGTATGGACTTAGCGGAGAGGCTGGGTCGGAGGGTGATTCCAGCTTCCAAGGCTGGGATTGCGAACCCAGTTAATATGGGGCTTATCTCTAGAGAATAAAATATACGCCGGAGTTAGATAATGCCAGAGAGGACTGAGTCGAAATGGAAGAAGCGAAAAGCGGTGGTACTGTCATCGTCAAGCGATGCCAGTTGTCAAAAGATGAAGATTAATTTACGATTTCAATCAAAGATGGGTCAGTATCTATGAAGTCCGACCTCCGCCTCCTTATTGTTATGAGAAAGTAGCCTAGTACCAATGAGATAAGTAATAAGTTTTGAAACGCCGTCAATCTTAAGCAATACAAATCTTTAAGACTAGAAGCCTCGAACCGCTGGAGCCTTAAAAGTCATAACTGAGGACGCAGCGACAAGAATTGGTCGTTGTAGTGGTGAGAGGAATTGTGGTAGAGGGCAGCCTTTTTTGGAAAGCCCAAGCAGAGCCGATAATCTGAGCCAGGTTTCACAAAAGAGGATAAGTTAACGCAGCATACAGCTTCAGAAACACGGTGTTCTAGGGTGGAAGCGAGTGAAGCAAATGCGGTGGACCTGTATGCTACCAGAGTCCATCCCTATGCGCTGTCGATTGTCAACAGGGTGATAGCCGTACATTAAACACGGGTGTGATTGTTGTCGAACCACCCTTGAGTTTGAAGTTTGGCGTACATCGATAGTCCGGCAACCGAGCGTAGACAGCGGCAAGCAATTGCAGCGCAACAAGGAGTAGGTTACAGCTCCTCCTCATAGCAGAGTACGGATAGATATTTTGTTAGATCGAGACTTGAGAAACCAAAGCTAGCCAGTTGGAAACAGAGCAAATACCAAAGCAATAGAGCCAAAAAAAAATCAAAGGGATTGAGGATACTGCGAGTCAAAAAAGTTTACTTGACCAAAGTTGGAGACTATAGACAAGTGCAGTGGACCGACGTTGGACGGGAATGGGAACGTTAAACGTTAAACTACGGGCAGGTTCAAGAGTGGAAAGGACCTTCGCAAGCAGCGGAGTTTGACAGATAACGGCTGGTCCCGAACCGTTGATTAATTAATTACCTAGTAAACAAGTACAAGATAATCGATATCCATTAATTATTAAGCAAGATACCCCTACTACTGAACCACGACGTAAGATGTCAGAGGAAGCGCCAGAAATCCAGATTAATGTCAAAGGTACGCCTTTATACTCCCAATACATTCAAAGCTGACCATGAGACCAGGACCCAGCGAACTAAAGCTTCAAATAGCTATTACGACTGACAAGACTGTGCTGGAGCTCAAGCAAGCTATCGCAGCGAAATCTGATGTCGAGGCAGACAGGCAGAGGCTGATTTACTCAGGTAAGTAATGCATCTGACTGCTGCTTGACTTACACTGAGGTAATGTCTAGGTCGCGTATTAAAGGTTGGCATTTACATCGAATCGAAGGCAGGATAGGGACTAATGACTGTATAGGACGATGATGCGTTGTCTGTATACAAAATCCAGTCAGGACACACGATTCATATGGTCAAGGGCGTATCTCGCTCAACGGGAGGTGCTTCAGGATCTTCAGGAAGCAGTACGACACCACAGCAGCTGCCTACGATGCAGACGGGCCAGAACGTCCACGATCCTTTGACTCAGCTCAACGGCCACATGGGGTTTGGTGCAATGGCTGGTTTGAATCCGTTTGGAGAGATGGGACTAAATCCAAATGATCCTAACATGGTAAGATGGCCTGTATTATTGAAGAAGCGTTTGCGACTAACGGCGACGTTCTAGATGCAAACGATGCTCAACTCGCCACAATTTCTACAGCAGATGTCTGCCATGATGTCCAACCCTGCCGTGGTTGACCAGATTATTGCGTCCAACCCCCAATTAGCTTCTATGGGCCCACAGGTTCGACAGGCTTTCCAGGACGAACAATTCAGGAACATGATGTACATCTTTCTATGACCTTCTCTGATATTCTTTGACTAATTATAATCACATTTCAGCTCGAACCCCGAATCTCTGCAATCAATGCTACGCATGGCGTCCATGCTACGAGGTGCAGGTCTCGGTCCAGCGGCGCCGTTTGGCGCTGCTCCTCCAACATTCCCTGCCCCAGGCAACCCCACCTCACCATCTCAGAACGCAGGTACTACCGACCCGGCGACTGCTGGCTCGCAACAGCCTCCCATCAATCCTTTCAATATGTTTGGTGCTCCTGCTCCTGGCTCCCCTGGAGCAGCTGGAGCAGCCGGGGCGAATCCTTTCGGGAACCAGGCCGGCATGCTGGAGCAAATGCTTGGACTACCAGGATTAGGAGGATTTGGCGGATTCGGTGCGATGCCTCCCCCGCCTGCTGATACGAGACCCCCAGAGGAGAGATTCCAGGTCCAATTGCAGGCAAGTTGATATTACGTCATTTGCGCGACCATCCGCTTAAATGTCTTTTTTCATTTAGCAATTACAAGATATGGGCTTCACTAACGCATCGCAGAACGTTAGGGCACTATTGGCTACTGGCGGTAATGTTCAGGCTGCTATCGAGTACATTTTCAGCGGAGGAGGACTATAGTCGAAGTTATTGTATAATTTGTAAGTCTTATTTCGAAGATTTTATTTCTTCTCTTCCAGTTTGCGTGCTCAGGCTCGTGTTCCTGTCCGTATGAAAGCATCACCTAGTGCTGAGTACTCTGAAAAAAGTCATTAGAGCATATCCCGTGAACCGACCGCACTGAACAATCATTGAGCCTTTGTGTTTGTCCTCCCACCATGGGTCCTGGTCCATGTTGCATCAGTACAATGTTTCTTGACCATTCGATACTTTTAAGTTTTGTTGCCTATATCATCTTGGCCTCCGCTGGTAACCGCTAAGCATCCCAAGCTGCAATTCGGACCCGACGAAATCGTGGCACGCGGTGATCATAAACCGTAATAATTTAAATCGGCCACTTCGGTATGTCGCCCCTATTTTTTTCAGAGTAAGATCCTATAGGGTCGGTGTGAGGGATTCTGCTGCAAACCGTACCTGAAAACTCATCTTCTTTAGAATCTGAATAAAAAGCGAGGGGTAAATTGATTGGCATGGGGTTTGTAACGGTACGCAAGGATTCGCATTCAATTCGCGTATTCGGATAATTATGATGCATCACCTCCAGTTTCGAGAAGACCGTAAAGCCCAGTCTAAAGGTCGCGGCGACCTACATAAGTAGAGACCGCTAGTCACTGACGATCTTATACATAATCATTGGAGTAGGCCCTATAAAATGGACGTTTTTAACACCAAGAACCAGCTCTGTTTCCCTTTTCCCTCCTAGACGACACTCATGATTGGGATACCAGCGTCCCGCCTGCGGGACCTTTCGTGGATTAGCTGGGCCTTGGCTATCGTTGTGGTTCTTACCAGTAGGAAGATATGGAAGTCCTACCGACGATTCCGGGCTATGCCTCCTAGCCCGCGGGGCCTCCCAATCATAGGCAATGTTTTGCAGGTGCCTGTGTCGATGCCTTGGCTCAAGTTTACAGAGTGGGCAAAGGAGTTTGGTGAGCTGATCTTGTATTCGTTCTCTCAAAATTATATTTAACGCGGTCGATTCTGAAGGACCCATATTTTCTCTGAACCTCGTCGGCCAACCTGTGGTTGTACTGAATACATTCAAAGTGACGAACGATCTGTTTGGTAAGTTAGACCCTCTGATAGGCATCTGAAGTACGCAAAGCAGTCATTTGAAACCCATCGCGCGCTCTGGCAGAAAGGAGGTCACATTTGTATAGCAGTCGGCCCCGGCTCATCATGGCGGGTGAAATCCTGACAGATGGAATGTTTATGGCATTTTCTCTATACGGACCCCTGTGCGTAACATTCTATGCTGCCCTTTCATGGATTAGTCTCTGATACGGACCTTTGTGGGAACAGGTGGAGGAGGATGCGTCGGGCAGCGCATGATGGATTCAGCGGACGTGCATCTGAGAAATATAAGCCATTACAAGCCAAAGAGGCTGCCTTGGCTGTCATCGGGATGATTGACAACCCCGATACTTGGGAGAAACAGCTAAAGCGGTTCGTTGAACATCCAAGCTGTGTCGGATTGTGTTTTTGTCTGATACACTGGGGTCGTCTGCAGAGCAACTGCGGCAGTTATATTGACCGCTGTTTACGACTGGGATTCAATTACCGAAAAGGATGAACCGATCGTCCACAGGATAGATGCAGTCTCTGCTAGACTTTCTGAGGCTGCGGCTCCTGGAGCGTATATCGTTGAATTCTTCCACTTCCTCAAACATGTACCGGCGTGGATGGCGAAGTGGAAACGGGAAGGAATGGAATGGCATGAACAGGAGACGGAGTTGTTCAAAAGTCTCAATAAAGATGTTGAAATGAAAAAGGTTCGTCGTGTTTGTGGACGGTGGTGCCAGTGATCCTTTTGCTGAGATATTTTCTATCAGAAAGCTGAAGAAATGAGATCATGTTTCGTCGGAGACCTTTTGGACAGACAAGAGCAGCATCGGCTCAGTGAGAAAGAGTCTGCGTGGCTTGCCGGCATATTGTTGTAAGTTGCAAACCTTACATTTGTCCGTTGCTTTTTCTTCCCCTAAATCATTATGCCCAATCTAGCTCTGCGGGTGCTGAAACTGTGAGTTGCGACTTGTTCTTTAGGTTTGCTACACGTCTCCTAATTACATATCTTCACGCGATTGCAGACGTCAGGAACTTTGACTTACTTCATGCTAGCCATGGCTATCTACCCAGAAACCATACGTAAGGCGCATGAGGAACTGGACAGAGTGGTCGGAAGAGAGCGGGCTCCATCTTTTAGCGACCTCGAAGATTTGCCCTACATTCAAGCAATGGTGAAAGAGATCCTGCGCTGGAAGCCTGTTGCGCCTATAGGTATGAGGCTTTATTCGGTCTTCAAATTTTAGCATTTTTGTCTGACGTTATCGAAAGCTATGCCTCGTATGATTGAGGAGGTACTTACTGTCTGCGGTTTGTCCGTGTTGCGGGTGCTGAGGGTGCTCTCATCTAGGATGATGTATACGAAGGATATCTGATACCCAAAGGTGCGTCATCATGATCGGCATTGTTGCAGAAAAGATACTGATAGTCTTCTCAAGGAACTATGGTGATACCTAACGTATGGTGAGTATCCTCTTCAATCCCATGTCGAGGACGCGTTGGTCCAGTGCCTGACCCATCGTTTATGATCAAAGGGCCATGAATAGGTTAGCGTTGCAGCATGTCTAACAGCCCGAAGTTATCACACACTGATACGCCTTAAATATTTCTAGAGATCCGGAATATTTCCCTGACTTTTCTGAATTCCGGCCCGAACGCTTCCTGGAAGGTATCTCTGAGGGATCGAACCCAATGGGGCACTCGACGTATGGCTTTGGCAGAAGGTGAGTCTATAGTACGAATTTGAGTAAGAATAAGATACGCGAGGCTCATCGACCTCAGAATGTGCGTAGGATGGAACTTCGCTAACCAAACCCTGTTTATCACGATCGCGAGCATCTTATGGGCGCTTATCATCGAAGCGGAGAAGGATAATAATGGAAACGCGATCATCCCGCCGAAGGAAGAGTTTGTGGATCGTGGAGTTATCATGTACGTTGCGTTTCTACGTTAGTCTTTGGCATATGGCTGATTGATTATTCAGGGCTCCTGCTCCCTTCAAGTGCACTGTTACTGAACGTTTTCCGGGTGCCAAAGAATTATTGGAACGGGATATGCCAGCAGAAGATCGTTGATTACGGCTCTTTTCTGGGATCGGAGTAAAGTCCCCTGGACATGGCGCTCGAAATGTTGAGGAGTCGAAGACATACAAAGTCGGACAAAGAGGAGGGTGGGAAGGACCACTCTCGTCCATGTATCCCTGAGCTTCAGAAACATATTTATAGTCCAATAACTAAGTTAACTTTCTTGACTTTTGTCTCATATACCTCTCTATAGCTATTAGCATGGTCAAATCTCTTCAAAAGTATCGAGTCATCCATTTGCTCTTATACCTTCCCCATGCATCTGGCATCGTGGCTGTCGAGGCAGCTACAGGTAGCGAGTTCTCTTCCGCACGTCGGCAAATATTTCCACCCATACCACCCAGCCAATGCCCTACATCCCTTCTCTTATGCTGTAGCACAGTTACTCAAGTGTGTCCTTACTCTCAAATTTGCGTGCATTCATGAAGCAGGAACTTATATTATTATTCAACTTTATCATAGGCTGGCGACCCAGCGCTGACAGGGCTTCTTGGCCTTTTAGGACTGACAAGTGTACCAGGCCCATCCTCCAACTATGTGGGAGTGAACTGCTAACCTATCACGTTTGGATGGTCAGGGGACTGCAGCGCACAGCCAGTCTGCTGCTGGTCTGGCGGACCTGAATACGTAAGTTTCCTACTCAGAGTCCACTGACAGTGTGCCTACTACCGTGCTCACCTCATTCCACGTCGATATGTCTATAGGGATATCTCTTGGCTTTAGAATGCAACTCCGTGGCTATGGGTGTTTGAACTAGTTACTCGTAATCCCGCGGCAGTGGCATGCGGCGCTGACAAGTTGCAAGTTGCTTTCCGCAGAATTACCTGAATCACAACGCTAGACCTAGTACTCTAAGTAGACGAAGTGCATATGACCAGGAACAGCCAAAAACCACCTCTTCAACGTAGCACCCTCCTCGTAGACTAAAGTATAGTCTTGTGAAATCGAGACCAAGTATCTACCTACATACGGCCTTGAGACCTCTTGACATACGATTAGAAAGGTACAAGTTGTCGTGGGAACAATGAAATTAAGGCATCTTCTCTAAATCCACCATCATAGTGATGTTGAAGCTTGAAGCTTGAAGACTTGAATGCCATCAGGTATGTATTGCGGTTAAATATATGTTAACGCTCTCTGGTTACAATGATCTAATATGAAGGGTATATCTATAACTTTCGAGTGGACGCAGGGCGGTCTTGTTGAACATTAAACCCGTAAGGTACGCAGTCTTTCAATCACCTCCCTCATGTCTGCGCGATTCCACTCCCCGGTCCAATCATCGGCAACATCTGCTTGATTCTTTTTAGGAGTAGTCGCAGGTTGGGCTAGAGGATGTTCTGTATCATGACTCGGGGACTTGGGAGTGGAAGGTTTCGGTAATGGTGGGGGCAAAGCGCGCGAATTGCCCTGAAGGTCATTGCTGTGAGACATGGTCTGCTTCAGAGAGGCAGAGGCAGATAGGGTCTTCTGAATGGTCTGCATACTCTGGTCGAAGCCTACAAACTGCATAGGAGACAGAGGACCAGTCTCGGGCAGCCAGGCCTCTCTATGTCGTGGTCGGGGATTGTTCAATGGTCCACAGCTTTTCTGCTTCCGTAAAGTGCTTGGCTTCCTCGTGGGCTTCTGGCTCGTAGCTCGCGGATCGTCTGGGATAGGCTGTTGCTCGCCAATACTTTTTGTGCTGTTTGAGGGTGTTAACAAGGAAGAGCTGGCCCGACGCTTCAAACTATGCAAGATCCCAGACCTACTGCCCCTTCCAACGTCCTCGACACGAGTTGACCATCCGTTGTTTCCAGCAGTAGTCGCCGGTGTGATTATGGAACGCGTCGGGGAATGCGCTGGTGTCCATGCCTCCTCAGGTTTGTGACTTGGTATAGGTGCTTTCGCCGGCGAAAACATCTGGCTTACTCGTCTCTGCCGTAAAGATTCAAGATGGTACCTCCTTTAGTGAAGAGGAAGAGATACCTTTAGCTTTGACTCCGTTCTCGAAGAGCTTGAAGCAGGTTCGGGGAAAGTCTCTTCACTCCGTTGACGTATCTGGGAATGGGATTCGATGTCCCCAATTGTGGGTGAACTGGCACTGGAATGTTGAGAAATTTTGGAAGAGATAAGGTGCGACGTGGAGTTTGCCTGAGCACCGGCGTCCACAGTGGGTGTATAAGAGGAAGTTGTATACATATTCCGTGTCGGGTGCTTTGGACGACGCCACGAGTCCGTAAAAATATGTAAAGAGGACAGAGCTGGGCAGAGGCGACTGCCGACGACGACGCAAAACAGGGGCCGACTGTTTTGCAAATTTGGTCTCGGCAAGCAGCTGACACATATATGATATCACGGCGGACAAGTAACTGTCAATTGGTGCCGCGATGTGTCATGACGATTATACTGTCAATTGATCCGGAAGCGTGACCGCATGTGACATTCTGCGAAACTCCGCTTCAAGAGCCAGAAATAAGGACGAATCATCTTGCTGTCGTCACTGTGGGCTTAGATAGCGAGTAAATGTGCTTCATTACAGGTAATAAATGAAATCATTTATTTGAATAGCATTCAGTGCACTCATCTCACATGTAGCCTGAGTCAGATTTTAATATGCCAGGGATATATCAAAATGACTTTTTTTGCGAATGCTGAGAAATATCTAGGAAGTACTATGGAGCTAGTAACACTGGAAATAGGTATCTAGCAGTATCTCTACCTAAATCAAGTACTTTAAATGGTCGCATCAGCCTCTGAGCAAGGGAGAGAACGACCGATTCCTAATTAGGTGTGACAAGGGTGACAAAACAACACATTCGGCATATATGCCAGATCAATCTTCAGGACACATTCACCGGCCAATCTTCAGCTACATGCCGGCCGTGTATGGGCAAGCCAACAAGTTCGATGGTACGATGACTTGATGACAACTGCCACTCTCTTCCCTTCTCCGGACTCCAGACGTCCATATTCTATGTTCTGTCCTCATATACATCCAAGCGCATCATATGATGAAGCCGGGATACATCATGCATATGTATAAGACGCAGTCACCCCTACTCGTGGCATCTCTTCTGACTTTCCGGCAACCAAACTTCAATGGCGTACTAGTCCTCACACATTGCAGTTTGTGCCAGTAGCCATGCGTGTGGGAGCTGTTCTGTGACTTCTTCGCAAGGCCATCTTTGTACTCTATTGTCGACCTGCATCTAGAGCCATATCTCAACCGAATCTTGCGTCCTTGAGTTTCCTGCTAATAACAAAGTTTGTGCTTTACGTGCTCCAGATTTGTCTTTGTGCGCGACATCGATGCGTAGCCACTCGCACTTCAAGCTTTCATGGGAGGAATCACCGTATCTCACGGTACGTTCTTTCGAGCTTCAGCCTCTTTGGCATTTAATCGCTACGTGATATTTATAGCCCTCCACTGGCAGCGAAAGTACGAGTTTCTCCTTTTCTGTGCAGTGTGCTGCCATGATGACGAGGCTTCTTACCTCCACTTCGCATTGCAGATCGCCGCACAAACCATCAAGACCCTCGTGTCTTTGTGTCGCCAGCTGGAACACAGTGAATACATAGGATACCCAGTGCCAGATGCAGTGCGTCAATCATTCCTTTCTCATCGTTCGCCTCATTCCACGTAAACTCTTACACCAATGTTCACGTTCAAGTTAGGTCGAAGTTTGTTAGACTTTCAGTTGTTTGCTACACGCAACAGAAGAGGCTTTGACTATCTTGTGCCATGCAGGCAGAAAGGACTCAACAAGCCGTAAGTAAGCCTTTCAAGAGAAATTCGCTCATGTTTCCGGCTCGGTGCGTCTGTTTTCTCTAACATTCACCTTTGCGTGGCGCCGCCACCTCAATACTGACGTTCTCTATGCCAATATAGCAAACGGAACTCCTTTCCAAAGCGCATCGGCCGACCGTGGCTTGAGAAAAAAGTGGATCAGCCCCAGATTGCCTTTTGCCGAAGAAAAAGAAGCCGCAGTAATGTGACTTCCCACAAGCAACCATAATATGTTCGCATCGCATGCCTTGAAAGACGCATGTCGTGCTCATGCCAGCTGCCGTTCTCCGTTCGGCTACCTATTTCTGGACATGCATATGCGCAAGAGGCTGCACTCGTGCCGAGGAGTAAATTAATTCGCTCGACTATATGAGCCAATGGGAAGAAAAAAAAATATCATCGGTTTTTGTCTGCGTCCCTCAGCTCACTCTCTAGTCTTTGAGCCACTCCTCTCAAAATGTCGTCAAACTCCACTCTTAATGGCGACGCTGAAGCAGCTCCGAATGTCGAGAAGGAGAAGCAAGAGGTCGAAGTAGTAGTTGAATTTATCCCTTCCACCGACCTAGGGTTTCTTCCTATACCTGCCCGTCTGCGATACACACCAGGAAAACGCTTCGACTTTGGTATATGGATGAATTGTGGAATCAGTTTGGCGGCGACGTTTCGTGAGTCATGCGTCTTATCTCGGCTATAGAGTCCATGCATTTCTAATCTCCGTATGACGTCTATTTCTAGTCATATCGAACCTGTATTATTGTCAGCCTTTACTTAGTAAGTCATTGCCAAAAGGGTGTTTTCTTGATCCTGATGTTATTTTCGTAGTCCAAATGGCAGATTCTTTCAACGTGTCCTACGAAGAAGTGTCAAGGTAATATGCTCTTTACTGCACGGACAATGCCGTTTTGTTGATCTGGATATCAGAGTCCCCACTTTGATTCAAACAGGGTATGCCGTATGCTCTCTTGCCTGATGTGGAAACTTTAATGTGATGTATAATCAGATATGCTGCGGGACTCTTCTTCATATGCCCTCTCGGGGATCTTGTGCGACGACGACAGCTGATTCTCATGCTCGTATGCATGACTGCATCCTTGACAATAGGCCTTGCAATTAGCAAGAGCCTTCTCGCCTTTGAAGTCCTCTGTTTCTTTATAGGCTTTACAAACATATCCCCGCAAATTCTTGTTCCTCTCGCTGCAGATCTCGCCCGTCCAGAGCAACGCACTTTCGCGTACTCTATTGTACTGACCGGGATGCTCTCGGGTGTTCTACTCGCGCGTGTACTGGCAGGTGTCATTGCCGAATTTGCATCATGGAGGATTGTCTACTATATGGCAATAGGCGCGCAATACTTTATCGTCGCGCTTGTTTACTTCGTCATCCCTGATTACCCTGCCAAAAACAAGAATATGACCTACTGGCGAATCATATGGAGCATGCTAAAGTATGCCGTCACGGAACCCACCATGGTGCAGATTGAAATCATGTCAATCGCGACGAGCGCTTGCTTTTCGAGCTATTGGGTCACTTTAACTTTCCTTTTGGGTGGTTCTCCGTATAATTACTCTACGTAAGTGGTTTATCTTTCAAGCCCCTGTTCGAATTTGTCCCTTCAAGTTACTCACGTACAGGTCTTGCGTCTACAGATTGGCGATTGGGCTTTTTGGACTTCTAGGCCTTGCCGGAATGGCGATGGGACCATTGGCTGGGCGCCTAGTGGACAAGATGTCTCCGTGGTATGGTATACTAATTTCAACGCTATTACTCCTCGTGTTCCAGGCTGTTCAGACTGCTGCTGCTGGGATTAGCATTGCTGCTGTTGTCGTGGCATGCTTGGGACTGGATGCCATACGGCAAATGCAAAACGTGTCATTGACCGCTGCGATGTTCAGGTTAGTAGACACTTCGCTCCTCCATTGCACCTCATTCTCGACTTTCTCATGAAATTTTGCCTCGACAGCGTTGACATGTCCGCGATTTCGCGTTTAAATTCCCTTTTCGTCTTATCGGTGGGTAGTAAAATGCTTAAATGGAGAAGATGGCCGCTCACATTCCATCTATAGTTCTATATTGGCCAATTGACGGGCACGTCTGTCGGGACCACGGTTTTCGTCGATCGTGGGTGGCGAGCTAGCGCAGCGCTAGGAATGGCTCTGTATGGTTTCCAGATTGCGGTGCTTCTTCTCAGAGGTCCACACTGTAAAAGACGTACTTGGTTTGGATACGAAGGAGGTTGGAGCCTGAGGAAGGAAGAAACGAGTGAAACATGATGCATGACGAACGACAGGAAAGTAGTGGGACTCGCGTCTTGATTGAATACTGTATCTATTAGAATGCGGTTATATTAGTGTCTACTTAATTGCCAGCGGTCGCACCAAGCTTGAGGTTGCTTAACTTCCACCACGCGTTGATACCCAGAATATGTCGGCGAAGGAGATGAGCATCGTTACCAGCGCTTCTTTGACCGGGATTCTATGTCTTGCTGGCTTTGCTTATATTAGTCTTGGGTCGCTGACTCGTTCACGCCACTCACCCAAGGGGAATGAAAAGGACAAGGATGCGAGTCTGAAAGTATCTGTAAGGGCTTGATGGCTCCTCTCCATAGATTCAATCTGACCCTGCGATAGCTTCCAAAAGATCTTCACGGCTGGAGGACGCTAGACTCACGCAGCGAGATGTATCACGCTTGCTGGGGCATCCTTCAATACTTGCTTCAGACGCTCTTTGTGCGGAGGAGAACGAACGACCAATGGCACCAGAGTTAACGTTCAACGCACCTTATTGTCCGTTCAAGCTTGATATATGGCAAATTGGACGAAGCCTGGACAAATACTTCCGTGTATGTTCATCACAACCTTTCTACTACTACGAGGATTGAGACGATTCCACAGAGTGGTCTGCCAGATGTTGACAGCATCATCTGGTCAGACCTCATTTTAAGCAATCCTAAAGACCGACCAAATGCGACGGAAGCACTAAAACGCCTCGATAGCTTCATCCACAATGTGTCGCCAACGTTGCTTCACGTAGCAATTCCTGAATTGCTCTTATTTTTAGCTGCCCTTATCGGTAATCATCGGGCTGTGTTGTACATCGTGACTCTATAGCATGTAACAATAAAGTCTCAGAAAAAGTCGAGTCAGAGTAAAAACAAGGCACACCAAAGGGATAAGCTTTGGTTTAAAAACCAGAAAGAAGCCAAAGAAGAAGAAGATATCAACTAGCCCTCTTGCCGTGGTGACGAACTCCTCTTAAAGTGGCTACCATCGTTCCACTGTTCAGAAAACAACACCTTTTTCAGTGGTCATGTCACACAAGAGTACACAAAGGTACACATCGGCATCGACGGCAGCCTTGCTCATCAATAGCCCCGTGGTGAATCGTGATGGACACTAGCAATCTGTACCCACCAGTAACACCAGATGATCTAGTAGGCGAGACATGTGGACTCGATCCTCTGCCGCAGCTGTGCCCTGGTTGACTTGCTCGATTGTGAAGAACGCGGACTTTGGACTCGGAGTCCGAAGTACGTTCTAGTAAGGTTATACCATTTCATCTGCGTGGTACCTGAAGACTTAGTAGTCATGGTAAGACAGGCTAAGACAGGCTACTATGACTGGATACGACCTGATAGGACCCGATACTTATATGATAAGACCCAATGACCTTCAAAGTTTAAAGTGACCATGCAATGATTCTTATCTTGAAGGGCGTCGGATGCTCGCTGTGCGCCCAAACCAAATCCTAGTTACATTCCGTGTTGCAAGGTGGTCCTTAATGTATATCCACTTGCTCTCATCTACGGATCACACCTTTTTATTTGCCTGTAGAAGAGCTTAGGGTAGTATCTGGGGGAGACGAGACTTCTCCCTACTTCTCCGTGTCTTATTCACATGTCGCGCATGTCAGGATTTTTCTCGGCTCTTCCCCACTCCACCTGCTACGGGGTATAGCGTGGAGGCTTGCCAGCTCTGATAGAGGCTGGAGTCAGACCAAGGCGGAGTTGTATTATCTGGCCAGGGCATATGCGGACCTTGGTCATCTTCTGAACAACACCGACGCTGATTGGATTCTACCAAATCTACGTGTCATGTAAATGTAAATGTAATATGAAGTCGACTGTCGTTCCTGAATCCTGAGCGAGGTTGTGGTATACAGATTCAGAGTATAAAAGCACAAAGTAAAAATCCAGATCGTTAAGGCTCTTGACTTTCAACAGATTGACCTCCTACTCATTCCACTGTAACACCTCCCAAACTCTGAAATGCGTATTGCCATCGCTCTCGTCGCTTTCTTCTTTACCAACGCACTGGCCGCGACATCTGAGACGGCGAATACAACCAGCGCTGCTAATATCTTGGAAGTAGCATCATCGAACCTTGCTCCCGTGAAGTGCACTTGTCCATGCTGCATCAGTGAGTTCAATCTATCTTATCTTGCCGCTTTCCGGACAGTATCTGATTGATCCTTTTCCACAGCCACCGGAGGATCCCTTTACTGCTGTTAATCATCATCAGCGAAGTGGTAAAGCAAAACGAAGGGGAAGTAACTCGGAACATTAATGTGAGTTATCAGGCTAAAAGTTTGGATTCGGGGTAACTCTGACTATCGTTTCCCCTACAAATATATACATAGTTAAAACCGTTTATATTCTTTCGTTTCCTACATGCTACATGAAATTAGATCTTACGTTAAGCAGTAAATACCAGGCAATAAATAGTTCCATATCAAAAACGAAGCTATGTTCCTCCTCTTTGCCCCTGATAACATATGAGTAATTAATTCAGCTACGGCTTTCCGACGTTGATAGAGGCCACAGTGTCGGAGCGAAGAGCCCGCTCTTTCTCGTAGGCTTCTGCTTCTTCTCTCCACTGTGCGCCTTTCCACCACAGGAGAAGAATTATCAAGCTGTTGATGAGGAGAAGTCCGGCAAAGACGCTATACATTCCTCCTACAAATGTGTCAGGTTGGTAAATATGTTGACAACTCTTAAGACACAACTCACCATCTCCCAGGTTATCCTACCGCAAAAATATGTGTTAGCTGTGTCGATGATAGGACAGAAGCTTCCAGAGATTGTCTTACCTGCAATGGGACAGCGGCTTCTATAGACATGAAGGCAAAAACGCCTCGGAAAGCGCTGTTCGCCGCGACGGCGGTAGAAGACCTCCCTGCATTAGCGTCAACGACGTAGGCCAGGGTACTGGCATAAATCCAGCTGTATCAAGTCACGTAAGCCTTAGTATATAACGGAGATAGTGTTTATTCGACACTGACATGTTGAAGAATCCGCCGAAGAAGAGGAATACGCAAAGGGGTGCTAAGTGGTGAACGAGATGGCATAACCATCCAAAACCAAGAACAAATGGCGGTAAAACGATCAAGCCGGCAATTGTACTTCGCAGGCGCATCTTGGAAAGAATCCGTCAATCATACGGGACAATGACTCGTGACAAATAGATACTTACTTCGGGATAACTCACGCCGCCGTTAGCCTCCTTGAGTCGCCTGAGTGCACGATCGGACCACCACCCGCCGAGGACGCTTCCGAAGACGCTACCTGTTACGTCGTTAGCAAACAGAGTCACTTTTTGCTATGCATGGGGAATTGCTCACCAGCACCAACGGTAATTGTAACCAAGCCAATCTTCAGAGGGTTGAAGCCATAAGAGTTGGCGAGCCTCCTGGACGTGGCGTAAGGAAGGAGGAAGGCAAACGAATACAAGAGACCTGTGCGAAAATGTTTAGAAATCGGAATTTCGCACTTATGAAACCAACGCTTACCAGAGGATAGGAGAATGCAAACGTTGTTCTTCCTGCGAAGGACACGAAGGAGGGGTTTCAGCGGATTAACATCCCGGAGAGTAAGTGTGATCGTGGGGAGCTCGGATTTAATATCTTCTTGACCGTCTTTTTGAACCTCTTTTTCAAGACTCTTCTCAATATCGATTGTAATATCGGACGTGTTAGATTTGAGACAGTTGATTCCGCCAGATTTTGACGCTTTCGTGTTGGCGCGGCTGACCGAGAGGGGCGTGGCACTGCGGAGACGTTTCCTGAGTAGGTTTTGGTATGTGAGACTGCGTTCGCATCTGAAGGTGTCCCTGTAAAAGACAACGAAGGATATCCAACATGCGCCTGCAATGATGGTGAGGAACCAGAAGATGGCACGCCAGCCAAAGACTGTAGTGAGGACTCCTCCAAATATAGGACCGAGGGACTAGAGACTCGATCAACTCAAGCTCCCGGAGAGATAAAGATAACAAATACTCACGGGACCGATAAGCGCGGCAACATAGTAGACGCCCATCTGAGAACCGATCCATGAGTACTCGAGTAGGGAACAATATCTAGATGAACAACTGACCTTTCTTCCACGCTCTGAAGGATCGAAGATGTCCGCCAGTGTTGCAGACCCAATGGAGGTCACAGCACTTGATCTAAGAAGCTGGAGGTCAAAAAAATATTTTGTCAAGTCGTATAGGGAACTCACCCTGCCGCTTGCAGGCAACGGAAGCCAATGACACTATTATGAATGAGTCAGCATGACCACCAAGCACTAGAATCTAGAATATCCCAATCTTACGGCTCAATATGCTTGCCGACGGCTACAACAATGCTTCCGATGGTGAAGAGGGAAAGCGAGAAAACGTAGACAAGCTACACAAAGCTAATTAGCATGAAGAAGGGAAGATTTGATGCTAGGCCAACTCACCTTCCGGCCCTTTACTTCACTAATCGCGCTCCAAACAAGTGGGAAAAGCCCTTGGACGAGGATGTATAGCGAAATACTCAAACTGAATTGCGAGCTGGTGGCGGGCAAGTCGGCTTCCATTTCCGCAACCGCAGCTAGATGATGTGACCGTTGAAGAAATCTGCAACAGTAAAAGAGAAATATGGGCGCTTACGATTTTGAATGTTAGCGGCTAGCGCTGCAACCATTGAGGCAAATGCGATGAGAACTAATGTTGCGTTCTGACTCGATATACATTAGCTCGATTAATTACATCAAAAGGTGGGATAACTGACTTTACGCAGCGACGACCATTCGCGGGGGTCGTCATAAACTGGCATATGTTCAATGTCATAGATGGGTTTTGGGACAACTGTTGAAGTTGTGCTGAGAGCGACGGACGCCTCAGTTCTGGACTTCAAGAGTGGCGGCCTTCCGGGCTCTGGTGACGGGGTAGCATTATTGCGTGTGCTTTGCTCAACAATAGCACTGGTATTCTTGAAAGCCATTATGGGTCGTAAATGTGTCGTGAGGAGAAATAAAAGCTAGATGGGAGACCAAGCGCTGAGGCTGAAGAGAGATATGAAAGTGTCTTGCATAAAAACCTCCCTCCCCGCCAAGATACATGGTTTTATAGAGACTTGGCCATTGAAACACGAGTTGAATCCTCAACATGTCTCAAGCTGAAAAACGCGAACACTACCACCCATGTAAGCCTGCAACAGTGGAAAATGGCTGCCTGCACGGTCGAGGATGCAATCGGGCTCCTCTGCACAGGTGGCAGTGCTGCGGCACGTTGATGCCGCTGGTCCCTGGACCGTTGCAATCAGCGAAAATACCTCCTGAAGTTTATTTTTGTCCCACCATAACGCGCTAGAAAAATGAAGAGCATGTTGTTGTGCGTACTTGTTGTGTATGCAGCATGAAACGTCCTACTCTTCATCTGTGAAGATACGCAACACTTCACTTACTTGGAATAAACTGTCCAAGAAGTCGCTGCAAAATAAATTTCGAATTTTCCTGATGATGGGTTCTTTCTTTCGGCGGGCACAAACTCCTCACGGCATGACAAGCGCCGAAATGACCTCTGCTTCGGAAAACCGACCACGATATAAAAATACGGTGCCGATCCTGGGGTTCACGGTTCCTGCACCGAAATGAAATCAGTCTGCCACACTAGCCCTGCGCAGACGAGAAAGCACTGCCTAATGTCCTAACCACCACAGGATGGATGCCTGGAAGTACGGGTTGTTGCCTGATCCTGACCCTGGATGATGGAGAAGTTTTCCGTTCGGAATGGCTTGGAGCAGTTTTGGTAACAAGCGACCATCCGAGAATAACCCAAAGCACCATTAGATCTGGACAACGAGAGTCATTTTCGCCTCCACCATCTAACTGTGGTATATGAAATCGGCAGGTTGCAAGTTATAGCAGAATGACGTGCAAAGTCCTCGTCTGCACCGCTTAATGCTGACCCTGGGCTATGGTTATCTGTTTCGTCGAAGTTGGGACCTGAAAAGACGTTAAGCTTATCACGACCCCCAGAACGACAGAGAGAAACGTATCGGAGGCAAGCTAGCATTCAGGCGTAATTCGCAGACACATACCACTAGCCAAAGGTAGGTAGGTTCGCTGCAATGCGTGGTAAAGTGGAGAGAAGCCCAGACTTCTTGGACACGTTGTTGGTCCTTTGGATCTAGGTTTCGGAAGAGCGACGTCTTGAAAACAGCGGCAGGTTGAGGACAAACCACAGGAGCGGAACACATGCGGACTGCGCCTTGCATAATTATAACGTCAGCCGACAAACGTTCGTGAAATTTCTTGAAGGCAAATCGAATTTAAGTCGTCGTGGAGGTCGTCACCGGGAAGCCTTTCCCGGAATTCCTAACAGCAGGCCCGGGTGTGGGAATGCCATAACATAACAGGAAAATGGAAGAAGAAAAGTTTAAAAGCCTGTAGGCAGAAAGCACAGGGGGATTGGTCATAACATGCAGGCACCCAGCAAAAAAAGATAAGATTGAATGATCATGAGATAAGATACTACAACGCGTACTTTACCCGCCCTACTTGAACGTATGCGACTGGTTTCCTTTTGTCAACTCGCTGTGCGCCTTTGGAGGAGCAGGGAAGTCGCCGTAGAAGACGCCTCCTGTGAATGATTTTTCAAAAAAAGAACAGTCAGTCTCACGCTCACACACACATAATGAAAAGCTTCCGCCGCGGGAGAGACAGACCTTTGTTATTTTGCTTCTTTTGTCGCTTCTTTTTCCTATCTTCGAGATCAGGATTATCATCGAGTATGTTCGGAGCTGCCGAAAAGTCGAAGGGCTCTGCCGTTGCTGGATCTTCATGTCTAGATGACGACGACGATGCGGTAGCCTGCTGCTGCTGGGCCGGCTGGGAGGTGCCTTCCCTGCTGTTCGAATCTAGCTTTCCGTCGGATTCCGCGTGCGCAGCTGGAGATGCTGATGATGGATCCCCTCCTCCTCCCCCAGCCTTTCGTTTGCGCTTTTTTTGCCTGGCTTGTCCGACGACGATGATGGTATCGATCTCTTCTTTGATGACTTGTTTCGAATGTCTCTGTGATGGAGCCACGTATGGAATTTCAACTTGCATGCCGGAGGCCGCGTCAACTTCAGGCTGATGTTGTTGTTCCTCATTTTTGATTGTCTGGGAGGGCGTGGTAGTAATGATCTGAAAAACGACGTTCGTTAGCTTAGCTTTGGACCGATTCCCTCACTTTACGGGATAGGGAAGAGGAGGAGCAGGCACGAGCCATGAGACATAGATGGATATGGGCAGGGGACTAACCTGAGGGACGGCAGGTGCCATCGAGAAGCTGCGGTTGATTTTCGCGACGAGCTCTTCGAAGTGCTGGTGCCCGGAGCCAGCAGGCCGGGAGATCGATGCGGTCGTCTTCAAAGTTGAAGAGGACACCTGTGGGTGTAATTAATTTGCGTGCTTAGACTGGAATGTGTAGTTTATTGAAGTTTCTTACGTGGACTGTAGCATGACTTCCGCTGCTTGTGCCAAACAACGTGCTCGTGGTCGTTGCATAACCTACTGGCTTCGCAGTCTGTGACGATGTCGAGGAAGATCCAAACAGCGAGGATTGAGACGTTGAGTGGACCCGGTTTTGCCCTACGTTTCGAGAGTGTGAGCAAATCACGCTGCACGACATAGCAAAAACTTGGCGTTTAATCTTTACCTTGACCCCAAATACTCGCGTTCGGTTTCTTGTCCGTTTCTTCCAATTTTTTAATTTCCTCATCGAGCATGACAACGTCCTTTTGCGTCTGTACTTTTTCTACCGCAGGCGGCGTTGTTGACCCTGTTTGTTCCTTCAAGTTGTTGTCGTCGTCCTTGCCACCACTTCCCCCCATGCGGGACATCGCCATGCCGCGTTTCACTGCCTCCTTGACGACAGTCAAGAGTTCTTTAGCACGTCTTTTCACGATTGGGGGAATGGAAGATTTGAAGATGGCCAATAGAGCAGCCATGTCCGCAGGCGGCTGTTCTGCCATGAGGAAGAGAACATGGTTCTGCAACACGTATCTGTAGGAAGAAGAATGGAAACGCAAAAAAGGTTAACAAAATATTCATGCACGTTCAGTTACGAAGAAAAATGAAGATGAGTTGTCAGCACACGAGACACAATGGGCAAAGGGGAACAGGAAACGAACCTCGTGCTTTCATCCTCTTCCCGTGCTGCCCGTTCTCTCCACCAGTGGACGCTCCTGTAGACCTCCCTCTGGAGAGCTCCAAGTCCAACACCGGGACCTCCAGCCGTCAACGCAGTCTTGTTCCATTTTTTGGCTAGCGTGTCCCATCCGCCGCTGCCAGAGCCTTCGGCTGCATCGTACGGCTCCTTGGAGTACACCCTGAGTGATGTCTCCGCCGAGCGTGATAGGGCCTCGTCGAGTAAACTTCGAGGAGGGGTGGAAGTGGAGGAAGAGGCTACTGGCGGTGAAGGCGAACGCGATTGGGATTGCGTTTTGGATCGGTCGAGAAGCGCATTGCGAAGGTTATCATAGATATATAGAAGGAAATGCGTATCTGAACGAGCGTATTTTAACATGTCTTCTGGAAGAGGCCTAGAGCGCACGAACTGATGTTAGCGCAGTAGAGCGGGAAACAATGTACACACGTACCGTATTCTCCAATCGGCCAGTTGGTATCGTTTGTCGGGTACAAAGTCGCAGTACATCTCAAGAAGGTTGGCCAGCCCATGGCGAGGGAAATCTGATAATGTTGTTAGTTACATATTTTGTGGTTTTTTGAATAGGAATCTTACCAAGAAGCTTCGAAGCATGGAAGGTATCAAAAAGGTTGACAATATAAAGATTGAAGTCTTGCTGGAGCCAGATGATATCGCTATCTGCACCGTGGAATACCTGCTTGCTGTTAGCGAAAGAAGATGGACACATGACATCGAAGCCTTACTTTAATAATTTCAGGATCAGTGAAAACTTCGTTCAGACTTTCCATCTCGTCTCGCACAGCCAGGAGGTCGACGACCCAGTCTTCGTTTCTGTCACTGATTTGCATGAGACATAAGAAACCAGAGTACGAGCGATAACTGTGATGCTCTAGATCGACCGCGATTTCGGTGGCATTTTTTAACTTCAAAAGCATGCGCTGGAATTCTTCTTTGGTGTCCACCCACGTCGCCTGGGTATCCTCTAAAGAAGGAGGTGGCATTGGAGTGCAAGGTTTGAACATTCTTTCTGGATAGTTGATGTGAGTTATCTCGTAACGGTAGGGATGGTTTGCACTGGAAAACAAATGTGTGAGAAGAGGTGGCAAGGACATAGTGAAAGATGCTCACACAATATTGTTGGTCCCTTCGGTTTCGTCTGTGTAGACGTGACCAAGTGGCACCTTTGCGTTGTATTTGTGCGATAGTGTCGGGTACCACGGTCCATCTGAGTTATCCACTTTCTTCGTGAACGACAATTGAGGTTTTGACAGGTTAGCCGCGTGTTGGATAACGGCCTTGTCGTTTCCTGAGCCTAAGATTGACTTCTATGATGATATAAGTTATGATAAGCAAAGAGAGAGTATCAGTGACATACCTTTTTGGTAGAAACTATCGGAGGATTGATAGCAATAGCAGGAGCTTTATTCTTTCCTAGAAATTCGTCCAGACAGGAATCCTGATAGAACATCAGTATTAAATTCAAATCAAAGATCATACGGACGCACTGTCTTCTCAAGTAGTTGATCCATGGCATCGACAACCAAAGAATGGAAGTTATCCGTCACGTCGTCCTGACTCTCCAGCTTGTTCTTTCCTTTCTCCCTCCGTCCTTTCGTTGTATCAACCGTTGAAGCAAGACTCAGTAGTTTGTTCGTCATGCTCAACACTCTTTCCGAGAAAGCGTCAATTTCTACCGCAAGATCTTGGTCCATAGAGCGATGAAAGCTAATGTCTACAGGCAGTCCAGCTGCTTTTCGCGTCGCCCCTAGTGCTGCAGCTTGGAGTCGAGAGTTGTAGCCATCAAAAGACGTTGAAGTCAAGGGCGTTTCGTCGGCCATGGTGGTTACCAAGGAAGAGAAAGGAATAGGCGGCCACGCAAGGTATAGATGGTGGTTATAATATAAGGAGGCGTATAGCGGAGACGCGTCCGTCGTCCAAGACGATGCACTAAAGTCTAATAAGCAACTCTCGTTGGATAATTTTGAGAAATATGAGGTCATGTGACCTTGGCAAGAGGGGCGTGCCAGTGCTTCAACCGGCCCGCGGCCCGGCGGGCTAAGCGCTTAAAATAAGTATAACACCCTTCTCTCTGCGACGATCATGGACAAGGACCCGTATGAAGCGATTCAGGCGGCTGAGTCGTCTATCTCTCGACCATCGAGTTGCGCTCTTTGCTTAACCTCGAACTGCTCATAATCCAATTCTCATCGTAGTAGCTCACGCGGGCAGGCGGCAATAGACCTGGTTACTATAAATACTGTAACTTTGGAAGTTCGTCCCGACAACCCCTAGAAGCTGAAGCTGCCATGACTGAAGTCAAGCCCAGCTTGGCTGGACATACTCATAATTAAAGAAGCATATCATTAACTGCTTACCAACTCTCCTTCCTTTCCTTCCTAAAAATGAATCGTCCTTGGCCAAAAATACTCTACGTACAACAAACCTACACCCGACAAACTCGCAGGAACCACCAAACACTTACGCTACAGAACGCCATACTTCCCCGCGCCGCTAAGCATGTACGTCGTCCGTAACCCATGCGGCACCCAATACGTGGACAATAGGAGGCTGCATTTCTGCCTCTAGGTTCAAGGACAGTTTCGAAGTTCCTTGAACCTCTGCTGTCAACCATCTGCCTGATCAGTGGCTTTCGCTGTGCCTCTTGCTCCGCGGGTACCTATGAAGCGTCTGACTGGCTTGTTGTTTCACTCAAACTACGATAGCCGTCCCCAGACTCACATTTACAATCTTATTGCTCATCCAGTGGCGAATTGACTCGAGATAAGCAGCAAACTCCCGCCACTGCTCTCAATCACGCACATATTCATACCACGCTTCTCTGTATAGTAGAGCCCGCAGAACCTTCTGGATATTGTACTGCTCCTTCATAAACAGGCAGGGTTGGTGAGCCCAGTAGAGCCCAACAATACGCTCCCACTTCTCAGAGGCGTAGGAAGTCTCGGGGACTTGGAAATGCCCCAATCGATCCCAGCTGTGTTCCCCGACATTGCGGATACGTACGTCCCCAGCCTTGCCTTCCTAGCCTCCTTCTTTTACGTTAAGCAAAGCACGCTCATAATGCCTTCCACTTTTCCCGTTACAGGGTCCGCACAAACGTAAGCATTTTCAGGAAACCTTGCTTTGACTCACTGCAATAACTCTGGGCGTAGTACGTCGGCTTTGCAAGCTTTGTCGTTCTAATATGGGACCACATAGACACCTTCGCGGACGAGGTAATAGCTTTGAAGTCTAGATGACAGCGACGCTTCCATTCACCACTCTTCCTGATATTTTTTTGTGCAATAGGTCGAGCTCGTATGGAAGGGGAAACGTAAAGGCCTTTGTGCGTCCTCTCCTTTCACTCTTCAGATTTGATTAATCTGAACCATGTTTACCGCCCGCAGTTGTATACCTCTTCCTCTTCGTTTGTCTCTTCCCCTCTTTTATTCCCGTTCATCGGAGCTGATGAAGGCACGGTACCATAAGAACCGATATTTTACCCCGCTTGGGTTTATAGTCAACTTATTTGGTGAGTTACCGTCTGACTCCAATAATAACCAGGCTGACTGGTAGGTTTATTACAAAGCCTACTTGTCTCCTACTTGGACATACGAGGTGCATCCAAAGTCCTCCTCCTCCCCATATTGACGGTGATTGAAATTTACCGAATATCTGATGTAGAGGTACGCCGGACTAAATGATTGCAGTCGTAAGTATACTCATTTATTCTCTCCCCAACTAGATGTGCCCAATTTGTGCGCTACGAAGGCTGCACCGTCGCCATCGCCGTGGAAGTCGTCGGGCTCATGATGCTTCTCCGAATTAAAGCCTTGTACCCGCATCAAAAGTGGATCGTCAATTGCTTGTGGTGCATACTGTTGTTTGAGACAGCGATGAACGCGTGGTTGATTAGTCGTGGACAACGTGTGTCTTTTCATTCTTTTCTTGGTCGATGGGCGCTTATTCCAGTGGCCACGGCTTGATGGATGTGTAGCTGTGGTGCATAATCCCGAATCAGGGGTACATGGTACGAGGATCTTTATTCCATCCCACCTCTTGAGGGACTGATCAGGCCTATTTTACAGCATGCAGCATGGTGTTCGATCCCGCCATGTAAGTCGTTAGACTCCTGGCCTTTAGCTTTAAACAACTCACATGGGCATGCATTCTGTAGAAGCAGTTTAGCTTCTTCCTCGGCGTGGATTCCACTTCTCTACGACACGATAATATTTGGATTAACCCTCTACAGAACCGTTCCGCCTATCCGACGGGAAGAAGCGAGTTACGTAGTTAAGCGCCTGTTGGAGGACGGGTTGCTGTATTACAGGTAAGCTTGAAAGTCTAGACTTGATTGAAGGAAATTTGGTTGACATTTGACGACTAGCGTGATATTCTCGGTCACTTGTATTTTAACGTTCATGATTGTCGCGGCACCCCCCGGTACGAAGAATATTGCAGCACAGTAAGTTCGTTTCAAAAATTCCTCTTCCATACATCATTAAGCGAAAATGCGTATGTAGGACAGAGCAGCTGTAAGTAAAGTGGAATTTCAGCATAGACTCTTCATTTAATGACCCGGTTCATCCCACTGGAATTTGGCAGAATTACTGTACGACTCCCATTCCTTCTTGCCTAACCCAGCCAGCTAAAACTCAGATGCAGGTTGCCATGATGTCCAGAATCACACTTAACCTCAAGCGAGCAGGAGAAGAGATAACATCCGACAGTCTCCCTTCTCCAAAATCGCTCTTATTTGACCGTAGGCGCCGACGTCGATCCTCCTCCGGTGGCAGAAATCTCCTTGATCACCCTTCATTCACGATGTCCCTTCCTAGCCCGCCGCCAAATGCTACCTTTGATAGGGAGACTGGCAGGAGAAATGAAGTTGATTTTGGTAATCCAGAGGAAGTGTGTACGCCTAGTACTATAGTAGATGAGCAGATGGTCGTCACTGAGGTGGATAGAACGTAATATTTACAGAAAACATACTCTTTAGTATCATTTCTTCATAACATTTAGACAACTCTTGGAATTTAAGGTCGTCGGTCAGGACTCTTAAATTGGCCTAAGAGTCATTGTTTTACGTGTCGAACAGTTCAAGTCCTTGAAATGCAGTCCCAGCTCATCAGTGATACGGCTAATTGAACAGGGTGGAACAGGCAGCGAGTCCGAGTCCCAGCCGTGTGCTCATGTACTGTACATCACGCGCTGTCACCAAACGCGCTGTGTCACACTTTGGTCACAAATTGCCTCTTGTCCTTTGGCCTTGAGTTGAATTTTGACTTTTGATTGCCTGCCCAAGCTGTACCCATATACTTATACTGAGGACTAACAGACTAGAAACCACAGAGTCTGTATAGCTCACCATGTATATCAAGACTCTGACCATTCAGGGCTTCAAATCCTGTGAGTTCCTCTTCATTTTCAAGTGTAAATTGAACCGTAATTTACGCGGCCACACATTACAGATCGCGACCAGACTCAGATAGAACCGTTTTCACCCAAGCATAATGTTGTTGTTGGTCGTAATGGCTCAGGGAAGAGTAATTTCTTTGCAGGTGCGTGTATAACCTTGTCGCATGGCGTTTATGTTTCTCTAACATGGTTAGCCGTTTAGCTATCCGTTTCGTTCTCTCCGATGCGTATACATCAATGTCGAGAGAAGAAAGACAGGCGCTTCTGCACGAAGGTGTTTCTGTGACGACCACCCTCTCAGCCTTCGGTACGGCACCATACTCATGTGGCTTTCTTACACGTCCTAATAAATTCACGAAATAGTTGAAATCGTATTCGATAATTCGGACAACAGGTTTCCAACCGGTCATGATGAAGTTATCCTTAGGAGAACAATTGGTCTCAAGAAGGACGAATACTCGTTGGACAAGAAAAGCGCGAGCAAAGCCGATGTGATGAATCTGTTGGAAAGTGCTGGGTTCAGCAAATCGAATCCCTATTATATCGTGCCACAAGGTCGTGTGAGTACGGTCTTTCTCAACTTGCACAATCAAACCCTCATATTACGCAGATTACGGCTTTAACAAACGCGAAAGACCACGAACGCCTGGCCCTTCTTAAAGAAGTGGCAGGAACTAAAGTTTACGAACAACGCCGCGCCGAATCGCTCAGAATCATGGCCGACACAGACGCAAAGCGTACGAAGATCAACGAACTTCTGGAATATATCGAATCACGACTGACAGAGCTGGAAGAGGAGAAGGAGGAGCTAAAGGACTTCCAGGAAAAGGACAAGGAGAGGCGATGCATGGAATACGCGCTATACCAACGAGAACTCGAGGAAGTTGGAGAGGCATTGGTTGAGATTGAGGAAGATAGACGTACGGACGTCCACGGTGCTAATGTGCGAAGGCAGAAGTATAACGAGAGAGAGAAGGAGATTCAGGTTAGTCTGCTTCTATCTGACGAATGAATTCGTTCGTTGAACCACTGTTCAGGACTTGGAAAAAGCGATTGCCGACGCAAGACACTCTCTCGAAACTGTCGCCCAAACCCGGCGCGATGTACAAGCCGAATTGACCGACTTCATTCGCTCTCGCACCGAGCTTGAATGTATCATCGAGGATTTACGCACCGCGACGGAAAACTCTGGAGGGAGAAAAGAAGATATCGAGGCCGAGCTCGAGCAGTTGGAGGAACAAATTCAAGAAAAAGAGGCCCTTCTCGAAGAACTCCTCCCGGAGTGGGAAGAACACCGAAATGCTGAAACGAATGAGAAGAGACGTTTGGATGAAGCCAGTGCGAAACTCAACTCCCTCTTTTCAAAGCAGGGTCGGTCGACTAAATTCCGCACAAAGTCGGAGAGAGATGCCTTTTTGAGGCACGAAATTGCATCAGTATCTGTTTACAAGTCTAACCAGGAGTCGGCACTGGAAACGACGTTGGGAGAGCTGGAAACATCTCGACAGTCCCAGAAAGAGATCGATACCCAGGTTCTCAATGTGCAGGCCAAGATTGAGGATGGAAGGAAGAAAGTTAAAGATATCACTGAGAACGTCAGCGCGTTGAAGGAACAACATGCCGAACTTGTGGAGAAGAGGAAGGATCTTTGGAGAGAAGATACCAAGTTGGATAGTCTTGTTAGCCGCGCTGCGGATGAGTTACGGACGTCTGAACGGTCTTTGGCCAGTATGATGGATAAGGTATGTTATCATGCTATTAAAATTTGCTGTTGTATTTACTGACTCTGGCGTTTAGGATACGAGTCAAGGACTCAGAGCTGTTGATAGCATCGCGGAAAGATACCGATTGAGTGGTGTATATGGACCTTTGTACCGTCTCTTTGAAGTTTCCGACCCGAAATTCAATACTGCTGTTGAGCTTACTGCTGGAAACAGGTACGTGTTCCTTTCTACAGAAAATTGTGAAATTGGTTATTAAACGTCTACAAAGTTTATTCCACGTCGTGGTCGACACCGACGATACCGCCTCGAAAGTGCTTGACATAATGCTTAAAGAAAAGAATGGCCGAGTGACATTCATGCCTCTCAACCGACTTAAGCCCAAGAACCCTGCGGCACCCAACTCACAAGACGCCGAGCCACTCATCGACAAACTCAAGTTCGACAGACGGCATGAAAAAGCGTTCCAACAGGTCTTTGGCAAGACCTGTGTGTGCCGCGACTTGACTATCGCAGCGGCATATGTCCGTAGTCACGGTATAAACGCTATCACCCTCGATGGTGATAAAGTCGACCGCAAGGGCGCGTTGACCGGAGGATACTATGATATCCGCCGCTCGCGCATTGAGGGGATCAAGAATGTCAAGATGTGGCGAGCGAAATATGACACGGAACGTGCACGTTCCGAGGAGGTCAAGGCAAGCATAACGAAGGTCGAGCAGGAGATCACACAGGTGTCCGGGAAGATTGCGATATGTAATGGGCAATTGAACCAGATTAGGGATTCGCGCGAGCGGTTGGCTGAGGAGGGTAACTCGTTGACGCAGGCTGGGGACAGGCTGAAGGCACGCGTGGACAAGCTGGAGCAGGACGCGGAGGATTTGAGGATGGAGATTGCGGGGTTGGAGGCGAAGATTCAGGGGTACAATGCTGAATTGAAGACTCCGTTGACGCATGGGCTTACGAGGGAAGAAGAGCAACTCATTGTTACTCTTGGGAAGGAGGTTGAACGTAGGAGGAAGGATATTGTTGAGTTTAGCAAGCGTAGGAATGAGGTGGGTGTTTCTTCACTATGTGTTATCTTGATTTTGTTAATGCTCTGTGCAGCTTGAGGCCCAGAAGAATACGTTGGAGATCGAGCTTAAGGAACGCCTTCGCCGTCGACGCGAAGAGCTTCGCTCGAAGATTGAGGCTTTAGAGGAAGTCGATACTGATTCCTCTTCTGCGAACGACCTAGAGTCTCGCGAGAGGGAACTCAAGGCTCTGAACGCTTCGATTCAGACGCTTACGAAGAAGGTGCAAAGTACGTTAGAAAATCGGCACTCTCATTTCCGACGTGCTGAGTATGCTTTGTCCAGGCATCGAAAAGGAGGGCGAGCAGCTAACTGCTAAAGTGCAAGAGCTCCGGTCGAATTTGGAAAGAGTGCAAACGGAACAGGCGGATGACAGTCGTTCGATATCTAAACAACAGAAGAGCACCGAGCGGTACTTGGCTAAGCGTCAGATGCTTATGACGAGGAAGGACGAATGTAACAGGAACATTCGCGACTTGGGGGTGCTGCCCGAAGAAGCATTCGAAAAGTATATCAATGAAAAGCTCGAAAGGGTGAGTCTGCATCTGCCTCTTTACCTTTCCTTTTGACCAGGAAACTAATATTTTCATCTTCACGAAGCTCGTCAAAAAGCTGCACACTGTCAACGAGAGCTTGAAGAAGTTTGCACACGTTAACAAGAAGGCGTTTGAGCAGTACACCAACTTTACGAAGCAGCGGGATCAACTGCTTGAGCGGCGAGAGGAGTTGGACAAGTCGGCTCAGTCGATCCAGGATCTGGTGGAGGTTCTCGATCAGAGGAAAGACGAGGCGATAGAGAGGACGTTCAAGCAGGTGGCGAGCAATTTTGAGGAGGTGTTCGAGAAGCTTGTGCCAGCTGGTCGGGGGCGGTTGATCATTCAGAGAAGGATTGATCAGGTATGTTGGTCGATTGACATTGTTTGACGTCGTTCTGACGTTTGGGCGTGTGTATAGGATGAGGATGTGGAGGAAGATGTGGATGAGACGCAACAGAGTTCTGTTGATAATTACACTGGAGTGTCGATCAAGGTCGGTTGTCGGTTATGCCTTTTTCTTCAAAGGAGGCAGGAAGTAAACTTACGCTTCGCGCAGGTCTCGTTCAACTCGAAGGTCGATGAGGGTCTGAGAATCCAGCAGCTGTCTGGTGGACAGAAGTCGTTGGTGGCTTTGGCGACTGGTAGGCTTGCTTCCTGACGCTTATCAACTCGTTCTCATCTTTTGCACTTTAGTATTTGCCATTCAGAAATGCGATCCTGCGCCTTTTTACTTGTTTGACGAGGTAAGTCTCTTTCAAATGAAGCTGACTTGCAATCTTAAATACATTTGCAGATCGATGCCAACTTGGATGCGCAATACCGAACTGCTGTTGCTTGTAAGTGAATTGCGCTCATACCATGTATCCGCCGTTGTTCACAACGAGTTGCATTATAGCTATGATTCAATCCCTCGCACCTACTGCTCAATTCATTACAACGACTTTCAGACCGGAGATGTTGGTTACGGCGGATAAGTTCTACGGTGTGCTATTCAACAATCAGAAAGTCTCGTCGATCCGAGCTATCAAGCGGGAGGAAGCTATGGAGTTTGTGGATCAGGTACGTGGTGGCCTCGCTTTTCTGACTTGTGAATGTTTTCGCTTATGTTTTCTCGTCGTCGTGGTAGGAGGCTCAGGCTCAGTGATATACGCGATGCATTGCTCTTTTGAATTTGAATTTTCTGCTTTGCATGTCTGTCGATAGTGCTTTCTACTGACCCTTTCCTCCTTTAAAATTTGTACTGTAGTTTATTGGGTTCTTTTTTTCTCCAGTTTTATTTATCGATTTTTATGAATACCCCTGTACTTTTACCTTAATCTGAGTGCTTTTTCTCTCTTGTGTGTCTAGGCTCCTCGAAGATGTGGAATCAGCGGTGAGTCCTCGACTCTTTGGACGAATCCAATCTTTTGTGATTTCATTACCCCGCGAGAGGCTACTTACATAGGTGCGCGTCAGAATCCAGCGTTCTAGACCATGATTAGGATATGCAAGACACAACGGTCCGAAGGAGAAATAGCGAGCTGCTACTACTGTTTCAGGAAACTTACTCCAACCTTGTCTCCAACTTGCTCCAAAACGAGGAACCCATTTTTCGGCGCGGGTCATTCTGCACCACGATATTTCGTGGTTTCAGTGTTCACGCGAGCATAGGCTGATGTTAGCTATGACATAGCTTGCTTGAGATGGGGGTATATAAGACCTTAGGTTTTTGGTTGCGAAGATCATCTACAATCTATCCCCCACGTTTGAAGAAACGAAAACTTGCCTCATAAATCAATCGTTATAATCATGTCTTCCACTGAATTCCGTGTCAAGGAGAACTTGTCGGGACAATCTAATGGTGTGTTTTCTACGGGGCTCCTTTTCAGTTTTGACGGATTCTGAACGCTGTTTGGTTCTTTTTTGCAGTCGCGCCCGTTGCTGGACACAAACCCGGGATCATGTCCGCGTATGCTACGCCTACGTCGGAGAATTGTTCGATACATTTTGGATCGACTGCGTCGTCGAATCAAGAACAACCTATTCCGACGACGCAGGGTTCGAGTTTGAAGTCGGATGTAGCCAAATCGAAGTAGGAGAGGGTGATGGGATGAATTGAAGTGCGCTGAGGTGGGTTGGGGTTTTTTTTGCTGTATAGTTCATTCAGAGCGGTACACTAATTGGGTGGTGTTTAGGACGTGGAATCGTAAATGTATTTTTGTTCTATGATAATGAGGAACTGGATTGTCTTGTCTATGAAATGGGATATGTAGAAACAATTTAATAGAGCGTAAAGCGGATAAAATCGGTTTGATATTGGAGATGGGTGGTCTGGTTGTGTATCTGTAATATCAACGCAACAGGGAAAGCAAGATACAGCTTTCGATAACGAAAAGAGAACTCGCTGCAATGCAACGAGCAATAAACAGAATGAACTCTAAAAGACCATTCCACCACGCAGGCTACGTACGCTCGCAGGATCGTCAGGTTGTCCGCGAGATCCTAAGGGCGTGTTTGGGCTCATAAAATTCGATCCCGCCTGGGAAGGTCCGGTTGAGATTTAGCGTGGTGCGAAGAAAACAGCCCAAGAAATGTGCAGCACTCAAGAAGTCAAGCTAGTCAAGATTCAAGCGCTCAGCCGGCGTTAGTACGCACATACATACGTGCGCTGTAGACTGGAATGATCGATAGAGGATCCACTTTGACGCATTCCCGTTGTCGTTGTCGAGGGTGACTTATGCTAGCTTATGCTCGGTATCGGTATGGACGTGGGTGGATCCAGGATTGACGTTTGACGTTTAGGCATTGACAGGGTAAGGTTGGTAGCGTGCATGAGCGTACTGTAATATTCCCAGGTCCATCGTCGTCGAGGAGATGTACTTTTCGTGTGTGTGTGAATGGTGAAGGAGGAGAGAGAATTGCAAAGGAGGAAGATGACTGAATCAGACAAGTTGCGGTTTAGAGTGAGATGTTGCTAGTAGTAAGCCGGTAGTCAGAGAAAAGAGCAGATATGGAATTTAAACGAGTGATTTTGGTCCAGAGCCTGAAAAGGCCCGTGTAAATGAAGTCAATTAAATAAATAAGTTTCGTAGCGCTCGTCGCTGAAAAGCACAACCCAATACCCTACTTGCGCGTGAAGTCGCAGAGGGGCACCGCCACTAGCCGGCCCGGCTCCCGCCAAAGCTGCAGCCAAGCAAGTGACCAAACAAACGACCGAAAACAGGCAGGTGTACACTACGAGCTCATCGTCAATCACATCGCCCCCGCGTCCCTCTTCAAGGTGAGCAAATTTATGCCGGTTTTGTATCGCGTTGGTGTCTCCGGAGGGTGTAGGGAGGATTTGAGTGGAATTTGGAGGGTTTTCGGGCGTTGGCTGGGTGGATGGATTTGCGGAGGGCCGGATGGACTTTTTTTTGGGTGGGCTGGGTTTGCGCTGGGGAGGGTACGGCCGGGTGTTGTTTGAGGGGTTGGGTATGCTGGGAGGGTTAGGCATGGTTTCTGGGCTATGATTTAGGCTGTTAGGATGGGGAAATGCTGTTCTGGAATTTCGTGACTGATTATGTTAATTTTGTTTCTCTAGACTTCAGCAATGGCCACCACAAAAACCACCAAGGGCAAGGCCGTCGCCAAAAGTGCGTTTTCGACTGCTATTAGGAACGGAAATGGGGAACTTATGAACGTCCTTTTCTTTTCGTTTGCAGAAGCCACTGGCGCCAAGGAGAACAAGGCGAAGGCTGCAAAGAAGGCTGCGCTGCAGGGAGCGCACTCGCACGCTGCGCGCAAGACCCGCTTCTCGGTGTCCTTCCACCGCCCCAAGACCCTCAAGCTCGCGCGTGAGCCCCGCTACCCTCGCAAGTCCATCCCCCACGCCCCAAGAATGGACCAGTTCAGGACTATTGTGTCGTGCGTTTCTAGGAGGGTCTTTGCGGATTTAGCATGGAGACTGATAATTTTGGTGTGTGTGCAGCCCCCTGAACACCGAGTCGGCCATGAAGAAGATTGAGGAGCACAACACTCTTGTTTTCATCGTTGACATCCGATCGAACAAGCGCCAGATCAAGGATGCGGTGAAAAAGTTGTACGATGTCCAGGCCCTCAAGGTCAACACCCTCATCCGGTATGTGATTCTGGTTTATTTTGGAAGAGCGGGGATTGACCTTGTGCTCAGACCTGATGGAAAGAAGAAGGCCTACGTGCGATTGACACCTGATCACGATGCTTTGGATGTTGCCAACAAGGTAAGGTCTTTTTATGTATGGTACTGTCCAAGACTAAGAGGCTATGTGTGTATGCAGATTGGATTCATCTAAGTGTTTCGTGGACATATATGTTTGTACTCGCTGTATATGTTTCGTAGGATTATGATTACACATTTTGCTCATGGCGGTACTGTACCTTGACCTGAAAATAAGAGGATCATGAGGTGTGATACATTGGAATGATGTGATGTTGTCGGCTGTGTCCGCTGGTTGATGTGAGAAAGCGGCAGGGGCAAATGAGCCCTTGCCACTTGACCCTTCTCTTTGTTTTCCCTCCGCCACTTTACGACAAGCGACGAAAACCGTTTTCCTTCTTATTTTTATTGCTACACACAGCATATCCACGCTCCTTCAAACACCTGGGCTCTCTCAAGCCCGTCCTGGCTCGCACAGCACCCTTATAAAAATCATACATCTACAGCAAACACACACTACACAATGAGAATCATTCACAAACTACTCCCGCTCGTTCTCATCGTCGTGTCCTCCGTCGAGGCCACACATACGTCCACGACGCATTCGCATGCGAGGAGGTCGCTCGAGGTCACCAGGAGGAGCGGGTCGGTCGTTGATGCCCGTGCGGTGATTCCACAGGTCGTGGATGGGTTGGGGTCGACGTTGGGAAATATACGTGAGTGGTTTTGAGTGGCATTTTGTAGCTGGAGGCTGATGTTTGGTTGTGGAAAGTTGGAGGAGATGACGGTGACCAGGAGAATGGACCCCCTCCACCGCCGCCTAGCGAGAGTGGGAGCTCGTCGAGTTCGAGTTCGTCGTCTAGCAGTGCTGCGGATGGTTCTTCGTCTGCAGCCTCGTCGGCATCTTCGTCGTCTTCCAACTCGTCGTCAAGTTCCTCCTCCTCGTCCTCAAGCTCTCCAGCATCGGACAGTGCTTCATCCTCTTCATTCTCGTCTTCCTCCTCGGCCAGCAGCACCACCTCGAGCAGTTCCAGCGTCACAGCAGCGCCTTCTTCCTCGGTCGCCGCCACGTCTAGCAATGGAGGGCTTCTCGGAGGCGTTGTCGGTGGTCTTACGGGCGTTTTGGGCGGTGTTACGAGTCTTTTGGATCCCCAGAGTGTTCCACCCCCGTCGTCTGCTGCCTCTGCGTCGGTGACTGATTCCGGCTCTGCTTCCCCAACGGACTCGGCTTCCGCGACAGATTCAGCTTCATCTGCGTCTGTCACCCCGGACCCTGCCTCGAGCAGCTCGGTCGCGTTGCCAACCTCGAGCGCGGGAGGAGGAGGAATTTTGAGTGGCGTCCTTGGCGGGCTTACGAGCATTCTGTTGCCCGCTCCCTCCAGTTCGTCTGCTATCCCAAGCGCCTCGGATCCAGCTTCTATCACCGATTCTGCTCCTGCTTCCCCCACAGATCCAGCTTCCAGCAGCTCGGTCGCTTTGCCCGCCTCGAGTTCGACTCCAGGAGGAGGAATTTTGAGTAGCGTTGTTGGCGGGCTCACGAGCATTTTGTTGCCCCCTCCGTCCAGTTCGTCTGCCATCCCAAGCGCATCGGATTCTGCTTCCATCACCGACTCTGCACCTGCTTCCTCCGCTATTATCACCAGTGCGCAGCCTTCACAGACTGATATACTCAGTAGCATCATTGGAGGTGTCTCCAGCGTCATTAGTGATGTGTCGAGTGTTATCGTCCCGCCTACGTCGGTGCCAGCCTCATCGACAGTCATTCCTTCGACGACTGCCGAACCTACGTCGGTGCCAGTGAGCGATCCTGGCTCGTCTGTCTCGTTGACGTCTGTCGTTCCTCCCTCGACGACTATCGTATCGTCTACGGTTGGCCCCGGCAATGCAACTTCCATCATTCCACAGAGCAGCACGAGCATTGTCATTTCCTTCCCTGGCTCGGCCAACGCTACTACGTCTGTACCAGCGAGTGCAATCTCCGACATCCCTATCACGTCGTCGACTACCGTCGACGTGCCATTTACCACTATCACTAGCATCTCCGTCGATCCCAACTTGTCGTTCATCCTTACTGAATCCTCACTCGTCTTTGCATCTGTGCCTACTACTACCGCCAGCGCGACTTTGACCGACCCTGACGCGCCCACTTCGACCATCCCTTCGTCCGCCATTGCAGCAGAGACGACGCTCGTCGCCGCGCCGCTACCTACTGGAATTCCTGCGAGGATTTTGCCTGTCGAACCTATCCCGAGCGGGACGGATCTGAGCGAGTATGCGTTGATCAGTGTTTTGTTCAATCAGGAGTTGAATTGGATGTTTGTGGTCAACAATCCGGTTTCATCGACTCAGATCTTTGTGTATTTCCCGTCGTTGATTATGGCGGCGCTTGGGATTGAATGTGAGTACTTTTCTTCATTTCTGGTATTTCGTTCGTTGGGTTGCTTGTGTGCGCTATCGCACTTTCGAACATCCCTATGGGATCTATACCACACAATTTCTCCATTTGGTTCTATTTCACTTTTCAATCTATCTGACATGCTTCATGTTCTAACGTTTCGTCTTCCTCTCTTCCTCCAGCGAGCAGAATCAAGACTTTCGCGTTACAAGTCTACGTTCCAGACAGCTACCGCACCGCCGCTGATTCCGCCGAGCTCGGTACCATGTGGCTCGGCTACATCCCCAAAGAACTCGTCGACGACCTCGCCGCGCAGATCAAAGCCAAGCAATCCGCATTCTACACCGGTGTTTCCAACACCGTCGCGCAGGGACTCGCCGCGCGCGTTAACCCTGGTTTCAACCTCCTCTCTGTGTCTGCTACGTCCGGTGCGAACAGCAATAACGCTGGGGCCGGCGCAGGGGACAGTGCCGGGGTTACGGGCGGAGCGGGCACGGATGGCAGCAGCAAGTCCCGCCAGGACGCGATCATCGGCGTGGTTAGCGCCCTCGGTGCCATTGCGCTTTTGGTCCTCGTGTTCCTCGTGTATAGGGGCATGAAGAGGCGCAGGCAGCTCGTGCATAGGCGTCTATCGGATCCTGTCCTGGATGAATCGGCCGGTGTGAGGCCGGAAGGCAGGGAGTTTGATCAGGACAGTGTGGGCGGTGCGAGGAGGAGGAGTTTCTACTTTGCGGAGGATTCGCTGAGAGGGTATCAGAGTGAGAGGCAGGAGGATTTGAGCAGTCCGTTTGCGGATCCTTCTGGTGCTGGTGGAAGCGGAAGGGCAGGACAGCAGATGAGTCAGAGGAGGAATGTGTTGCCTGCTGCGATATCGGCGCCGATTTTGAGAGAGAGTAGTATGAATTGGTAGAGTTGAGTGGGGGGATCGAATTTGTTCGTCCTTTGCTTGATTCTGCGCTTTTCTTCTTTCTCTCTCTCTTGGATTTATCCTTTCTTTTTCCTCGGCTCGTCGTTGTCGTTGCTGACGCTTTTGTTGTACCATTTCCAAAATTCTGTCTCCCCCTCCTCGCCCTTCCCCTGTCTCCGTCTCCTTTGCCACTGTACCACATCCACCAACTCTCATCCGCCACCTTTTCCTCCTCCCACCCGACGTCATTTATAACCGACCCTCCCTTTCCGACTCGTAACCTGCTTTAGCTGGTTACAACCCACCCACCTACCTGGCTTGCTTGCTTGCTTATACCGTATTGTGCCATTTTAGTTTCCCTTTTTCCCCCTTTCTTTCTTGTTCTCTCTAGTGCTCATTTCGGTGCTGCTTGGTCGGAGTTTGAAGCTTTGAAGCTTGATTCTATTAGGGGGTTCCGGTTCGTCGTTCCTCCTCCTTTTACACTTCTTCTTCCTTCCTATTCATGCACCTGTTACCCCCCTGCCCCCCTTGATAACCCTCCCATTTTTCATGACTTGATTACTTACCATTTACTTCTTTATCCAGTTGGACTCTTTTGCGTCGCTTGCTTTCAAGTTTACTCGCTTGCCTTGCATTTGCTTGTCACTTGCTTGCTGCTGCTTATCTTTTGCCGTGAATTGCATGCGGGCCTCGCGTGGACGTTTGGCTCGCTGCGCACGCGCGCCCCCCTTGCATTTGTCCTTTAAGTTATTAGTTTCTTTATGCAGACTTTGCTGTTGCAGATGTTTATATACCTTGGCTTTTTCTTTCTTTTTCTGTGTTCCGTTTTTTTAGTCTTTACTTCTTCTGATTTTGTGTTTGTGGTATACATGTGGTTTTTTGTTTTTTTTCTTCTTTGTGTGAATTGAATGGATAATGGAAGGGTTTTGGAATGGTAGTTAATTGTTGCCTTGTTGATTCCTGAGGTTTGGTAGGTTTGAGTGGGGTTGGATGACCAGGGTAATTGGGGCCTGAATTGCATAGTGGGGAATAGTATTGAGGCAAGTTGTTCTGGGTGTCTGAAACTGCTGCTTACTTGTCAAAACAAGAATCAAAGACTAAAAATGTGGTTTCAAAGGTCATCTGCAAATGGGTGTGACCTTCAAATGCATTGTAAGGTAATATGAGGCCCAGACAGTCCATAATGATTGTGCTACATTCATGCCATATTACTAAGACCAGGTAAGGGTGAAATTTAATTGTGCTACATGTTGACTCTTAAGTACTTCGAGTCCACCTGCAACATTGACTGACTTTTGTCCAGCCATTCTGACTTCCACTCACCAATGATCATTTATCAAACTACTTGGCATTGATTCTCATTCAACAATTCCCAACTTACTAAGAAGTTGTCTCTGCTGCTGCTAAGGCTGTCCACAGGTCTAGACTGTCTAGTCAGGATCACCCAGATCCATACCTGTGTTACTGCAGGCAATCTGCTGACCAATAAGTGACCAATGTGCTGACCAGTCTGTTGATCAATAAAAAAAAATTGTGACATGTAACAAACATGTAATGCAGTTGCATCAATTAGCTATAATCAATAAGTAACAATCTTTAAAATAACCTTGCAAGTTGTATACTATACATACAATGCTATACAGCTTCTATAAATCATAGAAGTGTTTGCTTGTATGACTTGTTAGTGGGACAAATCAGCTGAAAGCCATTGTCCTCCCTCACCTTCTACTGCTTCAAACCTGTGTGTTGTATGATACACCAAACAAATCAAAACTTTCCCATGTGCTGCTCTTATCAAACTTGGCCATGCTGAATACCATCAGCAAAAGGGCCAAGACCTTTCAATGTGTTTTAGTAATTACAAGCTCCGACAATTTTTGGGTGACCTCAAAAGGATATTAGAAGGCAGAAGTAATAATATTAACTATATACAAGGTAAATACTAGAATTGCGATGAGAATAAAATATTGTCCCATTTTTACGACACTTGGTAAGAAGTTTACCATAATTGTAAAACATTGTAACCCTCTTTTCATGTCTTCGCAATTCTTGGATGAACCTTTTAAGGTGTGTAAAATAATTGTTTTATCCTTTTAAGTACCAACAAGTATGAAATGCTAATTTAAGATATAGGAAATGATATTAGGTAATTGCAACTCAATGCCACCGCAGGACTTAGTAAAATTTACAAAACACGTCACTTGGGGCCTTAGCGCTATGGTATATTTGTGCGTGACACAGTGACTTTAAAGGCCCTCTGGGGCAGTGGTTATTGTGTTAGCAATATGCTGGCTGATATCCATTGGGGCAGGAGTTCAATTCCAGGAAGTGGCAAAATTAGATCAGTTAGGTCTGGGGCCCAAGAAATTAGGTAATTGTTTTGCTCACCCGGTATTCATGTAAATTTCGCATGTATCCTCCTTTTTGTCGCGAAATGGTATTTTCGGGCCGCCTTACTTGATAATTCAATATTTGCTATGCCATACAAGGCTTACAAGATCATACAAGGTATACAATTATGGTATCCTCAACCAATGTTTACGAACCTTGGAAGGAAATCGTTTTATTACAATTGATTTGTAATGCTGTGCAATAATTGCGGGCCTTGGACACCTTCTATTGCAATAGGAGGTCGGCGCCGTTTTGCTGATGACTTTGCAACAATTAATGGTGCTTATCACTCACTTAGCAAATTTATGAGCACAAAGAATAAAACATCAGCAAAAAAGCAAATCTCTCCAAGTCACGATGGATTCTGTACCCATAAACAACATGCAAGTAATTCTAAGGTAATTCCAAAGGATGGAAAATATTCCAAGGTGCTTCTATAGAGCCGGAAATGTTCAGTTACATTATAACCTTGGTGAAATCTTTGTGGTTAGCTTGTTATTAATATATTATGTTTGCAGGCCATGGCGACTCGCGAGACCGCACAAACATTCTTGTGACATTACAATGTTGGTTGGAATGCATCAGAAGACCCAAGAATCACTTGCCATATATTCTAACAACTTTGCAATATATTCTGTACTAGGTATAACATCTCATAAGCCTAGAGCTAAGGAATAGCACAGGTAACCTGTGGGTATCTCGGCAGCTACCCGTACCTGTACCCGTGACAACCCAACCCATCAAATTCGTGGGTTTCCTGCACCAAACAAGCCCAAAAATGTGAAAATTGGTGAAGAATTGACCGAGTTATAGCTGATTTACTTAAATTGCACATAACTCAGTCAGTTCTCATCTGATTTGGACATTTTTGGGCTCTTTTGAAAGGTCACAGGTACAGAAATCACGACCCATACCCGACCCGTGTACCCATATGGATTGGCCGTACCCCTGCATTTTCCTACCTAGAGCTCTGCCAGACCGAGCTCATCGAGTTCATCCACCACCATACCTCCCTTGGGACCCAAAGTGTCATCTGCGTAGTCAGTCCACTCCTCATCCTCTTTGTTGCTCTCCTCTCTGGAGTAACTCTCCTCCTCCTTGTCGCTGACCTCGTTATCAGCCACCAGGTACTTGCTGCTGTCAACCTCAATATTCTCTCACTCTCCGTCATCAGCATTGTCTCTGTTATTTTCAATATTCTCTGTTGAAGGACCAGCTTGACGAGCTTTGATATCTATCTTGTGGCGATCCTTTAAAAAGAAAGGTGTTATGTCGTGTGTGCTCTTGTGCTCTACTCCACCACCCCGGTACCTCATAACCATATCTCGGTCAACAAAACTGAAAGTGTAAGCCATATTTCAGGCTGGTAAGTCAAGAACCATGCTAGGAAGCTTGGATTAGTGCTTACAGGTTGACGTAGTACACAGACCAGTCTGCATCGTTACCTAGATCACTCACAGTGCGGCCAACCTCAGATGGAGAAGTAATTCATCTGTGGACCCATAGGTGAAGCCTTGCTCAATATGAGCACCTTGAATGATACGAGCAGGGTCCAGGGGCCGAAATGCACAAGATATTCCTAATTCTTTGTCAACAACATGAGGAATAAAGCCAATTTGGAAGAGTCGTCGCTTCTTCTATCCAGGCTTCTGCCCACTGGTCTTGTGTAGAGTGTATCATTGTACATGGACAAAGTCAATGGTAAGCAGTTCTTGATGGGATGGATGATGCACAATGATGTGATAAATGCCTCATCAGCAAAAGTGCAGAAACCCTGGTTGACAATGTCACCAATAAAAGTTCACACAATGAATGACTGACCTTGCTGTGACCATAAAAGGCAATGATAATCTTGCCGGTGACTTAGATTCTAGCGCTAACCTTTACCTGACCTTTCATATGCCATTAATCATTCTCCCGCATTATAATTGTATGTCAAGAAATGGACTTAGCATCTATTGTTTATTCAAAAATTTCAGATAAACTTATTGCGAACCAAGTAATAGCTCAATCTGCACATGAAAAAGAAAGAATTGAACAAGAATTAGATGGATTGAGATGACATTTCAAAATATAAACTGACTTAGAAAAAGTGGTGAGTATGGTACAGCAGTTAAATAATTATTTTATATTATTGCCGTGGGACGTGCCGGGGTGCGGGTACCGAGCAACCAAGATTGCTGGACCTTACAAGGCATGGCAAGGTCTCCAAGGTGGCCAATCTTGGTGCGCATTGCCAATAATGGTTTACTTTGCAGGCTTTTTGATGTTCCCTTAAGGTAAGTGCAAGGTCAAGGAAGGACGCTGCCAAGGTTATTGACCTTGTGACCTTTTTGACCTTGCATTGACCTTTCGGGGCAATGCATGGTTCTAGCACTTTTGCTGATGCTAGGATGCAAGCATACCAGTATGGATGCTCGTTGTCCAGCCTCTGAACCATAACGGTAGACAGCTGTAGGTACGACGGCAGCCCTACAGCAATAGGTGGTACCGTAATCGTACTGTAGGGCTCAAGTTCTGGAAGCCTGCAGTACGGATCGGTCCATGGTATGGCCGTAGTAATGGCTACGGCTACGGTAGACAGCACCTCAACAAGTGAATCAATAGTAAATCACCATTATAAAGATTTAAACAAGTCTGTACACACTTACCACTGATTGTAGAGTGCACCAGGCACTGTTTGTTGTGAGCCAGCTCCTTTACTGGGCTGTTTTTGTCAAGATGACACATCAAAATCATCACATGGCCCTCTTGGGGTCCTCCCTAACTACCCCTCAACCCGAGTTCTAGTGGTGGGGATCAGCAAAGAGCTCCTTGACAATCATGGAATTACTTACCAACAAATCTACAATTATGAATCTTTTATTTATAAAAGTGAGTTCTTTTACACGGACGGTTGGCGTGTCAAAATGTGCACCTCTAACAGCTAGTCTCATGCATGAAATAGTACTTATAAGCACTTAGACTTCATACATCCTGGCTGTGTATAAGCACTCACTCATATAGGGAAGGTCCCTTGTAGGTGAGCCGGGTGGGTAGCCACGGCTGGGGGGCGGGTGCAGGTAAACACAGGTAAACAAATCAAGAATGGGCGGGTAGGGGTAGTATATTGGCTCTGGGGGAGGGCGGGGGTGCATTTTGGGCGCGCAAAAAAATCTGGAGGGGTCGGGGGATATATTAGTAATATTTGGCGCCCCGAGCGTGCCCAAAAAACGGTGGGATGGGATGGATTGGGCGGGGGCACTTTGGATGTAGTATATAAATAGCCCACATTCAATATTTGAGCGCATTTTGAATATTTTCGTTCTGGCGGCGGATGTGGGTCAAATTTAAGCGCGTAAAAACTCTGGTAGGCTCAATGATTATATTAGGATTTTCTGGCACCTTTAGCGCACCCAAAAACTAGCGCTTATGGATGGATTGCGCAGGGCGCTTTTGGATGACATCTATTTATAACTTTCATTATCTTGGAATAGCGGTAGCACTATTTTTAATAATGCTACCCAAAAGGGAAACATCCAGATTAGATTAGATTAGACTGCCCATATAAGTCTCGAATGGCTGGGCATCCCTCCTGCTTCACACAGACGCAGACATAGGGAAAAAAAGAAATTTAATTTTGTGACTACGTAGATAAGTATCAAACTGGTGGCGAAATACAATATACATGTCAGAAAAGAGGGGAGAGAGCAGGGATTGCCTCTTCATGGGACTCCCTCCTGCCTGCCTGCCTCCACTGCTCGCCGTCATGCCAGGCTCGTACTCATCTCTCTCCCCTCTGTTCTCCCTCCCTCCTCGATGTCGGTCCGTCGTTCCCCTTACTGCAAGCGCCATTGTCACTAGCGATCCCTGTTGTCATCGTCATCGGGCCTCCCACGCACCTTGCCATCAGAGTGATGCATTCCACTCGCTCGCAGCGGCGGACAGGTGGTAGCGGTGATCGTCGTTGTCATCGTTGTAGCTCGGCGGTGGTAACTGTGCGAGGGGTGATGGATGATGATGGTGCCAGGTGGCAAACACGGAGAGCAATAACTCACCTTTGCGCACCCAGCCATTCCGTCGTGGCCTCCCCAACCCCCGTGTGTCTGACCCACCACTCTTCGTTACCCCTACAACCTGTCGCCCACCTTTTGGTTTCTTGCCGTCGTCCCATCGTTGTTGGCATTCTGGTAGTCGACTCCACGGATCACCGTCATCGCCGTCGCCTTCGTCGTGTTGCGATCGTCCTATTAGGGTTGAAGAGATGGACGGCGAGAGGGAAGAGTGGTGGCAGAGCGGTGGTAGGGGGGCCCAAATCGACTAGAAGTGGGCGATAAAGGAAGGAGGGGGATCGTGGTGGTACTTGTCCTCGTCCACGAAGGTGGTGGAGGTGGTGCTTGTTGTCTGCTTGTGTGGTGGCGGCGATGCGCGTCGTTGTGCAGGTGGTGGTTCCAACTCTCTTTTTTTTTTTTTTTTTTTTTTAAAAAATCACGAGCCCGAAGGCCCAACTTGTATTCCGGCGCCCGTTAGCAATCCGGTCCCTACTATTACATGAAAGGCAGGATTTAATACTACACTACGTCTAGAGAGGGCGGGTGCAGCACCCGCCAAGAAGATGAGCCACCTACGCAGCCTGGATGTTGATGGATCAGCGGACAATGCCTCGCCGCAATCGATAGAACAGATGGAAGGGCATCTGCCCGGTCCGGTCACAGAGGGAAGGATCAAACGCCGAGGCTCCCTTCATACGCAAGACAACCAGTCGCCTAGTCTGGGTCCGTCACACGACTTAGCCTATCCTGACAAGCAGGAGTGCTCAGAGGATACCATCCAAAGAGCCCACTTCGGTACTATGAGAGGGTTGGTATAAGGCCGAAGCTCCCATACCCTACACAGTTCCCAGGATCCAAAGAACCCGGTATGCATTGGACCTTGATTCAACCAGCTGGATGTTGTTATTGTATATGACTCCTCCGGACCAGTCTGGGACCTGCCCTCGCTGCTCAACCGACCCCTTGGGGTCGTCTGAAAGAGAACGTCGCTTCGTTCTGCTCCAGGAATCTGACCAACCCAAGGTAGTACCTTGGAGGTGGACCGTCTTCGTCACGTTGGTATTGGCCACAGTGACGTAAGATGTGATCGCGCGTCTCGAGGGGGTGATCCTCGCAGGTGCACGACGTTCGCTCCGGTATATTGAAGCGCTCATAATAGGCCCCGATTGGAGCGTGGTTGAGGATGCATCTACATATGCGAACTGCAAGATGTAGATCGCCTCCGGCAGCGGGAAGCCATGTACCTCCATTGATGTACGATGGTTCGAGAACGGTCTTGTCAGGCCGCTGGAGCATAAGGAAGTTATGCCCCCGATAGTCAGGGTCCCGGAAGAGTGTCTTCCAGTCCTCCTGGACTGATTTAGTGACGGCACGCCGTACACTGTCGAGAGATGTGCTGGGATATTGCACAGCAGGTGCATTGAAGGCACAACATTCGTCGTGTGCCTCCTGATGAATTTTCCATTTCAGCTTTGAAGGAACCTGTATGAAAGTTATTGAGCAGTCAGCATCTTCTGCTAACCATGGCTCAAGGGCCCTACACACAGCCAGGGAGTGACCCTGGCCGCTATGTAGTGTAGGATCTACTGCTCGCTTAGCAGATGTAAGCGAGTCGGTAATGGTTCCAACTCTCGTCGTCGTCCGCTCATGTGTTCTCGTCGTCATCGGCCGTCGATGCGCCTCCTCCTCATGTCCCTGCCACCTTCCACCCTGCATCCCACACCCTGACTCGTGCCGCGTTACCTAGCCCGTCAGTGGGAGGGACGATCGGTGGTTTCCGTACTGCGTGGTGCAGTCGTCAGCACCTTTCGTCGGCGTCTAAGCGGTGGGTGCGGTGTTGGCGATCATCGTGATGTGTCGTCGCCGCCGCCGTGGGCAGCGGGGCGCTCGTCTTCGTTGTGGTGGTGCTGGTGGGTGGTGGTGGGTGGTGGGGAAGAGTGGCGAGAGGAGACGGCAGGGTGGTGAAGGGTGGTGGTGGTAGTGGAAGGACAACAGCGAGATCAACCATCAGTTGGTTGATTTGGCCAAATACGGTAAGTCGGCGACCGGTCCGCCCAGTACCGGTTCATGCTCATCGTCGCGCACAGCGACGAAGCGCAAAGGAGAATGCAATTAACAATGTCTAAAGACTAGATATAGGTAGTTAAGAGTAAATTAACTGTATTTGCAACAATGAGAATTTGATTCCTGCCTGAACTCGTACAGAAATTACATCGACTCAAATCTGCCAGATGAAATCTCGTCCGAGTTGAGAAATGCATTTCCACCATCGAGTACAGTGTTGTTGAGACATATAACTAGCAAGGACATGTATTTAAAAAATCAAGGTTCATTTACAAAATACACTACTTACGCTATGACTCTATGGCCTTTATTTTGGGATTCATTTACTGTTCGTGAAGCTATGCGTTTTTCTTTTTGACGACGGATTCCAAAATCACCACGGAATCCGTCGAAATCACCACGCAGTTCGTGTTGGAATTATGTAATCTGCCACTCGCGAGAAATTGCTATGAAAACTCGCATTTGGGAGTTGCTGTGTCATCACTTGGTTAGTCAGCCTGTTGGCGTGACATTTGGGAACTGCGGCATCAGGAAATTCACTTTATGAGCAAGAGCACTCTATGTGTCTTTGGTGATTAGGAAAGACCCCAGATGTCTCTGTGTGGCTCTAAGTGTCTCTGTGATGCTTTCCCTGAGAGATATCTTACCAATACACTCTGTGTGGCTCTGTATGAGCTGTCTACTCTGGGAGTGCTTTGCATGTCTCTGAGTGTCTTTCCAACTGACAGGTAAGATCATGTATTGCATCCCAGTTTATCAGTTACACTACATGGGAAATATATCCTGCAAAGTCTTGTCAAAATTCATGCAGTATTGGTGGTACTGCATGTCTTTCCTTCCTGCTGTACTGGCCTCTAAGTAGATCTCGCTCTTTTGAGGTCAAAATTGGACTTTTTCCTTCGATATTTGGAGGATCAATGTTTGACTTATGTACAATTTATCATGCAAGTTTGCGAAAGGTAAGGTCTCCGCGTTCTTTTGCGCTCAAAATTCTTCGAAATTCACTCGAAATTCGTAATATTTATTTACTTGATCATTTCCTGACCGATTTACTTCGCAATTTTGGCATGAATTTATGCCTTGTGGTTAGGAAACACTATTATGAAAGTTTCAATTGAAACGACCCAAGTCTGACCAAGTTATGCTCCCTGCTTACCTTTCCTTCCTCTCCAAACAAATATTTCGTCGCTCTGAGATTATTACCACACCGTTTCTTCTAATATTTGGAATTTAGTGAACGACTGTATGTCGAATCATAATTCCTCAATATCAAAAAGTTTCATCTATTCGTTGTCTCACATTAGAAATTCGTCGAAATTCGAAGAAAAATAAGATCATTTATTCATATCACAACTTCTGAATGGAATTTCTTCGCGGTTGTTTTATGCGTTCACGTTTTAAGGCCAGAAAACACTATTCCCAAAAGTTTATAGTCAATACATGAAATTTTGAATGAGTTCTGACACATTCCTCCCTTTCCTTCCCCTCAATAGGAAGATTTCGCCATTCTGAGAGAAGTTCTGCACCGTTATATTGGATATTTGGAGGTTGTCATTTCAATGTACATCAAAGTTGAAATCCTAGGTATCGAAAGGCCTGATCCAGCCGTTTCCTTGCGCTCTAAAATCGAAGAAAATCGAAGAAAATCGGATTATTTATTATAGACACTACTTCCTGATGGATTTACTTCGCGGTCTTTTTGCGTTCAAGCGTCTTGTAGCTGGAAAACACTATCCTAAAAGTTTTGTAAAGAAATATGGAGAAATGACCGAGCTAAAGCTCTTTCCCCCTTTTCTTCCTCTGAAAAGAAAGATTTTATTATTCTGAGGTCGTTTCTGCACCGTTCTTTTCGTAATTTGGAGGTTATACTTATATAATATATCGAATTTGATTCCCAAAATATTGAAATGTCTGGTTTTCTAGTTGTCTTGCACTGTAAAATAGTCTGAAATTCGTCGAAATCAGGAATATTTATTCAGGAAACATCATGTGACATCACGTGTCACATAAAGAAATGAACCAACGCTCGTTGTCAGAATCCCCCACTTGTTCACCACCACCACCACCACCCCTCTCTGACCACGGCTGCAGGCTGCTATCTGCCTTCACTACTCATACCACAGCCATCATCTTCAACTACCTCCACCCATCTCTGGCTACCTCTGTCATTCACCACCCCTCAGGGCTCACTGCTGCAGGCTGCAGCACTGCTACTGCCACCCACTGCCCCTTGGTTGGCCACCCCCAATCATGTCTTGCTGGTAGCTGAGCCTGCTATGAGCCAGCTCTTGAGTCTTCTAATGTGTTCTTCACTACTGTCACCACCACCAACCCTCACCATGGACACTGGTCAACACCAGTACTTGAGCTGGCAGGTAGGAGGAGGGGGAGGGGGAGGAGGAAGGGGAGGGGGAGAGGGATGGGGATGGAGAGGATGAGGATGAGGATGAGGATGGAATGGTGCAGTGAGAAGGGGAAGGAGATTCATTGGGAGGGGGTGGTGATGCAGGGATATGAAATGCAGGAGAGGGGATGCTGTAGGAAAGGGGAGAGGATAGGGTGTCCTCCCCTTCCTCTCCTCGTTTTCTACATATATATGTTTCATTTTGTCTTCTTGTTGTTGAGGGGGAGCTCTTTTATTTCCTACTACTACGTATTTTGTATCTATGTAGCCACTATAGGTGGTTTAGCCACTGCCAATGCAATTTACCTCCTGATTTCAGAAATCACTATTTTTTTCCCACGCATCAGAATCCAGATTGGCCTGAACAAAGACATTTGAGACTGCTTTGGAAGACGTTTGAAGCACATATAAGTGTCCCTTGAACTGCTCAGAGAGCATAGCCGTTGCTCAGAGAGACATAGAGAGCCGGGAACATTAGATCACTTGCGTCCCAAAGCGTTCCGGAGCAATTTGCAGCTTTGGAGGCTCTGGAGCTCCCGGAGACACCTAGAGCTACACAGAGTGCTCTGGACCATAAATGGAATTTCCTGATGGGTTCAATTTGGATGACCAGTAACATTGGAGTGGAGATTGCATAAATACCATATAGTGGATTGACCCAGTAAGACCTGATAGCTCAGTGGTTAGAGCATCTGGTATATGTCCAGGAGGGCCTGGGTTCAATCCCCAGTCTGGTCACTTCTTTTAATAGTTCGAGCCTTGGACAGTGCTTAACTCAGTTTCATTCTAAAACTCGCGCTTTCGCTCTCAATCATTTTAATTGGCATTTTAAATCTTATATTAGTTATGTACTCTACAGTACTCTACCTTAAACTCACCAATATCTCTTCAGGAACCTCCATTTCGTCGTGGTCGAGGACGAGCTCGGTTCTGGTAATGAATCAATCCGGGCCCGGATTCTCCAAATTTGGAAATTCAACCAAACGCGGCTGCGCGTTGGTTCTCTCCTTCGCCACCACTCGCTTCCACCTCCAACTACCACCTGCCACCACCTGCCACCTCCACCACCACTCCTACCTCCATCGTCACCACCTCCACCGCCTCCACCACCTCCAACACCACTACCGTCTTCACCGCCCTCTCGTCACAACCATCTCCACCCACAAACATCGCCGCCGAGTATAGCCAGCGATGCTCGAGGAGCCTCGGTGGGGTATGTGAGCAACGGTCGAGGAGGGTAGGCGGAATATGCAAGCGGATGAGGGTTTGCGCGGGAGGCGAGGGTTTGCGGCAGGGAGATCGAAGCGAGGAGGTGGAAACAGTAAGCACCGCCAACCACTGACCCTGACCAGGCGATCAACAACACGGCCACCACCCGCTGACCACCTCCAGCTCCGTCACCGCCTACACGAACGCTAACGATGACACCTCCCCGGAGGACAACCACGACGACCATCACCCCCAACCACCACGCACCCCATCCTCTGCCACTGCACCGCCATATCCGAGACACCTCACAACGCTACGGGATCCCCCGCACTTTGCCATCACTTCCCGACAACGACACGACATTCACAGGACGACAACACCCAACGGTGCGCCACAAGCCAGGAGCCAGAACCGTGGGAAGCGACGGACGACGACAGCATAGTAGGAGGGGTGCGAGAGGGTGCAAGTGGACACTGGACAAAAGGCCGAGGGCAGAGGAGGTGAGATGGTGGACGAGCAGTAGCCTATGCCGCCATCTCCTTTTCTTTCTGCCTTCTGTCTGGGCTTTCATTAGACTGTGTAGATTTTAGTGAATGGCAGGGGTAACCCATGGGTAAAATTTCTAGACCCTTACCCGCGAAACCTGCGGGTTTTCCGCAAAAAAATAAGCCTTAAAACATCCAAAATGGGCTAAAACTGATAGATTTAGAGCAAAAACATTGTTTGGCTTATAAATCTGTCAATTTTTATCCATTTTGGACATTCTGGGGCTCGTTTTAAAGCTCGTGGGCCCAGGAATCTGGATCTCTGCTTACCCGCAGCCAAACCCCTGCCATTCACTAGTAGATTTTGATAGTTTAAATTTCATTTATTTCAATTCCTGTGTTGCTGTGGTGTGATATTCAAACAACCTTCCCAAAAGGGAAGAAATTTCCGAAAAGAGAAACTACCCAAATTCACTACAGGGCATACTCGGCGAAGATACAACTATCTAATCTTATCCGGTGTGAGGATGCCCGAGTGGCCATCCTCTACAATCAAAGTGCAGCAAGGTTCAGAAACACATGGTGATGAAGAAATATTAGAGAATGAAGACCCCTGGTAACTCGGCGGATGATGAAACATCATCATCAGACGGTCGCCAGCTGATAAGGGACTTAAAGCATGGAATATGGCGCCATCCGAGCTCGAATAACAAATGAATAGGCGCCCAGGAAACAGAAGAACAGAGATAGGAGTATCAGATAAGAATTTCCAAGCACGACACAGATAGGACAGCACAGTTACCGGACATCAACAGATGAAATTCAGGAATCACGGGCTAGGAAAAAGAATTTAGGCAGTATCCAAGACAGCTCACGATGAAATACCAACGGACACCCACGCGGATGACATATGAAACAATTGCCAAGAAAGGAACAATTAACAAATACCTCAATTGGCAATCCTTGACGCGCCAATGGCCCATGTGTGGCGCTGATGCACCCATATGGCCGGGAACGAATCTTCCATATTAGGAAACCAAGAATGGACATGAGAGGAATAAGGAGAGTAAAGCACGAGAAAGAAGGAAGGGTTCCAAGGGAAATACAAGGCCAGGGAGGGTATAAAAGGAGAGGAGAAAGAGAGATGAAACCTTAGTTACCTCTGGGCTCATAGCTCAACTTCTTACTCATCCTCACCAGCCAAATCGTGTATTTAGAATAGTTATCTCAACGAGTCAGAGTTAAACTCCTTAGAACTCGCCATCCGCTGTCGTTATTTAACGGCGGATCGTTGGAACTAAGTTGATTCACCCCCATTCCTTACACCGTCGTGCATCGTTGTACCACGTCGGTCCCCCTATTGATTTAATCCTTGAAGGCAAGGTTTCGTCCTACCATCTCCAAAGTCTCGACCTCACAACGTGGAGCCCACCGCGAGGGGAGCCAGGATTTTAAATCATTTTCAACACGTCTAGCCAACCCAAGAGGTCGGGTAGACTACAAAGCTTGCCACCGGAAAATACAGGACTTCCAACTCGAAAGAAGACTACAAGAACAGGACTACCAACTTCGACACAGAAAGTCAGACAGATAGCTAGATCAATGTCTCAGCCAACTGCTACACCAACTACGCCAGCCGCGGCACCTGTGGTGGTAAAAACAGCAACGAAACCCTACCCAGCTAGAGGTACAAAGGAAGCTCCGGTTTTCGATGGGCACCGAACCCCTATTCAGAGATATCTAGAGGATATCGAGGAGCTCTGCAATTACCGAGGAGACACGTCAGACAAAGTGAAGTATGACAAAGCAATCTGGTATGTCGATATGCGATTTGTCGACTCATGGAAGCGGATCATGAGTCCGACGGCGACTTGGGAAGAAAACAAGAAGAGCCTCTTGGAATCATTCCCCGGACTGGATTTGCTTTACAAGTATTCAATCAACGACATGAACAACTTAGTAACCACGTATTCAAGCAAGCCCATGAATAAGCTAGAAGACATGGCCGAATACCATTGTGAATTCATGGTTATAGCAACGTTCTTATTGGATGAAAAACTTATAACCCAGGACGACGTGGATCGAAAGTACATCATGGGTCTACCGGAAGCTTTTAGAGCTAGGGTCTCTGCGCAGTTGATCGCTGAAAACCCAACTAGGAAGCCAGGATTACCGGTTCCTTTACTGGACGTCAACAGAGCAGCCCGACATGTTCTTCAAGATAATGTATACAACACTGGACCGTCATCCGCGCTTCAGATTCAAGAAATCAAGAAGGAGGTTTCAAGCAAAGTCATGGGATCCATGCTTCAGATGCAACAAGCCTTGACTCTTATTCAGAAGAAGATGGATGAAGGAAGATACGAACCGTCAAATTGGACTTATAGGCAACCTCAGCCTTACATGGGCAACCGAAACTATCAAGATTACCCACAGAGAGATCAAAGGAGCTACGGATGTAACTTCTGTGGAGCCAACGGACACTTCATGAGAGAATGTCCGGAATCAAAGAAGTATCTAGATGAAGGACGGTACAGGCTTACGCCTAATAACAAGATAGTTAATCCAGACGGGTCATGGCCTACGGGGCCCGGTACTATTAAAGAAAGGCTTGATGCTTATCGAGGAGGAAATCAAACTCGAGACCCGCCTCCACACTTGGCTTCCACGATGATGTTTGAATGCACGGCGAATATCCAAAACACATTCACAGCTATCTTAGAAGAGGTCGAGGCGGATGAAGAAGCCGAAGTATTTAAACTGGTTACTAGAAGTGAAGCAGGTGACACACCTAGAAAGCCAGGACCAGGAAGAAATTCTGAAGGATTCAAGGGCTCCAAGCCAGAGGTGGTGATTGAAAAGCCAGTTTCGAAGCCATTGACCCCAGCCTCCCCGAAACAATCAGTACACTTCGTTGAGAAGGCAACTATGGAGCCAAAGAATCCCTCTCAACCGCAGTATAAGTTTTCCTCGGGAATCGAAAGTCCAGCGCTGGTTAAAACAGTTATAGAAAAATCCCTTAACAGTCTAGTTACCTTAACCCAGCAAGAATTATTGGCGGTCGCTCCGGATTTGAGGAGGTACTACAAGGATCAAACTATTACTCGAAAGATACCTACTGTTGGTATACTAAAGGCGGATGACTCAGAGATTACGGCGGATGATACCCTGTCATCAACCTTTGTGCTACAATTTGTCCAGGATGGAAAAATGGAAAGAAGGTTGTTAACGGCATCGCCAATCGACAGACTCAGGGTCATCTTCGGTACCTTGAATGGATCCTATAAAGCGGAATGCGTGTTGGACCAAGGCTCAGAAATAATGGCCATGGACAAGAAAGTGTGGCAAAAGATTGGGCATGAATTGAAGCCGGATGGAGCCATGTCAATGGAATCTGCCAATAGTCAATCATCCTTCACGGCAGGACTATGCGAAAATCTTAGGTTCACTTTTGGCGAAATGGATCTATACTTTCAGGTCCATGTTGTCGAAAATGCTCCATTTGAAGTGCTTATAGGAAGACCTTTCTTTGTTTACACGAGCTGTATCACGAAGGATTACAGCGATGGAGAACAGGAAATTACTCTCACATGCCCAAATACGGAAATGGTGGCGACCTTCCCTACTCAAGCCAGAGTTCGGATGATCAAAAAGAAGGAGGATTTTCAACAGGCCCGTCTGTAGAGGAGCGGATGGGTCAATGCCTCATGTATAGAGGGGTAGTTTGAGGCGAAGAAAAAGTAACTACCCCGAGAATGTTTTCTTTATCGCGTTTTGCTTCGCCTATGTTCCTCGGCATCTTACAGACTCAAGATAGGACAAAATATATTGAATTTAACCCACCCGAATTTGATTTTGTCGCGTCCATGAATTTTCTATCGAACTGTCTAAATGAAACATACGCGTACTCGCATAGTGCGAAGGCCCTAGTCCTCAAGGCTAAAAAGAAATACAAACCAGTCGCCAAGAAGGTTCATTCAGTAGCGGCAACGTTACCGGAAGAGTTCAGAATAGTACGAAAGATACCATCAGATCCGTTGGAAGGAATGCCGCAGTTACCAGTGTTACCTCCAGAGCCGATACCGGGAGAAAGATACACTCAGGAAAGGATGACGGACATGGACATCAATCCTGAAGGATTTTTTACAGAACAAGAAGTCTGGCTGATGCATTGGATCATCCGAGCCCATGAAAAGGTGTTTGCATGGAATGAGTCAGAAAAGGGACACTTCAGGGAGGACTACTTCGATCCGATCAAGCTTCCAGTCTTGCCTCATACTCCGTGGGCTGAGAAGATGGCTCCAATTCCTCCAGGAATAATGAAGGAGATCGTGTTAGAAATTGACAATAGAGTCACTAATAGTCAATAGACTTATAGTTAACAATGTAGTCAAATCTCAAATGCTTAACAATGACTAGTCAAGTAAGAAAATAGTGTATTGCTTCTATGTAATCCAATGCCCAATTCTAGTGTCTCGGTTTCCCAGACATGGTAGGAAAAGTGGTTTGTTTGGTCATATTGTACCCAAAACGCCTGAGGAGTGACTTTAGGTGCCCACTATATCGCGTTCGAAATCGTTGGTACGCAAACGTAACTTCTACACTACAAAATGGATATCACCGGATGCGTATCGGCGAGGAGATGATGAATCTAGGAAGATTATGTAAATAGCACTAGTCTAAAAGGAGTTATAAGCGAAATACTCGCGGAGAGCCGGCGGTGAGAATATCAACTATGTACAATATGGGTACCGTTAGATGCGGCTTGAAGAGGAGATTAAGAATCTGAAACAATTACGTAATCTACTTTACTCTATAAATAGATATTAACAAAATGGTGTCCAAATGAAAAGTAAAAGTCCAAATTCAAAGTGTTTGATCACCAATTTCAACAGATCGATGAAGTTATTGTTCAGAAGGTGGCAGCAGGAACGTATGAAGGCTCGAGTTCTTCATACCGGTCTAGAATATGGCCCATCCGAAAGAAGAATGGGAAATATAGGATCGTCAATGACTTACAAAGACTTAATGCGGTCACGATTAAGGACTCAGCATTGCCCCCTGTAGTGGAAATCTATGCTGAACAGTTTGGTGGACGGACGGTCTATGCTATGTTTGACTTGTTTGTCGGATTCGATCATAGAGTCCTCCATAAAGACTCAAGAGATCTGACTACGTTCGCGACCCATCGAGGGAATTTTCGACTGACTCGATTGCCTCAAGGATATACGAACTCTGTCCAAATACAGCAAGGAGACATAATGTTCATCTTGGGAGACGAGATACCTGAATACACTGCTCCGTTCGTGGATGATATACCGGTCAAGGGTCCGGAATCGTTTTACAAGCTTTCGGATGGCACCTATGAAACAATCCCAGGCAACCCGGGCATTCGACGATTTGTATGGGAACATTTGACGGTAGTCAATCGAATCATTCAGCGTATCGAACACGCGGGAGGAACTTTCAACGCAATGAAATCTACCCTAGCGGCACCTAAGGTCGTGATTGTTGGTCACACCTGTAGTGCAGAAGGAAGAACGGCGGATGAGTCTAAAGTCGCAAGTATACGGAATTGGCCTCTATGTCGAGATCTTACAGAAGTGCGGTCATTCTTGGGAACTCTAGGCACTATGCGGATCTTCATCAAGGACTATGCCTTGCATGCTAGACCATTAACAAATCTGACCAAAAAGGATGTGGACTTCGTATTCGGGCCTGAAGAACAGCAAGCAATGAACACGTTAAAACACTTGTTAATCACCTCGCCCGCTTTGAAGAGATTGGACTATTCAGCAGATGGCCGGATTATCCTTGAAGTAGACTCATCTTACATCGCTGTGGGTTTTATACTACTTCAAGAAGGCGGTGATGGTAAAGAGTACCCCTCAAGATTTGGGTCGATCACTTGGAATGACAGAGAGTCTCGATATTCTCAGGCGAAAATCGAGTTATATGGCTTGTTCAGAGCGTTAAGGGCCTATCGAATCTATCTGGTTGGAGCCCGAAACCTGTTGGTTAGGACGGATGCGAGCTACATCAAGGGAATGCTCAATAACCCGGATGTCCAACCAAATGCAGCAGCTAATAGATGGATTGCGGCGATTTTACTTTTTGATTTCGAGATTGAACATGTGCCTGGTCAGCGGCATAATCCGGATGGACTATCTAGGAGGCCAAGATCTGATGAAGATGAGCCTGAAGAGTCTGAAGAAGAGATCGAGGACTGGATTGATCGAGCCTGTGGATTTTCGTTCATGGCTTTAAATCATCAATCGTCATCCGCCATTAACAACAGTCTGATACCGGTCAGGAAGACATTTGTAGGGGGGGCTTCAGTAAACTTGTTTATGAGAAAGCCAACTGCAAAAGCTTCAGTACAGGTTTATACAATGGCGGATGATTCTATTGGTGAAATCCCTAGGCCAGATGAAGCTCTGGAACGAGAACAAGAGCTAGAAACCATAGACCAATATCTGAAGGATCAAATTCAACCATCTGGTGTCCGAACTGAGAAGGATTACAAAAGATTCCTTCAAAAGGTCTCGAAATTCTTCTGTCTAAATGGAAAATTGTGGCGAAAATCAGCGGATGGTCGACATCAGTTAGTAATAGAGGCTTCAAAACGCTTAGGAATCCTGAAACAGGCCCATGACGACTTGGGTCATAAGGGATATTTCACAATCTGGCATAGGGTTACAAGCAGATTTTGGTGGCCAATGATTAATGGCGACGTGAAGTGGTATTTGAAGACTTGTGATGAATGTCAAAGGCGCTCACTTCAAAAATTCATAATACCGCCCACTGTAGCTCGCCCATTACCTCTCTTCGCGAAAATCTATGCCGATACGATGTTCATGCCCAAGGCCCAGGGAAAGAATGTGATCCTTCACTATCGGTGTTCATTGTCAGCGTACCCTGAAGCATCCGCCGTTGCATCTGAAAATGCTGATGTCATTGCGAAGTTCTTACTACAAGGCATGCAGAGATGGGGAGCCTTCGCTGTGATATTGACGGATAATGGGAAGCCATGGATCAAGGCGGTTGAATATCTCGCTGAAAAATACAGGATCCACCATATTCGAATTTCAGGTTATAATTCAAGGGCTCAGGGAGTCATTGAACGCAGACATTTCGACTTACGTGAAGCAGTGGTTAAAGCTTGTCAAGGAAATATCAATCAATGGCCGACAATGCTGCCGTTTGTCCTATGGGCTGAAAGAGTCACGATTCAAAGATCAACAGGTTATTCACCTTATTATATAGCTCATGGTGTTGATCCGTTGTTCCCATTCAACATCTATGAATCCACGTTCATGGACTCGGATCAGTACGAAGTCAAGACGACTCAGGAGCTTATTACTCAAAGGGCAATCTTGTTACAAAAGCGCCCTGAAGAACTTGATCGGGTGGCTGAGATGGTTCACACTTCCAGAGTTAAACAAGCTGAATACTTCAAGCAAGCTAACGAAGATAAGCTTCGGATAAAAGATTTTGAGCTGGGAGATCTTGTTCTCTTACGGAATTCCCCGACTGAAAATAGTCTGGATAAGAAGACAAAGCCTCGCTATATTGGACCATATATCATCATCCGAAAGACTAAAGGGGGATCTTACATTTGCGCTGAGATGGATGGGACAGTCTCATTGAAGCGTTTTGCTGCATTCAGGCTTCGAGATTATCATCCGAGAAGAAAAATTATCATCCCTGAAAATCTACTGTCTCTCACGAAGACAGAGATCGATCAGTTAGCGTATGGGATCGAGGAGACCGGGGAGGAGGAGCATCTATGAATTTTATTGTGATCTTATTAATTTTCAGACTGTCTTTATATCTTCAAAAAATCGAATTCAACAATTTATTTGGCTATTTATAAAGCAACAAGAAGGTCTAATCTTGGCCACCCTCAGAACAAGAAAGCATTCAGAAAAGGAAATTATGGAAGTGGATCGGGTATCACTTGGAATTCGAGAGGGACTGGTGAATTGATGCGGCGAGAACGGTGGTGGGAGAGTGGTTGCCGAGAAGAACCCTCTATGAATTCAGGACGATGGGCAGCGGGCGTGGCAACGGGAATGGCGATAGTCTCGAAAGTGGATGGCTGGGTTGCAGATAGAAGGGGAAGAGTTAGAGAGGAAGGATGGATGGCGTGAAGACGAGCAGAACGGCGGAGTGGTTGCAGTTGGGGAAGGTGTGGTGATGCAGGTGGACTGGTAGGAGGAGTGGGGAGGGGTCGTTCAGATTGATTGGATGAGCAGAGACACTCTTCCACAAGCATGATGGATTCAGCTATAGCGTTTTGTTCCGCAGCAACGACTTGCAGTGTGGTGGAGCATGTGGTAACGGGAGGAGGAGGTGCGGGTGTGAAATACCCTTGGGGGTAGTACATTACTCTGCGACGGGAAGGATGTTGCATGGTACGAAGATCGAGACGACGTCGTCTCTCCTTTTCCAGGCCTCCCACTCCTCGTCTTCATCGTCGTAAGGTCCGGGTTCGCGCAAGTATGGATTCACACTACCGAGCATGGTAACTTCAACAGGAAGGGCGTGCTCGCTGGGTAGGTGGCATAGGTCGTGTCCTTCAGGGTATATGTTGTCCGTCCGAGCAAGGGTATACCAGAAGATCGTGCCGCCAATGCTGATATCGTGTTCGGATGGACGGGTACGACGCCAAATAATATCAGGGAATATCTATTTCAAGGGCGTTATGATCATATCTATGGTATATGGTGTGAGACGTACCTGCTCGCTCTTACAGCATTTCTTCTTCCACTTAATCCGACAAGCCACGCATGAGAACCCAGTGGCGCCTTCATACCATCCCAGGAAGCAAGGTTCTCCCCGTTTGAGGCAGTTGCTGCACGGAAGATTGTACATGTACAGGCCGTGAAGGAAGGGGTGCATAAACCCTTGCAGAGGAACGGGCGCACGGGCATCCCAGGTGCCGTTCAGGACTTGAAAGAAGGGAGCGGATCGGGGATGATTTTTCCATGCTGCTGTCGAGACGCGTTGTGGACAACGACCGCAGTATACAGGGCGGTACGCAGGTGGTGCTGAGACATTAGGGAGAGAGGGTTGCGGATTAGATGAGGTTTCAGGAGACGGAGCTGGGGAGGATCGTCGTTGTCGACGACGGCGGACAGCGGATCGACGTGCTTGAACGCAAGCCGCCTCTTCAGCAGCTTCGCGGTCTTCGTCGTACCGTTCGGGACGTCGGCACACTCGTTTTGGCCGGTTTTTATGATCCATGACGTAGGAATGGAGTGCGGACAGGGGTTAGGAAGATGGGAAAAGAGATGGAACGGAAGAAAGAAGAAGAGGAAGCTTGCCGATACCGAGGATGAAGGAAAAAAGCTTAAGTCCAACAAGTCACGTGCCTTGTTGATGGCTTGTGCGCGCCTATCGGTTCTTCGGGCATTTGATGCGGAATAATTTTAGATTCGGCATCACTCGGCACATTTAAAAATATATTCAACTACTCGATGGATTCAACTACAAGTCTCGCTGCATCACTTGTGAATTTCGGCCTGTGATCTCCTGCGTTATTGGGTATTCTGACGAAATGGTTGGGAAGCGCTTACAAGTGGTCATTAAAGAGACCAGTCTGATCCATCGGAGAAGTCGATTGGAGATGTGCTTCGAGTTCTTTGTGAAGAAGCAATGTGGTGGCATCTACGAAGTGCCCCGATCATCCGAATCTGTTCACCAAGCTGAAGGGGGAGAACGTAGTCGTGGAGGCAGCGACTGATGATGAGGAGAGTCCAGCTGGTCTGAGGAGGAAAATCTGCAGGGGCGAAATCTTCAAGCTCCATGATCGGCAGCTGTGTTTGATTAGAACATGATTCCAGCTCAAGCCCAATGTGTCGACCCACCAAGAACTGTACTAGTGCTGTCAATTCACCATGAATGGATCCGGGGAATTTGATTGGATTGTCGGTGTATGTCCCAACCATGACAGCGTTGAGGAAAGGACGGATGGCGTACCGCATCATGTTGGGCATGGTGTACATGTCGTGAGGCACTCCTTGGAGGTGTGTCTTTAGAAGCAGGCTGTGCTCGCATGGTGGCATTCCTGGGAATTGAAGCACTCCAGCTGAGTTCCTTGTGGGCTTCATTGTGTGCGATGGTTATGCGATTCCACCTCTGCTCTTTATAGGAAAATTCTGGACACCTTCGTATATTCAAGTGACGATGTCTCGGAGAATTTGTTTCTACTATTGGTCGCTATCCGCCATGTGTTACAGGAATCTACATTACAAATTGCCGTCCGCCGCATCGGTGTTCGATATCAAGAAGATCTACCACGAGGTTACAATAAATGCTCAAATTCGGAACTTGGCTCTCCCCTATCCCGTACGTTCTTATTATGGCCTTGAAGCGTCGGATGGTGGTTCCTTGGTCTATGCCAAGGCTTTCGATGGCTTTTCCTTGCGTCGCAGCCCTGCCCCGTTTTTCTGTTATCACAGCCATGGTGGCTACATTTATTAATGAATCCTTGCCTTTTGACTAACTGACTTGATCAATCCAGGGCATGTTTTGACTACCTGCCCTTTTGGGACATCGTTTCTGGTGACCCCGCGGCGGCAGGCAATGGCAGTGTAGAGGGCGCCAATAAACACATGTAAACAATGCACCAGAAGGTAGTGCGCACCTGTAATTGCCTTCTGGGGGCGGTAGCGGACGGTTTTGGGCGCTAAAAAAGGAGGAATACTTCGATTGGTACTACTCGATCCAGGCACGTGCCCGCTTAAACATGTTTTGATCCCAAAACAAGTGGCACGCCGGACGACAGCGGTGGCCGAGTTGATCTCCGAATGCCCTGGAGACTGAGGGAGCAAGGACAGAAGAAGAACAGCTGAGTGCGGGGATTCATGGCATCGGCCCACAATATTGAGGTGACACCGATGCTTTATGTACATTTTTTGGCCGAGTTACTGCTCGCATTACTTCTTTCCTCGACTTTGAATTCACAGAAATTTGAGAAATCAGGCTTTCATGCCACGTCACGCGCCTAAAAATGAGGTAGCGCATTAAAAGTTTACGTGAGTATACAGAGAAAGTGTTATAGTACGAGCAAAAAGCATTTGTTTTAAGCCATGGAAGAGGCATAACTATTTTTCTGCCTCCTTTTCGGCAAGATAACTAGTCGCAAGACGAGCATGCCGCCTCCGTGCCGTCCGAAGTTCCGAGGTTTTGAACAATTTACGGAGGTTGATTTGTTGGCATCATTGTATTTTACTAAAAGTGGTTAGCCTACCGATACCCGAGTAGTACCAATCGAACGCTCCCTCCTAAAAAAGCGTTCTGCTAGTTCAGATAATATTTACTTACCTGATTCAGGTGCGACCCCTTCCATATGTGGACGGGAAGGGCTGGATGGCTCGAAATGTGTTTGGATGTAGTTATATTATAATGCGCACTATTTTTAGTAGTGACTCTAAAAATAATTACCTATCATTCGTACCTGTGCCTTTAAATAAGTGATGATATCATATCCGGCAGTGCGGTAATTGACAAAAACCGCGCTTAATAATCACTTTGGCATCGCTTTCTCCGCCTCGCGATATTGAGTGCCTTCCCAATTTGGCACTTATTGCCATTTTGGGTATGACCTGTCCCTTCCCTTTGCAAAATAGGTTGTAACATAAAAATTTGTTTATTTTAAATTATGTACATACATTAAAGTATACTAAGAAAGAGAGAAGGAGAGAATCTCCCCCTCTCGTGCTACTGAAAAAAGAAACAAAAACAAAAAAAGGATCGAGGACGAGGACCGACGTTGCGGTGTCCTCGCCTCGTCCACCCTCGCCTGTCCCTACTTTGCTTCGTTCGACCTTGGCCTGCTCGCCCCGTCCCCTCGCGTCCGCCCTCGCGTCGCCTCACCAGCCCCCGTCTTCGTCCTGCACGCCGCATCCGCCCCCGTCTTACTCGCCCTGTCCGCCTTCACTTCACCCACCCTCGCCTCACCCACCCTCGTCTACCTACTCCTCACCCACCCTCGTCTACCTACTCCTCACCCACCCTCGTCTGCCCACTCCTCACCCACCCGCGTTTACCCACACCCCACCCGTGCTCGCCTCTCGCCTCCTCCTCTTGTCCTGCTCACCGCTCACCTTCTTCCTCTCGTTGCCACCCTCTCCTTGTGCTGTTGCCTCCTGCTCCCCTCTCCCTGCTCCCCTCGTCCTTCTTGCCTCACCCGTCCTTGCCTCGTTTTGCTCAGTGGTGGGGTGGTGGGTGATGGCGGAAAAGGCGGCGGCGACGGTGGCGAGAGAGGGGTGGTGGCGATGGCGGTGAAGGTGGTGGTGTGGAGGGAGTGGCAGTACCGGCGACCGAGGGGGTGAGGTGGTGGAAGGAGAGTAGTGGTGGTGGTGGTGGTGAAAGGAAGAGGGCGCGACTGACGCGGCGGGTGGTTGGAATCGCCCGATATGGCAATTTCGGGTCCGGTTACGGTAATAACCGGACTCGAGCTCACTGTCGTCGACGACGATTGTGAACCGAAGATGAGATCTTTCAAGGACTCGACATTTTAGATAGTTTACTTACATACTTTAGTTACTAAATGTAATTTTTACTTGGAAATAAATCAATTCAAACGAAGCAGAAACACAATTTATGGATTTGGGCGAAATCACCACGCCCAATGCAACCCACAAAAGAACACGAAAATTGATATTGTAGGCCCAGTTTGGAAAGGATAATTGAGATAAAGCTATAGAAATGTTTTGAAGTAAGTATAGTTTGTAAATGTAGTCACTATTTTACCGAGAGACCATTACAATACTATGCATTAATCAAAACACGGAAAATGACAAGTCATAGACTTGCATTTCATGCAATTCACGAACGGATTTGGCTGGTAAATTAGTATACATGAATTTTATTATGTTCTCAAACAAGATCAGAATTTCTTTTTGGTAAAATAAGTTCAATTCAATGAATACTACATAATTATGTACTCTAACTTATGGATCATGAGCCGCAAGCCTCGCGATCGACGACGACGACGATGAGCTCGAGTCCGGTTATTACCGTAACCGGACCCGAAATTGCCATATCGGGCGATTCGAACCAACCGCCGCGTCAGTCGCGCCCTCTTCCTTTCACCACCACCACCACCACTACTCTCCTTCCACCACCTCACCCCCTCGGTCGCCGGTACCGCCACTCCCTCCACACCACCGCCTTCGCCGCCATCGCCACCACCCCTCTCTCGCCACCGTCGCCGCCGCCTTTTCCGCCATCACCCACCACCCCACCACTGAGCAAAACGAGGCGAGGCCCTCTCCTTTTACCACCACCACCACTCGACCACCACAACACCCCCAACGCCGTCACCCACACCACCACTCCCACCACCCTTTTGCCACCACCGTCTTCGTCTGCACCACCACCCTCCCTCACGCGACCGTCGCCACCCCCCAACGCTGCCGGTCAACATCACCAGCGGCCAGCCCACCACCCTTTGCCACCTGCCACCATCACCACCCGACGGCGACGCCAACCACCGCCCAACTCCAGTGCCCACCACCACCGGACGATAACGCCTACCACCACGACGACGATGTCGACCGCCGCCGCCGTCAACCCTACCACAACCACCACATCGCCGCCCTCCTCTCCACCCTCCACTTCTGGGTCAGGCCAGAACCCGACCATCACCCCTCCCCATCGCCTACTGCCGACACCACGAACTCACGCCCATTGCCACCCCTACATCTCCGACGACGACAGCCGGTACCGCGACGGTGACGACGGTGGCCACCACCTCGCCACGGCCTTGACGGCCACGAACCACGACGCCGACGAGAAGGAGCAGGTACGGGAGACCGACGCGGGGGGAACGCGAGCGCTGGGCTGGGTAGGGCGGGCAAGGGCGTAGGACGGGGTGTGGGTGGGGAGGAGGAGGGCAAGGGCGTAGGTGGAGAGCGCAGACGAGGGCGGGCAGAAGGACAGGACGAGGAGGAGCAGAGGGCGAAGACGAGGCGTCGCGTGCAAGACGGTTAGCAGGCACGGGAGCGCAAGGCAGACCGCGAAGGCGGGTCGAAGGCGAGTCGACGGCGGGTGGACGGCGCTGGCGTACAACGGACGAGCGTAGGCGACGGGGAAGGGGAGGACGTGCAGTAAGTGCTCGTCCTCCCCTCTTTTATTTTAATACATATTAGTTTACTATAGACGAAGGGAGGACATCTGATCCTTAAGAATTTTGTCCGCCAGACCGTCCGCCAAACTGACCGGCGGACTCTATTCTCTGAACAATGCAGCCACGAGTGACAGTGAGTGACGCACCCTGCAAGGCAGGTGCCTGAGTAACCACGGTGATCCGGCGTCGATCCGAGATCGTCATTATTGCTTACGGCCCTCGACGCTTGTTGCCATTGTTCTCTTGCTCATTGTCTCCTCATCATCTAGCGAGTGGCGTGTCGCAGGAAGAAGAGTTCAGACGCGTCGTCTTAGTGCCCCAGGGCTCCGAGGCTCCGAGAGACGCGTCTTTGGTCCTTGGAAGGGGGATGTTGTACTGAGGAAAGAAAGTCGAGGTGATTGAGGGGACCGCAGCAGGCATGGATGACGAGTGGCTGAGCGGTGGTGAGTGCCACAGATGGCGAGCGAACGACGTCAGACGATGGTGATGAACAATGCGAGCAGTGAGCAAGGGCACGGCGGCGACGGACTGGCGATAAACAATTCTGGCCGTCGGCACCGCTGTTAGTCACAGACACGTGAGACAGTGTCACGACAGCCAAAAGGCGCCTGGGTCCGCCGGACGGACTGGCAGACGGGTCCGGCAGACAAATATTTGGAAAACTGGATTCTTTGGACGAAGGGGAGGAATATATCCTCCCCTTCTTTTTTTATTTTATTATCATGTATGTATATAAATTCAAATAAAACAAATTACCGTAGCATTCGCCCTTACAAGGTCCAGGGAGGAGCCTTTCCCAAAATGGTAATAAGTGCCCAATCGGGCAATCATGATACTTACCTGTTGGGCAGATTATCATTGCGAAGCTGACCAAGCCCGGCTCAGTAGAGCACCGGGGTGCCGGTATGCTATCATTGATTATTGAACACGCCAGGTATGAATTGATGGGTAATTATATTTAGAAACTTCGCTAAAAATAAATCACATTAATTATTAACTACATCCAAAGGCATCTCGAGCCATCCAGCCCATCCCGTCCACATATGGAAGGGGTCGCGCCTGAATTGGGTAGGAAAATATTCAATGAACTACCAGAACGCTTTTTTAGCGCCCAAAACCGTCCGCTACAGCCCCCAGAAGGCAAATATAGGTGTGCACTACCTTCTGGTGCTTTGTTTATGTGTGTTTATTGGCGCCATCTACCCTGCCATTGCCTGCCGCTGCGCGCACACCAGAAAACGATGTCCCAAAAGGGCAGGTAGTCAAAACATGTCCAGGATTGATGAACCATGTTAGTCAAAAGGCAAGGGTTCATAGATGAGACTAGCCACTACAGGTGGTTATCAACCACTTTGTGCCTGGTTAGGATAGGCAGATGTAGATGCCTAGCCACGTACCAGTTGCTCGCTCAAGCGTGTAATGTAGCGCTTAAGCTCATACTCTTCAAAGTCCTTGCTACTGGTTTTGGGTTTTCGCCGGTGACGTTCGAGTAGGACTTCGAGGATGGTTAAGGCTGGGTCTAGTGTGCTGTCGATATTGGCATTGATGCGGCCATCCGCGTATACCGCTTTCTGAGGATCGCCGAGGAGGGGCAAGAATTGCTCGAGGATTTGTTTGGTCTCTGCCAACATTGTTAACAGGATCATCCGCTATCGAAAGCACTTTTATACAGAATCAGGAAGATTTATTGCCAAAATGGGCTACATCAAATTCGTTTACACTATCACGGACCCCATTTTACTTGGCTAGCCTTTGAGCTCCCTTCCATGCGGTCCTCTTCGTCGCTATCGGCCCGTGCTCTCTTGCTGGGATGGGGAGATTTCGGGTAGGACAGCCTCATGGTTCCGTTGCAATGGTATGGGGAAAAGCTTCCTTGCAAGAATAAGCATGATGCCGCGGCGGCTTGTTCCCCAATGCTCGGTTCCTCTTCATAGTTGATAGAAGGCGAGCGCGGATGGTAGGAGGGTGATCTAGGAAGGACGGCTGGGATGGTTTGGTTCTCGAAGTGATACTCTTGAAAGTCGATGGGCACTCCATGAATTTCTTGGTCTTCTTTTGCTAGGTCTTGGCACGCTTGAACGGTGGATAGCCATGGGTGTGCCGGTGCTCCCCCTTGCATAGGCACGAAGTTGTTGAAACCGATCGCCAGACCGATAACCTTGAGGACGGCGCAGGCATATTCAAATTCGCCTGGAATGGTGTACATGACTGCTGGCCGGCCAAGACGGTTAAGGTGGATTGACGCCATCAGGATATTTTTCTGTGATTGCGGAATGAATAGGGTTACGCTTTGGATTTTTGGTGGCGGACGTACCATGTTTGCTACGATCTCAGCTATCCAGGTTTTTATTGCGGCTTCGTCATCCGCTTGCAGTTGGTGTACGATGTTGTGTTCAAGATCGATGAAGACGCAGGTTTGGAGGACGTGTATCGAATGACGCAGGCGTAGGCAGTACTCGCCCATGAGAAACAGCAGTTCGTACTCCGACCGAATAACGTGGTCGGCAGGGATGCGATATAGGTGAAGGAGTTCTACGGCGGCGGGATTCATGCTTGCCGAAGTTGTTTTTTTTCGTGACGGCCCTTTATACAGTCGACCAGGAGGTCGAATTTTAAAAGTGGGGAGGGGGTGTGAGGATGCCCGAGTGGCCATCCTCTACAATCAAAGTGCAGCAAGGTTCAGAAACACATGGTGATGAAGAAATATTAGAGAATGAAGACCCCTGGTAACTCGGCGGATGATGAAACATCATCATCAGACGGTCGCCAGCTGATAAGGGACTTAAAGCATGGAATATGGCGCCATCCGAGCTCGAATAACAAATGAATAGGCGCCCAGGAAACAGAAGAACAGAGATAGGAGTATCAGATAAGAATTTCCAAGCACGACACAGATAGGACAGCACAGTTACCGGACATCAACAGATGAAATTCAGGAATCACGGGCTAGGAAAAAGAATTTAGGCAGTATCCAAGACAGCTCACGATGAAATACCAACGGACACCCACGCGGATGACATATGAAACAATTGCCAAGAAAGGAACAATTAACAAATACCTCAATTGGCAATCCTTGACGCGCCAATGGCCCATGTGTGGCGCTGATGCACCCATATGGCCGGGAACGAATCTTCCATATTAGGAAACCAAGAATGGACATGAGAGGAATAAGGAGAGTAAAGCACGAGAAAGAAGGAAGGGTTCCAAGGGAAATACAAGGCCAGGGAGGGTATAAAAGGAGAGGAGAAAGAGAGATGAAACCTTAGTTACCTCTGGGCTCATAGCTCAACTTCTTACTCATCCTCACCAGCCAAATCGTGTATTTAGAATAGTTATCTCAACGAGTCAGAGTTAAACTCCTTAGAACTCGCCATCCGCTGTCGTTATTTAATGGCAGATCGTTGGAACTAAGTTGATTCACCCCCATTCCTTACACCGTCGTGCATCGTTGTACCACGTCGGTCCCCCTATTGATTTAATCCTTGAAGGCAAGGTTTCGTCCTACCATCTCCAAAGTCTCGACCTCACACCGGTCACATGTATCGGCCTAGAGCCGGTTTCCTCACCGGATGCAAGATTATCGAGTGCAAAAATAGTGCTACTGCTATTCCAAGATAATGAAAGTTATAAATAGATGTCATCCAAAAGCGCCCTGTGCAATCCATCCATAAGCGCTAGTTTTTGGGTGCGCTAAAGGTGCCAGAAAATCCTAATATAATCATTGAGCCTACCAGAGTTTTTACGCGCTTAAATTTGACCCACATCCGCCGCCAGAACGAAAATATTCAAAATGCGCTCAAATATTGAATGTGGCTATTTATATACTACATCCAAAGCGCCCCCGCCCAATCCATCCCATCCCGCCGTTTTTTGGGCACGCTCGGGGCGCCAAATATTACTAATATATCCCCCGACCCCTCACCTGTAGTGGCTATAGTCATGTATGAAAGTTGGCATTTTTGCTAACCTAAAGGATGCATCCTGGAGGCATCTTGCCTACCTGCCTCTTTGGGATGGGCCTCTCTTGCATTTTCGCTGCGGCAAGCAATGGCATACGAGGGGGCACCAGTAAACACATGCAAACATTGCAGAAATGGCAGAGTAGTATGCCATTTTGGCTGTACGGGTCCCTGCTGGCGGTTTGGGCGCCAAAAAAGCGTAGTGGTGTGTTCATAGAATATATTTCTACCTAATTAAGGTGTGACCCCTTCCATATACGGAGGGGATGGGCTGGATGGTTCGAAATGCGACTGGATGTAGTTAATATTTAATGAGCACTATTTTTAGTAACGCTTCTAAATATAATTTACCATCAATCATGCCTTGCGCTTTAAATATTCGATGATATCATAACCGGCAGCTTGGTAATCCACGGAAGCCGGGACTTGATAATTACTTTAGCATCAATCCGCGTCTCTGAAAGATTAGATGCATTCCTGATTTGGCACTTATTGCCATTTCGGGAATGGCCACTCTGGTCTTCTCAAGATTAGATGTCATATTTAAAAAATATTTTTATTACACTATATAGATACATTACATTACACTAAAAAAAGCGAAAGGGAGGAGCCCCCCCACTCTGTGCTAATATAAGAAAGAAAAAAAAAAGGGAGGACGAGGAGGACGAGGACCGAGGTTGTGGTGTCCTCGCCTCCTCGTCTCGTCTCTCCCCTCTTCGTTCTGCTTTCGCGCTCGCCTCCCCGCCTCTCTCCTTCTGCTCTTGTGCTCGCCTCCATCTCCTTGTCTCCCCTCCTCGCCTCGCGCTCCCCTCCTTACCCTGCGCTCGTCTCCATCCCCTTGTCTCCCCTCCTTACCCTGCGCTCACCCTCACTCTCCTCCCTCCCCTTGTCTCCCCTCCTCGCCTCGCGCTCTCCTCCTCACCCTGCGCTCGCCCTCACTCTCCTCCTCGCTACGTGTGGCCCTCCTCACTCTGCGTTCACTCTCGCCCTCCTCCCCCTGCGCTCGCCCGGCCTTCCTCGCCCTCCTCTCGCCTCCTAGCCTCGCTTTGCCACCTCTTCCTTCGCTGGGCCACCTCTCCTTGTCGTGTTCACTCCTCCGCCCCCTCACCCTCCTTTCGTCAACCTCTCTTCCCGACCGAAGCCGGTAGTCGTGTGCGGCGGTGGCGACGGCGTGGTGGTGTTGGCGAAGGTGGTGTTGGCAGCGAAGGTGGTGAATGGAGGCGGCGGCGGTGACCAAGGCGTGGTGGTGGTGGATGGCGGTAGCGGGAGCGGCGAGCCGTGAGGGATGGCGGATGGTGACGGTGGAGGTGGTGGCAGGGTGGATGGCGGAGGTGGCCAGCGAGGGGTGGATCGGGCGCCGACGGAGGCGATGCTGCTGGCGGTGACGGCAGACGGTGCTGGCGGAGAGGGTAGTGGTAGCGGATAGGGTGGCGGTGGTGAGAGGTGGTGGTGGTGGTGAGGGATGGTGGTGGTTGTTGAAGAGGGTGGTGGTGGTGTAAGAAGAAGGCGATCGCAACCCAACGCTTGGTTCAAATCGCCCGATATGGTAATTTCGGGGACCGGTCCGTTCGTATCCGGTCCCAAGCTCATCGTCGAGCGCGATGAGTATGAGCCACTGGGGCAATAATCGGAAAGAAAAAGTGTACAATATATTAGCTACAGTACCATATATTATAAATGTCATATTATTTTGTTAATATCCTAAAAGCTCATCGAGTTATTGAAAGACCTCAAAATGAACGAGGTTCGAACACCTTTTCAAATCCAATAAATGAGCCTGACGTCTTCTTTTTGAGGTTTTGTGAGGACAAATCCCTATCAGCATAAATTTTTTTCGGAAAACATAACTAGTATACAATTAGAGTACTGTACAACTATTTTTTACTTGATATATTACCCTACTGCTTCACAAAAAAATCATCTTTTCTGCGTATATTTGGCTGCAATGTACGAAATCACCACGCTGAGATCTCGGTCATCTCGGCGATCGTCCATTTGCTTAATTCTGCTACCTTCAACATTTTATTTTTTATTAGTACAAGCTTAAACTAATCTAATAGCTATTCTATATCTTTAAAGTAAACTAAATATTGCAGAACAGCCCGTAATCGTCGTGCTCGACGATGTGCTCGAATCCGGCTATAACGCCTTACCGGAGCCGGAATTGCCTTATCGGGCAAATGAACCAACTGTCGCGTTGGCCCGGCTCCCTCCTTGACCACCACCACCACCACTGTCTCACCCCCGCCATCGACCTCCCACCCACGTCCACCATCACCGCCGCCACCGTCGTTTCCACCGCCGCCACCACCGCCTCTACCATCGCCGTCACCACCCCTTCCTGCACGCCCCCGACCACCGCCACCGCCGCCTGCCTCAAACACGGAGAAGACGGGCTCGCCAACCGCGTCCATCGGCGCATCCGCCACCACCTACTGCACTCCCGTTGGCCACCACCTGTATCACCCATCGCCGGCGCCATCTCTAGCGCCAGACGAGGCAGAGCACGGCCAGGGACCGGGGAAAGGACGAGGAGAGGCGGTGACGAAGAGAGGAGGGGTGGAGCCAGCGTAGGGTGAGGAGGTGACGGTGAGCACCGGGTGGGGTGGGGTGGTGAGGATAGGGAGGGTGAGTGCAGGGTGAGGCCCTCGAGAAGGAGAGGGGCCAAAGCGAGACGAAGCGAGGCGAAGCGGGTGAGGTGGAGAGGAAAAGGAGGCGAGGGCGGCACGTGGGGAGGAGGGGAGACGAAGGCGGAGATGTGAGAAGAGGAAAGCGAGCACGAGGGTGAAGAGGGCGAGGAGGGCGAGGAGAAGCGAGGCAACAGGGAGGACGAGGACGACTGTTGTCCTCGTCCTCCCTTTGATTTATATTTTCTTTTAATTAAACAGGGAAAGGGGAGCTCTTTCTCCCCATTCCTTTCTCTTAGTATAATTTGTTGTAGGTATATAGTTTTAATAAATTTATGTTATGACATTACTTTTACAAAAAGGAAGGGTATGTCATTCCCAAAATGGCAATAAGTGCCAAATCGGGAATGCATCTAACCTTTCAGAGACACGGATTGATGCTACAGTAATTACAAGTTCCGGCTTCCGTAGATTACCGAGCTGCCGGTTATGATATCATCGAATATTTAAAGCGCAAGGTACGATTGATGGTAAATTATATTTAGAAGCGGTACTAAAAATAGTGCTCATTAAATATTAACTACATCCAGTCGCATTTCGAACCATCCAGCCCGTCCCGTCCATATATGGAAGGGGTCGCACCCTAAATAGGTAGGAAAATATTCTATGAACCTACCGGTACGCTTTTTTGGCGCCCAAAACCACCTGCAGGGACCAATACAGCCAAAATGGCAGGGTGGCCTGCCATTTCTGCAATGTTTACATATGTTTACTAGTCCCCCCTCCTATGCCATTGTCTGCCGCAGCGAAAATGCAAGAGAGGGCCCATCCCAAAGAGGCAGGTAGGCAAGATGCCTCCAGGATGCATCCACCAGGTTAGCAAAAATGCCAACTTTCATATAGAAATATAGCTTACATGGCTGGACCCCTCCAGATTTTTTTGCGCACCCAAAATGCACCCCCGCCCTCCCCCAGAGCCAATATACTACCCCTACCCGCCCATTCTTGATTTGTTTACCTGTGTTTACCTGCATCCACCCCCCAGCCGTGGCTACCCACCCGGCCCACCTACAAGGGACCTTCCCTATATGGGTGAGTGCTTATACACAGCCAGGATGTATGAAGTCTAAGTGCTTATAAGTACTTTTTCATACATGATTCTAGCTACCATGGCTGATGGGGCAGCATATATAATCTAAACAGCTTAATTAGATATGTTGGTAATTTATTTTAGGTTTATATTACAATCGAAATAATGCGTTTGCAAGAAGCAATGAAGTAAAAAGTTGATTACCGAGATGACCAAGACACCTGCGAGGTGATTTCGTACATCCAGCCAAATGTACCCAGAAAAAACGATTTTTTTGTATGGCATTGACTCGGTTTATGACCGAAGAAACTATACTAAACTAGTGCTACAGTATAATAAATTTATGTTCTCAAGTTTATTTTTTCTCACATATTATTCTTCTAATAGTACTTCGAATATAGTGAATCATGTTAGTTTAATGGATTTGAAAAGTGTTCGGAAGTCGGTCATTTTCGAAATTTTGCAATAAAGCTCTAGCATTTTATGATATTTCAAAATATTCTTTACATTTATACTCTATAGTACTTAATCTACCATACTGTGTATATAATCCATCCGATAATACTTACAATGCCTCAGGATCGTCGTGTTCGACGATGAGCTCAGGGCCCGGATAAGAGCGGGCCGCATCCTGAAATTGCCATATCGGGCAAGTTCAACCAACAATCGTGTTGGCGTTCCTCTCTTCTTGCCCACCACCATCTCCTACCACCAACCCACCACCTTTGCCACCTTTGCCACCCCTTCCCTACCTCCACCTGCCTCATTCCCACCGACCTCCCCTTCCTCGACGACACCACTCTCCCTGACGACACCACCTTCCCCGACGACGATGGCCTTCGCCGCCACCACGCCTGTTACCACCACCGCCATCGCCACCTGTGTCCACCACAGTGGCACCGCCACACTCGGTGTTGCCGCTGCCGCCTTGTTCTCAAGCACGAGCGCCCACCAGCACGAGCCACCACTGCACCGCCTGCGCCTTCACGTCGCACCAGGGCCCCAGACTGCACGATCGAGGATAGGGGGAGGGGGGACGTTGGAGAGGAGGGCGAGCACGAACACGGGGGCGAGAGGGTGATACGAGGCGAGGGAAATGGAGGAGCGCTAGCGCAGGGTGGGGGAGGGTGGGTGACCGCAGGGTGAGGAAGGCAACCCAGCGCAAGGAGAAGATGCAAGAGAGGACAAGGCAGCCGAGAACGAGAGGACGACGAGGGAAAGGCAAGGCGAGCGGGAGAGGAGGTGAGAGTGAGGCGCAGAGGGTGAGGTGAGGAGGGGGTAGTCGAGGAGAGGAAGGGGTAGGCAAGGAGAGGCAAGGTGGGGAGATGAGGCGAGGATAGGCGAGGCATGCGAGGACACAAGCAGCAGAGAAAAGGTAAGGCGAGCAGGAAAGTAGGAAGGGAGAGACGAGGCGAGCGCGAGCAGCCAGGAAGCGAGGACACTGCATCATCAGTCGTCCTCCTCGTCCTCATCCTTCCTTTTCTTTTTCTTTTTTTCTTTTCTTTCTATCAGTAGAACAACAGGGGAGCCGCTTCTTCCCTGTTCTTTTTTTTTAGTATAGTTTAATGTAATTATATAGTCTAATAAACAATTTTTAACATATAACATCTACTTTGAGAAAAGCAAAGGCATTCCAAAAATGGCAGTAAGTGCCAAATCCGGAAAGTATCTAATCTTGGGAGGCACGGATTGATGCTCAGTTGATTATTAATCCCGGTTTCTGTTGCGTTCCGAGCTGCCGGGTATGATATCATTGATTATTCGAAGTGCGAGGTACAAATGATGGGTAGTTATATTTAGCAGCGTAATTAAAAATAGTGCTCATTAATTATTAACTACATCCAAACTGCTTTTGAGCCATCCAGCCCGTCCCGTCCCTATATGGCAGGGGTCGCACCCAAAGTAGGTAGGTAAATATTATATGAACCCACCGGTACGCTTTTTTGGCGCCCAAAACCGCCCGCTGGGTGCCATTTTGCAATATAACCACCTGCGCTGCCATTTTCTGAGTTGTTTATATGTGTTTACTTGGGCCCCCACATATGCCATTGCCTGCCGCAGCGAAAATGCTGAGGAGAGCCATCCCAAAGAGGAAGGTAGGAAAAATGTGTCCAGGATACATAATTTTGGTTAGGCAATATGCTATGGTTGATAAATCAAGACAGCCACTACAGGTGGATTTCGCCCAACTCAATAAATGGCCTTTGTGCTTCGTTTGAGTTGATTTATCTCATTTTAAAAAATAAATTAAGTAACTACAGCATTCAAGCATACTATCTACAGTGATGAGACCCAGTAAGGACAGAAATTCAGCTCACAATCGTCGTCGTCGACGACGAGCTCGAGTCCGGTTATTACAGTAACCGGACCTGAAATTGCTATATTAGGCAAGTTCAACCAACTGTCACGTTGGTCTTGCCCTCTCTTGTTATCACCACCACTGCTCTCCGACCCCCACCTCATCCCCAGCCACCATCGTCCGTGTGCACCACCACCACCACCCTCCTTCCCCTAACCTTCGCCACTCCACAACGCTGTTGGTCGACTCCACCAGCCCACCGCCCATTGCCACCTATCGCCTTCCCAACAACAACCTCCACACCCCCACCCAACTATACCCACCCCCTCTCTGCACCGATTACACCGACGGAGAACCACCCTGGACGCACCACATCCGATCAACGACACACGACGGCCACCAACAGCGACCAAGTCCAGGCCTAGGCGTCGCCAGTACCGCCATCGACTCGCCACCCCCTGCTTACTCGTCGCGTGTACCGACCATGCCCCCGTTGCCCATCGGCTACCACCACCATCCACTTCATTAGTGCTGCAACCGCCACCGCCATCACCACCTCCCTCTTCAGCGCCATCATCACCACCAGCACCGTCCCGTTCTCTCCCCCATCAGCGCCGTCTCCACCGCCAGCTCACCAACCGCCAGCTCACCAGTCCACCACTGCCGCCGCCTGCTTCAACGGCGACGGCTGCCCTTTTGCCAACCTCACCACCACCATCGTCATCTCTGCTACCACCACCTCCGTCTTCTATGCGCCCATGCCCGCGTCTGCACCCAGTGTCGCAACCCGAGATCGAAGAAGGGATAGGAGGTTGCGGACAGGAAGGCGAAAGTTGGGTGAGGATGCAGCCCGAGTAGGGAGAAAAGAGAGTAAAGGGGGGTAGGCAGGGACGCGGGAAGTGTGCGCGAGACGGGCATAAACCGAGGATACCGAACCTTGGTCTTCCTCCCCCTTCCCTTTCTTTTTACTTTTTTCTTATCACTAGCCATAGAAGGGGAGGAGTTCTTCCCCTTCGCTATTTTAAATCTAAATTAAGTATAATACTCCGTATGTACATAGTTAATAAAGTATGTTTTCAAAACAGTGTCATTCACTTGAAAAGATACTGAGCATTCCGAAAATGGCAACTAATTCCAATTTGGGAAGGCATTTATTCTCATGATCTAAATCATCTAATCTAGTAGGCCAGCGGATGTACGGAATAGTTTCGGAAATCACATTACCGGCATCCGATTCCGAACAACCGAACGTTCTATTGATTTTAACTAAAAATAATTCGCTCTGACGCGCCAAGTCGCGCACGTGTCTGTAGTTATTTTTAAATGTCATCCAATGAACCCTTTTGAAATCCACCCCTTCCCGCCCTCCGACGGCGGGGCAAAGGGCGGCTATAGCAGCCATGTAAGCTATATTTATGTATGAAAGTTGGCATTTTTCCTAACCAACGTGATGTATCAAGTTGGCATTTTCCCTACCTGCCTCTTTGGGAAGGCTCTCCCTAGGATTTTCGCTGCGGCAGGCTCTGGCATAGGTGGGGTCCCCAGTAAACATAAGCAAACAAAGCAGAAAATGGTAGCGCGGGCGGTCATATTGTGAAATGGCTCCCTGCGGGCGGTTTTGGGCGCCAAAAAAGCGCACCGGTTGGTTCATGGAATATTTATCTACCTAATTCAGGTGCGATCCCTTCCATATAGGGACGGGACGGGCTGGATGGCTCGAAAGCAATTTGGATGTAGTCATTATTTAATGAGCACTATTTTTAGTTACTTTTCTAAATATAACCAGCCATCATTTGTACCTCGCGCTCCACATAATCGATGATATCATCACTGGCGGCTCGGCATGCTAGAACCGTGCTCGACTTGAGCAGCAATCCGGATTCCGCACCATTCCGTCCCTTGCGAAATTGGGTGCCTTCCGGATTTGGCACTTATTGCCATTTCGGGCATGCCTTTTTCTTCTCACAGAAGTGGACGGAATATTATTTAATTTTTTATTCTATAGAATGCAATTACATTAAAATGAACTACGAAACACAGAAGGGGAGACCTTCTCCCCTTCTGTGGTGAAAAAAAGAAAAAAGAATGAAAAGAACGAGGAGACGAGCAAGGTGTATCACCTCGCCTCGCCTCCTGTCCTCCTCTCGCGTCGACTCTTCGACTCTCCTCTCTTCCTCTCGTTGGCCCATTCCCCCGCCGCCTCGCCTCGCCTCACCATCTCCCTCTCCCTCGCGTCGTCTCGCCTCACCCTCCGCCAGCGCTTACCCTTCCCTGGGACTTGCCTTGCCTTGCTCTCCAACCTCGGCCGTCCTCTGGTGCCTCGCTCCACCCTCCTGGTCTTGCGCGCGTCCGGTTCAGTTCCATCGCCAGCGGGCGAGGAAGGCGGTGGTGGCGAAGGTGCTGGTCGGATGTACGCTGGCGTTGGCGTGCTGGGTGGTGCGGAGGCAGGGGTGGTTGCTGGAGACGGCGACGGCGTCGGACTCGGCGGTGCCGTTGGCGTTTGCCTTCGCGTTGTCGATGGCGTTGGCATGGGCGGTGTTGGACCGATGGCAGGGGGCAGTGGCGGACGAATGGGGGCGGCAGGGGCTGCCCTCGCCTTTCGTTCGTGCGGTTGTCCGTCGTCCGTCGTGGTCGTCGTCGCAGAGGGTGTGCTGGTGGTGGTGGTGGTGGTGGTGAACGCGCAAGGCGCGAGGGGACGCGCAAGGATGGTGGTGGTTGAAAGAGAGCCAACCGTGCACGGGTTGGTTGAATTTCGACCGAATTGGGCGGTCCCGTGACTGGCCCGATTCATCCCGCCGGTCGAGCTCATCGTCGACGGCGACGATTCCAATCCTAACGATTGTTTTAATACTGTTTTGGGCGAATATATAGATAATATACTTTATTTAGTTACTGAATATAAAGATTTTTTGGAAAGATAAATGCTGAGTAAATAAGAAATCAAATTTCTTTAGTTGGTGCGAAATCACCTCGCGGAGAGTGCACCTCAAAAACATATAGAAATGTAAATTTCAGCGCTATAATGGACTTAGGATCATAAAAAACTTAGAAATAGGTATTAGATATAATATACAGTCTCAATGTGTTTAGTATTTTGGCTTAACCCAATGCAAATCTGATGTTTTCCTCAAAACATTGGAAATCACAGGTGGATGAGCTTGATTTGACTGATTTTCGTAAGCTATTTGGCTGGTAGATATGTACCCACCGAATATTTTCATGTGTCTAAGCTGGTTAATTTTTTTTTTGCTCAAACTTAATCTATTGAACTCAAACTACATAAATATTCATTTTAAACAGTATAATGTATGCCGGATGCCTCGCGATCGTCGTGTTCGACGACGAGGTCAACACCAGTTATAATCGTTACCGGTCCCGAAGTTACCATATCGGGCAACTTCAACCAACAATCACGGTTGGCCTCGCTCTCTTCTTTACCACCACCATCCACCGTCGCCACCACCACCACTGCCACTACCCGCCGCGCTGTCGCCACCACCGCCGTTGCCACCACCTCACCACCACCAGCTGCGCCGTCGCCACCGCCACTACCTTCGCCACCACCACCTCACCACCACCACCACCACCACCAGCGTCGCCACCAGCCACCACCACCACCTTCCTTACGTCCCCCGCCCTCCCTCCCACAACCCTCCGAGTCGCCGCTACCGCCTTTCCCGACGACGACGACCTCCGCAACGAGGACGAGGACGAACGACGACAGTCGGCGCCGCCACCGACTTCCACTCCCCCGTCGACGGAGCAAGGGCAGGTGACAGGCGCAGAGCGGGCAGGCAAAGCAAAGCAGGGGGCGAGGGGAGGAGGTGAGGGCAAGCAAGCGTAGGGTAAGGGAGGGAAGCCGAGCGCGGGCTGAGGGGAGACGTGGGCGAGAGATGGCGAGAGGGAGACGTGGGCGAGGACCAGGAGACATGGGCGAGGACCAGGAGACGTGGGTGGAGGCTGGCAAAGAGGAGAGGGGAGAGAGAAGGAGACGGAGGGCAGGGGATGAGAGCAGGGCAAGTGCCGGTGGGGAGGCGAGCGCGGGCGTGGGGTGCCGGCAAGGAGGAGGATAGGCAAGTGCGAGGCGACGAGAGGAGGGGAGTGGAGGCTGGGAGGGGAGTGGAGGGAACAGCACGAGAACAGGATGAGGGATAGGGGAGAGACGAGCGGACGAGGACGAGGAGACCGACGGGGTTGCGGTCTTCTCGTCCTCGTCCAGGTCCTCCTTTTCTTCTTTCTTTTTTTTCTTTTTCATTTTTCTTCCTATTATTTGCCAAAGTCCCCCCCCCCTCCTTCTTTTTTTCCAGTATAGTATAGTTTATGTATATATAGTTTAATAAAATTTTTTAAAAAAATCCATTCGCTTTTGAGAAAGGAAGAAAGTCTAAGCCTCCCAAAATGGCAGAAAGTGCCAAATCCGGAAGGCATCCAATCTTGCGACGCGCGGATTGACGTCCAAGCGGTTTTCAAGCCCGGTTTCCGTCAATTACCGAGCTGCCGGTAATGATGTCATTGATTATTTGAAGTACGAGGCACAATTGACGGCCACTTATATTTAGAAGTGTAACTAAAAATAGCGCTAATAATTATAATACTACATCCAACCTGGTTTCAAGCCATCCAGCCCGTCCCGTCCCTATATGGAAGGGATCGCACCTGAATTAGGTAGATAAATATTCCATGAACCAACCGGTGCGCTTTTTTGGCGCCCAAAACCGCCCGCAGGGAGCCATTTCACAATATGACCGCCCGCGCTACCATTTTCTGCTTTGTTTGCTTATGTTTACTGGGGACCCCACCTATGCCAGAGCCTGCCGCAGCGAAAATCCTAGGGAGAGCCTTCCCAAAGAGGCAGGTAGGGAAAATGCCAACTTGATACATCACGTTGGTTAGGAAAAAGGCTAAGGTTGATACATGAATACAGCCACTACAGGTGGCTATAGGCATAGAAATAATCATAGATTATTTTCCCGCTTTGTCCCATCCCGAACGACGCTGCCAACGACGAGCAAAGCCCAAATACAGTGCCCGTGCGCTGTTTTTGACGTTGTTGACATCTGTTTACCATCGCCGCCCACTGATGGCCATCATGACCACCCCCGGCTGCCTCGTTGGGCATAGTACCCGTTTGGGAAGGTAGGGAACTGCCCTCCAGGATAAATCAGTCATGTTAGGCAGTTGCCCACTTTTGATACATGAGGGTAGCTGCTACAGGTGTGTTGGACCGTCCAGAACCTACTCGCACACACACGTCGAAGGCCCGTTTGGTTGTTTAGCACGGCCAGGCGAGGTCTAGCGCATCACCATAATCTTCCTTCATGAGCTGTTATCTGTCTTTCGTATACTTCCTTCTATGTGGATTTCTGTTTTTTTTTGTCTCGTGCTTGTGCTTGTCACTGACCTATTTACTTCAGATTTGATGTTCTTCGCCCTCCCTGTCACTTTAACTGAAATTCAAGGATGGAAGGAAGTACCACTGGTATCGCTTTCTTCAGCATCATGGTAGGTCACTTTTCTTAATTGTAACTCATTGAAGTGTTAAAAGGAGCGAGTGCGGGACGTCGCGAGCTACCTGGCAACCTAATATGGTATGCCCAAGACAAAGGACTGAGGAGCTATGAAGAGCTGAAGTCCAGAGTGAGTAACTAGGTATATTGGATGTAAGAGGTAAACTACTTGCCTGAAGTCCAGAGTGAGTAACTGGGGACTTCAGGTCTTGGAGTACAGACTTATATACAGAATAGAATGACAAATGGAATGATGAATAATGACAGAAGAAATGATCAGTGATGACAGATGGAATGATGAATAATGACAGAAGGAATGATCAGTCATGACAAGTGGAATGTTGAGTAACGACGAATGGAATGTTGAGATGTCTGGAATGTGTGGAGACTGGAAGGCAAAATGTAACACAATCCCCAGTCTGGTCACTTCTTTTAATAGGTTATGGGCCCCGGTCGCTAGACTCGGAGTTGACTTGTAAAAGAGTGTCAGATTAGGAGGTTATGTTGGAATTATGTAATCTGCCACATGCGAGAAATTGCTATGAAAACTCGCATTTGAGAGTTGCTGTGTGTGACGGATATGCCTTATCTTATCTAATCGTCTGCCGTACCTGCCGCTCCCTTTGTTCTTTATCTTATCTTCGCTTGGTGGCTGTGCCTTATTTGTATATATTATTAGATACTCGCCTTATATGTGTCGTTTGACTTCTTCTAATAAAAGATCTTACTTCTTGCTGTTAACCATGAACTAAGGTCGAACTCTCGAGAGAGTTCTCCCTCTCTACCCTCGCCGGCTGAGCATCCTGACATCTGCTCCCCGGTCTCGGGTGACAAGATCCCTCGCGAGGGTTACACGTGTCGCCTGTGACGTTACTCGTCACGGGCTCTCCCCTTTCATCCCTTCCACACCGAAGTTATCCACGACGCGTCACAATGGTGGGGGCACCGCGGACTTCAAGCTGTGGAAGGACGACTAGTCGACGACGACTCGACTTGCCAGCGAATCCTCTCGTCTGGGGGGCTGGTTGCGCTTCGGTTGCACCGCTTCCCTAGCGAGAGCTTGGAGTCGTACGATTTGACGCGAATCTGTTCGCTCTCGTACAACTGCTCTTACCTACTCGAAACGAGACCAAGCCACTAGTTCGTGAAGGGCTGGAAGCGTCACTCGCTCCGCTTTAGCGAAATAGGCTTATTGAGGGCTGAATGCGCCTAGGTGCTTCGCTTGTCAATAGGAGCTTGGGCTCGTGGACGCTAGGTCTCCTCGCTAGCTTTCGCGAATCGTCGCCTAGTCCCTGTACATTCATTTTTTTTTATGCCCCTAACGACTACCGAGCTTCGACTAGAGCTCATGAAAATTTCACTCTCCCAACCTCGTTAAAGCTATGCCCATACGATCTACGTAAGGATCCTAGTTATAAGGCGACTCTCTCAAACTTTCACCTTCGCCCGACCTGCTATGTCGAACCCCAAGGGAACGAACAAGACCTCGAATCAGAAAGCGCGCTCTTTGTCAGGCAACAGAGTCTCTTCTGCAACGTCGGAACCTGCCAATTCTACGAAGAAAAGCCACAACTCCCGAAGAAGAGTTACCATCGAAGAGGTTCAAGCCGACCCTCAGTCAGTCGGGCAAAGTCTGCCTTTGAGAACCGGTGGTCCTGTACTGGAATTCGCTTCGATGGCTGCGTCTCGCGCTACGAGTGAAGCAGGGGACTCGCCTGGATCTCAGGTTGGATCCTTTGCTGGAGGTAGTTTCCGATCGGCGTCAAATTCCCCTTCGCTCAGCTCTTTAATGAAGAACAACAATTCTCTTAACTCTGAACATACCGTCCAAGCGTCGTCTCGAGCCGAAATTCAAGAAAGTGTGCTTATTTTCCGAGGAATCCCAGTCGCTGAGAAACTTCCTCTGTACGACGAACCTATTCACAATTCTATCGTGAGGTATCACGAAGAATTCGACCCATTGACCGACAGAGATCCTCTCGAAGAATTCGGCGCCGTGAACGGCTGTCTTCCAGACAGACCTGCGGAAGAAGCGATCATGCTACGAGATATAGTCATACGCTGGTCTTTCCCTCACCTCGCATGTTTATGGACCAGCCTACCCCAAGCCATAGATTCCTTTTTAAAAGCACGAGTCACTATCACGGAGCTTGTAGCCTACGACCTCGATGACGGCTCGACCTGCTATAGTCTACCGAAGGAGAGATTGAATGAAATTGCTCAAATTGTCCTCGCGATATCGCAAATTCTGTCAACCTTCGCGGAATTCTTTTATAGAGGAAAGAAATCCGCTTTCGCCATTGACGTCAACTACTCGCTTTTAAGACTCCTCGCCTGGCACCCGCAACCTACCGAGCTAGCTCTTACTATTCCCGCGTTGCAAAGGAGATGCGAAGTGGCGGTCGTTCACATAAGAAAGTATTTCAACAAGATACGAGCGATCTTTGCGGACGACGATCGAGCTGATTCCATAGCCTCGTATAACTCTACAACCCCTTCGGAAAGATCTAGGATAGCCCGACTATCGCCCAGAAGCGTTCTTACGCATCTTGTAGCTAGGGACGACTACCCGAACGGTTTTTCTCGCGAAGATCTCGCTACAAGGAACAACCTTTTGAGTGAAGAAGGGTTACAAGGAAAACCTCTTCCGCCAGCAAGACCTTTTGTTCACCGCGCTCACATACCTTCGATTCTTCCTCCTCCACGTAGAGAATCAAGCCCTTTCGAAGGCAATCCAGACTCTATCAGTGCTTTCCTAGCACAAACTTCTCAAGCTAATGCTCCTCGAAGTGGACTGCCCGTTCCTCAATCCATGTCTTCCATGCCCAAATCACACACGATATCCACCCTGCCCGGAGTTGGACGAATCCCGGAAGCTTCGTCTGCTAAATCGACTGGGGGGCCATTGATGCCTGCGCGTGGAATACTTCCAGTCTCTCCTGACGAGCTAACCAATACTACGTCGCAAATCGCGATCGTCCCCACGAATTCAGGCTGGACTAGTTATCAGTTCAAGTCCAATCCAACGTCGGGGTCTCCCAATGAAGGTCAACCTCCTCCGAACGTCCTTAATCCAGGAAGGCCTTCTCAAGGAAACCCCGGTGGTCCCGGAGGACCTGACCGAGGACCCCCAAATGGGCCTAACGGACAAGGAGGGCCCTTCGGTAATTGGCCTGGAAGATCCAACGGTCCAAGTGGTTTTCCCCCTCCTGGAGGTCCCGACAGAGGTGGTGGGGGAGGTGGAGGAGACGGGCCCCCGTCCCCCCCTCCACCTGTGAATGGTCCGGCTCCGAACCCTGATCCCGATGACGATTGGCAAATGAATCCAAAAATTAATCTCTCGAACCTTCCTCAATGGAATGGCAAAAACGACTCGCTTATAGCTTATCTGAGTGAGATGAGTGCATTTGCTAAGTTGGGCTCGAAAATGCGACGAGGAATAGGTCAACTCGCTACAGTGAAATGGTCCGGACCGGCTCGCCAATGGTGGGATACTCTTCCTTCTCCCGAACAATTGTACCTTAGCCAAAGTTGGGACTACCTTCTACGAGGGATTCGTGAGCACTTCATGAACGAAAATTGGGTCCGAGAGCGCACCAAGGAATTTGAAGAAATGAAATTCCGTCAGCAAGATCATGAGCGTGAAACGCCTCTGGAGTTCATACAGAGAAGAATCCGACATCATCAATTCTTATTTGCGGATGATGCTGATGGTCCTCCAGCGGTTTCCCGTATTCTTCGTACTCAACCTACTGAATGGACCCATACCCTTAATGTCTACACTTGCCCTACTCTTTTCCAACTACAGAATGTTGCTTCTCGCATGCATCAGTCTCTCGAAAGCCACTTCCTGCTAAATGAACGGCTTCGCAACCCCCTTAAGCCGTATTCGTTCCATAAACGACGAAACGCTGCCGTGGCGGTAGCTAATGAAGAAGACGAGGAGTCCGAAGGCTATCTCTCTGAAAACTCTGAAGACGAACCCGCTAAAGAAGCCAAAACCGTTTTCAAAAATAAAGGACGCGTAAAAGGGCCGATCAAACCTCGTTCTAACAAGTTCCCTGAAGGAAGAACCATCGATGGCTATTCATTCTCAAGGGATGACTCGGTTGTCAGTGCTAAGCTGCCGAATGGGACTTGCTTCATATGCACCAGTCCAAAACATTTCTTCAGAGACTGCCCTCATTATGGGAGGTTCGAAATTTTAAGAAATGCAAAAATGTTGCATGTCGATTGGGAATCGGATCAAGAGAAGGAATGGGATAGAGAATACCTAGCCATGTTGGTAGATATGAAATCTAACTCTTCTTCTGCTTACGCCGCGAGAATTGAGACCAAGCATGTTACTAAGGAAGTTTTTGCAACTACTACTGCACTGTCCGAGAATTCAATTCCATCGGTGATACCGCGGAAGGTTAGACGGAAACTACTCCAAACTAAAGGACCTACTGTTCCAATCAAAGGCTCGACGAGGGTTGACCGAGAGTCTAGTACCGAAGGCTGCGATGTAAATCGCGCTCGAGGCGCTGCAACTCCGGAAGGCCTCTCATCGCCTGCGATTGTAACAGTCCCTAAAGGGAGAGCTCTCCCGGAAGGGTTAGGATCCTTAGGGGCTCGAGCTCTTCATATTAAAGCACGTATTGCCAGGTTGAGTGAAGAACCGGTAGTCGCTAGATTAGATTCCGGAGCGGACATAACCTTAATGTCGGAGGAATATTATCAATCCTTGCCAGGACTACCTAACATCAAGGAAGGACTACGAATGAAGCTATACCATCTAACGGGTAATGCGAAGGTTCTGGGCTATGTTAGAACTTTGCTGTTCACTGAATCTATGGACGGTACTATCCTTCAATTTGAACTAGAAGCCTACGTCGTACGAGACATGCACGTACCCCTACTCTTGGGCGAAGATTTTCAGACTACCTACGAATTAGGCCTTGAAAGATATGTCTCGGGGCATAGTGAAGTAATAGTGGGAAGAAAAGGACTTCACAGGATAGCAGCCTCTTCCGCGCAAAGCGTGCAGCTTGGGTTCGAGATAAGACAAGCTTTTGCATCTCAATCCTTCGTAAGATCTAAAGCGGTTCGACGTGCTAAAGCTAAAGCTCGAGGAGCTGACAAGGATGCTCCCGTAGTAGCAGAATCTGATACGCGAATTGAAGCAGGAGCGGTTCACAATGTCAAAATAATCGCTCCCTTTGGATCACTAAAGGAATGGCTAGTCGAGAAGGTCATCATAGGCTCTGAATCCAGCGACATCTTAGCCGCTCCCACTACCTGGGTCAATGCAGATTACCCCTATATCCCTATAGCTAATCCTAATCCCCGAGCCTTGTACATTCGAGCAGGAGACGTGGTAGGACACCTAGTCGATCCAGCTACCCTAGACAATCCATCTGGAGAGGACCTAAAGCGTTGTGTCGCAGCTGCGGAAGCTTTACGAACGGTCATTGCGGGATCCCTTAAGGATCAGGATTTGGCTGGCGCCAGCGACGTTAAGGAACCTAGCGCGGATAAATTAGACGGAGACGAATCCTGGGGCCCCAAAACCACCGCGATATCCGAAGAAGAAGCCGTAGGTGACATATCGAAGTTAGTCAACCTAGGCCCAGACATACCCCTGGAATATCAGGAACGATTAGCCCAGGTGTTGACCAAGAATAGAACTGCTTTCGGAGTTGACGGACGATTGGGACATGTAGAAGCACGAGTAGAAATTCCATTGAAACCCCACTCTCAACCAATCTCGGTGCCTATGTACGGCGCTTCTCCCGCTAAAAGAGAAGTTATAGACAAACAAATTAAAGCCTGGTTCGAAGCAGGTGTGATTGAGCCCTCTACCAGTCCATGGGGCTTCCCAGTCGTGGTGGTCTACCGCAACGGTAAACCGCGGTTAGTGGTCGATTACCGAAAACTCAACGCTTGTACTATACCCGACGAATTCCCTATCCCCAGACAATCCGAGATAATCCAAGCCTTGTCAGGGTCTCAAGTTCTATCCTCTTTTGACGCTCTAGCTGGCTTTACTCAATTGGAAATGGCCGATGGAGCTAAGGAAAAGACTGCTTTCCGTTGCCATCTCGGCTTGTGGCAGTTCAAACGTATGCCCTTTGGGCTACGCAATGGCCCGTCTATCTTCCAACGAATCATGCAAGGAGTTTTGTCCCTCTTTCTATGGCTATTCGCGCTCGTATACATCGACGACATAGTCGTCTTTTCTCGCTCTTGGGAAGATCACCTCGTCCATCTAGATAAAGTCCTATCAGCCATCTCGAAAGCGGGCATCACTCTTTCGCCATCGAAATGTTTTGTTGGGTTTTCCTCTATTCTTCTCTTGGGTCAGAAAGTATCGCGCTTAGGTTTATCCACGCACAAGGAGAAAGTGGCCGCCATTATGGACCTTGCTCGTCCTCGCAATACTTCGGACCTTCAAAAATTCTTAGGAATGCTCGTTTATTTTTCACAATATATACCCTTTTATTCGTTCATCGCTACTCCGCTCTTCGCCTTGCTGCGCAAAGGAGTCAGATGGCACTGGAATGTCGAACACGAGACTGCTTGGGCACAAGCCAAATCGGCGCTTGCGGCCGCTCCTGTTTTAGGACATCCCCTGCAAGGCGTACCATATCGACTTTACACGGATGCTTCAGATTTTGCCTTGGGCGCTAGCCTGCAACAAATACAGCCAATGAAAGTTGGAGATTTAAAAGGAACTCCCGTGTATGATCGCCTACGGAAGGCCTGGGACGCTGGGGAACCGGTTCCGTCTTTATTTCCAACCTTAGTAAAGGAAATAGTGGAGAGATCATCAGTCGACGAATGGGCTTCTGAATTTGATGATACTCAAGTACATGTGGAACGAGTAATAGCGTACTGGAGCCGTTCCCTGAAACCGGCCGAGCGAAATTACAGTGCCACGGAACGGGAAGCGCTGGGTGCGAAGGAAGCGCTGGTCAAATTCCAGCCGTTCATCGAGGGAGAAATCATTACCCTCGTAACGGACCACGCTGCCCTCCAATGGGCTCGAGTTTACGAAAACGCGAATAGGCGACTGGCGGCGTGGGGGGCAGTGTTCGCTGCTTACCCAGGATTGAAAATCGTCCACCGTCCCGGTCGAGTACACTCAAATGTAGATCCTCTCTCTCGTATGCCAAGAATTCCGCCGCACAGTTCTCCTATACAAGATGATAGCGTTACCATAGTACAAGACGAAGCCAAAAGGGAAAAGGCTCAAGAAGCCGAGGATAGAGGAACCTTCAAACCAGCCTCCAAAGCCGCCTTCACCGTATGGTGGTGGGAAGATGTCATAGACAAAAACGCTTATCCTATAATGACCAGGAAGCAAAAAGCCGACATAGAGAAATCCGAGCTTCTTCAGTCAAACAAAGAAGTTAAAACGGAACCTATCCCTGAGCTCGAGGACGGATCTCTGCCTTTTAAAGGAGAAGACCCTTGGACTTACCCCTTGGGATGCAAAGAACCGTCGGATAACTTGGAAGAAGAGTGGGATAATAGGTCTCATCTTCTAGTATCCATGAGCCCTGCCATAATCGAAAACTTCATCAAAGGTTACCAAGTCGACCCTTTCTTTAAAACGAGATACATCGATGAGCAACCCAACCCAAATCAAGTATTGACCGCTTCTCATTTTCGAAAGGCAGACAATGGGCTATTGTACTTCCTGGACGCGGATTGGAACGCGAAGCTGTGCGTGCCAAAAAACCAAGTAAACTTTGTGCTCAAATGGATCCACGACTCTCCCTACGAGAGCGCCCACGCTGGGTATAAACGATTCTCCCAAAGGTTGCAGGAAGTGTTTTACTGGAAGACCTTATACCAAGACGCTTCCGCGTTTGCCTCAACTTGTGATGTCTGCCAGAAAATAAAGACTGATCACAGAAAGAAAACGGGAGCTCTGAGACCAGCGCATATTCCAGCTCGTCCATTCGAAACAGTTTCTTTAGATCTCATAACGGGATTGCCACCCTCAGGAAAAGAAAAGTTCACCGCTGTCCTAGTCATTGTGGATAAACTTACCAAGTTCGCCATTATCGTGCCTACCCATGACAAGTTGGACCGAGAAGGCTTCGCGAAAATCTTCGTAGAAAGGGTTGCTAACATCTTTGGCTTACCGTCGAGGATAATCGCCGATCGAGACAAGAGATGGGCTACAGACTTTTGGAAATCCGTAGTAGCCAACTACGGAGGCGTGATGGCCCTATCCTCTTCGCATCACCCGCAAACGGACGGTCAAACTGAGATACTAAATGCGACGATAGAGCAAATGCTTAGGGCGTACGTTGCTGGTAGAAGAAACGAATGGTCAACTTGGCTCAGCGTCTTAGCTTTTTCTTACAACTCTTCGATTCACTCCTCGACTACCTATTCCCCGAATTTCCTCTTGCTCGGATACCACCCTAGACTTTCCACCGGAGTCGTTCTCGATGAGGTTGATCCTTCCACCAGACCATTCCTACCCAGTCAGAGGGCCGAAGAATTCATTGCTAACCTAAACGAGGTTAGAACCGCTGCTCGAAACGCCTTAGTCTTGGCTCAGGAAAAACAAGCTAAAGCCTACAACAAGGGAAGGAGGCCTGGAGATGAAATTGAGGTTGGAGACTTGGTTCTAGTGAACCACATACTCTGAAGCTGGTCGAAGCCGAAGGAACAGGAAAGAAACTTGTACAACGCACTATCGGACCATTCGAGGTCTTAGAGAAAATTAATCCCGTTGTGTACCGCCTTCGACTACCGGACTCTTACCCCATGCATCCTGTATTCAACGTCCACCATTTGAAGAAGTATCATGTATCACCCGCGGAATTTGGTGAAAGAGAAACTCTCCCGTCTACTCGAGAATTCCTAGGTTCTCCTGAATATGAAGTCGAAGCCATCCTCGGGCATAAATTGACTGGAAGGAAATCAGGCAATAGACGGATGTACCGAGTTCGATGGACTGGCTATGGACCCACTGACGACTCTTGGATCTCTGAATACGATTTACGCAACGCTCCTACTCTCAAAAGAGAATATCTAGCTCTTCACGGTCTCAAATAATTCGAACCCTTCTGCTTTATGACAAGTTCGGGCTAGTAATTATACGTCTTTTTCGCCTCCAATACCTTTGTTTGTAAAATAATAATTACTCCCGTATCTTCCTTTATTCTACCCATTTATTAGCTATAACTTCTTCCTTTCCTTTTGTTAAATACGAGTTCGACAAGTAAAATTATTCGCGCTGTTCTTAGTACTTACGACGTGATCCCAGATATGGACCGTGGGAAGCTTAGGTAAGGACTACGAGGACGACAACGTAGACGATTCCAGCTTCCCTCTCCTTACGACTAACCATCATTAAAGAATTGGCTTGGACGCGTGGAAACACTGCTCCAGTCAATTCTTTTCTAGTCTGAAGCGCAGGGGTGTGATTGGCTGCTGAAGAGCGCTAAACCACTTCTTATTGAACCAAGGGCTCTCGTTTGAAACATTAACTGAGGCTTAAGGTTGTAGCGTGAACGACGAGATGAACCTTCCTTTCAGGACGGACCGTCTGGCTAGTTTTGCCGGATACTCTCTCCCTCCGACTGTGCTGGACGCTATGTTATTCCTTCTACCTAAATTCACTCTCGGTGCCTATCGAATTGTTGAAGGTTTCCAACGGATATGGGAACTATGGTCTCCCAACGACGAAAGAACGGTTTACTACCCCGGCGCTCGACAACCAGGCTCCAAACTAGGTCTGTCCTTGCCACCTGCCGAAAGACGATACGATGGACACTTAGGACGATACGACCCCACGATGTCGCCTCAACTATATGACAAAGGAAACCTTGGCTCGGGTTCATTCAAGTAGCCACCGACTCCGCTGCTATCGAATCCACGCCCTTTTTGAACGTTTGACCTATGACCGGAGCCTAGGATCCAACAGGATAAGCGCTTACCACCTGCTTCAGCTGGCTCGGCGAGTACAAACATTGCACCACACGATATCGGGATATTTTGCACTCAAAGAAGTACGCGCGATCTATGGGACTCTAGGCCGACGAAACCTGACAAGGACGACGTGGCAGAGTTAGGACTTTACAGATTCCTAGACGAAGCGGTAGATCGCTACGCGTCGATGCAACGAGGAATCAAATTGCTGGCTGCCTGGTGTCGAATGGCGGAAGCATACATTAAAACCCCCCTTCGTCTTGCAAATTCATTGATTGGATTCCCCCCGCAAATAGTACCCTCATCGGCGTATGGTTGAATGGTTGCGAGAGGAAGAAGGGTTATGGTTGCTAGCGAACAGAGTCCCTTGTTACCTGATTCACGAAGTCGACCCGAACAGAGACTGCTAAGCTCCAAAGGAACGAAACGATTCACAACTTTCTAACGGGCACTACTATCATACGACTACGGCCTACCGTCAACCCACTCGATCAGCTGGCCAAGAAAGCAGGTCATGAATTACAAATGTTAGAAAGGGAGATAGGAATGGCTGACCCGGGAAACTATGTTTACCTTCGATCCGACCGAGAGAAGTCATCGCCGTCAGCGCAAGGGTGGAAAAACGAGGGATATGTCAACCCACGTCTGTCGTACCGAGTTACTACGACTACCGTCGATGAATCCCTCAGAGATGAAGCTATGGACCCTCCCCCTGTTACTAAAAGCGAAGGCAAGAAATGGACTGATTGGGCTGAAGAGGAAATCGACGACGAGGAAACGGCGTTCTTTCAACAAGGGAAAAATCTGCAGATTACGGAGGACACCATGGTCTATTATGACAGGATTAACGCTCGAAGGTTGTACCTCGACCACCCCCTCAAGGCCCCTAAAGGATACCGAGCTAACCATATGATCTTCGGCATCCCTTTCCCTAAATCACAGTTTTTTGAGAAACAAAAAAACGGTAAAGGGAAGAAGCTGGATCCTACGACTTGGGTTTACTTCAGTCTCGATATCGAGGCAGGTGATTTAGGACGATGTTATCAATCAGAAGCTCCGGAGGACCAAAGCGACGGCACTCCTCTACCTGGATGGTCTGAAGAAGAACAAGCAGAGCGTCGAGGACTAGACTATTCCCCGCTACCGCCAACGATGAATATGATTCGGATGTCACGGGAGTATCCATCCCCAGCGACGACTACGACCCCTACTCATATTGGCAGAATCAGTCTAATAATGTCCCGCTTCTTCAAGCCCCTTCTTCAGTCGAAACTTTGCCACCAGCTCTTACTCCTCCCA